>JAOWCC010000019.1:83463216-84160798 GCA_030867875.1 Actinernus sp. WN-2022
TTTTACAGAACTGTCATTTCGGGCCGTGAAACTCGGTTTAATACTTAACAATATGTAGAAAAGCTAAGAATAAACCATAAAATTAACTGTTATTAACTACCACTACTTTGGTGTCTGTAAAAAGTATTTGTTGCTGCATGGTATTCCAAAACTTACACAAGAATATATTGTCCTTTAATTGTATAAAACATCATTAATTCCTTACATCAGGCATTCCTAGCTGCATGCAACCTTAAAAAAAAGTGTTCTGGGGGGGGGGGGGGGGGGGGGGAGATGGGAAAGTTTTTAGAATTTAGATTATTGCAAGTGCATTCTCCTGCATTTCTTAATATATTGTCCTTTAATTGTATAAAACATCATTAATTCCTTACATCAGGCATTCCTAGCTGCATGCAACCTTAAAAAAAAGTGTTCTGGGGGGGGGGGGGGGGGGGGAGATGAGAAGGTTCTTAGAATTTAGATTATTGCAAGTGCATTCTCCTGCATTTCTTAATATATTGTCCTTTAATTGTATAAAACATCATTAATTCCTTACATCAGGCATTCCTAGCTGCATGCAACCTTAAGAAAAAGTGTTCTGGGGGGGGGGGGGGGGGACGGGAAGGTTTTTAGATTTTAGATTATTGCAAGTGCATTCTCCTGCATTTCTTAATATATTGTCCTTTAATTGTATAAAACATCATTAATTCCTTACATCAGGCATTCCTAGCTGCATGACAAGACAAGACAAGACAAGACAAGACAAGACAAGACATATTTTATTAGAGTGCCAAGCGACAGACTGTACATAGGCATGCTTCTCCAATGTTCTATACAGGGATGGTTTGCCTAACTTTAAAACATTCGTAGATGTATTTTGCTATTTCTGGCTTATGTTTTTTTTGGTGCGATTAAATCTTTATAGTTTGTTATTTTTTTGTTTATATCTCGAAAAAGAGAGTTTCTCAGATCAGAATATAATTGACATTTAGATAAAAAATGTTCTTCGTTTTCCATAATTTGACAATGTGGGCATATTCTCAATTCAGGACTCACATAAATTATGTTATAACGGCCTCTTTCAATTTGTAAAATATGGTCGCTTATTCTTAACTTAGTTAGTGCTCTGCGATGATCTATGTTTTTAACTTCCAATAAATAATCTTCGAGTTTATATTCTGTTTTGAACTCACGAAATGTTCTTAATTTGTTTCCTCCCACTGATCTGGATTCATCATCGAAGATGCTTGATCTCCAGTCTTGAGTTTCAATATCCTCTAGTCTTTGTTTAGTATATTTATAAAACCGCTTGATCTCGTTTTCATCAAGAACGGCATCTTGTTGGGATTCCCAGCAATAGCCAAAGCCATTCTGAAATAATATAGCTTTAATTTGCATTGCCCAGTTCTTCGAATTTGTGTGACTTAGCATATCTAAGTAGGCTTGCTTTGCGATTCTATTTTCGTCTAATGTTAGAAGGCGGGCCCAGAATGATAATGCCTTAGATTTTACTTCGATGATGATGGGGAAACAGCCTAATTCTGCACGGCAAGCTTTGTTCACCGCTCTTTTGCTTACGCCTAGGATTTGTTTACAAAACTTTGTGTGAACTTGTTCTATTGGGTCACGTGATTCATTATATTTAACAGTATCAAGACCCCAAATTTCAGAGCCATATGTGAGAATGGGTTTTATTAGGGTATCGAATAGGTGTAAGGTAAGTGGCAGGTCTCTTCTAAATGAGATTCCCATGTTCTTGCGGAGTGAGTAAAAAGCTTTTAGTGCAACCTTTTTCAGCTCTTGTTTTGCTATAGTAAATGATCCAGAGGCAACCTTAAGAAAAAGTGTTCTGGGGGGGGGGGGGACGGGAAGGTTTTTAGATTTTTAGATTATTGCAAGTGCATTCTCCTGCATTTCTTAAGCTAGCTCTATTTAGTGCATTAATTAGCCATTCTATGCACCTACCATTTTAAGTGTATATACGTAGGTCTTTGTTTGACAAACATTAAAAAATTAACATTTAAATCCACCCAACCTTTCGTAAATAAATTTTAAGATTCCCCCTTCTAAAGCCTGTTAAAACAAATTGGGATCCCCTTAAAAATCACCTACCCCCCTGAACCCTGCCCCCCTCCCCCTGTCAGGTATACATATTATGAATACAGCCTAAAGGAATAAAAAGAACCCTGTAATTCTTGGGTTCCAATTTTGTCACAATTGTTTTATCAGAAAACCTAATTTGTCAAGTGTTTAGAAGCAGTATGAATTAAGGCTATACCAATTATTTGTAATTGTTTCTATTTACATAAATATATATATATACTAGCACACTGATTGTTATATAAAAGCTAGCTCAGAATTATGCTTGTACATGCATTTTTATTCGCTTTTGAAACACTCACATTTACAAAAACAATTGGCTGTGTTTAAAGGTTTTTTTCTACAATAAACAGCTAGTGCACAACCTTCTGATTAATTAGTCAATTAAGCTTTAAAAAATAATAGTGCTATCAGAGTATATAATCTATAAATAATAAAGCACATGCATGCATGTCAAGACCTCAGGTATACCTGATTTAGTTAATGATATTAATTAAGGGAGGAAATACATACTATATATAATTATATATATATAATTAACTAAGGGTAACAAATTAAACTGCTAAATGTATGTAAAATACCACAGGTAGTAATAGGAAATAAAACAACAATTTGATTAATTATAATTAGTTGAATTTGCAATAATAACACAGTTATTTCTAAGTCCAAAGATAAAGGATATACTCTGTGTGTTGTTGACAACTTTTAAATTTAAAATGCATGTAAGTGTGTGCTCAGTACATTATATAATATTATACATAAATGGGAAACATACATGCATGACTGGCCTACTACAGGAGCCCATTACCAGGAGCGTCCATCTCCCATACTTGGTCTGTGAGTCAGCGTATGACCGGATTGAGCTATATTTAGAACAGATCTCACAGGAGTTCACGTGCCCACACTTTGGGAATCCAATCAAACCATAGTCAGGACAATGCAGCATTAGTAAAATCACCTCAAAGAACAATAGACCATTCTTAATCTCGATAATTACTGCAAGCATATGCATGACCGCAGCAGAGTCAGAAGGCAGTTACCTGGGAAACATGTTCCAAAAATAGCTCAAACCGGTCATACGTTGACTCACAGGTATAGCATATATGGACGCTCCTGGTAATGGGCTAGCTCCTGCCTACTATACCGAACACTTGAAAAATACTGTGTTTTAATTAATAGTTTTAAAATATGTTTTCTGACAATTACAATTTTACAGTGTTACAGCTAGGGTTTTTTATTTCTTTAATCCACCTAATTTACCTTTTACATGTACTTCAAATTCCAATATCACAACTAGAAAAGTTCAAAAGCTCCAAGGGGTAGCTTATTTATGAAGTCATGAGGTCATGACTATACATCCTCTTGTTGGCTGGCACAAAATAATGGGTTCAAGCTAGTGTTGGTTAATAATTAAAGTAAGTACATTTTATTATATTTATTGTAATTATATTGTTACTCAGTAAAGAAATATGAGACTTCAACTAAGGAATGGGGTTGAACTGAAACAAATCAGCATACCTAGGAAGGGGTAGGTAGGGTTATGATTAAGTGCAATTGTTATAGTCACCCAAAATTACAATCAAAATACCCTTACTCTTTCTCTACCAGGTACAAATGTAACAATGTATACATAGTACATATATATGAATTTGTTTGTTTTATATAACTCTGCATAAAGTATTGGAAAAGTAAAAACAAATTCTAACAACTAAGGGGGGTGGGGGGGGGGGGGGGGGGTGCTATACTTTTTAAAATTATATTAATTATATTTAATATACAAATTAAAAATAATATTTTCTTATGAAATTACGACAAAATGTTTATAAAATATACTGTGTTCGTTTTTTTTAACATTCACTTTGTTTTAGCACTTAATTAGGGTATTTATTACCTTTCATCTATTGATCCCTCTGAAGCGAATAATCGCTTTGCACAATCGGGAAAATAATCATAAGTAATTAAAGATTACAAGGTCTTATAATTTTTAATAAGGAAACTTAAAATTCTCACCTTTCATCAACTTGCAGCTTTTCGAACTCCGATAAGGCGATATGTCCGGAAACACGCAAAAATGTCTCAAAGGTATAACTTACTTTCATGATCACCGTTCAGGAAACAAGAGTTGTCGAGATTTTTCAAACCCTTATCCGGCTCCAGCGGTTAGAAAAATCCAGGTTTAATAGTATTAAAGAATACTGAAAATCCCACGATCCGCGCAAAAGCCGGTACCGAATTCGTAATCTTCCGCGAAACTACAAAGTTGCCGCCAGCCACCCACTGCGTATTATTTCTTACTGACCCACTCCTCCCTTTATTATGGCAACATCACGTGGTTTCTTGAATTTTTACTAGCACCACCCCGAGCAACCTCGTTCCCAGGGGTCTTTACGCGCCTAATCAAAAATGGCGTCTTTGATTAGGCGCGTAAAGACTCCTGGGAACGAGGTTGCACCCCGAGAACAATTTCCTTTCCCCAAGTCCGCCATCTTTGTCCGTCATCTTGGATTGGGCGCGGAAGGCCTCATGGTAAAGTTGCTAATTGATCTGAACTGGGGCCCAAAAAAAAAAAATGCCCGCGGAGGGGGGTGGGGCAGGTCGGGCTATAGCCCTACCACTTTTTCGGGAAATGTGACAAAAACAAAGATTTAGTGAGAAAGTCCCCTGAAAACGTAGAAAATGACATTTCCGAGGCTCTAGATTTCAAAATTTCCTGGGGGGAGGGGGGGAAAATAGAGGGATGATCGTTTGTATTTCATAAAACCAATACCAAAGTAATCACAGAGCCAATCACAGGAGCAAGTAAAAACACAACGAGCCAATCATAAACTGGAGTAATTCGTGATTGGATTTACCTAAACCAATCACGAGGAAAAGTAAACGCAATCGTAGGTAACGCCGCCGTAAAATGAAAATTGATTACCTGAGAGACCAGAATACTGATTGGGCTGCCAATTACAAAACATTCTTCACAGCCAATAGACTGAAACTCAAGGAAACGCAAAACCGAAACAATCACTTGTTCCTTTCGCCACTCAATTAAAAACGGCTCTATTCGATTCGGTGATTTGGTTTTGCGTTTGCTTAGCTTTTCTATTGGCTGTGAAAAATGTTTTGTAATTATCAGCCAATCAAATTCTAAACTAAAACCTAACATTGTTTTGGTCCGTCACGCAACCAATCTTAGTTTTAGCGAGTTATCCACGATTGCGTTTACTTTTGTGATTATTTCGAGTCAAAACCAATGGTGAATTACTTCAGTTCGTGATTGGCTCATTGTATTTTTACTTGGTCGTGATTGGCTCATTGCGTTTACTTGCTCCCATGATTGGCTCTGTAATCACTGTATGCCCCTGTAGGCTGTATTATAAGCTTTAACTCTCTAAGAACTTGTGACGAAACAGGACAGAACGAAGAAACCATTCCACGAAACGGTAAATACCTGCGTGCGCACATGTGCGCCAGAACGAGGCTCTTCGACATCCACATAGTCCCAAAAAAAATCGTCGAACCCAATTTCCTAACTAAATAGAATTTAGGGCTTCCAATTCCCTTTTTAAAGGTGTTGGTATACGCTATCTGAAAAAAACAAATCCGGGGGAAGAAAGAAGAAAAAACTAAAAAGAAATGGCTATAGCAATGACGAGGTATTCCCAGGCGGCCACCCATCCAGTTCACTAACCTCGCCCGATCGGGCTTAAAGTGCATATAATTTAAGCCCTGGCCAATTATGCTTTTTTTTGAAAGCTTAGACCCTTAAAAGGTAGAGAGAAAAAAAATATTATTTTTTTAGCGACTAAAAAAATGTAGAATAATTTCCGCGCACCTTCGGGGACTGGGACGAGAACAAAACGTGACGTCATCAACAGAACTCTTCTAGATAACCGAGAAAGATGATAATATCGCGCTAAACGTTTCGGAGAGCTTTATTCGACAAGGCCTTTCATGCAATGGCGCATCGAGCGTGTTCTGTTGATGGCGTCAAACTAGACCCAGTTCCAATTTTGTAAAGCGCTCTAGCGCGCTTGATTTTCGTCCACAGGCAACCCAAGACACGTTTTTGGGCAAGTTTGAACCATGACAAATAAAGCAAATCAAATTTTTATTCCGGAATCCTTTGTCTATGGCCTCTAGTCTCTTCGTAAGAAATATAATTAGCCAGGGCTTATATGCACTTTTACTTTGGTGATGGACGACTAAACCGCCGGAGGCCACAGGGAACCCAACTAGGTCTGTCAGGGGGCCGTTTCATTATTTTCTCCAACATTTTGGCAAAGCTGCCTTCTAATGATATCTATTGGCCCGAGTTCGGTTGGCAGTGCCAGCCTCAATTTATTCCAACATTTTCCATTCCTCCTATCAAAAAAAATAATGATCCATCCCTAAGTGCATGCAGTTTGCATGACACGTGCTCGTAGCTGTTAACATTGTAAATAGCTATGCCTATGTTTTTAAAACTCTTATTATCCCCAGTTGTTTCCGACCGGCTGTTTTTCGTTCGGACAAGTAATCGAGACGACGCTGTTTTGTTGTTCACACTGAGTCCGATCGAGTGACTCGTGCATGAGTCGTGAACTTAGCATGATCATCAAGTTACAAAACATGTCAAAACACAAGACTAATAATGAGCACTGAAGGAACTGTAGTAGTAAAAACACAAACGAAGACAATCAGACTGAAGTACCGCGTACGAGAAAACAGACCACAGCTCCGATATCAACCCCCCCCCCCCCCCCCCCCCCCAAAGTAGCGAACCCCGAAAGTAAAGGCCCGTTCAAACGGATGCAACATGTTGGCACAACATCATGCAACATTGTTGGATGCAACATGTTGGATCCGTTTGAACACCCTGTTGGACGATGTTGGATGATGTTGGACAATGTTGCATGAAGTTTGAAACTAGTCAAATGTTCATCCAACATCGTCCAACATTTCTTTTGTTGTCGTGATCGATGAAGCATGTCCCAACATGTTGGATCCGTTTGAACGGCTTTCCCAACAATGTTGGACTCGCGCACGCGCACTTCATTCGTCATTCGCGCTGTATCCATGGAGATTTGATTTTGTTTACCAACAGACGATTAGGCGATCATTTCAATTTGCACCATGATGGTGGAGAGTGAAGTACTTTCAGAAGATTTTGAGCAGGAAAACAAGAGCAAAACTCCTAAAAATGTAAAAAGGAAGGGAAACAAAGTGCAAGACGAGAAAGTGGTCAGACGCCGAAGTTGACGAACTGCTAGGTCTGTTAGAAGATAGAGTTTACCTTTGGGACGTATCACATCAGGAACAAGAGAGCAAGGGACTACGAAGAGATGGAAGAAAAACTAGATATAACTATCTCAGACATCAAAGCCAAAGTAACATGCTTACGAGCTCAACTCGGCCGAGAAATCGCGAAGACGAAGACGAAGGCGAACGTCAACAGCACCGGAATCCTTTGCGATATCACAGTACTATCCAACATGTTGGATTGATGTTGGATCCGTTTGAATACCCCCGCCCAACATCGTGCAACATCGTGCAACAATGTTGGATCCAACATGTTGGACGATGTTGCATCCGTTTGAACAGGCCTTAACGTTAAAAAATGATGCCTGCTTATACCCGAAAGTAACGATCCCCCCGAAAGTAACGACCTCAGATTTGTTTTCCTTTTTTATCGATTAATGATCTGTAAGTTGATGTACGAACTTGATACTTTATTTTGGAGATCCAGTGAGCAGCACAAGAGTATGGCAGTTTGAATTGTTTTATTGATCCTACGCGTTTCGTCCGAGTCTTCGTCAGAGATATCAACTGACTATGGTATGAGGTATGCAATACTGTGCGCAATCTCTGCACCTTAACGGTATTTACTGCAAACTTCACTACGAGTTTAAAGTTGGCTGTGAAACTCGAAATCCCCTAAGTCAGCCCATACGGGGTGGTTGGGGCAGCCCTGGTAGATAATAATGGCCATATTATATTATAGATGATGCCATTGGCACAACATCTCTTACATATCGTTTGATTTTCTTTTGCAAATGGTACACCATAGCTAATAGAGTGGAATGGTTATGAAACCCAGCGACCTTCTTTGTTATATGTCTTTGTTAGCTTTTTTCAACCACTACCCTGCACAAAACACAATAGAAATTCCAATGTTTTAATCAATCAGCCAATAGAAACGTGTGAGTTCAGTCGTTCAGGGGACTATCAACAGTAGCATCGGCTGAAAAACATTTTGATGTTTCCTCCTTCGATAATCAACTTGAAGGCACCCCTGCCCAGACATATTCCCCCATTTTAGCGAGTATTTCTGTCGTTAGCGGTAGCTGTCTTAGGACTATGACATGGTTGAAGTAATGTGAGGAGTCAAAGTTGTCCTGTTCTGAAAAAAAATCCCAAAAAGAACTGAATTAGTGCTTTTAGAGTTTTTTCTTTGATTCGCTCTTACAAGAGCGGGGCCAGTGGCCCAGAGAAAAGCATAAAAAAATACCAAATTGCTAAAAAGTGGGGATTTTGCCAATAAAACATGGTCGAACATGGTTAAGCAGCTCCGAACGCTACACTGCCTTTTAGGGGGTGGGAGAAAAACGTACTTGAGATAGGTTGGTTTGCTCTTCGCCGAAGAAATTCTAGAAAAAGAAAAAGAAAAATAAGTTTAGGAGTTCCAGGACAAAAAAATATTTCAGCAGATAATCACCTCTTAATCTGCGGGGCCCGCCGGCAGCCATGGAGATCTTTAACATTTTTTTCTTTGTCTTTGTACTGTAAAAATAAAAGTAAAAAAAGAAAAAAGGTTAGAAAAGCAGCGTTTGAATTTCAAGAGAGATTTTCCACTTCATCTTACCTGGCTGACTTTCTGGTTTAGGGGCACCGAAGTCCAAGCGACCCGAAGTATTTATACAAAAAAAAAAAAATCTTAACCTTTGGACCGGATCGAAATCGCACCAATCATAGGGCTCGCTCCTTGTAACGAACCAATCCCAGGCTGAGAAAGTGCACCAATCAGAGAGTGGGCAAGTAAGGCAGACTTACGTGCCCAGTAGACAGGACAGACTAGATCGCACGCCAATCCTAATAGTCCAGTCAATCTATGAGATTTTATAGGGGAAGATCAAACTAATTGCAACAAAATGTTTTTCACTGTTCTAGTGTTAAGAGTAGCTATATAAACAACATACTAAAAATTCCACAAAATTCGCTTGGTGGAACATGATAAAAATTGGGTTTGAAAATGTATTGGTTGTACCACAGGGTACCCACGCCGTACAAAAGCGATAATCAACCAGATATAAGCTATTTTAAGTTTTTGGCATACCTAGTTGGCTTCTTTTCAGTAATGTTAGCACAAGAAAACAAGAAAACGTGATGTTTGTTTTAAAAGTTTGTTGTTTTAGAGTCTAAAGGGTGTTTTGTGTACCACAGGTATCACAAAAACAGCAAAATCATGTTTTTATCGTTTTTGTAGGCTTGTAGTGTCTTTTTCATTTGAAAAAGTTAGAGAATAGTGTTTGTGATCATTTTGAGTTGAAATAATCAAAGTTTCTTTAAAATCCTATTGATTTATGCTTGGAAACATAAAAAAAGCGAATTTTCCAGGACCTCTCGGCCAAGCGAGGAACGCCTGATAGAAATTGTATCGCTTCGCAAGCTCTACGTTTTCTGTAAGTTCTTCGCTTCATTTTGCATGAAAAAGTTGGTTGTTATCCTCGTTTTACTTCTTCAAAGACAATTTTGTCTTAGTAGGTAAGTTAAAGACTATTTTAACTTTGTTTTTAAAGCTTTTTGAGTTTGTTTCAGCTCGTTTTCGATTATCGTCCTGACTTTATTTTTTTTATTTGCAAACGTTTATAGTTGTAACTACTATGCAATTGAAATGGAAAACTGTTGTATCTGTGGAGGAGGTGATTTAGAAGATGGAAGTTCTGAGTTTGCAGTACTTACCCAAAAGGGCTGTGATAAAATCAACGAGGTAGACAGTTCTATTGGTGCTCAACCTGGTCGTAAAGTCCATACGAAATGCCGCCTAGATCTCATCAGACCCCACAGCTATAAACAAGATGGAATGCCTAAGGCTAAAGATTCTTCTCCTGCAGTTAGACGTCGCTCAACTTCCCTCCCTTTTAATGTTCAAGAGCAGTGTATTTTCTGTGGACTACCTGCTAAATACAGTGGAAAAAAGAAGGGATATGACGTTATTCCTGTGCGAACAATGGAGTTTCAAGATACTGTATTGATGATATGTAAAGAAAGGACTGATCCCTGGTCCCAGGTTGTACTTGGTCGACTAGAATACCTGAGAGATCTGTTTATCATCAGACATGTAGCAGCAATTTTCGGACCGGAAAGGATATTCCTGCACAATACAGCAGCGATACGGACGATGGTGCAAAACGAACAAAAGTTCAAGGACGGCCTGTTGACACAGTAAGGAGCTCTGCTTTCGAAAACATCGTTCAATACTTGAGAGATAACGAAGAAGAACAGCTGACACTTAAAGATCTCAGTAGTAAAATGGAAGAATACCTTGAAGGTACTAACGAGGAGCCTTATAGTGTTGCCTATTTAAAGAAAAAGCTTGAGGAACGCTTTGGTGATGAGATTGTGATAAGTACAATTAAGAAGAAGGCTAACGTAGTTACGCTGAAGAAAACGGTAGCATCAATACTACACGAATTCCATCTTGAGCCGAAAACCGAGGATGTCCAGGTAGAAGAATCGAGAATTATCGAGACAGCTGCCATTTTGATCAAAAGTGAAATCCGGAGTAAGGAATCCACTGACGAACACTACCCAGAAAGTGCTGACATGTCTTCTGTGGAAACCGCCTTAGAGTTTGTGCCAGGTCTGTTGCAGACATTTTTAAGGATCGTGTTTGCTGGAAAAGATGTGAATTTGAAACTTGCTTCGATTGGTCAAGCAATAGTACAGGCCACACGGCCAAGAGCGATCATTGCACCACTGCAGCTCGGTCTTGGTGTGCAAATGCACCATCATTTCTCTTCGAAGTTTTTAATCGATTCGCTAAACGCTCATGGATTTTGTAGTTCTTATAGTACAGTGCAGAAATACCAACGAAGTGCAGCAGTTGCTCAAGGGACGGAGATTCCGGGATGGATACCAGGCCGATTTATGCAGTTTTCTGCAGACAATGTTGACCACAACTCTCGAACTCTGGATGGAACCGGCACTTTTCACGGAATGGGAATAATCGCTACCGTTACCCCAGGCACGAAATCAACCAAAGCCATCCCAAGAAGAGAGGTTAGATCTACTCAAATAGCTCAGACTGGTCGTATACCTATACTACACTACAACGGACCTCGCGAAGACCCCCAGAAGTTAGTTTATAGAGATCTAGAGAACTTGAAAGTGAAAGATCGGACTGCAAACTTGGACCTTCTTTGGAAACTAACTTTACCACTGTTGCGATCCCCCCGGCCAGGCTGGTCAGGGACGATGCAGAACGTATGCCTGGGGGCCCATCCCGGGAAGTCATCGATAGTTTTCCTCCCCATGATCGATATGGATCCCGGTGACTTGACATGTATCAACTCCACGCTTACCTTCATCGCTGAGCAAGCAAGTCGATATGGCGTAACACCGATTGTAACATTCGATCAGCCGTTGTGGTGGAAGGCCCTCGCACTTATCCAGGACGAGCCCCGAGGAAGTAAACTGAAGTCTATAGTACTAAGATTAGGAGGACTACACATGGAAATGAGCTTCCTCGGGTGTATAGGCTATTTGATGTCAGGATCCGGAATAGAAGATCTTCTAGAACTCGTGTATGCGAAAAATGCTATCACTCATATGCTGAGTGGAAAGGCTATAGCTAGAGCAGTCAGAGGCCACTTTCTTGTTGACGCTGCACTCAATGCATTGCTTGTATGCAACACCTTTGATCTACCTCTACCTGTGAATACCGTGAGCCAGAATCCAGCAAATGAAAACGACGTGCAAGACACTGTTGACGTGGAGCTAGACTTGAATGAGGAACGTGCTTCAGGATCGGATTCAGACACTGATCTTGAACTGGTTAAAGTTCTGTATGGCGAAGTAATAGACAACCCACAAATGGCACAAGTGAGATCTTCAACAGCACTTGGCTCGGTAGCTAAGAAAATCGAAGAGAAGAAAGTATCTTTACAGGACCACAGAACAGGTGTTTTGTGGCTGGAGTATATGAAGATGTTAGACATCCTGAGAACGTTTATCAAGGGGGAGCGGACAGGCGACTGGAAACTCCACCTACAGGCTGTGTACGAGATGCTGCCTTATTTCGCTTCTGCAGGTCATAATCTTTATGCCAAGTCGGCATATCTCTATCTTCAACACATGCAAGCTCTAGAGAGTACACATCCAGATGTCTACAAGAGCTTTGTGGATGGTTTACATGTTGTGCGGCGGAGTGATCGCGAGTGGGCTGGGTTATCTACAGATTTGGTCATTGAACAGGTAATGTAATACTTTTATACTAAAGTAATGCGCAAGCGAAAAAGAAACTAAAGTTGAATTCTGAACGCAGTACTTATTTGGGAGAGCTGATCAGATTACATTTTACCAAGTACTTTGTTCATGCTTGGTCACCATTTTCTTTTTTTTGCACTTCTTAGGTCTTAATGAGGAGCGTGAAGACGACAGGCGGGCTGACCAGGGGACGAGGCATGACCGAGACGCAACGGTTGGTGTGGGTCATGTCCATGCCTATCTGTGCCGATGTGAATAATGCCATGCAGAGCCTCACTGGAACCGACTACAGCACGAGTGAGCAGCATAACAGTACAGGTGGACAGCACAAAGACGCCTCGAAGGCAATGAAGGAACGAGATTATGGCGATACCCTAAAGATCCTCGAGTACCTGTCTCTGAGAAGCCCGTTTAGCACTGACAAGTCTTTACGAAACATCGCGACCGGAGTAGTGGCAGAAGAGAGTGTCAACTGTGACAAGGCTAAAGAGGTGGGAGAGAAGATCATCCAGTCTATGCGTGGAAAGAAAGTTGATGAGTTTTCTTTCAAGAAGAAGAATCAAGCACTGACTCTTGCCTCCAGAACAGCAGTCCCATTCAGCGACGGATATGTACAAATAGACCCGCAACTTCTCTTCCAGAGGCTTAGCTTTCTGGCCACCAGTGGCCGATACGAGGATCCTCAGGCCCTGTTCAAGTACGAGATGTCAAGCTATCCCAGCGCCTTGTTTGACAGCTCTCTTCTTCCTAGGCAAGCCAACAAGTCTGTGTTAGCTGACGCCATATGGGCTCAAACGGAAAGCAAACAGACGGCACGCCCTGTAGGAGATCTGCACTATGTTGTGGATGGAGGCGCACTTATCCATCGGGTCATATGGCCGCATGGGGTGACATATGATGCTGTTTGTGCAATGTACGTTCAGTACGTGCAAGGGCGGTATGGAAATGCCACGATCGTCTTCGATGGCTATCAAGGTCCATCAACCAAGGGGTGTACACACCAACGGCGAGCTCCTACCAGTGCGCCACCCGTGGTATTCGACTCCGGTATGCTCATTTCCCTGAAAAAGAAAGACTTCTTGTCCAACCAAGAAAACAAGCAAAGATTTATTAATCTCCTTGCAGAGAAGCTGAGGATTGCTGGTTGCACTGTTTTTCAAGCTCCTGGTGACGCCGACCTCCTCATTGTCCAGACCGCCGTACAAGTAGCACGGACTCATACCACTGTTCTTGTCGGTGACGATACTGACCTGCTTGTGCTACTGATTTACCATGGACAGATGGATGCGAGTGATCTTTTCTTTATCCCAGAGCCTAAGCAAAGATCGAAGAACCGCAGGGTGTGGAACATCAAGAAGACAAAGTCTGCATTGGGACTAGGCGTATGCACTCACATATTATTTGGGCATGCGCTTCTTGGTTCTGATACCACATCTCGGATCCATGGACTTGGGAAACCAGTAGCCCTCCGCAAGCTCAAGACCGATGAGCATTTTCGTAATCAAGCCAGTGTCTTTGACAAAACAGCTGCAACAACGGATGAGGTGATGGCGGCGGGCGAGAGAGCTTTGGTGTCTATGTATAACGGGAAAGCTACAGAATCCCTCGACTCTTTGCGATACTCCCGTTATTGTCTGAAGGTTGCTACTGGCAATACCTGTGTCCAGCCAGAAAGCCTTCCACCGACTTCTGCTGCTGCGCGCTTTCACAGCCTAAGAGTCTATCATCAGGTGCAGCAATGGAAAGGAACTGATCTACCGCCACAAGAATGGGGATGGGAGATGAAGGGTGGAAACCTATCCCCGACACGCACCAACCTGCCTGCTGCCCATGCATCACTGCTGGAGATCATTCGCTGCAACTGCAAAACCGACTGCAGTACGCAAAGATGTTCCTGCCGAAAAAATGGCTTGGACTGCTCGGCTGCTTGTGGAGCATGCAAAGGTGTCAGCTGTGTCAACTCACCACAGCCAGAACTCACAGACAGTGAGGAGGACGGCAATAGAGTGTAGCGGGAGGCAACCAGCCAGTAGTAATCCTCATACCTATTACAAGTATTGTTTTAATAGTAGCTTGTTCAGCATTTTTTGTGTAGTTGGGAAAATTACAGACAGACAAGGAACAGGTCAAAGAAGTTATGATCATTTACCCTCGTGATGTAAAACGGTAATTGCTATCACCATGGCATTTGTTCCATAAAGTGAGGATTATTAGTAAGGGAAGAGGTCAACACAACGGTACTTCATAAGTATCCAGTTTAGGGTCGATTTTTTAGCAAAATGCGATTTTTGACTCCAAATATCTCGGAACATAATCAACGTATTGAGAAGATAAGCCTATCAATGCGCTCTACACACGCAGAGCAACGTATTTATGCAATAAATTTAAGTACCCCTATTACGTGCTTCGAGAAAATGAACCTCTGAAAAGGGGTGGGGTTGTACAACCCGCCACCCACCACCTATTTCGACAAGACTGGATACCTATCGAGTACCGTTGTTTTGACCTCTTCCCTAAAAGGTTGCCTTATTTCTAGAGCTTACCATTCGATTCAAAGTCTTAAGAGTGCAAAACTTTGCGAATGAATAATCTCAAATTCAGTCAAACACTTTTCGTTCTACTTTGCATATAGAAAGGAAAGAAAAAAAGAAGAAAAACAACAGGAAAAAATGAATATATTTCTCTGGCTCGGGTACCCTGTGGTGGGAATTTCTAAGAAAAGCCGTTTTAACGTTACATTTTCGTGGGTTTTCAACATATTGTTTGCAAAACACTTAAATAACAGTTTATATCCCCAAACAATCTGTATATTGCGGTAATTTTAATTAATATTGCATATTGTAATTTTTCCAGACTCGGGTACCCTGTGGTAAATTGATCAAAATCTTTAAGTCGGAATTTCTAGACGTTCCACCAATGGAATTTTCTGGAATTTTTAGTATGTTACTAAGGTCACCTCAAACTGTCAATTGTGGGTAAAATAAATTCTGTTGCAATTAGTTCGATCTTGAACCACAGATTGACTGGACTATAAAGCTCCCTGTCGGTATGATTGACAGGGGCCAAGATGACGTACCATGCCATAATTATACGGCAAATGCTTGCTTCGGATTGGTTGAGAGAAGGTGGCGCGCAGGGAGGGTATATACGATCCAGCATGCAGGCAATGTCAGAGAAAAGCGGATAGGCCGCTACAAATTGCATGGGTACCACGAACCCACCCACACCGCCTATGAAATAAACGGTTACTTTTGGCATGGATGCGAACGGTGCACACGGAAATATACGACGGACCCCTGCTCCACTGCACCATGAAAATGCTGGCGGAACGCACCCGGGATAAGAAGTACTACCTGGACGAGCGGGAATTGCAAAATCCGCCAAGCGATCAAATTGGATCCCACCATCGCCACCCTTTGTCCCATCCCCGAAGCCCATCTTACCCTCGACCCCAAGAAGGCATTCTTTGGGGGCAGCACCAATGGGATACGGACCTACTGGCAAGCCCAGGATAGGGAATGGATGGAAGCTTTGGATTTGTGCTCGCTCTACCCCTGGGTCCAGAAGACACAACGGTTCCCCATAGGGCATCCGGAAATTTTAACCGAGATTCTGGAACCCCGCCTGCCCTACGAAGGACTGATCCATCTCAAGATCCTGCCGCCGCGCCGCTATTTTTTTTCCGGTCCTTTCCCTCGCACGTGGGCGAGAAGCTACTGTTTACACTCTGCTGTACCTGCGCCGCTGTAAAGAATCAGGACCCCTGCACGCACAGCCGCTAGGTACGGGCCTTGACAGGAACATGGGTCAGCCATGAACTCAATTTGCTCTGCAACATGGGCACCAGGTCCTGGAAATGTACCGTGTATGGCATTACACCCGTTCAGAGCAATACGATCCTCGTACCCACACAAGGGGGTTGTTCACAGAGTGCGTGAACACCTTTATGAAAATGAAGCAAGAGGCGAGCGGGCGGCCATTTCAGCTTCTATATCTTTGACAACTATAGATACTATTTACAAGTTGTGCTTCCAATCTATCAACAGCGGGAAGAGCTCGGCTACATCTGAGAATCCAATACAAGTTTGCTTTCCCATTCATCGGCTTTCACTCATCACTGTGTTGGCGGCGCCGTACGCTTGCCGTTACATTTTTGCTCGGTACAAATTATTAATTATTTCCCTTTCTCTAGGTTCAAGTACAGTTAGGCGCCTTTCGAGTCATGAACGCCTCATTCAAAATTATCGGATTGAGTTTGTTGTCAAGTACTATTTTCTTTCACACGATAAACGTAGGCTTTTCATTTCTCAGCGACAAAAACACACCCTACGGCTTGCTCCGACTTTTGAACACTTTACTTCATTCATTCATGAAAACCTTTCAGGTAAACCACGAATAAAACTTACAAACATGTGTGAATATTAAAACTATCGAGTGGCCGGTGGACACGCATAAAACTAGCCTGAGAAAACTGCCGATTTTTTCTTGCGATACAAATTGCATGAAATCGCGGAAGCCGGGTGAGGTGCGGGTGGAAGAAGGGTGCACGGCCTCTTTAATCAGGTCGGCGATTTGGCTGCGCGGTAGGGTTTGACCGTAGAGTTTGACCTCCCCTTGGCCATTCCAGGAAATTTTCTGCGCCCCTTTCGGCTTCCACAGGTTGACCAGCACCGAAGCTAATGGTTTGCTGGAGGGCGGTACGCGGCGCAAGCGCCATTTTGGCTCTGCGCTAAACTTTAGCCGCCACCGCCGTGAAGGGACTAGATACAATTTTCCTCGCGGCGCCGCACGTATTTTTGTAGCAGATCTTGAAAATGTGCTGTACTCTCCGGCTTCCAGATTCTTCCAGGATCGGCTTAAAGCACCACCGCTTTGGACGTTATTCCTTCCTTGAAAGGGGTATGGAATGTATTTTTAGTCTTCTTCCACACAGCCCCACAATGAACTTCTAGCGAGCCTCCTAGTTGATCGAGTTGGTGCGACTCGGGGGAGTAGTACTTCCTTTACAATCTTTTTCCCGCTGCCGGGGTAGTCTTACTCCTGCGCCAAGGGATTTCCCAACCTCCTCCAGCACGTAAGCTTGGTGATTTCCCCTCCTCCAAGAAAATGTTGGATATGCGGTGAAAGGAGGTAGCCGGTGCAGGTCGAAAGGGGGTAGCCAAAACGGCTTGTGTGACAACCTGGTAGACCCGCATCACCGCTCGGACTTGCCCCGGAAAGGCCTGCTCGGGCAATTTCCGGACTTGCAACGAATCACGCGCATTTTTAAAAGCGACCAGGTAGTGCACGTTGATGGGAATGGTGCACGCGTATATGCCCGGTAGAAAAATGTTCTGCGTCAGGTACAGCACCGAAATTCTGTAATGGTACGAGCCTTTAATGAACAGATCTACGACCCGATCATACTTGGAGCCTTCTTTCATCAAATCGTTCAGGATCAAAAGCCCGGTTGGCCGCGGAAGGGCGCGTACGGGTTCGCGGGGAGCCTGGCACAAATTTCACGCCCAATTGCTTCTGCATGGAGGTGAAACGTGGTTGCCAGGCACTGCCATAGCAGTATACGATCGTGAGGAGCGGGGTATTGAAATGGGATTTCGCATGATGCAGCAGTTTTTTGGTGAAGACCTTTTTTTCCCGATTGACTCTGTCCGGTGATCAAGATATTGCAGGGTGCTTGGAAGCGCACACCCATCGCGTGTAACCCCTTCCCAAGAATAACGACTTTTGTAGGGTTCCCTTGTTTTATTTATTTTTTATTGACAGGGTTTTCCCTCAAACTGGTTTCACACTGGTCCTGGAGGGCTCTGCCTTGCAGCTTCCACCGCGCTATGCGACGCCGGTACTGGCGGTGTCAGGCTTGGATGTACCGGTTCCGGGCGGATGAAGTCTTCCACCGCTGGAGTTAGGGTTTAGGCCACGGGCCACGGCCACGGCCACGGGCCCGGTGTTGGAGGTAATACAGGCAATAACTGCCGCACACTTTGGAATTGTTCCCTTGCAGCTGCACGTTGTTTTCCACATGATGGACAGCACCCTGCCGCACGTACTCTTGCACCCCATAATAAGAGGCGGGAAAGCCATAACTGTCGAATAATTAATTCAGGCTTTGACGCGGGAAATGAAAGGCCAACCAATTAATACCCGGGGCGCCTGTGTTGCCAGTGCTGACAATTAACGAGGCGGGTCTTGTCATTTGCCGGGGCATGGAGAACACGTCCCGAAACGAGGAGCGCAGCCACCAATCTTAGCGCACCAACGTCGTCAATTGCGAAGTGTAGGTGATCATGTAACTTACAACTTTTTTCACTTCTCTGCAGCTGTTGATATCGAAAGCGGCATCAAACTCGCAGTTCACGTACACCGATAGGGTCTTGGACACGCCTGCTGTAAACTGAAGCCGGATCCCCACCTTCGCGTACTGTTGTTTGTTCATGTGTGAGGCGTTGCCTCTCCCATCCGGTGTGAAGTCAAAACACAGGATGGCGTACCCAGCAACTGGGACAAAGGCTTAGATGCTGAGCTACAGAAACTCAAAGAATAATAACAGGTTCTTAAGGTTTTCTTAAAGTGGCGGTAGGTTATACCCTTTGGCGATTGCTATATATCTTGTATATCTTGGCTCAGTTGAAAATGTGCTATGCATGGAATTCTGAAGTGATTACTGCGGAAAACAAGTCCTTCGAAAGTGTGAGTTATACTTGAAAAGTCCTTGAAAAGTCCTTGAACAACACGTTCTGAAGTCTGTATGAACCATGATACATTAATTATTACAAGTCGATATACTTCTTTAAAGAGTTTCCCACATTAACTTTACCTGTCTTATGAGTGGATTTCCCCCGTTCCTGCACAGAGGAGTCTGGAGTCTATAATAAGAATAAAATGTGACCATTAACAAAATAGCTATTTCATAAATGTTGCCTACTTTTTGCTGCATTATTTGGCTGGATGGAAGGGGTGGAAGGGAGAAGATACCATTAACCAAACGAACCCGTATTCTCACTGGAAGCTCCGCATACAATAGCCATATATATACCTATTACATAACCCTAGCATGCGGAATTCGGTCCGTAGGGATGTGTTGCGTAACCAGTTGACACTTTCCTCTTACATAGAGCCTTGCCTCGTTCCATAAGTGCTCTTTAGTCTTGTCAACTAGACACGCTAGTCCGCTGCCATGCCCACCCTCCTCCCCGCAGCAATGAACCTCTTTACCTTCACTGGGAGCTACCCGCTCTCAACTGCCTCGGGCTGATTCCTCCCATAACTTAGTATCAACTTAGTGTCCCCAATTAGCTGCAAAGCTAAATACATTGACACTTAAATAAAGTTACTTACTTACTTACTTGGCATTGTTTGTGGATGCTCTCGGTGAGAATATATTATAATTATTGGTTCTTGAGGGCTTCAAAAAGAATATAAAGTGCCCCTAACCCCACTTTTTTTATTAATATAAATTCTGACTTATAATAGTTAGTCAAAGAGTAATTCTGTGAAAAACATTTTTTTGAATCCGTGATTGTCTACAACTTGTTGAAGTTTGCCAAAAATGGTGAAAAGCAACTACGCCCTTCACGACCGAGCCACACATGCAGTACACTAATAATTTATTAGAAGCATTGATCTACTACATCGTGCATTGTGTGTGACGTAAGATCCACAACAATAGAAACTACAACAAGTGCTGGTGAACAATGGATTTTGCTTGATCTTACGTCACTCAAAATGCATGGTCGTGAAACAAAACGCATGGGACTTTAACAACGATCTAAAAATCAAGTTATACCGATTTAACTCTTTTCTTTTTCTTCGTCCTCAGTTTTCATCTAGACTTAGAAAATAAATCAAACTAAAATATGGTTTTAGGGGCACTTTAAAAAGAAGGCTCAAAGAAAAATAAAAGTACAGTATTTTATCACGTACAAGCCACACTCCTAACTTCAGCCTAACCGCCTCACTGGTTAGCTCAGTTGGTAGAGTAATGTCACGAGTGCGGGAGGTCGGGGTTCGAATCCCCGCCGCGTCCTTGGGCAGGGATGTTTATAAGTCGTTGGCCTTGTCTCCTACTTCTAATCAGTATTTGAAGGGGTGTGAAAGAACCTGTTGTACTACTCGAAAAAGAGCAGGGGATAGTCACTCGGTACAACAGCCTGGCCATTGTACTAACCACACAACCAACATTGTAAACTGCGTGGCAGCTATAAGCGCCGTAAGCAGTCCGAAAAAAAAACTGACGGGAAATGTCAGTAATATGTAAAGCGCCATGAGACTGTGGTGATATGGCGCTATAGAAATATGGCCATTATAAACAGAAGTGTGTTTTTCCCAAAAGGTTTAAGGAAAAACCTCGTGTATAAGCTGCACCACAAAATCCAGTAAGAGTAATCTTATATTCGAGTTCATAAATGCTAGTAATTGAAGCAAAACCTCTTCATATCGCAGCAACGAATTGGTTACAACTTTCCTTGTCCTTTCTTTTATATGTTTTAACCTGTTGTTGTTCCCCCATTAACTAACAACATATTTCTGGCGAAACTTTATGAGAGTCTGAGTGACTGAGTCCATGGTCGGGAGAGGGGCCTGGGGCGAGTTTTCTAGAACGGAACTCAAAAGTTGAACTTGAACTCGATGAGAATGATACTTTATTTTAAAATTTGAAGGCTTCCAAGAACAATTATGGGATTTAACAACACCAGGAACCATTCGTGGAGTTAGCAGAGAAGATGACAAGCAAATGGACAGCTAGTTTCTTTGGAAAGCGAAGGAGAGGAGCTTGAGTAGAAATCTTGCTGACACTCGTGTTCTGTGAATAATGTGCCATTTCTATTATTCATATGGCTTTGTTTACGGTCATTGCAAAAAAGTTTTCTGAAAACACTCACATATAAGCAGTACCCCCAAATTTGCCGCAATATATATTTCTTACTTTCAAAATCTTAAATCAAAAAATGGCGCGGCTTATACGTGATAAAATACGGTAGAAGGTTCATACTCAGCTTCTAAATTGACAAAACAGTACAGTAGCAGAACTCTAAGAATAGCCACTATTCTGCTGGCTGCAAGGTAAAAATTAAAAACATATATTTCATCCTCTGTCGACCGCTATGCTTTGCGTTACTCAAGCAAATTTCATGACATTCCAAGCTTGAAAGCGCAAAAGTGATTGCTTTGGAAAGAAATGAACCAGAGAAAAAAGCTTTTCATACAATCGGTCTCAAATCGCATCCGCCACGTAATTTAGCAATTTTCGCATAATCAGTAACAAAATACGCAATTTGAATGAAATAAAGCAGAAACTCTCCTAAGACCTACACTATACTAGAATGTTCAGAATATCTAAACATATTTAAGCTTATTTACCTTCCAAAACACGCTAGCTACAATGCTACATGTAGCTTCAGTCTGCTCCAACACAACGAGCGAATTAACAACCAGGCGTTCCTCGCAATTTTGCACTAGATGGATTGGCACTACCGTATTTCCTCACGTATAAGCCTCACCCCTAACTTTGACATGACCACAGGAACCAGCTTTGCAAAAAAGTCTAAGGAAAAAAACGTACATATAAGCCGCACCCCAAACTCGGGAAGAATAATCTTTTGTTTGAGCTCGTACTTAAATGCTCGTATTTGAAAACTTCTCCAGAAGAGATTGTTGTCATTCCAAGTCATGACAATTGCTATTGCAGCTACAAGTACGAATATGGTTAAAAGTACGAATATGGTTACAAGTACGAATATGGTTACAAGTACGAATATGGTTACAAGTACGAATATGGTTACAAGTACGAATATGGGTACAAGTACGAATATGGTTACAAGTACGAATATGGTTACAAGTACGAATATGGTTACAAGTACGAATATGGTTACAAGTACGAATATGGTTACAAGTACGAATATGGTTACAAGTACGAATATGGTTACAAGTACGAATATGGTTACAAGTACGAATATGGTTACAAGTACGAATATGGTTACAAGTACGAATATGGTTACAAGTACGAATATGGTTACAAGTACGAATATGGTTACAAGTACGAATATGGTTACAAGTACGAATATGGTTACAAGTACGAATATGGTTACAAGTACGAATATGGTTACAAGTACGAATATGGTTACAAGTACGAATATGGTTACAACTTTCCTTGTCATTTTTTGTGTATATTTTAACCTTCTGTCTTTAAATCACTTCAGAATTCTTCTGCTTTTATTCCCCCATTAACTAACAACATATTTAGGGAACTTCATTCCTACAAAAGCAAGAGAAAGCAATATTTTCCGTCATAACTATACGCGCACGTGTTGCAAGTCTGTAAAAAATAAATTTAAAACATTTATTTCATCCTCTGTCGCCCGCTATGCTTTGCATTACTCAAGCAAACTTCATGACATTCCAAGCTTGAAAGCGTAAAACTATAGCAATATATCATTACATACAGCGGTTTTCCATTGAGTGTCGAAAGCAACAAGTGATTGCTTTGGTTTTGCGTTTGCTTAGCTTTTCTACTGGCTGTAAGAAATGTTTTCCAGTTATCAGGCAATCAAGTTCTAAACTAAAACCATGCAGACGCAATCAGGTTTTGTTTTAGCGACAGTATTGACGACTGCGATTACATTGCCTCGTGATTGGTTCAAGTAAAACCATTCGTGAATTACTTCAGTTCGTGATTGGCTCATTGTGTTTTTACTTAATTGCTCCTGTGATTGGCTATGTAATTACTTTGGTTTTGGTTTTACTACACTCAACTGAAAACCGCTCTAAAACCATTCGTGAATTACTTCAGTTCGTGATTGGTTCATTGTGTTTTCACTTGCTCCTACGATTGGCTATGTAATAATTACTTTTGTTTTGGTTTTACAACACTCAACTGAAAACCGCTCTATTAATTAAATATTGTTTTAGTACTCCCAGAAGGTGTGTAACAATATCTATCCTCTCGCAAAACATAATGGTCGACAGAGAGGCTTTAACACTAATCAAACTTTGAATGACTAAGGACATTATTTGAATAACTTATTTTACATTCACATACCTGTTGCTTTGGTGGATAGAATATAACGAATCCTTTGATGGGTCTACCAAAACAAAAACAACACTTGTCAAGCAAACCCTTACTGTATTATGTTGTACTAGAGCCGATTTTGTAGAGTGGGCAAGTTACGACAATGCGGACTTACAGCATGGTTACTGTACGGCATGCAATAACATTGTAATGGCTTTCCCATTGTTATTCTGATCCAATCAAATACAGAGCTGTGGTCCAGCACGGTTACGGTAAGGCTATGGACATGCTGTAGCTTTGTCCCACTCATACATGTATTCTGCAACCCAACGAAGACTTTACACTGACTGACAGGGATTTGATGGTAAAAGAACAACTCACTCTTCATGATGCACTATATGTGGTAGGGATATCAGCTGGTCCACTGTTTTGTAAGGCAAATCTTCTCGAAACGTGTTCTTGTATGCAATTGGAAGTCTAGTACCAAAGATACCATTAGGCTTATCCATCACCATCTAAATCAAACAAAGAAATATATATATATAGTGCATGTGTTTTGTACTTGAACTGTTAGGCCTGAGTTAAGTTTCCTCTCAGCGCATGTGTACATCTGTCATGTTTTGGTCACATGTCAATTGTTCCTTCTGGCTAAGCTGCCTGGCCTGGTAACCACATAGTGAGTGAGTGAGTGAGTGACACAATTTCCCTAACCATCCCATTAACTCGTGTCTGCACTTCGCGCATCCAAGAGTTAAAAATAGGTACCCAATGGGTACACGATTCTACTGCATTGTGTCAGACAGTACCGCTTGGAACGAGACACAGTATTGGCCAACCCAACAATACTAAGAACCCTAACCCAAAGAACGAGCGGTACAAATACAATAGATCTACAGTATAATGGTCCAATCAGAATACAAGTCTGGAAGTGCTACCTTTTACAACAACATCCAATTTTCTCGCTTTCTGATTGGCTCTCCGCTATATGCAATTTAAGTACGGACAATGACGTCACTCGGAAGCCGTGGTAGCGTTGCAAAGTGCTTTCACGTTCAAATGGCTGTTAACTTCGCTTCCAAAAACAAGAAAATAAGGATTTCACAAGTATTTCATTATTAGGAGAAGTTAAACGGTGAGTCAAACTTCTTTGTAGTGTGCCATTTGGCAAAATGCGAGTTTTCTCTCGAGTGGAGAAAGTTTCGGCGAATTTGTGAATTATTTTGAATTATAACAAAACTTTTCTGATCCAGAAAAAAAACAAGAAAGGATTTCACAAGCACTCCATCAATGACAGAGGTTAATCGGTGAACCAAATGCCATTTGTTAAAGAAAGCTTTCTCTCGGCGCCGGTAATTAGAAGTGTTTACGTTTTGACTTTCGATTCAATGGCCTTTTTCTACTCGAAAGCAGTTTATTACTCACTCATTTGAAGCTAAGTGCTTCGTCGTTGTAAAAACAAATCGCATACATTTTCCCATTGTCCGTACTCGTATTGATCATAGAAATGACGTCATAAAATGTTCACTGAACAACGAGCGCAGCGAAAAATGGAACATTGCATGCGATTTGTTAAGTATTACTCACTGCATCATGTCCATAAGTTGCTCGAAATTTCTGAAAAAGTTGCTTTTTTCCGTCATTTGGTCTAAAGTGAAAATATGCTAAAATTGCCATAAAAGAGTAAGATTTCTAAGCATTTTCATGCCATTTTACTAGCCTTTATTAAATCATTTTCAAAGCACTGAAAAAACCCAAAGTTTATTAATGTGTAAAGAGTTTTATCAAAGCTACTTTCAAAGGGTCATCTTTTTCTGACTCACTGCCAGTGGAGCATGACAGATCGTCCGCCATTTTGAATATTCTTTAAAATAACCGCTGACCCGCCCAGATCGCGTTGACAACTAACCACAGGAATACCAAACTGCTCCAACAGTAAGTCCTGTATGACCCTTTTATACAGGAAATTTCCAAAGTATCTAAATAAGCATTGTGGGACATGACAGTAAGACCAATTTAAACACTAGAAGCTGCTGCAATTTCTCAGTATGAGTAGAAATTCCTCAGAATGCAAAAAGTTGCTCGAAGTGAAAAAAGTTGCTCGAAGTGGAAAAAGTTGCTCGAAGTGAAAAAAGTTGCTTGAAATGTGAAAAGTTGCCAAAAAGTTGCCGAGCAACTTGTGGACAGCCCTAATTTATATTATCATGAACATTTAAATTTACAACTTCATGCACTGTCAGTACATAAATCCAAACAGGTGATTGGCTAATGACAGTGCTTTGTTGGTTATCACAGCATGCTGGGCACACACTCAGTTGGGATAATAAAAGGGTTAGAGACTTTGTTTATTATTCTCTGCACTCAACGCTCACCTCATGTGCTGATTTTTACGGAGAGAGGGAAATCGGAGAACCTGGAGAAAATCCCTCGAGGCATGGACTTTATTCACATATGACGCCACGTCTGTTGATCCCATGTATATAACCACTTTATTAATCTACATATTCATAACTCTAAATATTCATGACCATGCATATATGCAGTACCTCACCACTTTAATCTTCCTGACCATTCTATAAATGATATCAATATATGTGGCATGCATATTCATTATTACTTTTCTATTATCTAATTAGTTTTCTATTATCGTTATTTCTGTCTTCCCAAAAATTCTTAAGTTGACATCTTAGTACTCCTTCCTTCTCCATTTAGATTTTAACCAGAAAAAGCTGGAGGCTAACGTGGTAACCTCACGGTTTCCTTTCTGGCCTTTAGGCTCAAACTCTACTGATTTAACTTTAAATTTATCTATCTTTTTCCACCTATATATGTGTTGTGTGAAATTGCATTGTAAATTATAAATTATAAGTTATTGAGCATTAAAGGATTGAGTTGCTGTGTGACATAATGTCTAACTGGGAATCAGTAAATATATTCTGGTTACAAGATAATTCCCCGGCTGGCCCTGCGAGCAGAGGCTCTTTTCTCTTTTATCCTCTGCTTACAGTGTGTGATAACATATTAATGACCAGTTGAAAGCAAAATGTTGAAAGCAAAATTAGATTTATTCAAAACCAAAAGAAAAATATTTAACATAAGTTTTGGCCTAATAATTAGTAAAATTATATAAATATGATAATATTAACCTTATTGAATTGTCAATAATGTCTCAATCTAAGCAAGACTAATAGCAGCAGTAAATAGCCAACAAGCTATAGGACATGAGTGAACTCCATATCTCTACCGCTCAAATTGCATAAATTTGCTTCAGTTCACGAAACTCAGAAGATCAACAGTAGTTTTGAAGCTGGATCTGATATGTCTAGGGTCAGCTACATATTACACAATGTACACATGCATTATTACTTTCTGCATAGCCTGTGAACAGCATGTAAAGCATTTATGTTAAAATATCATAAGCTTAGTTTACACTGCCTACATGTACATCGATCTCCAATGAGCGAACTCCTCGAAAAACGTTAACTATTTGGCACACTGTATATTCAAGTTCATATTTGGACACAGTTCGAAAGCTCTAGATCTGGAAAGAAGTTCATAAATACAGTTCACCGCCGCACTCAAGAGTCATCGGTCTGATTGGCCTACACCCTAAACATTATTTTCCTCACAGCTTCCGACGAGGAGGTGCTGTTCATTCCTTTCAAACAGGTGTATCCGATCATCTAATACAATTACACGGCGACTGGCGATCGGATTCGTTTCGCGCATACTTGGATCTACCCATCACGACACGGGTGAATGTCGCCGACATCATGGCCTCCGGGCTGCTCGCGCTCCCGCCCCTCAACTAGGATCAAGTTACACACAAAGATATCCATATACACTCATGTTTGGGAATTTTGTAACCCAATTTTTAGGGTGCACTTTGTTATACAATGTACTCAACAAATAGTTAATTATTAAACTTTAGCCCAAATGTGCCTTTTGTTATCATCAATTTTATATTATCTTCTAAATTGCAACAGATCAGTGATTGTATACAGAAATTATTTAGAATTTTGAAACGTGTAAATGCAAAAAAAAACGTAACGTTTCTTTTCAAATTAGGCACTAGATGGCGTTTTCTGTTGTTCACTATCTCATCTCGTTGCAGAGGTATTCAGATTTTTCGAATATGCTTTTAAGTCATTCATCCCTTGAAATAATATCGCAACATCGTATTTCCAGCATGTCTAGATTTGATGCAATATTTTTTCCACGTACAATGCTTCATATGGGACGAATTGGAACGATATTTGCAGGGTCTGGCACCAAAGATCTAAAGAGGGATGATGAAACCTTAGCGTTTACAGATGTGGATATAACAGAAAAACAAAAACGCCCTGCTTCCTCATTTCAAAAGGATTTTCAACTGAAATCTTAATTTCAATTTCAAAAAATTGAGCTCGTGTGCCACAGGTTGCACGACATTACAGCATCTTCGTTACCTGAAGCTAGTCTAGATGATATAAAGGAAAGTTTCAGATCATGTATACATCTCCAGAGTGTGCATTAGAAAATAAGTTATTGTCCTGTCTCAAAGCCAATTTCACGATAACATGGAAGTTTAATTTTCGGTTCAATTTGATTGCCCTAATTTGACAGTGATGTTTGCACTCGTGTTGCTCCTTTGTTCGATCGGGCTTCGCGCCTAAATTCGCTGGCCTAAAATAATTCGCTGGGACAAACAAAGAGGGGGCCGCTACGCAGGCTAAATTCTGGAGCGATTTAAATACTGCAGTTTAAAATATGCACAAGAAATGACAAGGCAAGTTAGACCCATATTCAAAGTTGGGGAAAGTTGAGATTCTGATGAAGAAGTTTCACTTCAACTTCGAGTACGAGCATTTAAGAACTCGTACAAAATATTATTTTTGCGGCTTATACACAAGGTTTTTCCTTAAACGTTTTTGGCAAAAGAGGCTGTTGTTTATCAGGCTGAAGTTAGAGGTGCGGCTAATATTATGTGTGAAGTGCCACTTGATATATGTGATAAAACACGGTAATTACCATTTTACCGAGATGCTTTATAATACGGGGAGCCGGAGTGGTGCAGTGGTTAAGCGCTTCGCCTCTCACCTCTGTGGCCCGAGTTTGATTCCCACAACGCGGCGCGACATGCACACCGCGGCAAAACGGTATGCTCCGCTGGCCGAAAGAACGAAGGCTCTGCTATCAAATTACCGAGGGCTTAGACGTTTTTCACTCACAGTGAATTACGAATTAAGAAAACTTCAACCTGTTAAAGTCTTAGGCTTATCTTTTAAGTAGTTTCTTAGTTTTTGACAAAACAGTTCACATATGGATACTTTCAAGCAGAAATTTTAAAATCATGGCATGTGCCTGTTGTTTCATTTCAGTTTTCGCGGCAAATTGGGGGCGGCCGCGCGCCGACAAGAAATAGAAAATACGCATGCGCGTGACGTTTTGCCGCGGTGTGCGCCACATGTGAGTTGAGTTTGTTGGCATCTCACCCTTGCTCTGAGGATTTTTCTCCGGGTTCTTAATTTAGCACGGAGCCTCGTATTGAAAGCTTTGTGTGTGACAAGTAAAGTATATCGCGGAAGTGGGCTATTAGTAGACCCTTTCCAGGGTCAGCAAGAAACTAGACACGTAAATAAAGTTGTTTATTTTATTATTATTTTATTACTCGGGCCAGCCCTTTGGCTGCCCGAGTCAAGAATCGCAAGTGTTTCTTTTTCGTGTTGCGAGTTGTCTCAACATGTGACAGGCTCAACCAATCAGATTCGACACCACTCGGGCGGGACACTGGCGGATCACGGGTCATCTGTACGATTGATCTAAGACGGGGAAAGCAGTCGGCGTGGAATGAGAAGGTTAAAATTCGTCGAATTCGCTTTAAATCGCCACCAGAGAACAAGATTGAATATCAACTACTCTTCAAATCAGCTTTTTACAGAAATCTTCCTTTGGTGTTCCCTGAAATGACTACAACATGTGGCTTTGAAAAGGATTGAACAACACTGAAAGCCCATACCGAGATGTGAGAGCACAAGTACTGTACACAAGCTAGCTTCTGTGCATATCATCTGTTAATCCTCTCCTCCTTTAGGGATCATTGAGAAGCTCTTATTTTGTTGCTTTACTTCTCCATTGTTTTTCAAAATGTTCTGACTACAACACAGCGACTGATCTCGCTCCGCACTCTCTTCAAGCGCCTAGGCGGCTATATAAAAGTGCCAAGATTTTGAAATGGGTTTAGTTTCCATGATCGAAGAGAGCTTCGATACTGTATACAAAGCTATGACAGGAGTGAACATATGTTCGCTTAGATATTATTTCAGCAGCACTGAATTTTTATGTATTCTAATTTATCCTGTGTTGCTTGTTTCCTTTCCATTTACCGGGTAATTTGCCCACAGCTGATCTCAAGGCCAGCGATTATGATTTAAATTATCCTAACTAAACAAAATTTAGGGCTTCCAATTCCCTTTTTAAAGGTGTTGATATACGCTATCTGAAAGAAAAAACCCGGCGAAAAAAAGAAGAACTAAAAAGAAATGGCTACAGCACGACGTATTCCCAGGAGGTCATCCATCCAGTTACTAACCTCGCGTGATAGGACGGATCGGACGAGAATGTGGCTTTACCGTCTGAGCTAAACTGCCGGAGGCCACAGGGAACCCACCTAAGTCTGTCAAGGCTAATGCAAGTTCGCTGTTTTATTATTTTCTCCAGCATTTTGGCAAAGCTGACTTCTAATGATATCTACTGGCCCGAGTTCGGTTGGCAGTGCCAGACTCTTATTTTCTTAATTCTTTTATATTACATATGCCTAATGACAGCAAAAAGTAATTTACTTGTTCAGAAACCTTGTAAAACAAGATTAATTAAGTTAATTCAGGAAAATCGCACAATTTTCCTCACATTTTTGTTTTTTTGCCGCACAATCTTCAAATGTTCCTGCACAATTTGCCTCAGTTTTTTCACAACCTATCCTGAGAAGCCCTGCCTAATGATCTATGAATACAAGTATTGTTTCTGTCGGAGAAGCAATTTCCAAAATACGAGCTTCGTTTTTCATCAAGCACCTTCAAACAATAAGTAATTTTTTTCGGTGTTTGGATCCCCTGATGACAAACTCACTCTTGTTTTGGAAATATTACTTAAATTTAATTTAGTACTAACCTGTCTTATTCTTTTGAGTACTTCTGGAGCTGAAATCAATTAAAATATACTCATTAAAATACATGTACGTTGCACACGCCGCACTTTTAAATACATGTACCTTAGAATAATGGAGGCATTGATCAATATATTTTTCCTAGTCTAAATTATTGACCTACATAAATTGGAAGCTACAATCCGTGACACTATTGATGGAACACTTTCGTCTTTTCCCTCCTAAATGTTGGGTAGAAGAATTGGGCCTTCTAGAGTCCCAACATTGAGGGAGGCGAGGAAGACGAAAAGCCAGAGCGACTGTAAAATCGTGATTTTTCTGGAGTGTCCCACCTAAACTTGTCATCAATTGTCTCTGTTATTAATTGGTGCAGGTATTGATTGACAAGCTATTAATGTTAGCAATGATGACGTGCAAAATAGTGATATGAGTTCACGTAAACGCTACGTGCTAGGAATGACGTCTACAGAATCTCCTTAATTTGCAGATTTACAATTATATAATTATCTCCTATATAGCTAAACTACTGTAGTATTTTAGAATTATACATTTTGCGCTTTAAAAAAATCACTCGCCCTGGGACAGAAAATGGTTTTCAAATCTGCGATCGGCAGTGTGACACAGGGTCGCGTGTATTACTTACATGTATGCCAGATTCAAGGGCTGTCCATTCGTAAAGTGGCAAAAATGTGCAACATATCGCGAACACGTGTGAATAGAATACGTAATGAGGTTTTCCGAAAAAGAAATCTTTCAAAACACCGGCGAATAGAGGTCCACCAGTGAAGTTAAGTGAACGCCAGCAAAGAAGATCAAAGAGAGCTTTACACGAAACACTAAGAGAGATAGAAGGAAACTTTTCCTGTAACAGACTTATGCATGAAGCAGGGATTAACCTTGAAGACGTTTCCAAAAGAACAGTGTGTCGTTTTTAAATCGCCAGGGCTACTTTTATCTTCAATCCAGGAAAAAAGTTCTGATGACAAAGGATGATCTGCGGAATAGGGTAAAATTTGCAAGGGCTATGCCAAAAATTACAGCTCAAAATTTTGGTCGAGATATGCCGTTTTCAGCTTAGACGTACGGCATGCACTAGTTTTGCATACAAGAGTAATCCTTTAGACCTGGCTAGAGCACCAAGGGCACGAATTTGGAGAAAGAAAAATGAAGGCCTGAAGATTGTCTGTGTAGCAAAAGGACGACAGGGACTTGTGGCAAACTGGTAAAACTTATCGTTGCTATATCGTACAACAGTGGTGTGATTGCGTGCAAACCGTATGAACATTTTCCAAGAATGTTTCGAGTTGTAAACAAGGTAGCCGATTCAGGATGGATATCCCTCACAAAACTCAGCCATGGTCAGGGCAGCCATTGCACGTACCAATTCCACATTGATGAAAATACCTCCGCGAAGCCTTGACCTCAATCCCATTGAAAATTTCTTCCATATTGTTGGTAAGAATTTAAAAAGAAATGCAATATTACAGAAAATAACGAAGGAATCGTATGAAGAATTCCAATTGTGGGTTATCGACACTTCGTGCCATACTTACACAAACAATCAACAATTTAATAGCCTCAATGAGTAAAAGAATTTCACAAGTAATCGAGAAAAAAAGATGGCCGTATAAAATACTAAATGTGCAATGTAGTGGACACTAGAAATTGTGAAAATTGCAGTTGTAAATCTCACGGAATAAAAATATTCACAATTCTTCAGGAATTGACCAGCTGGTTCAGTGACAATATGTATTTGAAATAAGACGTAATTAAATAAATAAAGTCTTACAGTATATATTTTGAAATTAAAGCGAACTGAAACAAGCGATTACTGTAAAGAAATCCTGCATGGCGAACTGTTCCCAACAAGAAACTTACCCTTGTATTAATTAGGGGAGGGAGAATTTTTTTTTTTTTTAAAAAGGCTACATGTATCTCCCCCATGAAACAGTAAGGTTAAATTTAGGCCTTCTGTCACGTGACAACGGTTCACCACATGGTTCACCATTTCATTCGATAATGCTGACCAAAGCCATGGGAAACTCTCTCTAAAACCAACTTGCATCGCTGACACATCCGAAATATTTTGCATTGCCGTATTATGAGTGACTCTAGCGAATAGTTTCGCGCACTTTCACACAGTACTCATGGTGAACCATATAGTTTAAATTAAAGTTAAGGTTTTTTTTTTTTATTGCAACGGTTCACCGTTGTGCACCGTCACGGTGAGAGAGTGCGCAAATATTGTCGCTAGAGTCATTCATAATTTTATAATTTGGCAATGCAAAATATGTCAGATGTGTTAGCGATGTAAATTGGTTTTAGAGAGAATTTCCCATGGCTTTGGTCAACATTATCGAACTGAAATGGTGAACCGTGTGGTGAACGGTTGTCACGTTACACCAACTATATGTCACGCTAACACTGGCAGAAAATAAGTTCGGCAAAGAACCGAGAGCGAGATATTTGAGTGAAATGAAAAACTCTCCAACGAACCCACATCATCTTTGCTTCGGTCTCGTCCAACACACCTCCGCGAACTAAGGACAGTTCTTTTGCGGTAACTAATATTGATCTGTCCTTCGTGAACGCAATGTCAAACCTTCGATAGTGCTTTCCGAAGGAGTGTTGGGTCTCAGACGGCTCAAATGAAATGTACAACTCGTGTCGCGACATTTGTTCGAAGTTTAAAATTTCCCGCTCTCCCTTCAATCTTGTTATTTATTTTTAAATGTCAATTTCCCAGAGCCTTGTATTGCAAGGTACAACTTTATTTATTTTCTTTTTTGGAATAATGCTACCTATGAATTACAGCTTCATAAAAAAGACATCTATTTGAATGAATTATTTATTTGGTTTTAACTGAACGCATTGCTTCAACCCCGATTTTTCAGGAAATTTGCTTACTCAGCATACCATTCATTCCAAACAAACACAATCTGTGACACTATTGATAGGACACTTTCGTCTTTTCCCTCCTCAATGTTGGGTAGAAGAATTGGGCCCTTTAGCGTCCCAACATTGAGGGAGGCGAGGAAGACTGACGAAAAGCCAGAACGACTGAAAAATTACGATTTTTCTGTTGTGTCCCAACTAATCTTGTTACCAATTGTAGGCCACCAAACATATACCAAAGCTGGAGGTAAATTCAGTGTTCTTAATTCCTCTTTGTAACTTTAAAACATAACCTATTGCCTTCAGCCTGTATAAATATATTGTTATAAATTATGGCTTGGTAACTAGCTATGATTGGTCAGTTTGAGGTCCATAACTTCCCATACAGACTGCGAAATTGAAACTCATTTGCACAGCTAGCCAGTCTGTAACCATAAGTTATGAATCCTCTTTTTTTCCTCTTTTTTATGGCCACGCTAGGCTATTTCAGCAGTTCTCGAGGGTTTTGCAGAGGTAATTTTCTCAACGACAGGAGATTTAGCTGGGAACGTGAATTCCATGTCTTGAAAATTAGGTCCACCTTAAACAATACAAGGACTTATTAGGTACAGCGGAACTTCTGCTTAGCATCCATCCATCCACAGCTGAAATTATTGATGTGTTACCGGAGTAAATTAAACTACAGTGAACTGCAGTAATTAATAGCTGATATTACAGTGGTGTCTACGAATAGCAGTTTCAGCGGTATTGACCCAAATGCCTCACTTCGATGTAATGAAGCGCCATTGAAACCATCATTCTTGTATGACACCAACACCCTCTAAACAAGCACGACTAATGTTTAGATACAGTTTGACTAGTGCTTCATTTTCATTATACATCGAAGTGAGGCATTTGGGTCAATACCGTTGAAACTGCTATTCGTAGACGTAAAATAGAGATTACTTAAAGGGGCTGGGTCAGCGCTCATTCGTTACCAGTCTATCGCACGGCCAAAGGCAAAATTTGATTTCCGACTCCGGGAGTACGAAATCAAACCTCCCTCCGAAGGAACCTTTCAGGAATCCATTTCCATCGCTCTTATTTCGAACCTCTAAAACATTTTTTTTGCAGGAACGTTTTGTTTAGCATTCATTCTAAATGTAGAGTATTTCATTTTTACATTTTTTGTTTGAAATTCTGATGAATGAAGGCTCTGGAGGAAGGGGAGGTAAACGAGTCGGGGCAGGAAGAAAGAAAACGCCTGCCTTGAGGCAATTGACGAAAAAAATAAATGACCGACACTGGAAAAGCCAACATGCTGCTATATACTTAAGCAAACAAATATTCAAAACTGGCGGGAGCTAAAGGCCAAGGAACTTTTGGTAGTGACTCGGCCTTCGCGGCCGAGTCACTTCAAGAGTAGTTGATTGAGATTGTTTCCACACGAAACGTTTAGTGTTTGACTCAAGGTATAACAAAAAGTAACGCCAGAAGATAAATAACATTGCCAAAAACCTTTTGCTAAAAAGCAATGTTTTATAAAACGGACAAAATGAAAGAAAAGAAAGAGTTTATTTTGCGACTTTTCTGAGCACAAGCCAAAACACACCAAAGCCAAGACACACTCACCAGCCAAAACACACCAAAGCCAAGACAAAGGACAACCCGAACTCACCTGAAAATGTTTTCCAGAACTGATCAAAACAAGGTAATAAAACATACCTGAAATTTAGCTGAACCTGCTACTTTGTCGGCTCTTCAAAAATAATTATTTAGGAAACAGCGAAGTTCGAGCCAAGCTATCTCACTGACTTTATTCCAGCGAAGCATTTATAAACACTTCACGAACGAACCAAGGCTTCACAACAATTATCATGAAAGGAGGCCAATTCCAACTCTCTTTACAAGTCTTTAGAACTCCAAACGATGGGAGTTTTCCGTTCGGCAAGGCAAGGAACGACGACTAAATTTGAAAACCGTCCGTTCAGCGTTCAAGCCAACACGGGACCAAAACCATGTTTCGCAAAATGTTGACGATTTTCACAAGAAATGGCGCCAGATTGTCCTAAGCGATGACAAGTAAACAATCCCTAGTATTACATTTGACGAGGTGAAGAGTTTTTGTACACATTTAGCCGGACTTTCATTGCTGTATTTTCGGATAAATCGAGGTGAACTTCCGTAACTGAATTTTACTTTCTTACACAAAATCTACCCGCTAACATTGAAAGGGTTTCAATCTTACCCTCAACCAATCAGAAATGAGCTCTCATTGAACTGACCAATCAGATACAATGCTACTGTTGCTTGCGAAAGAAACCATTGCGATCGCAGAAGAATTTTGAATATTTATGATATGCTAATTACCTCAAGAGCATACTTACTGCGCACGGGCACCAGGTGATCCAGCCCCTTTAATGGGAAGTGCTGGCGTATGGTATTTACGCACGAGTTTGTTTTCACAAAACAAACGAGCGAGTGAGTTTTGTGAAAACAAACAAGTGTGTAAATACCATACAAAAGCACTTTCCATCTTGTAATTTGTTTATTATATACATACTGAGATTTTTCTCCAGTATCGAACAGGTTTTATTTAGGTCTTGTCATTGAACACGTACATTTGTAGCTTTCAATTTTTTGTTTTGCATTTCGTATCCGACTCAATGTAGACTAAAATTTATGCTCGATACAATCAAAATGGAAAGAAAATCTTACTTTCTAAACTGACATCAGCCTTGAAATAGTTTTCAACATCAATATGACACTGTCTTTGATTCAACAAATAAAGTTTACAATTACAAGTTTACATCGTCAATAGATTAGTATACCTGCTTTTGTCCAAGTTGTTTGCTACGACTCCGGTTTCCAGACATCTCCACGACTTGTAGGTTTTCTCTGCTCACAGAATATTTACGATTTTTCAAATGTCGATGGTCTATGGAAGTTGTTTCACATAGATTATCTCAATATCTGTTGAGTTTCGCTTCTTCTTTGTCTCTTTGAGTAACTTTACGGCTGTTTCTCTAAGTTTTTGCTCTTGTGATTTTGTTTTCTTGGTCGATAATATACTCTCAATTGACTTGGAAGTTTTAACATCGTTAGTTGGCTGTTTACAGGTCAATATTACATTATTTTAAAAAAAAGTCAAAACCTCCAACTTTCGTAGTGAATGCAAGTGGCGCCTCCGATCTCAAGTCGAGTTTGAAAATCCCGATATGTTTTGGCAGGTGTTTTCTGATTGGACGAAACGCTTTTCGCACGTGTGAAAAATTCGTTTCGCGATTCTGATTGGCTAAGGAAAATTGTGAAGTGGGGTTTCGCATGAGTGATTCCATTCGTAAATCTCAGTATGTATGTGATAATGTAATCTCTGAATTTTTAACGAGACCTGAAACAACCATGGGGCTGATCAAAGTCAGGAACCGGCTAATCCACAGATCGAATTGGAATTCAGTACTGAATTAAGGCGCCCACTGTTTTCAAGTAATCCAAAACTATCTTAACTCATCCTTTCCCATAGAAAATTGTCATAAGACTTCAGTTGAATGTTGACCAGTACTATTGAAGGTCAGATTTTTCGGTAAGATTGCAAACACAAACACAAACACAAAATGTAGCCAAGTTCGTCTGCTGAAATTTGAAACCAGCCAATTTGTCTGCAATTTGTCAATAAGGTTCCAAAACTGAAGAGTTTTATTTTTTATTGACTGGCAGTTCATATCAATTGAGTAGCCATAGAGAGTGTGTTTTCCAGACAGGGCTGCATTTTTGGTTTAGAGGATGCAGCAGGTATGCCAGGGTTGCTCAGTTGACTAGACTGGGATAGGCTGCAACCCCGTTTTTGAACAAAGATGGTGGGTAAACAGGTGTGGCTTATCTACAAGTGTTTACAGAACTGTACACTCCAGTTAGTATTTTTGTAGTACAATCAACCTACCTATGTCAGCAGTTCTCGAGGGTTTTGTAGAGGCAATTTTCTCACCGACAGGAGATTTAGATGGGAGCGTAATTTCCATCTCTTGAAAATTAGGTCCACCTTAAACAAGAAAAGGACTTATTACCTCTCCTAAGCATCCTCCCTTAATATTGAACGAAACTGGCCACATAAGAGAACTTTCAAATGTAGTGATTTGACTGAGGAACAAACTCAACAGGTTTTTAGAAGCACGTGTCCTTAAGGGGCTATATGTCATAGAACTTTATTAGTATAGAACTTTATTTTGATAGGGTAACTCCTTCAGCTAATTACAAATTTAACTGTTATCAACGGAGGCCCTATACACAACTACTACATCAATGATCAATATTTAAATAAACAAAATATACAAAAATCAAATTATACAGTTTACAATTATACGAATTTAAAACAAAAAAGGAGATATGAATAATCAAAATAATAATAAAAAAGAAAACAATTAATTTACAGACTTTGATTGTATACGATACAGCCATGATAATAAAACGACTTCATGCTGCATTCTAATTTAACACTAGGGACATGTAGGTGATTGCTTCGCTTTGTCAACCTAGCCACAATATCTCTATTAAAGGTAAAATAGTTGTTAAAAAATTGAGGAACACGCCCCTGAAGGCAACGCTTTACTAACTTCAAGACATGCTTCTCACGCCGTAACTCAAGAGTGTCATATCGAAGATGTTCAATTGCGTCATCACTACTTGAAGTTCTCATAATTATACGGGCAGCACGCCTCTGAAGCCTCTCTATACTATCTACATTAACCCTGCCACAACAGCCCCAGACTTGATCACAATAGTCAAGGACTGGTACAATGAAAGACTTATATATAACATTTGCAGTATGCATGCTGACGTTGTTCCTCACCCGACTTAGCATGCCTAATCGTTTCCCTGCCTTACTGACTAGGTACTTTACATGGGCACTAAAGGTCAAGGCCTCGTGTGATAAAGCCGTGAATAAAATCTGTATCAACAGTGAAGTGATATGATATCACTTAATAGAATGATGCAAGGCTGATTTGTACGGTTTGGGAATAATTATATGTGACCAATATTTCGGTTGGCCATCAGGGAGTTTACAAGTTGTCACGATATCACTTCACGGGTTGTATTGCCCAATCACATTTTCCGTAATAAATTACTTAGACCAATCAAATTGCTTTTATTATTTATTGCTGAATGCTGACACCAGCCTTCCGCGCTCGCTTTGCTGTTTTCTGAAAGTTTGAGGTTTGAGGTTTGAGGTTTGTAGTCATTTCTGAAGAATAAATTACACGGTTTCTTCAACAAAAGAAAAACACCACCAGAAAGGCTAACCTAGACTTTTTTAATAATAAAAAACCCAGGAACCTGAAGAATTATCGCCACAACAATAGCGCTGCGCGTGAGTGACGTCACGAAAATTAAGACCCCCCCCCCCCCCCCCCCCCCCCGCATGACTCAGACAAACAAACCACTTTTCGCGTTAGAACTTACAAGAATTGACCAGCACTTCTTATTTTATTTTATTTATGACATTCGGACACAAGGTCACGGGAGATGAACTAACAATAGGACTCGAAGTCCCTTACAAGGTTTGCCTCCACGCGAGCACCGGTCAGTGATGGTGGAAAACGTAGCAAAATATATATATATACGAAAAGTGATATAGACAAAGAATGAACGGAAACGATAATGGATAAAGAAGCTACAATACAATATATTTAATCTATTAGAGCGTAAAACCTAGAACAGCTATAGTTCCAGTGATAAAAGAAAAAACGCAAGCACTTATCAAAGCATAAGAGCAGCAGCTTAAAGGGATACCCGAGTGAAAAACACATTGGGGCTCAAAAGAATCTTCAACATGTTCTTTGTTCAGAAAGTGTATTAAAATTTGATCAAACGTTTTTAGTATTAAGAACGAGCACCTCAAAGTTGGCCCCGCGAAGACATGGGCGCCGCCATCTTTGTTTGCATTTACGGAAGTGACGTCACTTCGTCCCACCAGCGTATCGCGGCTACTTGTCTTTGTATGATTTTCACACGCTCGGAATTAAAGTGGATATATTTTCATCGAGATTGCAGAGGAATTCTTACAGAAACCGGAATTATGATGAAGACAACATTATGAGAAAAGTTCAGAAGACTGGGAGGAGGAAGAAAAGCATTGGGAAGGCGAGAAATTATCAGACGAACAACAAGGTCTCGTAACTGCCATTTAATAACAGCAAAACAACATGGCTTAAAAGACTCGAGTGACTTCTGAATAAGTATAAGAACTACAATGTATGTGAGGTACAGTTAAGGTATCAGGAGCCCTTCAAGAGCGCTTCCCGAAAACTTTTAATTGCGCGCGTTAAATTCAAGAAAACCCCTACAAAGTATACATTTTCTGAAAGCTTAATAAACACAGATTCTAGAAAATAACTCCATTTTCCTTATTATCAAATACTCTTTTATTTATTGTGTTTTTAATCCAATTTGACCATACCTTATACCTGGAGCTCCTGTCCCTCGGGAATTTGACGGAAATCCGTGCTGAAACCACCTTCGCAAAGTAGAGATATTGATCTAAAAAAGGGTGTCTCAGTTTTCTGATATCTTATTCTGTCGCGAAAATAATCAACTGCAAAGATTTGGAATACCTTTTTTAGGGGTTGAAGAAAGAAACATAAAAGTATCTCAAGAACAAGAAAACGCATTAAAAAACAGAGACACCCTTTTTTGGTCAACATATTGATCTAGCCATATGCCAATTTTCAATCCCATCAGTTAAAATCTAGAGGGACAGGAGCTCCGAATACATGCGACAGAACTTGCATTTATAACGCCGAGAAAAATGGTTTCAAAGTTTCCGGCACCCACTGAGGTTTATTGACACAATTAACTTATCTGTCATTAAGAATGTCATTTTTCCAGTATTTGATGTTGAGCAGTAGGTATCGTGAAACGCGATGCCATGTTTATGGAAGCCGCATGCAATTTTTCGCGCCTCAATTCAGTGAACTACTACTCGGCCAATCTACAGTGCGATATCTTCGGTTTGAATATCGCAGTAGACAAGTTCCATTCAATGGTAATTCACAGAAATCATGAGTGCAAAGAGAAGGCAAAGACGAATTAGCGCAAAGAACTAGACCGGCAAACCAGCACAACTGTTACGGAAGATCATGTTAGTAGTTCACGAGAACGCGTTCTGACAGAAATGAGGGAAAGTGCGTAAGTTTATATCGCCCCTTTGATAGACTTTAATCAAATGTTATCTGTAGTTGAGATTCCTGAAATATATGGCTATGACTAAAGCCAGTCACTCGATCTACAAGAACTGTGGCCATATTTATTGTCTCCAATGCACAGCAAATAAATATTACAGTTTTGCTCGTGGTCCGTGCTTCATGTACAGGTATTATAAATATATTTACTGGATTCTCTTGTGGGCATTTGGAAAAATCGGCAAACATTTGCTCTGCCTTTTGGTCGATATTTTTATCGGTGCCGGGCAGCGAATGTAATTTTCTGGGAACTAAATTTTGTTTTCATTTCAGAAGCGGCCAGATTTCTTTGAAGTTGGGAAGCTTTGTGCGATCGATTCGCAACTTTCGTTTGCACATTTTACAAGCCAAGTCGCTCCTATTCCTTGACGACAAGAAATGTTCTCCAGAAGTTCGATTATCCCTCCGCAAAACCTACAAACAACTGTATTCGATAAGTTATCTTGAAGTATCTGACCATCTACAATGGTCATTCCAGGAGTAATGAATTTGTCCGGCTTCTGTTCTTCGTTTTCGGCTATCGAAGGCGAAGCTACAGTTGAAAATTCGGGGCGAAGTTTACGGGCACTCTTGCAACTTGGAAGTGACTTTGCAGAATCTCCAACTTCTGCCTACTGATTAAAGTGGTTATAATACGAGCCAAGAGTTGAACTTTTCTTTTGGAAGGAAAACGGCCGTCTGCACGCGTATATTACGCAGCTTCGACATTCGTTTCTTCACAGAAGAAAACGGACATTTTCCCTTCCTAGGCATCTTCAAAGCTACATATCTAGGCTCCCATATCTATACTATAAAACTGTATTTTAGATATGATTTCTCTGTGAAACGTAAAGGAATCTTTGCAACTCAACCGATCGATCGAGTCAATGGCTTCCAGGCGAGTTTATTTATAAAAGCGTTGCGTGTTTTCTCGCGGTTTCCATGAGAACGCTTGACAAGTGCTAATAAGCCGATGACAGCCTGCTTCCTGTAATTTTTTCATCCATATTTCTTTTCGGCGTAATTTCTCGTTGAAAACAAAAGTGTTTGGATTTTTTTTTTTCATTAAACTGTAGAATTCACTTTGAACATTCTAATAAATCAATAAAAAATGCTTAGCAAAAATGATTACATAAAGGGCTCCTGATACCTTAAGGCGTTTATCATCCTAAAAACACCTAATAAGTGAGAGAGTGAGAACGCCGGTGGGACGAAGTGACGTCACTTCCGTAAATGCAAACAAAGATGGCGGCGCCCATGTCTTCGTGGGGCCAACTTTGAGGTGCTCGTTCTTAATACTAAAAATCTTTGATCAAATTTTAATACATTTTCTGAACAAAGAACATGTTGAAGATTCTTTTGAGCCCCAATGTGTTTTTCACTCGGGTATCCCTTTAACATTTACAGACGGATGATAAGTTAGGACGACGACAAAGCGGACAGATAATGCGCCAGGTTCGAATGTTGTCGACGTCAAAAGTGGATAGAAGTCTGTTGGAGAGTAAAGTTTTAAGACGAGTCTTAAAGGCAGCAGTACATTCTGAAGCACGGACAGTTAGAGGTAGGGAATTCCAAAGAGGACAGATACGCACGAAAAAAGAGTCACGGAACGTAGAAGTACGGGCTGGATGGAGAGATAGATCCAAGCCAGACGAGCCTCTACGAGTCCTAGAGCTAGAGAAATGCAGGAACTCGGAGGTGTCAAGCAGAATCTCGCCTTTTGTACAACGGAAGAGAAATAAAAGATCAAGATATTCAAGAAAGAAGGAGAGAGGGAGGAGATTAAGATGAATGAGCCTTGATTTATAATCTAGTTCGAGACCGCGCAAAATGACGCGAGTAGCTCTTCTTTGTACTCGCTCCAAATTACGCAGGAGGTAGATGGATCCAAAAGAACATGGCGACCAGACTTGGCTGGCATAGGTAAGGTGAGAGCGTACAAGTGAAATGTAAAGAGTTTTTTGAATATCATGCGGAACACTTCAGTTCGTCGTCTGACTATTCTACCAAAAATGATGGCTTTCCTGCATTATATTCCAAAAGAGAACCTGATGATTGTACTGTCGAACAGCTTAAACGTTGGCTAAAATACAGAGGATTGAAACAAAGCGACAAACGGCAATCTTATCAAGCGAGGTGCAAAGATGGCGCGAAATACAGTGTTTGTATGGGAATCCGATGCCAAATAATTTCCGTAAAATGGAATTTCTGAACTATTCACTGCCTGCAAACTTTAGATACCAGGTAAGAGATTAACTGATCAAAATTTGAGGGATGTAGTTATACTGGGAAGCGTGCAATCGTGTTTTCAGTTTCCCATACATTTCGGCTGTGTAAAACAACGAGTCAAAGTCCGCAGGAAAATTTACAAAGGTATAGAAAACTGAAAATACGATTGCACGCTTCCCAGCACAGCTACATTCCTCAAATTTTGATCAGTTAATCTTTTACCTGGTATCTTAAGTTTGCTGACAGTGAATATTTCAGACACTCGATTTTACGGAAATTATTTCGCATCTGATTCCCATACAAACACTGTATTTCGCGCCATGTTTGTCTGACCCTTGCGGGGGGTCTCGTGCCAGACAATCTATTTTTAGAAACTGTGCGCAGCGCTATTGGATGCTTGCTTAAAATAATTCAACTTGGCGTACGTAAACAAGGGTTTGAGGTGAGCCTTTATTGTGCTGTAAATGTTGTATCAACTGATATCGACCCTAAAAATGTACATGTTAAGAGCCTAATATCGTGTTTATTCTCTTTTTTAATACCATATCGCTCGCTCGCGCGCTCGAAGACTCGCCCGTTCGCAATATGGCATTAAAAACGTACTTGTGAATACAAAGTATATCAAGCTCTTAACATGTAATGATCTCTTATTTGAATTAATCGCACATGCGAATATAATGAACCAGAGGTCTCAGATCGTACCCTCTCACGAAGAGTTCGACTACACTCTGGGTTAGGACTAGACAGATTCTGCTCGGCAACTTTTGAGCAACTTTCACGATTTCGAGCAACTTTTTCGCTTTGGAGCAACTTTTCTTATAGTGAGCAACTTCCGAGCAACTTTTCTGAAAATTAATATATTTTCAACATATTTTCACTGTTTTAAAGTCTTTTAATCAAATTCAAAAGTATTTTGAAGTGCATGTTGGGTATGCTGTGGTGTTAGGTTCCAAATATGGATGTGCAATCCAAATAGGGGTGGTTATCCTGTGGTAATATTACATATTCCAAATATTGTACAGTTTCCTGTACCCAAACCAAAATGGCGGACGCCACGGTGCTTTCTGACGATGAAGAGCAAACTCAAAGCGATCCAATCCAGGCTGCAATAGATAAAGGTGCAGAGCTTTCGAAGCCTGACAGGGCCTCCATCTCTCGAAAGCGAAAAGTAGCCGAAAACACGGGCAAATACAAGTTTGAGTAACTTTACGGCTGTTTCTCTAAGTTTTTGCTCTTGTGATTTTGTTTTCTTGGTCGATAATATACTCCTCAATTGACTTGGAAGTTTTAACATCGTTAGTTGGCTGTTTACAGGTCTATATTACATTATTTAAAAAAAAAAGTCAAAACCTCCAACTTTCGTAGTGAATGCAAGTCTCGCCTCCGATCTCAAGTCGAGTTTGAAAATCCCGATATGTTTTGGCAGGTGTTTTCTGATTGGACGAAACGCTTTTCGCACGTGTGAAAAATTCGTTTCGCGATTCTGATTGGCTAAGGAAAATTGTGAAGTGGGTTTTCGCATGAGTGATTCCATTCGTAAATCTCAGTATGTATGTGATAATGTAATATCTCCTATTGGATGTGATCATGCCCGTAGCCACTTAACTGAAGTTACAGTATTCTTTTAATTCTTTTTGGTTTCAATGCAAAACAACCCGTACGATTTTCATTATGAACACAGTACTCTGAATTTTTAACGAGACCTGAAACAACCATGGGGCTGATCAAAGTCAGGAACCGGCTAATCCACAGATCGAATTGGAATTCAGTACTGAATTAAGGCGCCCACTGTTTTCAAGTAATCCAAAACTATCTTAACTCATCCTTTCCCATAGAAAATTGTCATAAGACTTCAGTTGAATGTTGACCAGTACTGTTGAAGGTCAGGTTTTTCGGTAAGATTGCAAACACAAACACAAAATATAGCCAAGTTCGTCTGCTGAAATTTGAAACCAGCCAATTTGTCTGCAATTTGTCAATAAGGTTCCAAAACTGAAGAGTTTTATTTTTTATTGACTGGCAGTTCATATCAATTGAGTAGCCATAGAGAGTGTGTTTTCCAGACAGGGCTGCATTTTTGGTTTAGAGGATGCAGCAGGTATGCCAGGGTTGCTCAGTTGACTAGACTGGGATAGGCTGCAACTCCGCTTTTGAACAAAGATGGTGTTAAACAGGTGTGGCTTATCTACAAGTGTTTACAGAACACAACATTTAGATTGTACACTCCAGTTAGTATTTTTGTAGTACAATCAACCTACCTATGTCAGCAGTTCTCGAGGGTTTTGTAGAGGCAATTTTCTCACCGACAGGAGATTTAGATGGGAGCGTGATTTCCATCTCTTGTAAATTAGGTCCACCTTAAACAAGAAAAGGACTTATTACCTCTCCTAAGCATCCTCCCTTAATATTGAACGAAACTGGCCACATAAGAGAACTTTCAAATGTAGTGATTTGACTGAGGAACAAACTCAACAGGTTTTTAGAAGCACGTGTCCTTAAGGGGCTATATGTCATGGTATTGTGCACGTATGCAGTCAATGTTCGATTCGGTGGCTGTTAATTGGCTACAAATAGCTAAAGTTCCCTCAATCAATGCTTGTTTTTACAACATCCAATTTTATCACTTTCTGATTGGCTCTCCGCTATATGCAATTTAAGTACGGACAATGAACATGACGTCACTCGCAAGCCGTTGTAGCTTTGCAAAGTGCTTTCACGGCGAGGTTTGTGAATTCAAATGACTGTTAACTTCGCTTATGAGGATTTCACAAGCATTTCACTACTAGGAGAAGTTAATCGGTGAGTCAAACTTCTTTGTAGTGTGCCATTTGGCAAAATGTGAGTTTTCTTTTGAGTGGAGAGAGTTTCGGCGAATTTGTGGTTCAGACTTTGTGACTAGTTCTCTCAGAGCTCAGAAGTCTAGAATTACAACAAGAACTTTTTTGATCCAGAAAAAAAAACAAGAAAGGATTTCACAAGCATTCCATCATTGACAGAAGTTAATCGGTGAACTAAATGCCATTTGTCAAAGAAAGCTTTCTCTCGGCACCGGTAATTAGAAGTGTTTACGTTTTGACTTTCAATGGCTTTTTCGACAGTTTATTACGCACTCATTTGAAGCTAAGAGCTTCGTCGTTGTAAAATATGTTAATATATTTTTTATTACGTATTTAGGGTCGATATCAGTGTGATAAAGCCGTGAATAAAATATGTATCAACAGTGAAGTGATATGATATCACGTAATAGAATGATGCAAGGCTGATTTGTACGGTTTGGGAATAATTATATGTGACCAATATTTCGGCTGGCACGGCCAACCTTCATCAGGGAGTTTACAAGTTGTCACGATTAATATCACTTCACGGGTTGTATTGCCCAATCACATTTTCCGTAATAAATTACTTAGACCAATCAAATTGCTTTTATTATTTTTTGCTGAATGCTGACACCAGCCTTCCGCGCTCGCTTTGCTGTTTTCTGAAAGGAATGGCAGCTTCAACTAGTTTGAGGTTTGTATTCATTTCTGAAGAAGAAATTACACGGTTTCTTCAACAAAAGAAAAACACCACCAGAAAGGCTAACCTAGACTTTTTTAATAAAAAAACAAACAAGAAGGAACCTGAAGAATTATCGCCACAACAATTAGATGCTTGCTTAAAATAATTCAACTTGGCGTACGTAAACAAGGGTTTGAGGTGAGCCTTTATTGTGCTGTAAATGTTGTATCAACTGATATCGACCCTAAAAATGTACATGTTAAGAGCCTAATATCGTTTTTATTCTCTTTTTTAAGGACGGTGCCTACTAATTGCAAACCAATTTGTTTTCTAAAAATCTATATGGATTGTTTGAACCCCATAAGGAGCTTTTGAAATCATAAAAAAAATTATGGGGTACCCATACGTTTAAGAGAGATAATTAAGGATGAAAATCGAAAAAAGTGCTGACTCAGCATTTTTCTTTGTCCGAGAAACTATTTTTTAATTCGATTAATATTTTGGGTTATCCGGCAAAATATTAGGACAAAAAACGTTAGACATAGCGTTCTTCACAAAGGATGCGAATCAAACCATTTATCTTACAATGATTATCATTTTTTGTACAAATTTTGCTTTGTGAGCCTCATTAGTGACCATGAACAGACACATATTTTTTGCCGAAATGGACATCAAGTTTCAATTTTATAAAGACAAAAAATGTATGAAAACGTTGTTTAGCTTCTATATTATAGATTACAAAAAGAAAAAATGGGGGTATCCACGCGTTTTAAAAAGTTATGTGTACAGTAGGCCTTTTTATCGATAATTTTATTTAAAAACATTTTTTACCAAGGCCTCCCTAGTAAGTCTGAAAATTGGTTTCTTTTATTGCATTCTCGGAGATTTTCAAGATGGCGGTGGGGAAAAGAGTCAGTCCCGTCTTTCGACTTTCTTCATTGAAAATCAAACCTGTTGCTGCTTCCTTTGTGCTCAAACCCCATACAGCCCTTCCTTCTTCATTCTTCTTTGGATTTCCAAGAGGTTTACCCGTTTTTACAAAGCTTATTTGACCGTATTCACACATTGTTTATACTCGCCACTCGGCCTAGTCCATGTTTGGAGAAACTGACGAAACTCGAAAGCATCGACAGGCCTAAAGCACAAGGCGTGGGCGAAAAGACAGCAGTGATTCATGGCAGTCCAAACAACCTTCATTCACTTGGTCGAGTAAATCTCCTAAATCTACGATTCTTCGACCATCTCCTCACGATAAATCATTGAAATGGTCGGCTGTTTTAATACCATTTCAGCTGAAAATTGTCTTTCGTGGCCGTGTAGTGGAATTTAAAGATTTCCCAAATCGTTCATTTCTCAAGCATATCTTTCGTCCGTATTTTAAAATCCTTCATCTTTCTGTCTGTAAAATTACACATTTAAAACAGCTTTTTAAAAATAGTTCTGCAAATGGCCTGTCTCGCGGGCTGACCCGCGGGACGCAAGATGCGCAGAACGGCGTGCGCGCTGACAATAGTAGGCACCGTCCTTAATACCATATCGCTCGCTCGCTCGCTCGCTCGAAGACTCGCCCGTTCGCAATATGGCATTAAAAACGTACTTGTGAATAAAGATGATATCAAGCTCTTAACATGTAATGATCTCTTATTTGAATTAATCGCACATGCGAATATAATGAACCAGAGGTCTCAGATCGTACCCTCTCACGAAGAGTTCGACTACACTCTGGGTTATGCTTAATATATGCTAATTAGGTGCTAAATATGCATATCATTCGTTACTCGGTAATTTCTACCTCTAGAATAACCAAATTCGGTAGTAGGATGTAGTTTGATGCCTGAAACAATTTTAAGTATTTGGTTGCCATGGTAACCAAACTTAAGGGGGCACTGTAAGAATTCTATGTTTCCCGTAACGGGGCTCATAGAACCTTTGAAAATGCATAACCTGATCACAAATTCCTAACAATAAGACCTATATGCAACATTTGGGCCCAGAATGGTGGTCCATAACACGTGACTGTGTGAACTCTTACCATAGCAACATATTTCCTTTATTATATGAATGGTTAGGTAGACAACCATTCCAGGCACAAACACATGTTGTCGTGAACATACTTCAAGAATTTATAGAAATACTGCAGGAAAAAAATCGTTCTAACCACCCCATTTTCACTTAAACTCTCAAATGTTCAAAAATTAAGGAGCACCCTTAATTTCGGTTTCTATGGTAACCAAATATTCAGATCACGGACCATGATGCCAACATACTTGGCACGTTTGATTTGCAGGGTGCATTACTCACAGCGAAGTTTACTATAAGGATCTGTTTACCTTGAAATGACCAGTAAAACTCAAATCTAACTACGGTCATACTACATTAAATCACAATGGTATGTATTTAAATCACAGCCAACTAAATATTATGAGTTTCTACAAAATTTTCCAAGCACATTCAGTGGTTTTTAGATTTTGTTGAAAATCTAAGATTTTTTTGCAAAAATTGCCATTATCGAAGACTCATTTTTCCATGAAATTCTTGCTTCAACTTAATCTTTAATCACCTCCTATCAGGAGATTGTTCGAGATCATTGCTGCCGCAGAGAGAGAGCCTGAAGCGACATATAATCGACATATATTACAGTCAATGCCAAAAAGGTTGTCCTTGACAAACATACCAATATAAGATAACAATAACAACTTTTAACTGTATCTCAGTCTCTTTGAAGTTCTAACCTTCAATAACGTTAACTTGCAATAATTCACAGTTCCTCATTCCCGTAATCATTTCGGGACATAGTCCATCAAGTGTACTGGTCTGTGCCTCTCCTTCTTTGGTCTGTCGCTGTGTCTTGGTGTACCTGAGGGTTGAGTTACCGCTTGACGTTTGTGTGACCTGTCCTAAGATTGCTGGTCTTTGTATTGATTCTGTGAAACATTTTCCTTGTGTGGGCTTTTCATCTCTGTCGGTATATTGCAGTCTGTGGCATTCTTCAATATTTCCTCTCTCCAATCCTCTGTCTCTTCTGAATTGGTATCTGGTATCTCTAATGGGCTTTCGTTGTCGTGTTCCATTATTGTATTTGCCAACTTAACTTGACTTGCATCCCGGCATACTTCTCGACCATCTTGAATGCGTCTGACTGTAATTGATGAGCCTTGGATCTTAATAATTACATAGAAGGCTGGTTCGAATGATGTGGACCATTTATTGCGTTTCCTTTGCTTTATCAGAACATAGTCTCCTATAATGAAACTGTATTCTTTCACATTGCTCTTTCTGCGTTGCCCCATTTTCTCTTTGTACTGTTTGTCACGCTCATCGATCATCTGGTCTTGGTTGCTCTGCTCATTGCCGCTTGGTGCTGTGTAGTCTAGTCGGGTACCGACGGGTCGATTGAGCATAGCTTGGTACGGTGTGACACCTGTAGCTGGGTGTGGTGTGTCTCTGTAAGCAATTAACATGTCTTGCACAGCTGTGTGCTTTCCAGACTTGTCTTTGCCTCAGTGCAGATGGTCAATCTGCTCGGTCTTGTTAAGTAGCTGCATAAACCTCTCTGCTTCTCCATTGGCTCTTGGGTGTTCAGGGATGATGCGGTGGTGTTCAAATCCTTCGTGTTCTGCGAATTGCGCAAATTCCTTTGAATTGAATGGTGGAACATTGTCGTATTCAACACGGTTTGGTACTCCATGGTGTCCAAACATCTTCTTCATCTTCTCTTGCGTAGATTTGAATCCTGTTGAGTATGTGACTTCAACTTCCTCCCAAGGCTTCTTTGGGATGTCTGATGGTTTGATTGGTTCTTCTCTGTATTGATTAGCCATTGCTGACTTGACATTCATAACATTGTCCAATGGTTTGGTCTATCGTTGTATTCATGGTTGGAAACCAATATTTCTCTGTTTTGTAGAGTTTGGAGTATGTCAGATATCCCTTTTCCACAGTTCCCCCATACTGCACTACAGTAATTGAAATACGGTAGTACAAGGGAATTATACATTGTAATTAGCGTTTCGTGAGGTACGAGATGCCTAACTCGTCTCAGTGCCCCTATACCCCCTGAAGCTTTCTTAGAAATTGTGTCTACTTGATCCTTCCATGTTAAAGATTGATCGATCTTAACTCCAAGATATTTGTATGTCGTTTCTCTTTTCAAGGGTTTGTGATCTACATACTTCAATTTGAAACGGATATTCAAGATGTTTTACTTTATGTTGACTAGCTATTATCATGTATTTTGTTTTGACCACATTTAGACTGAGTTTATTAGCTTTTAACCATGTATGTATTTCACAAAGGTCATGGTTCATTTGTTGCTCTAGGATTTTCTCATCAGTATTTGCAATAGTTAGACTAGTATCATCTGCATACATCCGCACTTTAGAGTAAAGATCACAAGATGGAAGATCATTTATATAGATTATAAAAAGTAGCATTTAATTCTACAGCTATCTGACAGTACACCATCCACAAACGTTTTTTGTGTTCGTTCCGTAAGATAGGAAGTAAACCAGTTTAGACTTGCTTGGCAGACACCATATAGTTTCAATTTTCCTAATAAGATTTTATGGTCCATGGTGTCAAATGCCTTTTTTAGGTCCAAAAATATAATTCCATTTAAGAGACCCTTATCTATGTTTAAAAACCAATCATTGGTAGCATCTAGTAGAGCAGTCAATGTGGAATGTAAGGGTCTGAAGCCAGATTGTGAATCTGCAAGTAAACCATGCTCTGTCAGATAGTTATAGAATTGATTAAAAATAATCATTTCTATTAGTTTAGTGACGGCAGGCAAAACAGAGATAGGTCTATAGTTATCGGGAATGCATTTCTTGTCATCTTTATAGATTGGTGTTACCTTTGCAACTTTCCAATCACTTGGGAAAATCCCAGTGCAAATAGAGAGGTTAAATATATAAGTAAGAGATGGGGCTATTATGGTATCTGCCTCCTTTAACAGCCTAGTTGAAATGCCATCTAAACCACATGCTTTATTTAATGGCAGGGCTTTTAACAGTTTAATAACCTCATTGTTTGAAGTCTCTTCGATAGTGAACGAATGTTCGGTAGAATTTATATAGTCGGAATACTGCCTTACAGAAGGGGGAAGTTCAGAGGCTAGCTTAGGCCCTACTTCTGTAAAGTGAGCGTTAAGTGCATTACTCTTTCCTTCCGAAGTAGTATGGTTTTTGTTGTTATATGTAATGTTCTCGATTACTTCTTGTAAACATTGTCCTTTGGCATAACAGTAACATTGTTTTAACGTAGCCACAAAAAATGTTGGTCTCGGAGACCCCTAAAAGATAGCAGACCTTTGGAAGATCCCTAAGAGATAGCACTGCTAACGATTTTAACCCCTAAAAGATAGGTCGAGCACCCCCGTCTATTTTATGAGTTGTTCATGACGGTGATCCAATGCCAAGCAAACGAGCAGCCGCGAGCTCGGTAGTTATATTCCTTGAAAAGAACTCTGTTGTTCGCATTCGGCTTCTGAGAATTGCAACTAATTTATGCATCGTGAAACGGCTATCTGCTACGTCATCAGTATGGCATTTTCTGCCTCACTTCCCAGACGTCTCTTTCGCGAGTGGGGAGCGATAAGAGTCGGCTGGTTTCCCAGGCTACCATTACGATAAAAAATGAAGATTTTACAACACTTTCAGTCCAATTTTAAGATTTTTTGGCGAATGAAAAGCCATAACTTTGGCATTTATTGTCGGTTTCCAAAATCCATGCTCCGTTTTGTGGAGAACGTGGTCAACAACATTTTAACGGAAAAAGTTTTTTTTTAAACCGGAAGTGAAGAAATTAACGCATGCGCAAAAGTGCCTGTTTTGCGGTCGTGAAATAGTCGCACAACTGTTGTTGGAGTAAAATCTACAATAATCGGTCGAACTGGATGTGCATTTTCTCCTATTTCTTCCAACAATGACCTGTTTTGGGACTTGGCTGAATACTCCAGTCTACAATGAGCTTGACTGTGAATGTGTGTGGAGCAATGGTTTGTGTGCAGTGACAATAGTAAACCTTGGTGCTCCTACAGCAAGTACGGTACATGCTGAATCTGTCTTTCGACCATTTCATGCAAAGTGCATCCTTTTCTGTTTGGCTGTACCTCTTTTCTACGTCGGTTAACCTGCGACTGATAAAATGAACTGGTTGCCATCCTCTCGCTGTCTTTTGAAATAACCCTGCTGTCAGCCATTCATTGTAACGTACCTCTGTGCTCACCATAATTGGAAGACTTGGGTTGAAAAATGCTATCGTATCATCATTGGAGATACTGTCTTTCAGCTGCTCGATGCATCTCTTTCCTTTGAACTCCAATGGAACTTCAATTCATTGTGTGTTAATTCTCTCAGTGGTTGTGTCTGGGATGCGTATCTGGGTATGAACTTGGCCAGATATCCCGTCATCAGTGCCGAGGAAGCTTCGTACTTCCGTCTTCGATTTTGCTTCTGCACGCTCTTTGATTGCTTTTACTTTATCTGGTGCAGGCATCAGTCCGTCCTGGCTAAATCTGTAGCCATAGAATTCCAGTTGTCTTTGACTAAACTCACATTTAGTTGGATTAAGTATGATGCCATAGTCATCTGCCCTTTGAAGGACTATCTCTAGTGTCTTGTTGTGCTCTGTCCAGTCACGTCCTCCGATTAGAATATCATCTTTTTGGTTCAAGCATTGAGGGATGTCACCAAAGTGCTTCGTCAAACAGATCTTGTGAAGCTTTGGCGCCAAATACGAGTCTCTTTGGTCTGAAGTGGCCCCATGGGGTACTAAATTTGGCGATTCCTCTTGATTTTGGATTGAGTATAAGTTGATGGTAACCTTGTCGTAAGTCTAGTTTGGTCCAGATAGTGGAATTTGTGAGCGAAGTCTTCTACTACCGGTGCCTGTGATCATGTTACGTTCCATGTATTTGTTCGGTACTCTGAGGTCTACGCTAGCTCTAATCATGTGTGGTTACAGTTCTTCCTTTGACGTTTGAGCGAATTTGGGCTTTGGCTGGACTACCACGGGCGAGCACCATGTCACGGGTTCATCTTCTGGAACCTTTTCAAAAATCCCTCTTCTACCCCTTGTTCTAGCCATTTCTTTATTGGTTTCTGCATGTAGTTGGGGACCTGACGGGGTTTCTGTTTCACAGGGGTGAATTTGGGCTTTGGCTGGACTACCACGGGCGAGCACCATGTCACGGGTTCATCTTCTGGAACCTTTTCAAAAATCCCTCTTCTACCCCTTGTTCTAGCCATTTCTTTATTGGTTTCTGCATGTAGTAGGGGACCTGACGGGGTTTCTGTGTCACAGGGGTTGCTTCTGGTTTCATATGGAACTGTCCATATAATTATTTGTTGTAATATGTGGCTATATACTTGTCTATGATGTCTTTCATTTCTTGTTCCTTGGAGTCCTCTTTGGAAGATTTTATGCTCTGTGTTATGTTGTCATTTATCCTCATCTCATTTGGTTCTGTTAATTCACCATCTGGTTGAATTTTTATCATTCCCAGGTCTGTTAGGGTTCTTTTGCTGAGTAGAGGGGCTGAGTGGATTCTCCCATACACAAGTTCAAGTTTATTCTGCACTCTGTACTTTTTACAATGACTACAGTTACAATTACATTAACAATACATTTAAATGAAAATAAAGAAATGTACATATTCTATATTGAGATCGTGCGCAGTGACCAAAGTAGCGTAGCTTTCGAGTTGGACACTGCCTAGCTACGATTAAAGATACTAGATTCATTTAGGCACAGCTGAATATTCATATATTCATATTATAATATTTGTTTTTTTTAAAGAGTAGTTGTATATTTGTTTTTAAATATACTAACAGAGCAAGCACATTTCAATTCAAAGTCGATATTTTCCCAGATTTTCGATGAGATATACTTAAATGTATGCATTCCGTAGTTTGTTTGTGTTTTTGATCTATTAAAATTTAGATTGGCGGCAAATCTTGAATTATAGGAGTTTTTTGGGCAAGTGTAATGTAATTAGAAAAGACGGATGGCATTTGTGTTTTCTCATTGATAATTTTGTAAGTGAATGCTGCAATTCTTAATTTGAAGATATTTTCAAGTTTTAGAAGTCTAAGGATATTAAAATATGGCGTTGCATTTTCTCTGCTATGAGCAAACAAATATGTTTCGTAAGCATTTATTTTGGCAGGAGCGTATTTTTGATAACTTGGTTGTATATGTGTTACCCCAGCTCATGAGGCCATAGTTTAAATATGGGTATACGAGTGTATAGTAGAGTTGCTTCAATGTATTTAGATCAAGGTAATACCGGAGTTTATTTATAATTCCAGTATTTTTAGCGATTTTACTATTTACATGTTTAATTTGTTGCTCCCAGTTAATGTGTTCATCTATATAAATTCCTAAGTATTTTATATAGCTTTTTTGTTCAATATTAGTGATGTTAATTTTAGTGTTTTTTTTCTTTGTTGAGGCTATAATCATGAAGTTAGTTTTTTCATATTAACAGAGAGTTTATTTATTTCATAATAACGGATAATTAATTTGAACTCTTGATTCATTACAGTTTCTAGGTCGTTTATATTATTACTTGAATAGAATACATTGGTGTCATCAGCAAATATACGAAAGGAAAGTTTGTTAGAGCAATTTGGCATATCATTTATATATAGTAAAAAAAGTAAAAAAGTAGTGGCCCAAGTGTTGAGCTGTAAGGTACTCCACAAGTCATCTGTAGCATACTGGATTTAACGTCATCTATTTTTACATACTGCTGTCGATTATTTAAATAATTGCTAAACCATGACAAGGGTAAGCCCCGAATTCCATATTTCTTTAGTTTAGAAAGCAGAATTTGATGATTAACTGTATCAAACGCTTTGGAGAAGTTTAAGAATAATCCACATGTTAATTGTTTATTGTCAATAGTGGTTTTTAACTGATCCGTTAATTCAAGTATTGCTTGTTCTGTGGAGTACCCTTTTCTAAAACCAAACTGATGACCAAATAGGATACATTTTTTTTCCAAAAATGATATTAACTGATCATATGCAAGTCTCTCTAATATTTTTGCAAAAGGTGATAATGTTGATATCGGTCTATAGTCATAAGGATCAGTAACTATATCACTTTTATAAATTGGAGTAACTGCAGATATTTTCAGTATATCAGGCACAGCACCTTTTTTAATAGATCATTGTAGATATAGGTAAAATGCGGTGAAATAATTTTATCTATTATTTTAATTAATTTATTAGGAATACCTATAGAGGCCTTATTATCCTTTAAGCCTAGAAAAAGTTCACAGACTTGTTGTTCAGTAACAGGAGACATAGCGAAACTTGAAGTTGGTGAATTATGAATATAGTCAGTCGGATTCTTATTTGAGGGTTTAATTAGGTTAGTCAGACTGGGGCCAACATTAACAAAATGCTGGTTGAATTGATTCGCTATGTCTAATTTATTAGTATATATCTTGTTGTTTCTTATTGGGTATAGTTGACCTTTGGTTTTTATTTTAATTAGTGTTCCAATCAATTTCCAGGTGGTTTTTAAGTTATTTTTGCATATCTCAAAATGTTTATAGTAGTACTGTGTTTTAATTACTCTGTGTTTTTATTCGATTCAGTTTGTTGGAGAATTTCAATATCATTAGAAAGAAAATGTGTGCGATACATTTTCTGCTTAGTCTTAATTGATTTTAAAATGCCGTTGGTTATCCAGGGTTTAGTTAATTGTTTTAATTTACTTCGTGGGACTACTTTGTATGGAGCATGCTTATTTGTTATTTCATTTATAGCATTAATTACATTTGAAGTTGCTTCATTAAGATCATTATTCTCGAATAAAAGCTTGCTCCAGTTTATAACATTTATCTCGTTTAAATAAGCTTCTTGATTGAATTTTTTAAATTCCCTGTACAACCTTTTTCTTTAGTTCTTTTTACAGTAGTATTAATTAGGCAGAATACTGGTAGGTGATCAGAAATATCTTATAGCGCAATTCCAGAGGTTAAGTTTGAGTTATAGGTGTATTTGTATATATGTGATCAATTAATGTCTTAGTATGATCAGTAATTCGTGTTGGTTTTGTTATAATTGGAATAATTGGAATAAAGTGGAACTCGACAATACATTTTGCTGGTTTTTCGCATGTCTTATTCCGGATGATTGTCTCGAATTCTCCTTTTACTGAGAGCTTGTGCTGCAGTGTGTTGAGCTTGATCATGCTCGATTCCAGTGTGGGTTGGTGTTGGTTTGATTAGTGAAAGCTTTGAACTGATGTTCATCATTTACATTTACGTCGGCCCCACTGTCGGGTTCCACTTGTACATTCACATCATCTAGTCTTATTGTTACCGTTTTACTGGAGTAGTATAGTAATTGGCGGTTCTGGCCCACGTTGTATTTTTGTTTTGTTTTTTCATCTAATGGACATCCTCACTTCGTTCAGCCCTCACTTCGTTCGGGGTCCATTAGATGAAAAAAACAACGAAAAAATACAACGTGGGCCAAAACACGCCAGTTACGATACTACTATAGTTTATTTATTGTATTTATAAATTATATTAAGTAATCGGTTTCTACCGCTTTTTTCCGGATTGGAGCAGTTTTGTTGTACTATTTTTTCATCGTATTTTACATTTTAACACCTATTAAAGGAATGATTAGTTTACAGTATATCCATCCATGGTACTAACATACATTCTCTACTTCACGATATTAACGTTTGCTGTTATCTTAGTACGTATTAATACCACACAGATTAGACAAGTGCGTATAATTGAAGAACCTCAACGTAGACGTCACAACTAAGATACCAATTAGACATATAACATATATAGGTATATTGCACGATGACTGAGACAAGAACTTGTGATTGGTTGATGCGAGGAAAGACCACGAAATGTATAAGTAAGTGTTCAAAGACGTCAGAGTATTGCTCTCAACATAACTTCCAGATAGGAAGAGGATGTGCTATATTCGTTCCATGTTTGACGTGTAGTCGAGGCTGTCGTACTACTTACGAACTTTGTGCAAAATGTGGTGCACCTCAACGCCGTACCATTCGCAATAAGAAGAACCTTGATAAGAAACGAGCTAATGAGTCGGCGAATATCACGTGTTCAAATGTAGTAGAATCGGAGAAAGATCTAAATGTAGTGGAATCGGAAAAAGATCAAAATGTGGTGGACATTCACGATCTCGATAATGCATTGGATGACCTCTCCATCAGTGAGAAAGATCTAAATGTGGTAGGATCGGAGGATAAGTAGAAATCACGATACGAAAAAGAAAAAAAGAATGAAGAGAAATTGTTATGCGACCTCTCTTCATTTTTTTCTTTTTTTTTTTAAACAAACAAACAATTAGACAATTGACAGGCACATGGTATACAACTAGTATGGATGATCTTATTAGATTACTTGGTCCAGAAATTTGTGCAAGCCTACATATCAAACCACGGTTACATATTAACACTGGTGAAACATGTTCCGAATGTCTATGCCCGATGGAAATGCAAGGAACGGAATTCATATGTCCCGCCTGTGGTCTTATTTCCGAGACTGAATCATGTGAAGGAACAACTACCAATCTTACTACTAGGTTACGCATAGTAGGGCCGGATAGCTTTCGGTATCAACATGATCTAGACCGCACAATCCCAAAGCAAAGCGATAACAAAGAATTGCAACTACGAACGATAATGCGAGAACTAAAGGCATACGACACTATTTATAAACAAAATTACGACCTCTCGTTTCCCACAAATGTATTAGTAATCGTAGCCGATGCATTCATTCAAGTACAGAAAGTTTGCATCAAACGTAGCTATGCGAAACGAACTATTTTAGCTATACTTTATCAAGCATGTATACGATGTGGGTTCATTAGATCTAAAGGAGAGGTCGCTCGTTTTATGCAACTAAACGATAAAAGCATATGTCGTGGAAATGTCTTTATACGTTCTCTACATGATGACGATAAGATCGATATAGATTTGAATACCGATCGAATAGCTCCTCACATTACAACGACTTTTGCTAAACTCGACCCCCAAGGAGTACCTAAGAATGTCCAACAAATAGTCTATGAGATTGTTCATAAGGCAATAGAAAACAATATAGGTACCAGCTCCATACTTAGAACTAAAGTCGTTGGAGCGAGTTACGGGGTACTACATCGTTCGGGATCTCGTATGTCTCTTATGGACGTTGTTAAACGGTGTGGTATACATAAGGGTTCGGTCGTGCGTTTTATCAATGAGTTGATTGCTTACAATTCCCACTTTGAGCCCATCTATACGAGACACGGTCTAACTAGCGATAGTGAAATACACAATAAGAAAAAATCCCGATAGAGGAAGAACTGGGGAAAAAACAACTTCAACGCGCTATGTACACAAATAGTTTTTATTGTATGTCAATTACCAAACCGGCCCTTGCCGGACCGCATTCCTACATAATTTATACTGAATTACCAAACCGGTCCTTTCAGGACCGCATTCCTACATAATTTATACTGAATTACCAAACCGGTCCTGCAAGGACCGCATTCCTACATAATTTATACTGAATTACCAAACCGGCCCTTGCAGGACCGCATTCCTACATAATTACTTTTAAGGCGCCTTGAATCAGCCGTTTACGATTTAAACATCAAAATTCATCTCTAGGAAATTTCAAAACACACTATTACTCATATAGGGAGGACAAGGAACACGATAGAAACGTTTTTAAAATGATTCGCCGACTGCGAAAGAAGATATTTGACTCCGCCGTACATCCTACATTTGCGACACATTTTTCTGGTTACCTTTGAGGGCCTTAGAAATTAGTTCAATGCTTTCACAGTAGTCTATGTTAGTCTCCGTTTTCACATCTTCTTCGATTCCTGTGAAGTCCATTGGACCGCTTTACATAATTACTTCCAAAGCTTCTCGTTCACCCTACAAACTTCCCTTATGGTATTAAAATTGTCACGAAAAAAGTTAAACGCAAGGCTACAGTGAAGTAGGTTATTGTATTCACGAACTAAGGAATGAAATTGTTTCAATGACCTACAACGTCTTTCGCTAAGTCCTACCTCGCTGGCAATGAGTTTCATACGAACTTTTCTATTTTTCAGTACTTCCACGATGATTCCTTGTACTTGCGAATAATTCAACGTTCCTTTCTGGTTACCTTCGAGGGCCCTAGAAATTAGTTTGATGCTTTCAAAGCAGTCTGCGTTAGTCTCTGTTTTCACGTCTTCTTCGATTCCTGTGAAGTCCATTCGACGCTCGGTGTTTAAGCTTTCTTCAAGCGTTCGTCTCACCTCTTCGAGGGGCATTTTGGTTGGTCTTTTCCTCTTTGTCGGTCGATCGATCGTGAGGTCTTGTCCATTTAGTTCCGGGTAGGTCTCAGCAAGACGGTTCTTAATACTTGAAATGAATTCTTCTCCGGTACATTTAGCCTTTCCAGTGTCTATGAACTCCCCAACTTGATCAAGAACGCCATTTAAGTCTCTAACGAGCGCGAGAAACCTTCCGTGCTCCATGGGTAAACGATAATGACGAAAGGGATGGGCCATGATCTCTATTATACCAGCAATAACACCTGCGTGATAGATGTCATACTTCGTGCCGACCTCGTGGTCTATATGGCGCCATCGATACAACCTGCGTGCCGACCTCGTGGTCTATATGACGCTATCGATACCACCTGCGTGCCGTCCTCGTGGTCTATATTACACCATCGATATCATAAGTATTGCGCCACCAACGGAAGTTTGCGTGCAAACCAGATGTCGGAATTAATTTATACTAAGATTGTAAAATCCACGCTTGGCACAATCGACAGAAATTTGCATACGGACCAGACGTCAGAATTAATTTATACTAAGATTATAAAATCCACGCTGGTTATATTGATTCTTATCCCACTAGACTGCCAAGTTTTGCTCTCATCTCCTTTCGGATCTCGGATCGAAGTTGTTCTACGTTTTTTGATCCTCTTTCTTGTCTGTTTTTTTGCCGTATTTCGAGTTTAAGCGTCTCATATTTCCTTTTCTCATCAATAACGCTTCTGAACTCGGCTTCTGAAATGTTACAATCGGCTAGAGCTTTTGAGACTTTGACTTCCACGGAATTCGCCTTAGCTTTTGCTAACATAACAGTCTTTTCATGCTTCGAGACGCGAACGCCAAGTTTCTTACTAACAACAGTCATCGAAGCCGATATGACGGCACACAGGAACCCCGCTGATCCTAAGGAAATACCCACAGGTAGCCCAATCCCCGTAAATGATGAACCTAACGCAGAAGCTGATAAAACGCCACTCAGGCTACCTGCATGTGGCCACAGCAATCCCATGAACGATACCACGCGCTCGAGCATATTTTTTTGCGAACAACTTCGTAGTGCTTTGCTTGTTGTTCTAGCTCAGCAAGCGTATCACAGACTTTTTGCAGTCTAAAACTCGATCCATTTATATCGCTAAGTTCCTTTATAGCTCCCGATGGATAGATACCTGGTGCTGTTGGAAACGGTTGAATCGAATCGCCATCCATTGTATATACGTATGATTTACTCAAGCTTCAATACGAAACGTAGAGGCTGCTTGTTGAAGTCTATGAGATTGCCTTGCTCATCGCAAACTGTGAGGCGAATGTAGTTCTGTATCGTTCCTAAGGCTCGAATGGGTATGAGGGTTGGTGGAAAGTAAGTTGTTTCACCAAAAACGTGTGATGTCGTTTTAAAAGTATGTAGGATTTTAGATGGCTTCCCATCAAGAAGTGAGAAATCTGAATCCACCACATCACAGTAGATATATATGTGATTAATATCTTTTGGCACTAGGGGGTATTTTCCCACATTGATAGCCACATAGCCTGTTGGACCCCCACCTACTTTGATACCAAGCAAATCGCAGATATTCTTAGTTAACTGGATTGGTTTCTTAACATCGAAAATATAGTATTTCCTAAATGTGTTGTTTATGAATTCCAATAAACCGGCATCAACCGCGGGATCGAATTGGGTCATCAAGCTTCCTATACTATAATGCCCAGCCTTAATTTCGTGTGGAAACATCACACCATCGACATCCCACTTAAAGCTCCCTTTCTCTGCTAGGTTCCACCAATTGTGACTAAGAGTGACCTCAACTAGCGAAATATTATTGATAAGAATAGGGTTATCGAAGTAGACAGTATGCTCAGCCGTAGGACATGTGACATTTAAGATAACCATTATATATTAAAGGTATAACTGTATGTATGTATAGCTTCAATAGTTACGATGCCTCTCGTTGTGCCAGACAAAGATGATTGGTATGATGGTCTATCTGCAGAGGACATAGCAGAGATTGCTAGGGGTGGACCAAGACTGTCGAAATCTGAGCAGATAGCGCTCCTTGCCGATGAAAATAAGAAGGTCGCAACGTTGAATGTCGATCTATTAGCGAAGTTTAAGAAACAATATCCACATGCAGATTTTCACCAGTTCTATGTATCAACGGATATAGACGGTCCTGGCAAATATTCAACTAGTATTTGGTTTCGAGATGGGAATCATGGTTATGTGGTTTATGGCGATGATGTCTCTAAGCTACCTACCACCATTCAAAAACGCATCGATAACGCATTGTGGGGTGTGCATGATGGTTTTCCACATACGTTAACACTAGATAAAAGTGTGAAATATCCTATTACGGCGGTCCCACCTACTGAAAAAGCACAAGATATCGATTTAACTAATCTATGGATATATGTCACACCTACGAAAAAGTTCAAAGCAGGCGTTCCGAACATATTCAAAGAGACTGTCGTAAAGCATACGACAGCAAAGGAGTCCCATCATTGGTTATCAGGTCCAGATTTCAAATATTGGCCTCAACGATTGAATTTTGCAACGTGGTGTGCGACTTCTGGATGTGGAGTGTCATTGTTTGATCCTATTTTCAAAACGTATCCACCCGTCATTCAAGGGTTCCTACAATTTCACGTTTATTTCACAATACGAAGAATTCTATATGAACTTGGTGGACCTCTACCTGGTGACTCTTCTTTCAAGCAAATCGATAGCAAAGCAGCACTTGAGACTTTGTGCATCGAATTTGGTTTATCTCGAACACCAGACTTCAGATGGCGTGGAGGTCGTAATAAAGGATTAGGTGACATATTCGTTTACTTCCCCAGGTACGGCGATAAGAACGAGTATGAGTTAAGGTCGAGTGCCCCAGACATGTACACATGGACACAAAAGGACCCATTCTATATATTCAAAGATGAGGGCGGTAAGTTAGCTAATTCCAATATGATTCACTTTATTAGGGGTGATGAGACTAATGGAAAACAATACAATTGGTTTACGCCACCAATCGGTAAGGGATTAACGGATGCTGGATTAGGTAGATTGAATCGATCTGTCGAAGCTTTCGCGTATTGCATTCTAGGTGCTCAAGTTAATATGCTTACACCAATCATTGGTAGTTATGGCACCAAACTAGAGTTCAAAGTTTTGCTTGAAGCCACGATTATTGAAAACAACTTAGTGAAAGGCGTAAAAAACTATCAGGTTGCAATAGATGGTACGAATAAGAAGTTAGATCTGGCAATAGCTATAGGAGTATGGCTATTACCAAGCAATCTATTGTTCGATACTCAAAAGATTAGTGGCTACAATAACGCATTCAAGATAGCTACGAAAGATATGATAATGGGATCGAACTCAATCAACGATGAGCAAACTAAACTCCCACCACCAGATATGGAAGGACAGATACGAAAGAAACAATTACCACATAGTACGTATCAACAAGTTCCATATAGCGTAAAGAAACAAGTTCCACATAGCGTAAAGCAACGAGTTCCACAACATGAGATCAATCTAGCGATAGTATCTATTGCAGGAGCTGGAATTGCGTGGGCGTTATTTCGTTAACGTCGTTTGTATTGCTCTATTGTGATCACCACTATAGCTACGATGAATAACCAAACGTTCTCTGCTAATACTCCTAGAGCTTTACCGGCCATAGTAAATATGAAATTCGCAATTGATCCAATCATTCCAGGTAGTATCTGTCCAAGTTTCTTTCCCATTTCCTTTAACAAATCACCTACCGTTTTTAACCCCTTCTTTACTGTATCTGCCACTTTGTCGATACCATCTTTTACTGGTTTCGGTACGGCTTTCGATAATTGGGAAACTATTACACTAACGATAGCACCAATAGCAGTTACCACCGCAAGAACGGTCATTCCACACTTTCTGAAAATGTATTTAACCCTCTCACGTAGCGACGTACGTTCTAGTATAGCTGCTTCTTTGACGTTCAAGTAATTCTCTTGCCCTACGGATAGACATTAACTCTTTATTAGCTATTTCTTTCTGAGCGTCGGTAGATTCAGAGTCTCCAAGAATAGATTCGTTATTTACTTCCCGCTCGGCGAGTTGTCGTTCTGCAAATAATACTTCATTGGTAGCTTCTTCATTATTTGGACCTAAAGCATCTTTGAGATCTTTCCTCATCTTCACACGTAATTTCTTATTTTTCTCATTACCGGCGAATAGACGCGTATAGTCTTCGTTGCTTCCAAGTTCGCGAACGTTGAGTTGTCCATTATTTAAGTAGATTTCGATGTTATGCCGAATACCCGCATCCGGATAATGCTCTTTTACATCATCAACCAGCCTTTCCTTTACCGAATCTGAAAAGGTTTGTTCGAATGTGAATCCTCGAAGTGGGTCATCACCATGCAAAACATCCATGGTAATTGTCTCACTACCTCCAGCTTCATCTTGATTGTCACTCAATAAGTAAGCCACGTATCTCTCATTTGCTTCTCGTTGTCGGTCTTCTTCATCTCGTTGTCGTTGTCGTTCTTCATCTCGTTCTTCGTATCTGTCGGTACTATCCTCAGGTCTCACATCGACGTCGACCCTATCTTCCATATTGAACATAACTATATATCATGGTATATTCAACATGATATCGTCGAAGTTAATTCCTAAGGAAGCACTAAGAGTGCAACTCGCACTCAAAGCTCAACGAACCTTATATAGAAAAACTTTCACTCCATCATCTGCTAATCCAGGTGAGACGCTCTATGTGGAAGTTCCAACGATGGGAGAAGATATCGTATTAGTACCTGGTAGCTTAGCATTATTGGGCGATATCGTATTGTCTGGTGGACATGCTAATAATCGAGTCGTTGCAAATGTTGGACGTTGCTTAGTTATACATCGAGTTTGTAAGATAGGAGCTGAAATAGTAGAAGACATTGCTCGATCGGATCTATTACAAACATATTCCGATATCTATCTATCTATACAAGAGAGAGAATCGAGAGTACAACAAGGTATCCAATCAGATAACACAAATAAGCTACGATCTAAGGCTGGTGATGCAGGTACTTCAGATGTTGGTGAGAATGCATTGTTAGCTGCATATGGTTCAAAATATAGAATTCCGTTAGACGTTGATATTCTTACACAACATGGAGTTCTATATCCACATGCATTAGAAGACACTATTTCATTCGAATTAACTCTAGCCCACTCTATCGATATAATCGTTGGATCAGATTCGACAAAGATAGGTACGTACAAGCTTACCAACGTCCGGTTAGAATACGAAGCAATCAAGAATGAAACGCTAGCTAGGAAAGCATTTCACGCATATGAAAATGGTACTGCATTTCTATACGATCACGCAGTTCACTTTAAGACGGTAACTATCGCCAAGGCAGTAGAAACTTTGATATCTCAGAACGTCAATGTTCCACGACGATCATTTGCTGGATTACTTCTTCTATTCGTAGATCCTCACACCGCCGGTTCACGAGATAGCGAAGCATTCGTAAATCCTGATATTTCAAAGATAGAGATAGACGTAAATGGAGTTCCAAATAGATTCTTTCCAGGAGGTATGTTAACACCAGATTTTTGGGAGTCCACAAAAGGATGGTTTGGTACATCCAATACTTCCATGACTCCTACCAAATTTTACAATAACAGATTTGCCATCCTAGTCGATTGTCGTACAGCAAAAGATTCCTCTGCTCATGGCGATGGAATGGCACAAACTGGTGGTGGAAAAGATATCGATATTCGTATACATAGAACTTTAAAAGGAAGTGGAAACGTAAACATGCATATCTATGTCCTTGCTGATGCTCAGCTCAAGATATTGAACAGATCTTTAGATAGTATAACATACTGATGGATTCCCTCGTAGAACACATTCCATTCAACACACTTATAGTAGGTCCAACGAATTGTGGAAAGACTGCATTTCTCATAGAACAACTTCGTGGACCATTTCGTGGTAAGTTCGATTATATAGTATTAATTTGTCCTACGTATGCCCACAACAAAACATATCATGGATTTGCTAATCGAGATCCGCATTTTTATGTCATATCACCATCTCAGGATGCTATCGATACCACATTAAATATTTGTGCAACCTTTTGGTCAGGTACCAATACATTATTGATTCTAGATGATTGCGCCGCATCAAAAGATGTAAAACGAAGAACTGACAAACTAGTAGATTTAGCATTCTCTGCTCGACATATAGGACTATCTATTTGGGTACTATCCCAACAATTAACGAGTATATGTAAACCTTTTCGTGAGAACGTAGCTATCGTAGTAGCATTTCATACAGCATCGGTAATAGATGGTAAAAAGATATTTGAAGATTACGGAGACTCACAAGAATGTAATGAATTACGAATGATACTTCGATCTCATAAGTTTGCTCGCATATGTTTCTGTTTGCGACATCCTTTTGCAGTAGTGTTAGAGATACCCGCACCTATAACATATTATCATGGATGAATACGTCAAAGAACTGGAAGGTGAGGATTTAACAGGTCCACCAGCCAAATTGGAATTTCCAATCGAATTGGAGGATATCGAAGAATGGCGGGAAGAACTTAAGACCTTAGCTGTATTGGGTAAGACGAAAGAATGTCTAGGACAGAATTTCTCCCTAACAGATATAACTAAACTATCTGAGAAGGACGTAAAACGTTTACATAGTAGATACCAGGCCGTAGTAGCAAATCAAATAACAGTACACTTAGTAGATGGTGTACTACGTCAAGCTACTCGCGCAGTCTCATACGTAGCTACACTAGACGACCAACAAGCACTGTTTAAGGATCTACAAGAAAACCAATTAGCCCGCCATCAGATATCTATGGCGGCTGGTCGATTAGCACTTAAACACGGTCGATTTGTAGCTCTAGCTAGTGTTTTGTTCAATGTAGCTGATCACATAGTCATTCCTGGTACACCTATTGAACATTCGCAAGTAACTACTATATCGAATCAAGATGGAGGAACAGACGGATCAGATAACTGCGGAGACTCAAAAGAGAGAGATTACATGTGAAAGTGAATTACCTAAAGAAATCGATGTAGATGAAAGTTGGACTACGAACGTATCTACTATAGCAGCTATTGGTATGGGCGTTGTATTGTTTGGCGCATGCTATCAAATAACAGGATGCTTAGTAAATGGTGCACTACGTCTAGTTACTGGCGCAGTTGCATACGTAGTTCCACTAGATGACCAACAAGCACTGGTTAAGGATCTACAAGAAGACCAACTAGTCCGCAATGAGATATATACTGCAGCTGGTCTATTAGCACTTAAAGCAGTTCGATTCGTGGCTCTAGCTAGGGCTTCGTTCCATGTAGCTAATCACATAGTCGTTCCTAGTACTCCTATTAAACATTCGCAAGTAACTACTATATCGAATCAAGATGGAGGAACAGACGGATCAGATAACTGCGAATCCACCGAAAACAACACCAACTAAAGTAAAAGATCCAAAGAGGGTTGCTGCTGGGAAAGCATTAGCACTAAGTAATAAACTTGCTAGAGAGGCTCAAAAGAGAGAGATTTCGCGTGAAAGTGAATTATCTAAAGAAACCGACGTAGATGAAAGTTGGACTAGAAACATATCTACTAATACTACTATCGCAGTTATTGGTACGGGTGCTGCATTGTTTGGCGCATACTATCAATACAAAAGATACAGAGACGACACTTCTAAGAACATTAGTCCTATACGACCCGCGAGTCCTGTAAAGACTACGGTACCAGATATGGAGTAACAATTAAAGACTAGAGATATACGATATATATTAGGATGGATAAAGAATTGATGAAAACAGCGACTGATGCTGCTATGATAACTGGAATAGCTACTGGTATTGGTTGGATCGTAAAAAAGGTTGCCAAGGAATCTATGCTTAACGATCCTTCTACTTCTATTATAAATTACGTGAAGTGGACTGCAGTAATAGCTGGTAGCATATATGCAAAACAATATCTCGAGAAACAAAAGGCCAAACCATAATGGCTGCAGCTGGCGCATTATGATGCTATTCACGGCGATTGTAAACGCAGCGGCATTCACTGGTGGTGGAGTGCTTGCTAGGATGTTTGGTGGAAAAGATGAAACTGCTAATATAGAACGAGAGAGACATGATAGGGCAATGGAAAAATTCGATGCTGCTAGGGAGGCATATATCGAAGAACGTCAAATATTGTCCGATTGGACGCGCAAACATGAAGTCGCCGAACGCGATGCTCATAATAACCAACTCGATATCAACCGAGCTTTCGTGCGCTCCCATAAGTTACGTCAGGCACTGAAACGACTCGAAGCAATGAAAGAACCTCGTTTATCCGACTACTATCAACCCTCCAACGCACAGAAGACTGGTGAGTTGATTTTCGTTGGTAGTGGAATGCTAGTTGGTGGATACGCTATTAGTCGATATGCTTTTTAAAAAACGAGAATTTTTACGATCGACGAGATACTAAAAAAGAATAAGAACTAGTTGGTTAGATAGGTTCTTATTCTTTTTTTTTCTGCTTGTTAAAGGTTAGAATACATAGATATATAATGGATGCTAAACTTGCGAATATCTTCTATGGTCCTATGGGCTATTGGAAAGGTTATGCCGCAATTGGTAAGTTATCGGTGGCTGCAAAGGTATCGGAAGATGTAGCTAAGGGTTGGTTAGAGAAACAAGCCATGTGGCAAATATATCTATCACCACCACACTATATTCCACGACCACATTGGACTGTATCGAAACCTAATGAAGTTCATCAAGCTGATTTGATCTTTCTACCTCACGATCGACCTGGACGTGGAAGGAAACTATATAAGTATGCTTTGGTGGTAATCGATGTAGCTTCTAGATATAAAGAGGCTGAACCTTTAGCATCGAAAGATAGTGGTGAAGTGTCTGCAGCATTTGATCGGATCTACAAACGTAGTCCACTAGAATGGCCAAAAACGTTGCAAGTCGATCCTGGTAGAGAATTCATGGGACGTATGTCTGAAACATTAGAACTACGTGGTACAAAAGTTCAACGAGGTGAAGCCGGTCATCATAGGGCACAAAGTTTTGTCGAACGAGCAAATAGAACGATAGCTGAAAGATTATTTGGATATCAATATGCAAAAGAGATGGTACTTACATCTGAAGGATCGGATGCGCGTAGTAGAGAATGGGTATTGAGGCTTCCTGATGTTATCAAGGCTATGAACAATGAAGTTACTCGACTAACAGGTAAGGAACCTTCAAATTCTATAGAGGCACAACAAGTAAACATAAAGACTCCTACATATTCTCGAATTATTGGATTAAAAGAAAAGCGACTACCATTCGATGTTTTAGTTCGATATCTATACTCACCGGGAGAATTGGAAGGTGGAGTAAAACGAGCAACTGATCCTGTATGGAGTTTACAGACATATTATATTTCTCGAAGTGTGGTATCATCGAATCAACCTGTTCTATACTATTTAGGAAAAGATGCACCAAAGCGAGGGTTCGTTCGTGAAGAGATACAAGTGATACCACCAGATACAGAACTACCACCAAAAGGTATTCTAAGATAGAAGCAAGTCACGAATAAAGTCGTCCATATCTTCATCCTCTGTAATGACGTTTTTACGATTGTAGGATAGTGTATCGATTGCGTTCGATATTATATTGCTAATGAAATCGGCTACTTCTTCATTATCTGGAAAAAAGTCTCCATGACCGTAGGCTATTGTATCTATTCCGTTTGCCAAAATACATCTCTTACTATCGAATGGTGATAGAGATACTTTGTTCATAATTATGTATACCATACATCTTATGACCTTCACTTCGAAGCATATTCATTCCATGTTTGAATACTTTCTTATCCATCAAGCACTCTTTATATTGTTCATGACGAATACGATGTTTCACTACTGCCTTCTTGGTACCTTTAGCTTTACGAATCTCATCGCCATCTACTCTCAATATAGAATAGAGCTTAGATCGTAGTCCAACATATTCGACTATAGGAATACCTCCACATTCATCTTTCATTTTACCAAGTACTTTCTTGTTGTTGATACTATACAGCGGATGGTCTTTGTTGTAGTTACTAGTATCGTATAGATGTTTATGAATTGCCATATCTGCATAGATATCTTCAGTTTTAAAGTGTAGTAATAGACTGTCGGTATCGGTATAAAGTAGATTACATCGTTGCCCATATTGCTTCTTGATCTCGTTGTAGTAGAAGTCATACATCAGATGCTTTGATAGATCTAGAATTGACATTCCAACATATATGGGGCGGTTCAGCAATAGCTTACTTTTGTAGTTATGTACCGCGGCAAGATCATCATCAAAAATTGTGGATCGAGCATAACTAGGTTTATTCAATAGACGTTGTAGTTTGTTTCCTTCTGATGCACGCACTAATTGGATATCTACACGCTTACGTAGATTCTCCATCGTTTTTCCAAATACGCTATTGTTCATCAATTTGTATAGATCCTGCTTGAAGGTGCTCTTCGCTTGTTTTCGTAACTCAGTATTCATTTGTATATATGGTTCCATCCATGGTGATTGGTCAAACCGTAGTGCCTTATGGATCTTTATCAAACACATACCAAGAGATAGATACAATTGTAGGTTACGGTAGTGGAGCACATATCGTTCTTTGTTATATAGATTAGGTACAAGTTTTTCTACTTTCAAAGATCCATTACCTTTATATAGTTCCTCAAATAGATCGGTCTGATACTCTGAGAACAAATCTTTATTCACCTGAATTCTCTCGGGAGCTAGTGGATAGTCGTTGTGCGTATCGTGAAGTTCTCGAGGATATTCGAGATCAACTTCAAGGATATAACCCTAATCTGAATCTATTGCGTGATTGGCTATTTGTTCTTCTGTTGGTGTATACCACTCAAATCCTCCTGTTGGTAAATATTGGCTCATGGCCCATCCATATAAGTTATTCGCGTCTAGATATAATATGTGGCTATTTGGTTTTTCTGGATCGAAATCCTGTACGTTTTTATTATTCGCTTTGGCATAACGTTGTGATACCATGGATATACCACCACGTAAACCTCTCTCGATGAATAGATACATGTCATAGTCAGTTAATAGTTCGAGTTTCACTCCAGTTATCTTTAATAAAGCGTCCCATGAAAGTCCTGGACTCGTATAATAATGTGCAGGATCTAATCCATAGTTTTGCATACATGTTGTACGAAAGTCCTCGAACACATCTGCTAGAAGAAGTACATCGGTTTGTAGATAAAGATCGTGATAATCACCTAATGTCTTACAATCAAATACATTCCAAACTCTTATTGCATGTTCGTAATCTTCATCGGATATGTCCTCTAGAGTTAGTTTACTATAGAACGCATCTTTAGGTGGTAGAGAAGTCTCTGCAAATCTATCCCACGCATCCATGTACTCATATGGATATACTCCTTTACGAGTTAATAGATTGGCTTTCTCTTGATTAGATGTATATTTTACAATTTGTTGAAATGTGTCTGATTCTGAACTCGATACCAATGTACTAAGAGATGATGGTAGAAATTGAAAGCTATCAATGAATCGTAGGTTACCAAGTGAGAATGAAATATATTTCTCCATATTGTTTGGAATACAAGATATCTTACCTAATGTTATGGATATGGATTGCATTATTAGGTGAGCATCATATCCACGAAGATTATGGAATACGACTGGGATGGTAGGAAAAGCACGTAATTTTAGATTACAGGTATTGTGTGCGGCACCTCTAAACTCGCCTGTGATGTGGCAATGATCACGTACTTTATCACCAACCAATGGCTTCTGACAGATATGACAAATTGTTGCGCTATTATAAGCCTTATAGTTTTCCCATGACATGCATAGTGGTTTAGCTTTTTGGCTTTTATCTTCGCCTCTTCCTTTTGCATACATTGTAGAAAACGTTCGATAGTATCCCTACCTCTATATAGTACTGGTGGTTCACTATAACCATCAGAACGTACAACTATATAGCAAAATCCACATGGAATATGTTCTTCCGTTTTAAGCGTGTTGCTCTTCTTTGAGTCTTGAGCAAGTCCTTCGATCTTAGTGGTTAATGCCTCGAAATCTGCATAGATAATATAGGTTACTTTGAGCTGCTTGTGTATATTCTGGAATGAGACTTCGTTGTTCTTATTGGTAGGCATTTCAATGCGTATGGCTTTGTCATTGATACAATTACACTCTGTAATATGCTTTTCAAGAAGAGCTTCATTGGAATATCCATGCAGACATCGTTCGCAGAAGTGTTTCCTATGTTCGTGCTTTGTCTGATCGAATAGGAGTTTGTTGAAGTCCTTTATCCAGCAATAGTGTTGTTTACCACTCTTTGGGTCTTCTATAAGTAGTAGATGGATGTACTTCGAAAAAGTCTTCTTTGAGATATGATATATGATTAAGCACTTTTCCTTTGGATCCCATCCATATACATTAATAGAAATGTTGTTTTGCTTCTCTAGAAGTGGTATTTGTGAGATTGGTGTTGGTGAGTCCACCCCGTTGGATTTCACCATATCTATTCGATACTTTGATGTCCTTTGAGGATGCTTATTAACTGGAAACATTGCTGCACATATCGACCAAAGTGCACAGCGATCGTCTTTGTTGTTTACATTGATCACAGCTTTCTTATTCGCTATTTCTTCAGGTAGTGGTAAATACGAACCTCCACGTAGTGGTTGGTATCTAGCGATGTTTAACCATAGAATATTGACTCTATCTATGACCCAATTTGATCCGCGACTGATCCACTTCTCAATTTGGTTGTATATCTGAGCATGTGCTTCTACTATTACCTCACGGATACCAGCATCATCGATCAAAACAGATTGTTTGCTATAAAATGTAGCTGTCTCGTATACGTAACCATCAGGTTTATCAAGTACGAAAGTTATGTTTAAAGCTAATTGGGCCTTAAAGGTGTTGTGGTTTCGTAGTTCTTCCTTAAACTTTTCGGTAGTTTGTTTACGTACACCGGCAAGGAAAACGGCTGGATCCGCTCCCATAGGATTATCATCAGGAATATCCATCTTCCATCCGCGTAAATAGTTCTTTAAAGGACGTACTCGAACAAATGTTGGTGTATGCTCAGCCATGGTATGATGTAATAAACTTGTAGCCACACTCCTCTAATAGGACGGTGAAATGTAATACCTTGATCTAATATGGTATAGAAGTATGGTGAATGGACTATAGTAGTAAATAATGATTACGATAATATATGTTATAATACCTAATAGCAACACTCCTCTAATAGGGTGTTAGAATACAATAAATTCACTATAAACCAAGTGTTCGAACAAATGTTAATATATGCTTAGCCCTGATATAATACCTATAACTACAATCCTTTAATGTAATGCATAAATACGATAAATGAACTATAGTAGTAAATAATACCTTATAAACACGTTTCTCTAATATGACGTTGAAATGTAAAAATATGATTAAAAAATAGTACAACAAAACTGCTCCAATCCGGAAAAAAGCGGTAGAAACCGATTACTTAATATAATTTATAAATACAATAAATAAACTATAGTAGTATCGTAACTGGCGTGTTTTGGCCCACGTTGTATTTTTTCGTTGTTTTTTCATCTAATGGACCCCGAACGAAGTGAGGGCTGAACGAAGTGAGGATGTCCATTAGATGAAAAAACAAAACAAAAATACAACGTGGGCCAGAACCGCCAATTACTATACTACTACTGGGTTAGTATGTTTCTCTGATTTTCTTGGCTTGGAAAGCATGTTGTACTGCTTGCTCGAAATACTCATCATCGGAGCTGGTAGAGTAATCCTCGGTTCTCTTCTTACATGTAACTGATCTATCTCTCTGTTTTCTCTGGCTTCTTGGTTTCTCATTTTTCTTGTTTTCTTCTGTTCTGCACACAAGAAAAATGATTCCACTTGTTGCACTTTCTACATCTTTTCCCAAAGGCTGGGCAGTGATATCCTTTCTTGTGGGCATATCCACAGAATTCACATTCTTGTTTGGCCCCCCATTCGTTTCTGGTCTGGCCTCCGAGGTATTTGGCTTTTTGTGCTCGGAATATTCATTGTCATGCAGCTTATTTAAGCTGTTTACATCTTCCTCTGTGATTTTCACAACTGACCTGCTGCCATCTTTGTAGTTCAACTGAAGGCGGCAAACATGACGTCATCGCTATTTTCACTAGTGACGATATGGAAAATACGCTACTCAGTACCCGGATGTGGTTTCGTATGAGTTCTATGAGTGGTTCATTTCTCAGTAAAACACTATATCGTCCATATAATAAATTTCTTTTTCAAATCGTTTTTTTTTTTCTATAATCAGCATTTTCACATAACACGATCTTCGTAAAATTCAACTTGAAAAAACCTAAAAGCGACTGTAAAAGTAAAAACGGAATCGAGTGACGCAATTGTCACATAGGACGTTTTCATGCTCATCAGCCCTTCAATTGTATTGATAGTCTGAATTGTCTTACTAGCTATGTATTTAGGTCTTTGCATTCCTTATTAAATATGGCAGTCCAGTCAATTGCACAAATACCCTGAAGGTATAATTCTTGATTAAATTGATTATAATTTCTAAAACATATTTTGTCTTTTTGATGATTTATTGATACACGACCAATGTAGAAAGTTTGTAAGTGGTCTGAAATTTCGATCATAGCAATCCCAGAAATTAGTTGGGTTGAGGTATTTATATATGGTCTATCAAAGTTGCGGTATGACTAGTGATGAGTATTGTGGGCTTAGTTATCATTGGCAAGAGGTTATTAGAACATAGCATATCTAGATAATATTCCGTTTGTGAATGAGTATTATATTATTTTAGAAAATCAATATTCATATCCCCCAAAATAAATACTTGGAATTTATTTTGGTTAAGTTGATTGATTAGTTCTCCAAATTGTACCGTAAATTCTTCTATGATTGCTGATGGGTATCTATATATACATCCAACCATTATGTGTGCTTTTCCATTACAAGGGTCAGTTTCAGCCCGGCAAGATCCACTAGCTGCATAGGTAGTGATTTTAAGTTATTACTAATATAAATACCTGCACCCCCTGCCAGGGTTGGTGAATCAGTGTGATAAAAAATATAAGTTGGAACGTCTACAATAGAGACGTATAGTAATCAGGCATTGGGGTATAGTAAGCATTAGATCGAGATCGGTTTCATCGAATTTGTCCGGATTAGGTATCACGTTAAACAGGTTAAACTCTCGGTCGTTCAAGTCTTGGAAAGGTAGTACGCTAAATAAATCACTAACACTTACCTGACATACTGGTGGTTGTTTACTCCTAGCATGTCAGTGATTCTGAAACTGATCCAGGTAATTGGTAGCCTGCTATGCAGACGTATTTTTTCACTCACAAATTCGAAGAAAAAAGTAACGTCTGCTTACCCGACCGCTTAATTAGTTTCCAATATGCAAGCACGACGTCACGACGTTTTCTGCCCAATCAAAGCCATTGTCAGAATTTTAGTGAATTGGCGCGTTAGTGAACACTCTCCTATGATTGGTCAATGGCAAATGTATTGTCTGAATTCTTTTAAATGCAACATTACGTCACTTTCCAGGATATGGAAGGTACAATCTGATTGGTTCATAACACAATGAGGTGTGCATATTGGAAACTAATTAAGCGCTCGGGTAAGCAGACGTTACTTTTTTCTTCGAATTTATGAGTGAAAAAATACGTCTGCATAGCAGGCTAGGTAATTGGTGAATCTCTCGTGGGTAGTAAATTCTTTAATAACAGAAGTGTCAGTGATCTTTCCATTATATTTGAATTTGGTCTCCTGTTTAAACCTATTTCTGTAGCTGGTTAGTGATCGATCGTTAACATGGATCTTGTTATCGCTAAAGATACTTGAGCCCATTTCCTTAATTCTGGACTGATGACAGTTGGCTTTCCCGCTAGGTTTTTTTCTTTTTATAAAACCCCTCTCGCTTGTCTCTGTCAGTAAATTTGACTATATAGTCTGTTCTTGACTTTCCTGGTATCCGGCATCCTATGGGCTGTAGATTGGCGTGTACATGTAGCTGCTTCTTTTTTAACCGACTGGAGAGTCTCGATGACCTTATCATACTTATCGGAGAGGGATTGTTGTGAGTATCAGCACCACTTCTTGCGTAATTTATTGGCGTATACTCGGTAAAAGTGGTCTTCCACATCTATCTAAACTCATTGGGCATTCAAAGTAGTAAAATTCGACTCAGTTGTCACCGCTCAAGAAGGCATGTCAGACCGCTAACATTCAGTCATGCATTCCATTCTGCTAAAGCTAACATCTATATGTAGTGAGTGAGTGAGTTACTAGACTCCACGTCAGTTTCATTTGCAACACCAACAAAACCTAGATCGGATCGGATCACGGATCGGATCACATATATTAATGATTTTCCCGCTAAAAATATGAAACAGCCGTTTTGTAGTTCGGTATTTTCCTCGAGCGTTACCTATCCTTCAAGGTCAAAATTTAAAGTCAGGATTTCGAGACAGGGTTTAACTTTCGTGGAGATTTATATCCTATCACCCATATCACCGACCGACAAAAGTAGGGGCCGGTTCGTGAAACTAAACGAAACCATAAATCAAAGTGTGATAGGGACATGGCGAAACGGATCTACACCAGACTTTCGCGCATAAATTTGAAGCTTCAACGATAGTTCGACAGGATTTTTTACAATGTAAGAACTCCAGTTTAACTTTTTAAGCTTTGCTAATGTTTATTTTTCCCTCCAGAACTGATGGGAATGGACAATCCAGGAGTGTTAACAATGTAACTGGTCTAGACAGTTTGCAATTGAAGTGCGTGGACGATGCTAAACTCGAATTGTATTCAAACGAGTACTCGAGTTTAGCATCCTGACTTCCCACCTAGGACACGGTCAAACAAAAAGGGAACCAGTTCAGGGAATACAATATTGTGTATTATCCATGATTTTCTTTTCTTTGTTGAAAAATTAAACTGTTTGGGGCCCTTAATAGCCTTCTATATTTTTTAGGTCGCATTTTATAAGCTGGGACTAAGCTTTCCAGTTTATAGAACTGAACTAACTGACTCACACCACGAAAGGTTTCGCTTGAAATTCGGGCAGGACTGTCAAAGAGAAAACTATAAAGATAAACATGATTCAATATCATAACTACATATATAAAGATAAACATTTGTATTTTAGGCTTAGCAAAAAGTCCGGTACGGTACGGTACGACCGGACCCGTGATTCCATCCGATCCGTGATCCAATCCGGTCCGGTCCGGTCCGATACGACCCGACCCGTGATTCTATCCGATCCGTGATCCAATCCGGTCCGATCCTGGAATTTTTTTTGGGGGCCCCAGTTCAGACCAAGGCGCAACTTTACCATGAGGCATTGCGCGACCAATCCAAGATGGCGTACAAAGATGGCGGACTTGGGGAAAGAGAATTGTTCTAGGGGTGGTGCTAGTAAAATTTTGATGTGATGACATAATTCAAGAGAGCACGTGATATTGCCGTAACAAAGGGACGAGTGGGTCAGTAAGAAATAATACACAATGGTGGAGGATGATAGCTTACGGCAGATTACGAATTCGGCACCAACTTTCGTACTTATCGTGGGATTTTTAGTATTCTTACTAACCTGAACAGTGCAATTCAGTGCTTGATTGGTCTCTGGCTCGGAGACATTTTTGCCTACTCCGGTTTGCGGACATCAACCGAAAAGCTGCAAGTTAAAAGGTGAGAATTTTAAGTTTGCTGATTAATATTTAAAGGGATACCCGAGTGAAAATGTATTAAAATTTGTTAAAACTTTTTCAGAGTTGAGGACGAGCCCCTCAAAGCTGGACCCGCGAAGACCTGGGCGCCGCCAACTTGTTTACATTAATTCCTGTGACGTTTTTACGTCACTTCGTCCCACTGGGGTCTTGCGGTTAACTTGTAGCAACTTGTTTTCTTTGTATAATATTCACACGCTCGGAATTAGAGTAGATTTTCATCGATATGGCAGAGAAATTTCGTACTAGAACAAAAATATGATGAAGATGATATTGTGAGAGAAGTTCAGAAGACTGGGAGGACGAAGAAAAGCCTGTGGAAGGCGAGAATATCAGACGAACAACAAAAGGCAACTACCGAGCTAGTGCTATAAAGATTCGCTGTGGGGCCATCCTGTACCGCTCTAAACGAGCCACAGCATTGGCTTTCCCAACAATACATAACACCCTAACCTTTAGAACGTGCAGTACGAAAACAATAGAGCTACAGTATAATGGTGCAATCAGAATACAGGTCTCGAGCGGTACAGGATTACTGTCGTTGTGTGTGTGTTTGTATGGAACTTGTCAGCCTTAAACACAAGACTAAAGGTAGATTATGACAATATTGGTACCCGGGTATTGATATCAGCATAGCACTTGTTTAATTTGACCCAGAAAGATAATCAGGGTGTAGCAAGCCACTTAATTTTAATTTCGTTTACCTAACTGATGTGTTGTGAACAGCGCGCGCGCGCCAAGTTCCACCACAAATATGCCGGGCTTGATCGCACCAATGCTTTAACACAATTAACGGAATGGAAGTATTTTTGCAATAAAATTGCTCCGAGTGTCTCGTTCTTGTGTCATTGCATATATTCTGCTATGTTGGGCTAGTTATGATCGGTTTTTACAGGAAGGTTTTAACTTTTCAGGTATTTCGTTTCAGTTGCACAAAGCTATGCAGTCAGTACAGATCGAGCCGGTAACTCGCAAATTATATAGCTCCAATAATACATATAAGTTTCGAAAGCAATGCCAATATCAATATTGTCATAATCTACCTTAGTTTTAATTACGTTCCGGCCCGGAACGAAGTTGTCAGAGCGGTGAAATATCGATTTTTAAATCGACTTCCATCGGTGTTCTTTTTTAACTCATCCTTGCCTCCTTTGGTCATTTATTGAAATGTAAGATGTGCTTAAATAAGTTTTAGTTATTTGTTTATTCAAAATTAGTCGTTGCGGACTGCAACACAACTAAAACAAAAAAGCATAAGTGATGCTTACCGGCGGGGAAAACGGCCACTGAGCTAGTACTCTGAATACAGCAGCCGAAAAACGCAAGAAATTGGACGCTTTTTGGCATTCCAACCAGAAGCGAAGAGGGTTTAGATGTCCAGTAGAGTTCACGAAACACATGGCAACTTTTCAAGTCATATTATAAATGATATGCAGCGATACGAAGAAATATATATCTACGGCTTATAAACGAGGCTGAAATGATATGAACCGACCGGAGTGCAAAGACTGTACGAAAAGTTAGATATAACCTTTCTTTGCTAGCAAAACAACCACATGAACTCAAGCACGATAGCCTTGCGAGCAATCGACATACATATGAAGCTATAGAAGTTATTATCGACTACATGAGAGTCAAACATCGAACTGCTATGAAACCACTCGTCAGTTTACGCGCTTTCGTAACAAGCGAATATTTCTACTTTCGACAAACGGTCGTTAAACTGTACGAAATCTCCAAGAATAAATCCCTAATGTCCAAACTAACGGGGAAAACTGAAAGAGGAAATCCTTGTGACCAATCAACATACATATGAAGCTCCAGAAGTAATTATTGAATACATAATAACCCATAGAGCAAACTGATAAAAATGAACGCGCTATTAGTTTCACGAACATTTGTGACTACTGAACTCGCGCTACAGCATAGCTTGAAATACTGTACGAAAACGCAATCCCGTTTAAAAAAATTCTGATGCTAAAAGGACCATAGCATCTTGAACAAGATATCCTTCTGACCAATCGACATAAATATTAAGCTGTGAAAGTAAGTTTCCAGTCCATAACAGCCGATAGTGCAAACTAGTAAACAGCCACAAGCACATGCACTAGTAACCTTACGTACTTCCGCGAGCACTGAACTTTCTAGCGTCAAATGCATGTGTTACGTTTACAAACTTTAATACATGGAATCTTCCATATAATGTTCTATTGTTTTTACAGCAGAGAACTGTATTATTAATCATGTAGAAATAAAAAAAATGGTGCCATTTGGAGAATTATTTCATGTCAAAAGTGCATAACGAAGAAATATATATCTACGGACGCGGGAAGTATGCGACTTGGCTTTGACTATTTACGACTGGAAACACGGAAAAATACAAACAAGTAATGAAGTATAGGTACCATTCTTTACTGCTGTTTATTTTGGATGTAGGAAGAGTAAAATCCTTGTAAATCTCGCAACGTACTGAGCAAAACTACAATCAGTAAAATCACGGTTGTCACCCGATACAGGGTGGCGTTTCCGGTAATTTATTTTGATTGATTCTCATTGGATGTTACACAATACAGCTGTCAATTCGATGTCTGGAGACTGTGACATGCGCAGTACCGTGACACTGCGCCTTTAAGGCTTACAAGTTCCATACGAAAACACACACAGCGAATCTCTACATCATAGCACAACACCAGTTTTGCACTAGCTCGGTAGTCGCCTTTTGTTGTTCGTCTGATATTCTCACCTTCCGCATGCTTTTCTTCGTCCTCCCAGTCTTCTGAACTTCTCTCACACTATCGTCTTCATCATATTTTTGTTCTAGTACGAAATTGCTCTGCCATATCGATGAAAATCTACTCTAATTCCGAGCGTGTGAAAATTATAAAAAGAAAACAAGAGACTGTACCAGCCTTTACTCGGGAATTTCAACAAGGAATAGTTGGTACAACTTTGCAGGTTCGATACAAAAAGTATTTTACACTTGCAATTTTTTAGCCTTTGATAGAATAATAAATTATTTTAGATTCTTTTTACAAGAGTTAGGTAAATAAATTATTTTGAAAAGGTATTGTGATTCTTTGTCTCCAGAGAAGCCATATAATAAGAATATTATATTACTCATGTAAAGAGTGCCTGTGATGAGAACTGCCATTGAAAGCGGAAAGCAAATTGCAGCCATGTTTGTAACATTAACAGTGGCTACATGTGTTTGAGACAATATACATGTGGCAACACAAGACCAGTGATAATAATAATAATAATAATGCAATTTATATAGCGCCTATACATTGCTGTTCTAGGCGCTTTACAATGGAATAGACCTAATAAATAATAATACTAAAAAATACTGAATAATTACAAAATACGATATTACATATTAAAAATCAGATTAATAATAAATACTAATAATGCTTATATAAAAATATGACTAAAAGGAATATAAAAATAAAGTATAATATAGTCTACACGAATGATTAAGGGCCTCGTTACATGATCCCGGATAGAAGGGATACCCCTTTAACAGGGACAACTTTACCGAGCGTTAATATGGAAAGCTAACCTCGCCGACATATTTTAGATTCCAAGAATCGCATCAAAGTGCGCGTGCTCTGTGTGATCGATTTGCCCCGAGTTGTCCCCGAGTTGTCCCGGTGAGGAGGGACAAAGTGTTTATATGGCGTATTGATGTCGGAAAGTTGTCCCGGGAAGAAGGGACACCCTACTCGCCGAGACGAGATATCCCTGGGCCAGGGACAACCTAGACTTTCTCAAAGTCCTTCTTAGCCCCCCGCACGAAGGACTTTTCCCACTTGCAGCACGCCAAATTTACCGGTTGATTTTTCAACCGGAGGCGTGGTTTGTGACGTACTAAGATTTGCCCAATCACAAAGCGTCAATTCTTCAGGCATTGTATGTTGACGTGTCAAGTCAGTCGACCGTTGATGTGATATTTACAATTTGATTGTACTCAGAAAGAGTTTGTCAAAGGCGCAAAATGTAAGCTCCGCCCCTGAAACGTGTTTTCGCGCCAAAACATAATCCCCCGATTCAATTTCCTGCAAGTGAAACAAGTCGAACTCGACTCTCGCTTCGATTCTCGAGCTCGATTTTTGACCCAGTAATCGCTTACCCAGTGACTCAGCGAGGTCGACTTGGAGCAAGTCTAGGGACAACCCTTCTACCCGGGACGAGTTTATTCACAATGTAAACAGTTGCTTGTGGTTTACAGAGAAATGTATGGAAAGTTGTCCCTCCCCGGATAACTCGGCTAGAAGGGTTATCCCTTCTACCCGGGACAACTTTCTCCATGTAACAAGGCAATTCCATCAGGCTCTGCTGTTATGAGACTCTTTACCAAACAAGTTTCATTTCACATGGTTCAAGGCATGGTTTTCAGGGAAGAATACAAGAGGCCAAGTAAAACCTCAACAACAAGTCTTTAAAATAACACATGCAATGTTCCTTTGAACTTCCTCCCAGTGATTTAGCATTCAGTTTTGCACTGTATTAGTAGCTTTGCATATTTACTGGCAGCTACTACCCAGGGGTCAACCCCCAGGTACCCTGGGGATTTGTCCAAATGCCCAATCAAGCCCATCATATCAAATCCCCTGGTATGGGGCAAAGCAATTAGTAAAAATTCATACAAGGTCGGTCCCCTTGGTTCCTTTAATTTCAATTCCAATTGTAAACTGGCTCCTGGCATTTTTGTTGTTGTAATCTCTCCACCACCACCAACATTTAACGGTTTTAATCCCAAGCAAGAGAATCTGGCTGTTAACCTAAACATATCAGCACTTATTATTGAATCAAAAAGGCCTGTTCAATGTCATTGGACAGCATGATTTTGCAGTGATTCTTTTTATGATTCAGATTTTTGAAGAGAACTCTGCTCGGGTATGTGAAATGATTGGAGATACTGTGTATGAAATTTACATTTTCCTCTGGTTCGCTATGGCTTGTAGTTACACTACAGACTTTTCGACGTGATTTTACAAAACAAATATTTTTTTATTTTTTTAAATATCTCTGATTTCTCTTTTTTCCGTCCGAACCGGTCATGTCTGCTTGCTGACGCGTTGTGACCGTAGTGAATTTGTTTATACCTAAATGTGCAAATTTCTAACTTCCGTAAAAACGTTCCAGTTAGCAAAACACAATATGTTTTCTAACTCGCCTCACTTTTCTGCTTTTTCTAAAAATTCGTTTAAGATGTCTCACAGGAATTCGACTATGACAATGAGTGTTTGCAGCACGACTCTGTGTGATTATTATTTTAGGCGTACATGTCTGGTTCGGGAATGTCTGCATTCTTCCAAAGATTGAGGAATAAAATCATGATCAGAAGGATAACACTGGATATAAATAGACGATCTGATCTAAATACACTTAGTAAAAAAAGTACAGACTATCGCAAAAAAAAATCGATAAACAAATGCAGATATAAACACGCAATGATTTCAACCTCACCGTACCTTCATGACCTGACAAGACACTATTCAGTTTCACTTTCCCTTTCAGCTTTGTTCTTGAGTTGAAGTTGAGTTTGGCTTTGTTAAAATACTTCTTATTCAGTTGTATGGTATTGTGCAGTATATTTGAGTATAATTCTGGTATTGCTGGCTTGTAACCATGCAATCCACAGAGATTCAAATAACAAAGCCGTGGCGGAAGAGAGGCTAAAGAGGCATCTTTTGTGCTCCTAGAAAAACACAACATCTTGTCATTTCTATCGAAGACGCCTTTGGTCAATCAACACGCTAAATGTGGATTAGCCGGATCCTGGCTTTGATCAGCCCCTATCATAATTTGGTTGTTTCAGGTCGTCGTGTCGTATATACAATATCTGGCCATCTGGGTAAAAAAACACGGTCCTTCGGCTCCGACAAGAGCACCAGTTAAAATATCCTGAGCCTGTTGGAAGCCTTTCCCACGAGTGAAGTTAAATAAAACATTAAACTGCTTACATTTGAGAGATGGGACTCCAAATTTGAGAGAAATTTCCTCGCGAGTCCGCCATCTTGATTTTACTGTATTAAGAGGGCATCCATGTGAAAACCATGCACCCTGAAAAAATGAGTCTACATGGTACATCTCAGATTTTGTTCATATTTTGCACATATATTACTATTGGCCTGGCATTAGACTTGGTAGAATATTTTGGAAAAATTCCAAAAACTGTAAGAGATATGGTGGTCAGTACGAACTGCCTCGGTTTGAGGGGTATTTCCACTATGTTTTTTAGTCATGTTTACAGAATTTTTTTGAACAAACCATATAAGCTATATACACAAAACGTTTCTACAGCATAAACACGACCAATTGCAATTTAATTATGATATAAGTGCCAAAAAATATTCAGTATTCAAGGAGTAAGGCTTTCGTGTACAAGTGACTTCCGAAATTATTTTTCAAAAAGTCAAATTTTAGGGTAAAATGACATTCGAATACTATCGATGCGGCGAAATTGTAGAAGATGAGAGAGTTATTATTTTGTAGATCAGTCATTTGGAAATACAACTGGGGACTAAAAAGTTTGTAAAGTTTATCAAGCTTAGGAGCAGTGAGGCCAAAGTAACATACTCCCAACGCCCGGGTCCAACGTAAATAAACAATCAACGACAGAGGTAAGCTGTATCGTGTGCAGAATAACGGGACAAATAACGGACAGGAATGAGAAACATAGCCCTAAAATAACTGGGTGATAAATTTATTTGTCACTTATGCCTATGGTTTTGCAATAAACAATCAATTAATTAACAATCAACTTCAAAAATTATAAGAGAAATCAGTAATCACGAAGGATGAATCAGCGATAAATGCATACCTGATTCTAGCCTTATTTGTGCTCTCCTCCCCAGCTCTGTCATGGTCTCGAAGCCACAACTTACGATAATTATATTCTTGTTGATTTTACACCGAAAGAACATTTAGCCATTATATTTATAGTTTATACAGATGGCTTTGTAGCATCCGCCATTTTATTTAGGACTAGAACCCAGTCTGCTGTTGTGCACCACAGGTAGCCCGAACACAGATGTGTACATTCCATGTGGAATATTGGAAGACAAATTGAATCAGCCTTTCCTTTCTTGTCTATTTATATATATATATTGCTGATGAAATCCCTACACGCTAGGAGATCCGGTGTTTTATCATTTCGTCTATGGTGCCCAACATATATACCAGTGTGGGTAATTTATATTGAAATATTTATGAATCTCATGAAACAGAACTGAAAATAATCATAATGCACTACTTAATACATCTACATAATTTTGTTTGCAAAACTTTTTTTTTTTCAAGCTGATTATAGGTTAAAATTACCCATGATGCACCTGATATATGTAACTGTTATGGGGTCAAATGTTTGCATACATTCATACACAAGGTCACAACAATGAATTATAAATGATTTCTAACATCCCGTGCATATATCCTGTATATTCACACAACCCACATAAGGCCATCCCAATAAAATGTTCCGTTTCCAATCGCCAGACCGACCCAATTTTGTTTGGAAAAGTTAACAAAAATACAAAGCTTGACATCGACCCAATTTTTGGGAAAAGTAAAAAATAATAATTGAAGAACATACTTTCAACTACACCTCTTTTCCTAGCTCTCTACGTATTTGCATTTTATTGGGATGGCCTAATGAGCTGTGTCGGTGCCGTACTGGAGCGCAGTGCCATCCCGGAAAGCGAAGTTCAAAAATGTCTGACGTATGTTGCTATTGCTACAAACTATCTTAGAAAAGGGTTCAGAAAACATCTGGGTGAACGATGAAACATATTGTGTGGATCGTGACAGACTTTATCCAGACCTGAATTACGCTGGATTTACATATACATGTATGTGCGGGGCGCTTGTTCAGACTGCTGTTTATAGGTACACACGGTAAGCCACGCAGTTTACAAGCATGAGTAGTTATGTTAGTTATCTTCCCATTAATGCGGCTGACCAACAAGCACTGAGGGTGGTCACTGCCAGATATTTGTTTAACGTCCAAAGTGGTTCCTTGGTGTCCTGTGATACACAGCTGCTGATGAATACGAGCGTCGTGAGATGCAATCTCGTTGCCAGAGCCCGCGATCTTTTGACCAGCGCCAAGATACTGGCCAAAAGATCGCGGGCTATGAGAACGAGATTGCGTGAGACGGACCGCCCAACCTCGTTCCCAGGGGTCTTTACGCGCCTAATCAAAGATGGCGTCGAAAGTACCCCTGGTACAGGCTGGTCATGTGACCCAAACATATGCCCAATATATTCATCATCGCTGAAGAACGGTTAGAGGTTGAAGTGTGATCCCAATGAATTCCAACCGCACATTGTTCTACTTGTACCCAGTTGCAAAGTGAATATTAAAAAAGACGACATCACCAGTTTATTTTTCAATTCAAAAATGCACGCGCTATTCGAAATTCTCCAATCAGCGCGCGCGAAACATCTAGCCAATCAGTGGCCGAATCCCACCAGCCTGTACCAGGGGTACTTTCGACGCCATCTTTGATTAGGCGCGTAAAGACCCCTGGGAACGAGGTTGGGGACCGCCATTTTACGTGATCATCCGATCGAGGCACGAGGGATCGAAAAGGCGTAGCCGCGAACACTGCGCTTCTCTGTTTCTCTTAATGTTGCCTGGGTGTCTAATTGAACGAGCAGGAAGCATACAAATGTTTTGCTGCACGGGTGGATAAACTAGGAAACGTTGTTGCAGAAAAAAACTAACGAATGCGCACTGTGCCAAATTGTCTTGCCGGTGTTGCTAAGAAACACATATATTGTGTGTCACTGGAGCCTAGTAAACATTGTTTTCCTCCATAGCCAACGCGAAAACATTGTTGCGGAAGCAAATTTTGCCTCATCGAAACAAAAAAATGTCTTTGAAATGCTTCAGAAAAATGTTTTCCTTCCTGGAAGATTGATTTTTTTTGTGCAAATTTTCCCGCGGACTTAGACTCGTTTTTACAGACAAATGTATGGAAAACTAAAACCACGATTGCATGCTTCCCAGCACAGCTACATCCCTCAAATTTCGATCAGTTAATCGTTTACTTGTTATCTTAAGTTTGTATCTGAAGAATATTTCAGAAATTCGATTTTACGGATTTTATTTGTCATCGGATTCCCATACAAACACTGTATTTCGCGCCATGTTTACACCCCTTTCAAAATGTCGGAATTAACCGCGAACTGGTCTATTACTTTAAAACTGTAAAGAAATACGTTATTCTTTGTGTACCAGGTTTGTAGTTTCTCAGCTGTAGGATGTCCGGTGTCCGCGTGGAACAGGATATCAGGACACGTGACTTGTCCCTTCGTGTGTACCGACCTTTACGTCTGCGAGCGGGCGAGGCGCGGCATGAATTTTTTTTCACTTGTGTGGGTTGTTCTTTTATCTTTCGTTTTCCATATTGATTTTCTTTGTTTTTTTATGCAACGAGCTCCGCTATAAAGAGATACGAGGACGACAGTAACAAATCGCATACAAGTGTATCACAGGCAGCTTTAAGCAGAGAGTGAGCTATTAATATGCACTAGTCTAAGTAAACCCCCACCCTTCTCCCCCTCCCACCCTGTCCCGGGTTGGGGGAGGAAGGGGGGGGGGGGGGGTTTCTTTGACTAGTGCATTACCACGCCGCCCTAAAATCAAAAATGAATAAAATACCCTGTCTAGACAGTACAGTACAGGTGAAAATATTGATAGATTTTATGATAATTTTACCTGACACGCGCCATCAACAACATCCCCGCCAAGTACCAAGGCATTTCATACAATTCTTAGTATAGCAAAAACAAATAATTGATTTAGAAGAGCGGGAAAAAAGTGAAGAAAGCCTTCAATGCCTTTCATGCCTTCAACGGTAATATAGTTGTTTTTCCCTGGTAACGCCGAGAAGATATGCCACATTCCCTCGTTGAATATACACAAAATGATCACTTGATCAAGTCCAAATCCATCTCGTGGATAGGGCGGGAAATACACGTGCAGGCGTTACACGTAGTTCTTGTCACGCAATTCTTGAGATATCATTATATCACTGCAGGTATTTCATCTATTTCGGTGATACCACATTTGATTTCATGGATTATACACACATTTTGGTATTTCAACGGAACGAACAGAATATTATGCACAAGATTGAAACAAATTGAGTCCGTAACAAGAACACGTTCCAAACACAGATGGGATATTCCAAAGCTGTGATTTTCCGAACAATACAGGAGTTTATAGATGAAATTTGCAAAAGGAGATATACAGGAATAATAAATGGCAAAATCAAAGGAATCATGTTAAATCTTACCAAGTGAAATAATGAAATGTTAAAATATTTTAAAAGAGGCCTAAAATGCGTTATGCCATCAAAATGCACAAACATTGACGACGTTCGGCTGTAAACACAAAAAAACATGTAATGCAAGCACAACTGCAAATGTAAAACAGCAGATAGTTTTGCTGCAACCACAAAGCCAAATGAAAAACTGCAGCAGAAATTTCTGCTGCAACCACAAGGACAAATGTAAAACTGCAGCAGACATTTCTGCTGCAACCACAAGGCCAAAGGTAAAACTGCAGCAGAAACCACAAGACCAAAGAGAAAACTGCTGCAGAAATTTCTGCTGCAACCACAAGGCCAAAAGTAAAACTGCAGCAGAAATTTCTGCTGCAACCACAAAGCCAAATGTAAAACTGCAACAGACACCACAAGACCAAAGGTAAAACTGCAGCAGAAATTTCTGCTGCAACCAGAAAGCTAAAGGTAAAACTGCAGCAGAAATTTCTGCTGCAACCACAAAGCCAAATGTAAAACTGCAGCAGAAATTTCTGCTGCATCCACAAAGCCAAATGTAAAACTGCAGCAGAAATTTCTGCTGCAACCACAAAGCCAAATGTAAAACTGCAACAGAAACCACAAGACCAAAGGTAAAACTGCAGCAGAAATTTCTGCTGCATCCACAAAGCCAAATGTAAAACTGCAGCAGAAATTTCTGCTGCAACCACAAAGCCAAATGTAAAACTGCAACAGAAACCACAAGACCAAATGTAAAACTGCAGCAGAAATTTCTGCTGCAACCACAAGACCAAGTGTAAAACTGAAGCAAACATTCTGATGTACCTATAAATGCATTATTTGCTTCAAGTCGAATGAAAGGAAGTGCATATACGTTGAAATCTAATAATTTTCAGAACCATTCTTTTCGTATGTATGACTTTATTTGACATCCATGTATCAGCATAAACAGCGTGGAACTGTGCTTCATTCACATGTCGGATGTTAGAATCTGAGAGCAAGCTAGTACTTAAAAATTACGAACAAACTATGTTTAGATCGATACACTAAGTATCGAAAGGAGACTTAAACTGTTTGTGCCAGTAAACAACTACCAACCGAATATTTAACAATTATTCACCGAAGTGGAGGTGAGTAGTGGTGGATATTTACCGAGCCGCTTCGGCGAGGTAAATATCTACCACTAGTCACCAACACCGAGGTGAATAATTGTTTTAGTATATACCACACTCCAGGTGAATAGCCAGCACCAAATAGTTATTTTATTTTCTGTCAAATGGACAAAAACTCGCGCGAGATGATCGCTGCTTTGCTCGGAGGTGAATATAAAATCATATTCACTGTTTGAGTATAGGCAATCGGAGCGCGCGAAAAGTGATATTCACTGGCGTGGTATATACCAATGAATCGTATATACAGGCATGTGCATCTACATGTATAATCTTAATACTTTTAATTTTATCCGATATATATCGCACACACGAAATATATGCATTGTCCATTAATATTTAATGTCCTTCCCTTCTAAATCTATGATAGATATATAATTGTTTGCATAAAACAGAATGTGTTTGGAATTTTTGTTTAAATGTACTTTTACATTGTGGTCATGCATGGACTGCAGTGGCCACCACCACTATCATCATCATAATTGAGAATGTCATTCTCATGCATCACTGAATTCTTCATCCATGCATTGGTCGATCATCAGTATATGTTCATAATCATCATCTGGCAGGAGTTCATCTCCATCATAAGTTTCAAGGCTTCCAGCTACAAATAATCCAACATAATGTTTTAATCACTCGAACAATCCCTAATTGGCCACTTTTACTCATTTCTCAAACCAACATAAATTGTTGCCTTTCTTAAGAAAACAAACGAAAAAAGAACTAAGGGAGAGAACACATTAATTGCACCACTATATAGTAGACTAAATAATTCATTTTATTATTATGGCAGTTCAGTGAGCACGCAAGATGACTCTAAATGCTGTAATCTGCAAGATTCGTAAACAAATGGTGATAAAAACATACGTTTCAAAAGAATCTTAACATTTTGTGACATGAATGTAAATACTAATTTTAAAAAAACATTTCTGCTTTTCCGATTTTCAGCAAAAAAATCTACTTCTTAGAGCGGTTAAAGAAGAATTTCCGTCTCCCGCAAGTTTGATGACAACAGCTGCTGCAAAAACGACTGAAGTTCGAGACTCAGATAAATAAACAATAGGTGTATAGCTGTCAGATGCCATGATACAGAAATAATATCATAATGGCAGCATTGTCTGGCCACACTTTGAAAACTCCAGTCGGCTTCCTAAACTAAATCCTGGTCATTAAGTGTCAATTTCACACATGCAAGTTTTACTCTTTTGTATACCGCACTTTTTAACTAGGTTTGGCATCGTAATTTTCACAGCCTTTACGATACACGTAAATCGAGATTTTAGAAAGTTGGTTGAATCAGAATCTCGAAATGAGTACGACTGAAACGTGGGCAATTGGATCCTTAAAAACGTCAACTAGTAATTTCTCCGGAAGCGGGACTTTCATGAATTGGAATGGGTCAGTCCGCCTGATATATTAAGCGCGAGTTTTGAAGATGAAGATCAATATTCTTAACAATCACTCAAGACTCTCGCATCAAATACCATCAACTACCACGTTATTGCTAGACTGCTAGGATATATTGTATTCAAATAAACCAGATCAGTTTCATTTCCACCGGCAAAGGCAAATGCGCCGATCGTACGCTGCATTCCAAATGACGTCAAACATCTCTGGGAGGGGCTGTCCAGTCGCTAGTCATGATCATGTCAAGTACAATCTTTGACCCTGAGGTAATTTGCGCTTGGCCTGCCGCTTATTTATACTGGCATGATGTAGGTTCGATTATTTTCTATGATTCGCATAATTAAAAGGGCAAGAGGCATTTCGCAAGTATTAAAGTTAACTTTTTGGCTGTTTCTAGACAAGGGGTGTTTGTATCTCAGATCTGATGATCGATCACTTATAATTACCCGTTTATTTTTCCTGAGAGCTAGGCTTCTTCTTATAAATACAAGCCGTTCGTCGTTCCGGCGTGCTTTCCCCAGCCTCCCTCTCCCCCAACATATCTACTTTTTACACAAAATGTTAAAACTTTGCAAACTTTTCGGCGAGCAAGCTGACCGGTCACTATGTCCTGATATGTTTTCAATTATTGATGGCGGAAGAATAAGGATGATTGAATTAATCCACTACCTAGCCGCGGGCGCCGAGGAGAGAAGAGAGAAAACCCAAATTTCTCAACGCCCGATTCCGAGGCTCGCTTCACAAAATAGCGGATGCATGGAACGGTAATACATTGTAATACCGGTGGATTCGTTGCAAATTTGTTCTAATCATAAATTAATTAAATCGTTGAAACCGTGCTGAAAGGAAACCTTCTCAGTATATATATCGATTGACTTTCTATTTCAGAAACACAATAATACTACAATATACGGAGCCCAATATACTTTAATGGACTGATCATAAAGAAAATATCGGTTCTGAAATATGTCGTCGACCAGACTTCAATTGTTTTTGCTTCGATACGGTCGAGGTACAGCTCACACAACCCGGTACAGTGAAAGTAATTTTGACCAAAATGACACGCTTTCCTCCAAGTTAAGTATCTGAATGTATTATCAATTATCTTTTTCACATTAATAGAGCAAAATCTACTTACCTTCAATGTGCGTGCAATTTGAAGATTCCTACTAAGAACAAGGCTTGCAAGAGAAACAAATGGCGATCAGAAAATGCCGCCGTGCAACTAAAACTTTAGTGACGGTTAATCGGTCTTTGCCAGTGTTCTAATTTCACGCGCTTTCAATTGTACCAGTCTGTGATCCGATTGGTTAAAGTTGACACTTCGCATCCGACGGTTAGCACGGTTAGCACGGTTATGATCGAGCTCACGCATTTCGCTTAATTTTGTGGTCCTCCTTGGATCATTGATTAGCACAGATGGAAGAACTTCGAAAGAAGTACTTCATAAAGCCATTTCAAGAAAAACAAGGGAAGCAAAGGAAGCTCAACTTCGAGAATATCGATGTTGAAATTTATAAACCTTCGGCCAAATGCGCCGCCTTCGTGACTTCAGAGGTTAATATTCTCTTTTGGGTACAAGCAATCCAAGAACAGTATTTTGAAGCATTGAAGGACTGCACAAGGTTTAACATCAAATGGTTTGACCATCCTAACAAGTCTGAGACCATCATGGAGAGTATCGAACTGAAGGTTTATTGCTCGAGCGAGCACGTGGCCAAGCAAACAGTGGAAACGACCAACGCGGCTGAAAAACCCGTAACCGATCCTGGCTCTCTGCTATTTACTCTACACATATATCTAACAACTGGTGTTATAATGTGTCAAGGTATATGCTATGAGATGTGGGCTACAAAGGAGTTCCCGCGATTGAACGATAAGTTTCAGTTGCTTGTAGAACAAGAGTCTCGAGAAGATTCTCAAGATTCAAAACAAATTGATCGCCCTGCTGAAGTAGAGATAACATACAAGATGCTGAATGAAATGTTTATTGACACTCGACCCCAAACAAAAAAAGCACAGAAAGTGATGGCTGAGACGATTACTATCGATGAACCTCAAGAATCGAAACCAGAAACACCGAAATCAACGAATAATCACTCACGCAAACGTAGGAACTCTATAGATTCCATTCGAGGCATGTCTCCTCGTAGCATAAACTCACTCTCTGAGTTGCGATCTACTATTTGTGATCTAGAAGCGGATATTGTGCAAATGCGCAATAATCTACACACGTCACTACAAAACGATCAACATTATTGCAGTACACTAATTAGGCATGGGTCGCACTAGGCGAGATCGTGTTTACATAAGTCGCGATTCTGTCATCACTCGACGTAAAACTAGTGCGACCCCTAGTTGCCAAAATTTGGCAGATTTCAGTTTTGCCAAATACTTCAAAGAAGCCGAAGTGCTGCCTCAGAGCCGGCTAAGATTTGGCAGAACATACAAACCTGTTGTTTTAGCCATTAAGCTGTCAAATTAATGGAGTAGTCAAAGGTATTAATGTCTTGTTGCACAATTCAGCACGGCGGGAAACCACGTACGGGTCATACACCGCTCTGAAAGTAGCAAGCTTCAAACATGGATAGACAAAGTTCTTTTCCCGGATCTCCGTTCTACTATAATAATCAGTTCAACCCGCAAAGTTCAGCTCCTGGATACGGCATTCATCAGATGAAGCCATACCCTGCGTATCATGGAGCAGACATACTTTTTCACCGGCAGACACCTATGCAACCAAAAAATCGACCCGACTTCCCTGCTTCAAGCGCATCAAACCAAAATGAAGCTGGGAAGTGAATATATTCATTTTTGATTTCAAATAGAGCTCCCACGACATCTTGGACAGCTTCGATAGATTTTCCAACATTAATAGCGGGCCCAATACTCACATACGAGTTCCCATGTGCAAGCCTGAAAGTGTACGTAATAGCCAGTACCTTTTCTGGTGGAATACATTGCCTGAATCGTGTGTCTTCTCAAGTGATGCGGTATCCCAAAAATCGTACAAGGGCCTGCAAAGTATCCCTGTTCATGCGAAGTCGCCCGAAATATTACGGTCATGGTAATGGATCTCAAACCATGATTCTACAGGCCGTGGAATGGTCCATGACCATGGCCGATTACGCAAACGGTGCAAATTTCGTACACTGCGTTTCCTTAAGGCCATAGCCGTCCTAAAACAGGTTTGCTGATATTGCATGACTATTATCAATAGCGCATCAGCCTGTTGTTGAGCTTGGAATTGATAATTCAAGAGAAAACCAAACGCGACAAAAATTATATGGTTGAGATTCATTTTCCCCAACTCGTCACTCATGAGATCATGCATGAATTACTTTAGCGTGACCTTATGGCAAGGTCGCGTCTCGAGAACTCATGAGATTGACAACCTGTCATCAGAAGGTATTTTGGAAGTCTAAATGCGACCTTCAAGAAAAATTGGTCTGCCACAAAAAAAACTCGCTATTTTTGGGGTACATAAACAAGACCTCGCTTAGTGCGACCCCTACCTAAGTCATCTGGAGGATAAAATAGTTCAACATGAACATTCACAAAAGACAGAGTTCAAAACACTGGCTTCACGAGTGATTGACCTTGAAACTGAAAACGACCGATTGAAAGCGGAAACCGCTACATTAAGAACGGAAGTCCAGCTGTTGAAGAAGAGCCTAAAGAATGTGGTCAAAGACAAAGCAAAGGAAATTCCTACAAATTCAAGTACAGTTGAGGAGGCTGACAAAATACATGAATCGGAAAGATCGGCAGTTACAATTCCCGTCCATCAAAACCAGTATGCACCACTAGACAACAGTGACCAAAGGAACCAATCTATCCAGGCGGAACAGAGTCACGACGAACCAGCGCCAACACCAATACAATCCCGCGACACCGCTCCTCGCATGAATGGTGTAGAACAAAGGACAGAGGGAAGTTGGACTAGAGTTGGACCTCAAACCCCGCCACGGCAACCACGTAACACACCCCAACGGACAGATAGTTATTGTGTTCACACTAGAGGTTCGAGTCACTCACGACTAGCACTAATAGGGAGTTACTTACAATTAGCAAGCGTTCACATTAAACATGCACGTGAAATACGATGCAAAAATATGTCAATCATACTTCCCGTTCATTCGCTCATTCGATGTAAACAACTAAAGCGCGGGCTTGTTCAGTCGTGATTTGCTTCCGCTATCATCATGAATCGCGTACGATTTCTTCGTTTTTTCGCTTTGTTTTCCATGGCTCAGTTCATAAACCAATTATAAGAGCGTGTTCGAGCTCAAGTGAACCGTGTAAGGAGCAGGCTGAGAACGCTACTTGTTTTGATGCGCCGTAGAAGACGCAGACTTACGGCACTGGATTGATCAGCGAATTCAACTGAATCAGCCCACTGGTCGACAAGCTTGGGTTCTACCAAGGCCACAGTTCTGGTTTAACCAACGTTTAAACAACCATTTTGACGACTCGATGTGGAAGAAGAAATTTCGTGTTTTGATAGCGACTTTTGACTTTATTTGTGGAATAATTGTTGGTCCAGAACTCAGACGAAACGATACGAGATGGTTGACGCATGGCGATCACGTGCCGTATTCACGTGAACAGTGCAATCGGATTGAGGAAGGCTGTACCAATTCTGTTGATTACGTTGAACGTTCATGTCCCAGTCTGAATCCATCGAAAGCTATATCAGTCAAAGCGAAAATGCAGAAGATAATAGGTACGGGAAGGGAGAGTACGAAGAATCACGTTTCCAATTTTAGGTACACATGTCAAATGAGTTTCCGGGATTAAAATATCTTCGAGCGCTCATTGGCTATCATTGGCCAGAATATTTACATTGCTGTTTCTAACCCTCAAAATAGTTGACTTGGAAATCGCAGCTAAACACCTCCGAGCTATCCTCTATGGCGCCGTAACCAATGCCAACGGGCATTCCTTGAGTGAGTGTGAACGTCTGTTAATTGTGAGTGACTCCGAAACATCCTAATGTGAACACACTTAGTGGAAGTCCACCCGATACGGCGCAATCCCAAGGAAACAATGTAATTTTCCTGGCTGACTCAAATGCCAAATTCATTGATTTTAATAGAGTATGTCGAGATAAAACAATTAATCACCGGTTTTGTCCAACTATCCCAAGTGCTGTAGAGGTATTAAGCTCAATGGAATTTGACAACCCAACGCATGTAATAATACATACAGGCACAAATGACATTGAACATATCCCGTTACACAAATGCATCGAAGAGTACCAAGTGCTCATAGACCTTGCTGCACAGAAATATCCAAGATCGAAAATTCTTATATCTACTCTCCTCCCGAGAGCAGACGCCGCTGAACACTTACGACATCAGATGAATGTTAAATTACAACAATTAGCGGTCCCCGTGAATGTTCATTTCATCAATCATAATAATATATTGGTGAACATGCTACATGATAATAAACACTTGAAGAAACGATATGTCGGGGCATTAGTTGCTAACTTCAAGGATGCGATCTTCAACCGAGTCAGCCGCAGGAACCACCGAAATCCCCACGACGGAGTTGATAATTGGGCTCGGCATCAGGATCCACGTCCCAGATTACTGCCTGGCACCCAGAGGCACGATATCCCTCCACCACCTGGCCAGCCACCGCTGAGTTATGCTGCACCTCAATTCATCCAGCCGTCGCAGCCTTATACACCTCAGCGGCCATCACCAACTTATGCTGAGATGACTAATAGAAGACTACCAACTGTAGATGTGTCTACTAGAGGCCATGCTGAGAATGGCGGTGGTCTACCTGACCCAAGCATCCTCATGAAACTTTTTAAAATTTATGATATGATTCGTCAAGCTTAGCCATAGCAGGTATTTGTATCTTTTTCTTCCATCTGTCCTAATCTGATCATTATTTTATACTATATATACATTTTAATATATGTGTCAAGGTAGAGCACAGTCTCCTGTCATGCCACATCTATTACAACTGAGCTGTTGGAATTTAAACGGTCTCGGAAGTCGTTCTGTTTTTGGCAATAAATTAGTAAATAATGATTTTTTGAATGATATAAAATATTGTGATTTATTAATCCTTTCTGAAATATGGGGTCATGAAGCTCTAGACATCCCAGGTTTTGATATCATAGCTATTAATCCACCAAAAAAACTAAATGTTAAACGATCCGGAAGATTCTCTGGAGGAGTTCTACTCGCGGTTACATCACTAATGAAAAAGGGTGTTTCTTTTATAAAACAATCCCATGATTATATTTGGTGTAAATTGGACAAGGTATTTTTCAATACGGATGAAGATATATTTTTGTGCTCTTGTTATATTCCTCCGTGTGATTCCCCATATTTCAACCCTGATATTTTCTCAGATTTAGAAAGCGATATAAATTTATTTCAACGAAACGGTCGTGTAATTTTAGCAGGAGATTTAAATGCCCGTACTGGTACATTAAGTGACTCCATTGAGGCGGACACTTCAAACCATACTCCAGCAGACTGTCTTCCTTTGCAATCGAATGTTGTTAAAAGGAAAAATATAGATAGTAATGCAAATAGCCATGGCAAATCTTTATTAGAGATGTGTAAATCACTTGACTTACTTATACTTAACGGGAGACTTAAAGGGGATTCACTTGGGCGTCTGACTTTTAATGGACGGCAGGGAGCCAGTACTGTTGATTATATTGTAGTTAGTCACGAATTGTTTAATTCATTCGATAGTTTTATAGTTAAACAACCCACACCATTATCGGATCATTCCCAACTTATTGGCTGGCTCAACATAACACCCGTACCTGATGTGATTGATTCAGATAATGACAATCTACATGAACTTCCTGTGCAATTTATTTGGAGATCTGACTCCAAAGATAAATTTAGTAACTCTTTACAGTCACCACGCATACGTCATCTGATACGTGAGTTTGAGGACACAAATTTTAATCAAAATTGTAATGATGTTAACAAGGCTATCTCTCAGTTTAATAACATAATTGAATCAGCAGCTAAAACCTCTTTATCGATTTCCAAGAAAAAAAAAGGAAAACGGTCTAATGCTTGGTTTGATAATGAGTGTAAAAATATGCGGCATCAATACAGGCAAGTTTCTAACAATCTACACAAGAATCCGCTGGATACTTGCTTAAGACAAAAATACCATGACATTAACAAAGGCTATAAATCACTTTTGAGATGTAAGAAACAAGAATACTACAACAATAGTATAGATTATCTTGTCAAAGAGAAAGATCCAAGAAAATTCTGGTCTTCTCTAAAATCTCTCAACAGTGACAATAAGAAACAAACCGACCAGTCGATTCCTGTGAGCAATCTACTCACACATTTTAGCGACCTTCATTCTTCTATTGAAGAGAAAAACCTCTCGTCTGACCAAAATGCAATTGTTGAGGAAATTAAACACATCGATATGTCCAACACACATGGGACTTCTTTAGACGAATCAATTTCACAAGATGAAATCAGAAAAGCAATTAAAAAGCTAAAGAATAAAAAAGCACCGGGTATTGATAAAATTAGAAACGAGATGCTCAAATGCGAGGTAAATATATTGGTTCCCATTATTTCGAAATTGTTTAATCTTATTTTAAGAACGGGTGTATATCCCGATATATGGACAAATGGTATTATTAGCGCTATCTATAAATCAGGTGATAGATCAGATCCATCAAACTATAGAGGAATCTGTGTGACAAGTTGTTTGGGGAAACTGTTCTGCTTTATACTCAATAACAGATTGCATACCCTTTTAAAATGCAAGAAGCTTTTGCACCATTCTCAAATCGGCTTTTTACCTGGCAATAGAACGGCAGACCATATTTTCACTTTACGCACTCTGATTGATAAGTATGTAATTAATGAAACAAAAGGAAAATTATTTTGTTGTTTTGTAGATTTCCGAAAAGCATTTGATTCAGTTTGGCATCCTGGCTTACTGTGGAAATTGCTAAACAACAAAATAGGTGGTCAATTCCTTCGTCTGATTTCCGACATGTACTCTAAAACGGAATGTTGTATCAAATCAGGAAATATGAGATCAAAATTCTTTAAATATAATAGAGGAGTTCGCCAAGGCTGTATTTTATCACCACTATTATTCAATCTATATTTAAACGACCTTCCAATTTCTCTACAAAAGACTGATGGACTAGACCCGATTACCCTCTCGGACGGAAGTAAATTGAATTCATTATTCTATGCAGATGATCTAGTTCTAATATCTACCTCAGCCGCAGGTCTTCAAAGAAGTATTAATACTTTACAAAAATTTTGTAAGGATTGGTGGATGTCAGTAAATACTAAAAAGACTAAAGCCGTCATTTTTCAGAAACAATGCAGAAAATCTACCATGGAGAAATATAAATTCTTCTTAGACGGTTCTCAGATTGAAAATGTTCCTGACTATACATACTTGGGTACCACAATTTCAAGTAATGGTAGTTTTTCAAAGTCAAAACTAAAGTCTACTGAGAAAACTCGTCGATCTATTTTTGCTACAAAACGGTACCTAGATTTCTCCAAAATGCCGATAAAAATGTGCAATAAGTTATTTGACACCTTATTCTTACCTATTTTATTGTACAACTCAGAAATATGGGGGGCTTATGATAATATAAATTTTCCAAAATGGGAAACAGATACAATTGAAAGACTTCACTCGCAGTTCTTTAAATACTATCTCGGACTCAACAAACGGGCCCCTAACGTGGCTACTCGGAATGAAGTCGGGCGATTATCGTTAAAATCAGTAATTTACCGGAATATATTACATTTCCTAAAACATCTCCAGGATCTCCCCGAAGATAGTATTGCGAAGCAATGCTTAAAGATATCAAACGATCTCGCGCTCTCAAATAAGCCGAGCTTCATGACCTCAGTTAATAAACTGTTAGAGACATTTCAACCGATACCAAATATACAATCTTCTATTACCTCTCAAGGATTGAAATTAAGTAAAAAACATATACATAACATCACATTGAATATTACAAAAGAATCAAAGTTACATCAGATGAAACTTGTTCAATTAAACACGAAGCTCTATTTTTATTCATCGTTTAAAGTTGATTCTAATAGTTCCGATTGCTATGACATGATAAAAAATATGAAGCACAGAAGAATATTAGCCAAATTAAGAACTGGAAATCATAATCTACGTATAGAAGTTGGTAGACATGCACAGCCTAAGTTACCAAGAGAGCTGAGAACCTGCCAGTGCTGTCTATCAACTGATATAGAAGACGAAAACCACTTCATGTTCTTCTGTGATTCATATGATAATTTGAGGTACAAGCTATTCGATGATATTAGCAAATACTGTATTAATTTCCCTGGATTAAAGAACATTGACAAGACCCAGCTGTTTCTGTTCAATAATGTTGACCCGTTTATATGTAAAAGACTGGGTCACTTTATCTATAAAGCCTTTGAACGGCGAGACGTCTTACTTTCACGTCTAGCCGCAGTATGAACTTTAAATATATATACTTGTTATTATCGTTTTTTTTTTTTTTTTTTTTCCTTTCCTTTTTCCCCATGTATTTTATACTAGTCTATTAGCAATACCATTCATGTAATATGGGAATGCGAATAAAATCATTGACATTGGCATCAGCGGGATATTCAATTCATGTTTGTATTACAAACATGAATTGAATATCCCGCTGGTGAAGGTATTTTCAATTTCACATTTAGGTGTTAGCCTTGGATTAGCTCTGAATATTCAAATTGTATTCAAGACTGCCGAAGCATCTCTATTCTCATAGTAAATCCCCCAAATCCTGTCCATCCGAAACTAATAGTTATCAGATGACCAGAGAACAAGAACGCGAAAAATTCTTTCGGCGAATGAAGTTTCTGCAGTGGCTTGAGAGCATGACTCCCCTGCTGATCTCCGATCCGACTATGGGACTCCAGCCAACTACATGAACGTGATCATGACTGAGTATCTTATGCCGCTTCAAATCTAGAGGTACGTATAGAAAAGTATCAGACGATCGCTTTAAGTCTGCATAGCTGTATCTACTACAAATTCTGCCGGCCGGTGAATCACGCATCCAATGGTACTGAAGCACTGAGCAGATTTAACTCAAAGGAACTTGAATTAACCAAAACAGTAACCGTCAGTGAAGCCGAACAGTTTCATGAGTTTGAAGCATTATAACAACACTGAGCAAGAAGTAGATTCATCAAGATCAAAGGGAGATCTTTCTTCGGGTAGAATATGTCCAAAAGGTGTGCATTTTTATGCCAATTGAGAGACCATATGTTTAATAATTGTTTATACTCTCTATTATTCCCGGCCGTTACTACATTAGCTTCGCGCCTATTTAACGTACTATACTAAAGGATCGACCAGAGCTTAAAGTCAGTAAATATTCCCATTCATCTTATTAACTGCAAATGAATACTTCGGTGTTGTGAGTGCGCAGAAATGTATGTTGTTTAGAAGTTGGCGGTTGTGTTTATGTGGCCGTTTGTATTTAATAATACTGAGGTATATGAGAATTACCGGGAGGTCGAAGTGTTGCGAAATATCGCAAAGAAGATGCATATTTGAACACGAAGTAAATATAAATTTGCTCCACTGATGTGTATTGTCGTCCAAATGGCTTAATACAGCAAATCTAAGCCAACACAAAACCTTCCAAAATCGTTAAGACTTTCTGTACTAATTAAGCCACAAGGACAACAATAATCTAAATACAACCTGCCACACAAACACATTGTCTTCGCGCCAATGTGGTGCATAGCAGCATTGTGATTTAAATGATGTGGAATGTGAAAAGTTGATAAAATAAAGTAACCTATAGACCTCCTCCGCAGGCAACTCTTAATAATTTTTAGATCCGGTAACCGACGAAGCCTTCCGGCTAAGGATCCGACGAGCGGCGACGCCGAGAGGGAACATTATTGAATATAATTAGGAGTTGCCTGCGGAGGAGGCAAAGAGTTGATAAAAGGTTACATTTCTGCTGTAGTTTCATTTCGGCTCAGTTAATTGTGGTTGCAGTAGAAATTTCTGCTGCAGTTTTACATTTGGTCTTGTGGAACGTTGCGTTTTACATAAGTTTGGCCTGGTGGTTGCAGCAGAAATTTCTGCTGCAGTTCTACATGTCGGCTCAGTTGTGGTTGCAGCATAAATTTCTGCTGAAGTTTTACATTTGGTCTTGTGGTTGCAGCAGAAATTTCTGCTGCAGTTTTACATTTGGTCTTGTGGTTGCAACAGAAATTTCTGCTGCAGTTTTACATTTGGTCTTGTGGTTGCAGCAGAAATGTCTGCTGCAGTTTTACATTATTTTGGTGTTGTGGTTGCAGCAGAAATGTCTGCTGCAGTTTTACATTTGGTCTTGTGGTTGCAGCAGAAGTTTCTGCTACAGTTTTACATTTGGTCTTGTGGTTGCAGCAGAAATTTCTGCTGCAGTTTTACATTTCGTCTTGTGGTTGCAGCAGAAATTTCTGCTGCAGTTTTACATTTCGGCTCTGAGTTGTGGTTGCAGCAGAAATTTCTGCTGCAGTTTTACATTTGGTCTTGTGGAATGTTGCAGCAGAAATTTCTGCTGCAGTTTTACCTTTGGCCTTGTGGTTTCTGCTGCAGTTTTACCTTTGGTCTTGTGGTTTCTGCTGCAGTTTTACATTTGCCCTTGTTGTTGCAGCAGAAATTTCTGCTGCATTTTTACATTTTGTCTTCAGAATCATGTCTGATTCAACAAGAGAATAAAAGACTTTCATTTTAAAACGTGTCAAAGTCTCGTAAATGTGTCATTATTATTCCTGTATTGCAAAATGTAATATGTTCAATATTTTACCATGCAAATATTGTCGTTAGAAGGATTCATCATAAGTTCATTAAATTTTACATGACTTGTTTCTCACGGTTTATGCAAATAACAGCTGTTAATTCGTTTTCGTTTCCATTTTCCTAAAATTTGTTTTCTTATGGAACATTAAGGATTCAATCTTATGATAGTTTCCATCGGTTTTTTTTTTGTAGTTTGATAACAAAATAGGTATTTATTATTATATTTTTCCCAAAGTTTTGTTTGCTGTCAAGAATTGAATAAAAATAACGAATTTGTTCCACTTTTTATATAGAAAGTTGGGAGGAAATGGCAATTAATGTCTAAATTGTGCCAAATATATCATATTGGAATAACCCATTTGTATTTGGAACGCGTTCAAGGTAGTAACGACATCAGAATGGCTTCCCGTTGCTGAATCTAAACGGTTCCGAACTTGGACAACTATCCAATGAGCATATAATAAAGGGCTTCCAAGAAAACGAAACCATTAGGTTTTTTTTATTATGAAAAGAAAACATCGTTTCTTTACAGAATAAAAACTAAAAACTTGAATAGAGAATCGGCTAAAGAACCTAAATACGACTGTACGTGCATTTCTACTTGTCACTCATTCACCCCGCTACAGAGGCTCGCAAAATTCAGAGTGACTCGGATTAGAAGCTGTATTTAAAGCGTAGCGTAGTTTGAAATCCTCTATATATCATATTCAAAGAAAATTCATTGTCTTTGATCCAATCAAACAATTTTAAACGAAGATACTGCCATAAACTATGAGTACCTATTTTTCAGCTTTGACTCCGTCAAACTCGACAATAATTCAGTCACTTTAGACATCTGCATATCAGGTGATGGACTTGGTCACCCTTCAAAACTAAAATAATATTGAAAATGAATGTGCATTCGAATTCTTAAAGCAATTATTGGCAGAAAATATGTGAAGTTCACCGTATTTTCGATTTTAATCGGAAAAAAAATCGCCGTATCACCATATCGTCGTTTGTTTAATAACTGAACATTGCGGATTTTGAGAGTGCGTACTCTCTAACCCAGCATTAACTTTACAGATATATTTTTTACCAGATGCAAAGATCTATTGTAAGTCAATCTAGAAATATTTCTAAATTCAAAGAAAAGAAGGCCGCAACTCTGCAAACGGCCATTGCCAGACAGCATTTATCGGGTTTTAAAAATACCTATTAAAGTAGCGTTAAATAAAAATTCGACAGAAGCGACAAAATATTAATAAAATTTGTTGATTTTGGTTTTAATATGCTGACGGGACTTAGTACTAAAGCAAGTAAAAATATTATCTTTCTACTTAAAATCATTTGCGATTGCGACATGTTACAACATAAGGTATATTTTGCTCTGATTTTGAGCATTTCAGGGGGTCAAACAGTTTGATTGTCATATCTCAAAGGCCTTTTACATTTCAGCCAAACTATTTCACATGGGACATTAGCTAGTTAAGATATAAATGTGTGCCAAATTTAAAGGAAATCGGGGAGGTGCACTGTAGACTCGTCTGCATGGTTTTCACATGGATCCTCTCTTAAGTTATGTAAATAACTTAACCTGCCGATTGTTCACGTGACCAGCAGTACAATCTGATTGGTGGTGAACTTGAAAGAAGGTGCAATCTGATTGGTTGCCGGCGCCAAACAGCGACACACACAAAAAAAAAATTAAAAATAATAAACACTTGTGATTTCTAACTGGTGCCTCGGCCGAAGGCCTGGCCCAAGTAACAAGTCGCTACAACCTGGAAGTTAACCACAAGACGCCGGTGGGACGAAGTGACGTAAAAAAAACGTCACAGGAATTAATGTAAACAAGATGGCGGCGCCCAGGTCTTCGCGGGGCCAACTCTCAACTCTGAAAAAGTTTTATCAAATTTTAATACATTTTCTGAACAAAGTACATCTGAAAGATGCTTTTGAGCCCAAATGTGTTTTTCACTCGGGTATCCCTTTAATTACTTATGATTCTGTTCTCGATTGTGCGAAGCGATTATTCGATTCAATGTCAATTCTCTTCAGAGAGATCAAGGGGATCTTCTCAAATATGACAGGTAATAAGCTTAAAACTGATACCTAGTACTAAAACGGTAAAACAAAGTGAATGTTAAAAAAACAAATTTCCTTACGCAAGAAACAAAGTATATTTTATAAACAATTTGTCGTAATTTCATAAGAAAATATTTAAGTTCCGCCCATCATTTGGTTATACAGTTCTTTTTTTTTTTTTACTTTGCTACCGATATGTATGTTTTTGTTACATTTCTACCAGGTAGAGAAAAAAAGAGCAAGGGTATACTTTGTAATTTTGGGTGACTTTAACATGCACTTAACCATAACCCAGCTACCCTACCCCTTCCTATGAAAACTGATTTGTTTCAGTTCCACCCCTTTCCTTAGTTGAAGTCTAGTATTTCTTTACAGTAACCATTAAATATACAATAAATAACATAAAATGTACTTCTTTAATTATTAACCAACACAGGCTAAATGAACCATTATTTGTGCCAGCCAACATTAGAGGATGTACATGTCTTAAATGCAGTCTGTGTCTTATTACTCCGGTTCTGCTAGGCAGCCGCCGGAGTCTTAAAATGCAGTCTGTCTTTTTTACTCGGGCTACCACAGGTTTTTTTGTTTAGTGCAGCAAAATTTCTGTGCGTGCATTAAATTATGCATTAAACCTCGTGGCTGCTTGAATTTCTCTCCAGTCGCCATCTTGAAAACACATACTCTGAGGAGGACAAATGAGGGATTTTTTACCCCCTAGTTCTCTGCATCGTTCAATCTTCATTGTTTGTTTTTTTCATTCTCATTACTGTGCACTTGAGTCTCCTACGGATTGTGACAGCAAGTGATTATAATTCCCTAAAATGTGTGAGAGCAGTTTCGATGATTGTCATACGCAGGGATCGACAGCCAGCCATCCGAAGATTTCTACTCTCACGAGTTTCAAACCAGCGGGAATGCAGTCAAGACCCGTGAGTACATGGACCAAAATATAAATTTTTTCGTTTATTTCAGAAATATAAACATGCGATTTCCACTCGGTTTTTAGATATTTGACATTGGAGTCGTCTGTCTTCACACCCAATTGTGGGAATGTTTAAAACTAAAAGTACTCCTAACCCGTAGAATTTAAGTGCTGGCCTCCTGTAAGATCCAAGGGCCAGTTTCTACTCTATTTGAAGCCATTAACCTAATAAATGACAACACTGCAAGCTTGTATTAAAGTTTGTGTTTATGCACCAGTCATTTGAAATCCCCCCCCCCCCCCCCCCACCCTGGGCATAGCGGGACATTCACCCAACATGCAAATGAATACTAGTGAAGCTCCCACACCCTGGGGCATCAAAATCATGTAAAGACCCCTGACCCCGGGATCCATATTGAGATTCAAAACTGCTTGTGTTGATAAGGTCGATAAGCTAAAGTGGTTTCGTCTAACAGTCTGTGAGTTTGAGAAGCCAGCTTCGAAGAGCTTTCTCATTAGGAATTACATGTTTTTATTGCTATGAAATTGATGTTTTTAATTCACACTCATCATTTATTCAGTTTTAGCCGGACATTTTCCCAAGGTCAATCAAATTCTGAGTCTGAATATGTCCTTGCATTGAATTTATTGCACTGAATTACAATTGAATTGCCAGTATTCTGTTGTTCAAATCCACTGATTGTGCGTTCAGTGATCTGGCTGTGTACACAGCAATGAGAACACAGGTAGCCCGGAAGTACAAAGAGGGTACCGTACTGATAACACAGGTAATCCGAAACAACTACATGTATAAGGATGATAAAACAATTATTATTATTTTATTATTATTGTTTGTTAATTATTAAAATTATGAAGTGTACATTATGCAGTCGTTTTCTGACTCGTGTGGAGTTTTAGATCAGATCATCATAGTATTTGGATTCTAGCATTTTTAAGCAATCTGTGTTATCCTATGGTACCCTGGCTTACTTGAAGTCACTCGTGTTCTACTTGTGTTCACTTGTGTTCTCACAAGTATGTGCATACTTTTGCATCTGATTATGTGCTTGCATTAAAAAAGATACGCCGGAGTTCAAGCTGTGTGCAGCTTCTAGTTGGTTAAAATACAGCTCTACTCCATATTACCATTAGAGACATTGGAGTTTCTCTAACTTTTTGTACCAGCTAGCTGGCTTTAACTTTTTTTGCAGATTCCAACAAAAACCATAGCAATTCTCTAATTGGTCAAGCTTGTTGACTATATGGAAATACTAAGACTAAGAATGTGTTTACAAACACATGCAGGGGCGGATCTAGGATTTTTCGAGGGGGGTGGGGGGGGGGGGGGGGGGGGGGGGGGGGGGGGTGGCTGCAAACAAAGTGCCATTTTGAATACCATATTTTTTTCTGGGATGTAATAAATATTCTGCATGGCTTTAATTTATGAAGGTCAGAATATACAACTATTACACAAATACAGTAATACAAAAAAAAAAACCGAAACAAAATGGTAAATAAGTATGAAAAGCTTGAAGAGCTGCTCTCGAAAGGACAAGGAAATCTGAGTCTAAGGGGGGGGGGGGGGGGTGGCTAGCCACTGACATGATATACTAGAAAAGTTCGGTTATCATACGAATCAAAACATGTACAAGCCATAAAGAAGAATAAAGCTTAATAATTACCTGCACATGTAGAAGACACCAACTTCCCAAGAGCTGGCGCTCCATCGACATTATCATTCGCCTTGTAATACATGTACGTCACTGTCAGACGGTTGGGTGATTTGTGATTTTCTTGTGTATCGAGCAACTCTTGTCCACGCTCATCAGTAGTTTGTTGGCTCTGCAGGATCTCAGTCGTTAGGTCTCTATTAACCAGATCCTCAACGTGCTCCACATAATTCTTAAGTTGTTTTATCTGCAGCTCCAGGTGTTTCTTCTGGGATCGATGCGTTGTGTTTTGTTTGTTCTGTATCTCGTCTATCTCTGCCATCACTTCCGCTTTGTGTTCTCTTAATTTACGGAGGCAGACTGCACCGTTTGCAACGCGTGTGCTGATTGGCTGGAAGTACTTAATCGCATTAAATCAAAGGAAATTTGATAATAATAGAATAGATGATCTTGTTGTATATATTTCTCTTAACACGAGACACACATGGCGGCTGGTACAGTGGTTGTGTCGGCGGAGGACATTTATTGTGTCTCTGCCTGCTGCATAGGATCAGAGCAAGATCGAGGGTCTGCCAAGTGGTCTGACCTAGAGATAGGAGGCCGCATTAGGTTAGGATCACTGTGGTCTTGGTGGCCTCGATGGTATTGATGGTCACTGGTATGCAGTACTGGGACCTCCTGGGTCCACCTCGGTTCACTCTCTCGGTTCACTCTCTCGGTTGGCACTGTGGTCGTCCAGCTCTGGTGGTCTCCAGTGGTCTCGGTGGTCTCGGTGGTCTCGGTGGTCTCGGTGGTCTCGGTGGTCTCGGTGGTCTCGATGGTATTGATGGTCACTGCAGTACTGGGACCTCCTGGGTCCACCTCGGTTCACTCTCTCGGTTCACTCTCTCGGTTGGCACTGTGGTCGTCCAGCTCTGGTCATCTCCAGTGGTCTCGGTGGTCTCGGTGGTCTCGGTGGTCTCGGTGGTCTCGGTGGTCTCGGTGGTCTCGGTGGTCTCGGTGGTCTCGGTGGTCTCGGTGGTCTCGGTGGTCTCGGTGGTCTTGGTTGCCTCGATGGTATTGATGGTCACTGGTATGCAGTACTGGAACCTCCTGGGTCCACCTCGGTTCACTCTCTCGGTTCACTCTCTCGGTTCACTCTCTCGGTTGGCACTGTGGTCGTCCAGCTCTGGTCATCTCCAGTGGTCTCGGTGGTCTCGGTGGTCTCGGTGGTCTCGGTGGTCTCGGTGGTCTCGGTGGTCTCGGTGGTCTCGGTGGTCTCGGTGGTCTCGGTGGTCTCGGTGGTCTCGGTGGTCTCGGTGGTCTCGGTGGTCTCGGTGGTCTCGGTGGTCTCGGTGGTCTCGGTGGTCTCGGTGGTCTCGGTGGTCTCGGTGGTCTCGGTGGTCTCGGTGGTCTCGGTGGTCTCGGTGGTCTCGGTGGTCTCGGTGGTCTCGGTGGTCTCGGTGGTCTCGGTGGTCTCGGTGGTCTCGGTGGTCTCGGTGGTCTCGGTGGTCTCGGTGGTCTCGGTGGTCTCGGTGGTCTCGGTGGTCTCGGTGGTCTCGGTGGTCTCGGTGGTCTTGGTTGCCTCGATGGTATTGATGGTCACTGGTATGCAGTACTGGGACCTCCTGGGTCCACCTCGGTTCACTCTCTCGGTTCACTCTCTCGGTTGGCACTGTGGTCGTCCAGCTCTGGTCATCTCCAGTGGTCTCGGTGGTCTCGGTGGTCTCGGTGGTCTCGGTGGTCTCGGTGGTCTCGGTGGTCTCGGTGGTCTCGGTGGTCTCGGTGGTCTCGGTGGTCTCGGTGGTCTCGGTGGTCTCGGTGGTCTCGGTGGTCTCGGTGGTCTCGGTGGTCTCGGTGGTCTCGGTGGTCTCGGTGGTCTCGGTGGTCTCGGTAGCATTCTCCTATTTGTTTATACCCTACACTCTATTTCATCAAAGAAGTTTTCCAGACAACCTTCGCCAATTAAATATGGACCGCCCGACAAAATAATGCTATTCAGAACACTGAACGAGGCCCTCTGATACATCGCGGGCATTTTGTATGCCTTCGCTTGTCCATAATGTTGTGATAAAGATAGAAATGCAACATTTCTGTCTTTTTGAAAACCAATATTGCAATGGGGGAGCCGGGGGATGGGTTGGTGTTAAAAATAGCAGGAAATTGCTAAAGAGATCCGACTCACTAAATGGCAGGGGTTGTAGTCTGAATGAATGAATCTTTATTTAAAACACGGAATCTCTTCAAGTTATACTTGGTTTCCAAGAGAACCGTTACAATAAGTTAATAGTATTTGGACTAAATAATTACAAAACTTATGTTAAATATATACATTAAAAATATATTATAAACAGTCCATGAGTCCACAAATATCAATATTTTGGAGCTCCGTTCGAAATATGGTTAAACTGTTTGCCTCTTTTGTAAAACTGGGCAAAGAGTTCCAAATTTTGGCTCCAATGTAAGAAAAACTTCTTTTTAGTGCTTCTGTTCGAGGTCTTGGGATATGAAGGTTTGCATTTGAATGACGTAAGTTATAGCTACAGTGTTGGGATTCTTTTATAAAAAGATCAGAAAGATAGCTGGGCGCCAGGTTATTTACTGTCTTGTACATCATAATAGCCCTTGTTTTTAGCATTCTTTCTTTTAATGATTCCCAACACAATTCCTTACGAATGTCTGTTGACCTAATTGTGTAATCAGATCTTGCAGCACGATTTTGGAGAGTCTGTAACTTATTGGCAAGACCCGATCCAAGGTTATCCCAAACAATAGAGCAATATTCTAAGGGTGGAAGAATCAGTGCCTTGTAGACTTTTATTAAAGCATCTCTTGGTACAAAGGGCCTTACTCTCCTCAATATCCCAAGACCAGAGGATACCTTTTTAATAATATTATCAATGTGTGCGTGCCACCGAAGGTTTTCATCTAAATATACACCGAGGTGTTTAGTTTCCTTCACTCTTCTTACAGAAATATTATTCAATGAGATTTCAATATCATAATCAAAATCCTATCTCTGTCTTGTACCTATAATCATAAATTCGGTTTTAAGAAGATTGAGTGAAAGTTTGTTAGCAATAAGCCATTTCTTTACAGATGTCAGTTCCATATTTATTTCGGTCTCCAGTTTACTCACGTCTGGAGCCGTAAAATATAGACTTGTATCATCGGCGTAAAGACGTGGCCTACAGTTGCTAACACAATTTGGTAGATCATTTATATAGAGTAAGAAGAGTAACGGACCCAGAATAGATCCTGTGGCACGCCACATTTTATCAAACACTCAGAGGATAATGCACCATTTACTAAACACTTCTGACCTCTATTTGACAAGTAGGATGAAAACCATTTTAGAGTGGAGGGCTCTACCCCATAAAGAGATAACTTCTCAAGGAGAATGGAATGATCTACTGTGTCAAAAGCTTTTTTTAAATCTAAAAACACAACTCCATTTAATTGTCCTTTATCAATGTTTATATACCACTCATTTGTTAGGTCAAGAAGTGCAGTTGCAGTTGAGTGCATGGGTCTAAATCCAGATTGGTGTTTATTTAGAAGATTATTTTCTTGTAAATATTTGTAAAACTGTCCACAGACTAGTTTTTCAAATATTCTGGCAATGGTTGAGAGAATAGAGATCGGTCTGTAATTACCTGCCTCGTTTTTTTTTGCCTTGTTTGAAAATTGGTGATAATCGAGCAATCTTCCATTCTCTTGGGAACTGTTTTGTTTCAAGTGACAGATTAAACAAATTTGTGAGAGATTCGGAGATCTCTTCAGAACAGTCACGGAGTACTTTATTGGATATTCTATCCAGGCCAGCTGCTTTAGAAACGCAAAGTTTCTTCTGTTTCTTTATACACGACTTTCATAATGGCCGCCTCCTAATTTGCATATGTGATTTTCCGTTTCGGTTGTTTATCCACATTTATAGAAAATATGAACATTGCCATGTGAAAGAGTATGTCGACATTAGTGAACTTGTGAAAGTTGAGTGTTGTAGCTTAAAAAGCAATGAAGTTACAGCCAGTTGAAATTAGAGAGATTTGTATGAGAAAAACAACGGACGCCTTTCAAGCCTCGCTTTCGTGTTTTTCTGCATTAAAAATGCTCGTAGCTCAGCAGCAATTCTCCACATTGCTCTAAAACTCAAAACTATTACTAGTTTTAATGTGATCTTTCATGTGGTAGCATTGGTTTCCCTCTATAGATTTATCTTCCAAATTATGCAAATTAGGAGGCGGCCATTATGAAAGTCGTGTATAAGTTTCAAAACTTTAGCTACTGAAAGCCGTTGTATACTAAAGACAGACTTTGCCTCATTTACGTAAGATTTAAACTGGCTCCCGTAGGAATCAGAGATCATACAATTTTCAGCAGCAAGTGCAGGACCGATCTCTGAGAAATACTCATTCATATGCTCAGCAATTGCTATTGGTTCAGTTAGTACCATTCCGTCATCTGTTTTAATTTCATTTATAAGTGTACCGTCTGACTTTTTACTTGTGAGTTGATTTAATAATTTCCATACCTCTTTTGGGTTATCAGAGTTATCTTTGATTTGTGTTTGATAATAATTAGACTTTGCTACTTTAATGCTCTGATTCACACTATTACGGACTTTCTTAAATTCATTCCAATCAGAGGACATTGCGGTTTTGGTAGCTCTCTTTTTCAAAGTATCTCTTTTATACATTATTTTTTTGAGATCTGAGGTAATCCAAGGCGCTGGTTTGTTTCGAAGTCTTTAATTAATTATCAGCTTCTTGTCCCTATATCTCCTGCTTGTAAAGGTGTTCCTAACACGATAACCCCTTGGTTTATTCAGGTACTGCCTACTTAGTAATTATTGTTAAATTCCTTATTTGTTTTTGTTTTGAGTGAAATAAACGTATATTGTATTGTATTGTATTGTCAACTTTTTTGAAGCATTGATCAAAAAAAGTAGAGTAACGGGGGAGGGGGGATATCGAATTGGGAGCGTAAAATGTTCGTATCCCTCGCCTTTCCAAATTTTTAAGTGTCCCCCTGTAGCAGGGAAATGTCACTGAAAACAATACAAAGCTCCCCCTAACTACAGTATTTTTTAAGAGCTTCCCCCCCACCTTCAACTGCCCCCCCCCCCCCCAAAAAAAAAATTAAATAAGAGCCCATGTCAAAGACTGGTACTCAACAAGCGATGAGGTTATTATTATTATTATTATAAAAGCTTCCGTCAGTTTTTAATTTGTAGCAATAATTACTCGCTGAGCATAAACAATATATAGGGTGTATTCCTTTGGACAAATCCAAAACCGGATTATGAATCCGAAATTGTTTTGTACTCATTCTTTTGGGAGAATCCGAATCCGGATTTGTGATCCGGTAAGTCCAAAACGAGAAATCATCGAATCCAAATCCGTATTGACGCATTCGTAATCCTTTGTGTCCCTTTGACTGAACAGATCCGATAATAAGTGGTGTTTAGCGATTCCAATCATTTTCCCGCGTCGCTGTGCCGAATTTATAACGAATAGTTGTCGACTTTAATACAAAGGAATGCTGGCGAGATTGCTTTATTATTTCCATTTTTCTATAACGATGATGATTGCTAGCGCTGGTCTAGCAGCCACCTAAAACGTTTGACAAGTGGTGCACGCTTAAATACTACAATACCCGAGACCACGAGTGCCTAGAAATGAAAATAGCGAAAATGAAAAATGAAATGGGAATTAAGCGGCTAAGATTCAATCAAAGAAATTTTTCTTCCTCGAGTGACCAGATTTATATTCCTGAGTTCCAAGTTTCGTCATATGATGACTTTTTTATGGGGGCACGTATTAAAATACAGATACGGATCACACACGACCATTTATCCCGCATACAAAGCTCGCGACCGGGAAATTGTTAGTACTTTTCTCTAATCTATGACGTAATAGATCACGTGATTATGCTACATTATGCTTTCGACAATATCAACAATATCGACAATATCAACAAAACCATTGGAAATTAATATATATATTTGTAAATTAGGGATGGAAAACCTGAGCCCCTCTCAAATCGAACCTCTATTCAACTGCCGTTTTGTTAAAGTTGAAATGTGAACTGTGAAATGTTAGTAGACCTTAGTAGATACAAGGGGAATGAAAATAAATAGAAGAGGGACCGACGTAACCTATTCCGCTCAAGCATGTTAAGGCATGGTTTTTGAGCAGTTCTGATAAAACATTCAAAATTCGTTATCTTTGTTATTTATGTATGAAATACCCTATAACTTTGGAATAATACGGTAATCGTGTGTCTTAATATTTAAGTATCGGTATTTTGGTGTTTTGAAGGTCACGTGACCTTTACGCTGATAAAACAAAGAAATCAAAATGGGGTGGCGGAGGTTATTGTTTTGTTTCAGATTTTCGGTTGGAAATGTTAAGCTTGTTATGGGAAATGAGACTGCCCGAAAGATTGCCCGAAAGTTGGGTGTGTGGCTTATATGCAAGTGTTTTCAATTTGCAATGACCGTAAACAAAGCCACATGGACAATATAAATGGCACATTATTAACAGAAGATGAGTGTCAGCAAGATTTCTACTCAAGCTCCTCTCCTTTGATTTCCAAAGAAAACTAGCTGTCCATTTGTTTGTCATCTTCTCTACCAACTACCCAAATGGTTCCTAGTGTTGTTAAAGCCCACAACTGGTCTTGGAACATGTAAATTTTCCTACAGTAGACTTTAATATTATTAGTGGCCGAGCTGAGTAAACTGTATTCATTCCTTGAGAAAGCAAATGAAAAAGAAATCATAGATACATTGTACATGTAGTCAGTCAGACACCCTTTATAATGAACAAGAAGCTGCATGCAGCACTCCTCACTCAGACCAGGTTTACAACAGTTAGGTTTTCATAAGATGATGTTTCAAAAAAATTTCAACAGGCAGCTTTAACCGGACAGTTGGTGGAATTCAGTCAGTTGCTGGCTTCTACTGAACACCATATTACTGGAAACAAGTAATCTCTTTTTTCTTAGCAGGGCACAGGTTAAGCTTGTCTTCATGCTAGTGTGTTTTCAACATGACATATAAAACTCTTATTGCCTGAGTAAAAAAAATTGATATCCTGATAATCGGAAAATGTACTTTGTCTAAGTTTTCAGATATGATGAGGTAGTGTTTAAACATGCTGTTTGAAAAGCAAGAATTGCAGCAAATTATGGAAATATTAATGTATTTTTTAAGTCTTGATGTGTCAGTGGTACCAGCTCAGTGGTACATGTAGCCATGTAATCTGAGAAACTCATATCCCACATTGATAACACAGTAATAAAAACCTACATGTACTATGCAATTTCCCACTTTTGAAGAAAAAATAAGACAAGGTGCACATTTTAGACTTGGGCCTGCTCACATGGACCGAGTTATAAATTACAAGAAAAGCTTACCTCTCTGCATTTCATCTTGAGGACTGATAATTTTGCTGATACAGCATTACCAATCGGATGTCCTGTCCTAAAATATTCTCTTAACTCAAGGAGAATATCTAAAGATAACATAACCTTGTCACTTATGTTGAACAGTCCTGAAATATAAGTGAACACACAGTCATGTAAAGTTGCGACCAGAAAAAAAATACAGGTACTGCAACTAAATTGGGTGGCCATACAGCCAACTGTGGTCACAATACAACTTGAGCAAGTCAGTAGTACTTCTGGAATGCATACAAAGCTATATTTGTAGCTAAAGTTTTGAGCTACAGTATTAAATCAAACCAAATGTACATGTAAGCTTGGTTCTTAAAGATGAAAGCTAGGAAATGAAACAAAGCAGGCAATTCTGCAACACCAATCAGGTAAAGAACCTAACTTGAATTGTGTTTTGTGTAAACCGATTTCTGGTTTCAATTAATCTTTCACACTACAAAAAAATATATTTGAAACTAAGCATTCACCTTCAGATTTGATGTAATGCATATATCAATGTTAAGCCTGAAAGAAGGCCTGAAGGGGTGGCCCTGGACTGAGGTGGGTTATGTGCAGGGTTATCAATAGAAGCCGGCAGCCGGCAAATCTCGCTGGGTATTTTACATGAAATCGCCGGCTACTTTGATTGAAAAATTCCCAAAAAAATAGATATTTGCATCAATGGCACTCGATGCTCACCGCCTACTCTTCAAGTTTTGCCACTTTATACTTCAAATGTTATTGAAAACCCTGTATGTGACTGCCATTCTTTGCTCTGGGTCAACCAACTTTGAGCATGACTCTGCCCCATGCACGGCAGGGTTAGTTTGAACAGAATGAATACACCTCTTATCAGTTTCTGCTTTAAATAATTTCTGATTTGTCTTCATGACTGATAGTTAATTTACAAACCTGTCTTTCTTAATGGAAAAGTTTATCTGTGCACCAAGTGAGTTTGCCTTTTTTCTGAGTTGTCGTTTTCAAATTGAGTTGTCGTTTTCAAATCTCTAGGGTAGGGAAGTTTGACACAGAAATTCAATTTTATATCAAAGTCCCCACGTCAGCTCAGGGTCACCCCCTGGCCTCTGGCTTAACATTCATACTCATAGGTGCATAACTGAAAACCTTTAGAAAATTTATTGGCTTACTGATAAAAGCTTATAACTAACCACACTACCAGGAGTGGAACTTTGAATGATTGGTTGAAAATGGTTAGTTTTCACCTGTTTGTCATATAGTTATATCAGCTCAGTTATATAAATGTATTTTGTTGTCTGTCACATTTAAGAATTAAGTGAATAGTTAATTGAATGTCACATGCATTGAACTCTCAGCTCTGAACGAATCCCTCTGAACTCTTACCTAATTCTAAGGGGAACACTTGATGCATGGCAAGGCAATCTCGGTTTTGACAGTTCTTAACCTTCACATCGATCTTCTGGAAGGCATTAAGCTCCGTGATAAGATAGGCGTCGTGTGACTTCTGACCAGGATGGTTTGTGATCGTTAAGGGATCAGGATGGCCGCACAATTCGCAGTATTCTGCCTCTGGTATAAATAAATACGGCCATCCTCCTTGAACGCCTAATAAAGTACAGGCGTCCCTCCTTTTCACTTCATGTAGTACGCTACGGGGAATCACGTAAGGCAGCTTCCTCTTCTTGTCCGCAAGCGCTAAAGTTGAATGACGTTTCAAGTTTATAATTGGAGCAGGAGGATCGACCGAGAGTGGCGATTCAACCGGGCCAGGGTTTGAAGGGACTTCGTTTGAAGACTGATGGCTTGAGACTTCACTCGCCTGTTCTTTATTCTGGCTGTCGTCCAGCTGGCAAAGCGACGAGTAAAGCAGATGCTGGTGAAGACAGATGGCTTTAGTAACTGCTTGCTTCGCCTTCGAGGAATAGTTACGGCAGTCCTTTCCAGAACAAACAAACTTAGCGCTGTGTTTCCTTACATGACAATAGCCAAGAGGATTGCTCGCCGTTGGCTGTCCAAAAACAGCAAAACTCCCAGGTGAAATCTCGATAACAGGATGGCTGACTAAAGCTGTGATGGCTGTTAGCTCTTCAGTGACTGTCGCACTGCACAAATAATTGGCCAAGTTCGGAACTAGCTGGTCTCCGAATCTCACACCTGGCTTCTTCGCCTCCTCAATGTGAGGACAAGAAAACTCACTCAGGCTGCCAGAGTTGTAATGTGCCGACCTGATGACTTTGCAGTCTTCATGAGTGCACAACCAGAGGTTACCATTATTTGTAACGAAACAACGATCACCCCGGTTGCTCGTCTTCAGGGAATATAAACCCTCCGACACCAAAACTGCCGAAGGTGATAATGCCAGCTTCGCCTTTTTCGTCTTCGGTTGGAAAGATCCACCAAGAGCATACCCACAGGAAGAACAATTTGGGGGCTTAGATCTGTTAAAGTATTCTACACTACAAGACGGGCATGTGCCACGACCACGTTGACTCATTATAACTTAAAATATGAAATTCGAAGAAGGAAAAATAGCTTACTGCACGATCGAGAATGAGAAAGTGTGACAAACATTTCGGCAACGACGCGGAAGGGATCTTGGGAGGTATAAATACAACGATTGCATTGGTTGACCACCGAGAACACCGACAATTTTAATTGACCAATCACAAGCAACCTAGCAAACGGTGAAGTCTAACAATTTACGGATTGCTGCTTCAACTCTCTCGTTCACTTCCACTCGAGCTAACTCCAACTGTCTTTGTGTATCAGCTAGTTCATTTTCTGATCTGGCCAGTTTACCTTGATAAGATGCAATTGCCTTCTTTACTCGCTCAGCTTGTTTCGTCATGGCAGCTTTCGCTTCGTCTGCTGCATCTTCCATGCTCATGAAATCGTGTGTCTTGTGTTTCAGGGTCACACACTTCTGGCAAACTCGCTTGCGACATGTTTCTGTCTTACAATAGTATTCCAATCGGTTGTGTTCATGGTTTTCTTGCTCACAGAACACGGGCCGTTGTAAGAAATTTTGTACATCTTCCGACTGGAATTCTCGTAGCAGAACAATTCGATGGCTTCGTAAGACCTTTACTTGTCTGTGTACTTCTACGCATTGTGCACACAGGAGGTCACTGCAATCAGAAGAAAATGCAGAAGTGACGCCAGTTTTCTCGCAGCTGCGGCACACTCTTGTCGGGTTTCCTTCTGCAGAAAGCGTTTTGAATGTTGCTAACAGCTCTAGCAAGCCATCCAGATAAAAGGAGGAGCGAAGTCCGCCGTCCGGAAATTGAACTACAGCACGGCACTCGGGACATGTGAATCGATTATGTTCTTCCTGGCACCTTCTCCGCCAGCTTGTTATACACTGCTCACAAAAATTATGAAAGCATGGCAAAGTTTTGGGATTGGTAAATGTCTCCTCGCATATAGCACACTTTAACTTGGCGGAAAAGTCTTCTACGAGTTCATCTAGCCCTGCCATCTTTACTGCTCGATTCTAGTAAGCGTCACGTGTCGCTCATTTGTTTTCGGATTGGGCTTCCTGTGGCACACGGCCAAAGATAGCTTTGCAGGCTCTGGTTGATTTGGGGTTCCTGTGGTGAGAGAGAGGAGTGCGACAATACCCTGTTTTTTTAAATTGCCGTTCGTCCACGAACGGGAATAGTTCTCCAATCTGATTGGTTGAGTCCAGAAGGGGCACGCGCACTTCGTTCGAAAATGGCGTGTATTATGGTGTAAAGCAGCGCGCGCGAGCTAAAATTGAAAACTTTCACTCAAATCGCAGTCAATTGTCTGCTGTTTTCTCTCTTTTTCTCACGTTTTTATTGTCAAACATGCAGTAGAAATACAAGGGGTTCAATGCTAGGGTACATTTACAATTGAATCTCGGCGAAAACGTTGATTTTGAAATACTTTGTGAAAAGTGTAACTTGCAATGGGATGTGACGTCATGGGGGCGAATTTCAAAAATATAGGGTCTTGTCGCAGGCTCTCCTTTCTCTTTTTCCACCTTCCCACTCCTCTCTCCCACCACAGGAATCCCAGATCAACCAGAGCTTGCAAGCAGGCTACCCAGACGACGGCAACAACAACAACAATAACTTTATTTGCACCATGCGTTTAATACATGGCCTTTGGCCGCCCGAGTCAAATTTCGCAAGTGTTTTTTTAAACTTTATTTTTATTTTTTGTGTCGCGATATTTTACCGTTAACCAATCCGATTGCACTGTTCACGTGGCGACCATGTGACATTTTATCGACTTTCGGGGCCGTCAACCAATTAGCTCGCGTTTTTTTTTACATTGCCATCGTTAGGTCAACTGCAGTCTGCAGGATGTGATTTTTTTTCTCCCAAGGCCGCTATGAGCAAAACCACTGGATGAGTTGTTGTTGTGGATAAATCGTTCAATCTTTCATCGTTTTTCTTCATTCGGAATTCTGTGCAATTGATTCTCCTACGGATTGTGACAGCAAGCTAGTGATTATAACACCCTAAAATTTGTGAGAGCAGTTTCGAATATGATTGTATAAATACGCGGGGGTCAGCCAGCCGAAGATCAAGATCCGTGAGTACAAGCAAGTACATAAATTCTATTTTCTTTCGCTACCCTCAGCCAAATAGAAAGTATTTCTATTTTCCACATATGAATATTGATAACAACGTTTGGAGGGAGACGCACAGCTGACCTCAAGCAACAAAGTGTGGGAAGAAATTATGAATTATGAAATGTCAATATGCATATGCAAAGAGACCAAGAGCTGTTGTTTAAGGTCTTCCCTACTCAGTTTTCCAACCGCCATGCTTTTTAATTAATCGGTCAGGAAGCTCGATGTTAGCCGCTGCGGAAAGAAAATATATATTATACAAAATATATACAAAATAAGTACGTAAAAGTACCTGCACCTAAGAAAGGGACCTTGTATGCCTATATAAGCTATACGAAAGCTAGCAACATTCCGGACTACACGTGGAATTGAGTTACTATAGAGTACAGGGCCACACAAGAGCCTCACGACATACCGCATGATAATCACATGGCCACACGGGAGCCACTTCATGTACACCACAGATCTCTTACCGATAACAATAAGCCACACGAGAGCCCAATAATAACGGTGGGAAATATGCTAGTCATGAAGTTGTTAGTTGCGAGTTGCGAATCCAAAATCGGCCTAACCCTACATTTAAAAATACCCTAACCGTCAACAACGGGTGCTCATTCATTTAGCTCACTTAATTTATGGTGTTTAGAGCTAGTCACTAATATGAGTTTTTAGGGCTAGATCACTAAAAAACACATGCTTCTTCGTTCTCCCTATATATATATGAACTAATGCAAATCCTAATCCTACATTAAAAATAAACTAACGTACCGTCAACAACGGGTGCTCACTCATTTCGCTCACTGAATTTATGGTGTTTAGAGCTAGTCACTAATATGAGTTTTTAGGGCTAGATCACTAAACAACACATGCTTCTTCGTTCTCCCTATATATATGAACTAATGCAAATCCTAACCCTATATTTAAAAATACCCTGACCGTCAACAACGGGTGCTCACTCATTTAGGGTGTTTAGAGCTAGTCACTAACTTTGGGTTTTATAAATACAGCATCGCTAATCCAAATCCTAACCCTACATTTAAAAATACAACTCGCAACAAGAGCCCATCTGGGCTTTCACTCGGGCCATGTCCCCTAGTATGTCCCAACCTTTATTGAGAAAGGGGTACAACCATAACGAAATTGTTTTCACTGTCCAATGGAAGCACCATTAGAAATGTGGATGGGGAGGTAGGACTTCCTCAAGATGCACATTTGTTTGGCCCCTTGGTTGTGCAGGGTAGGTTATTTTCTTTGATATTTTGCGTTCCAGGATTTTTATTTTAGACTACCCTTCTACAGATTTCTGATGATGTGTTCCCAATGAGATTAAAGATGAAATACACTTTCATTTGAAATCCTCTTAGTAACAAGAGCCCATCTGGGCTTTCACTCGGGCCACATGAGATTGAAGATGAAATACACTTTCATTTGAAATCCTCTTAGTAATAACCAAAGGGAATAATTATTAGCTGAATTTAGCAGTCTTTAGGAGTGGCCGGTAGCGCGGTGACGTTCATTCTCTGCTCCCCTAGTATATATGTAATTTAATAGTTTTGTTTTTCTCGTATGTTGACCTTTTAATTTAAACACTACTTATTCGTTTAACACACTGCATTTGAGCAGGCATATATTCATTGTTTGGAACCCGAGAATTAACCGTACTACCGTACTTCATGGTCCCTTTCTTTAGTAGTGGGTTGTCGATCAGGTGATGTAAACTCATTTAGCACAGAAAATGTACTCTGATGAATAGGGATCGGGTTCTCATGTAAGAAAGATGGCTCTTGAACAGACTGATAAGCTTCAGTAGGTTGGGTAGTCTCGGAACACTGGAGACCTTGGTCTTTCATTGTCTTCTTTTTTGTGTTCTTGATTTTTTTTTAAAGTTTGAAAGTCGGATCTCAGTTTTTTATCCGCTTTCAACTCGCCATTTTCAACTTCTAGGTCAATAATACGTGATGACAGCATCTTGATTTCGGTCTTGTATATATTATCTTGCTGCACTAATTTGTCTTCCAAATGACTGAGTTTCGTTTCTTGATTCGTGTTTTGATATGACGAGAGTAAGAATCATTACGCATGTCAGTTAGGTCAGCCTCCATGTTACAAATCAAGGTCATTAAATCAGCGAGAGAGTTCTTATTGCGGGCTAACAATCCTCGTGAAGAATCTAAAGAATTCCGTCTCTTCCGATTTGAATTTGACTCGTGTGTATGTTGCTTTTGGAGTTTCAAGGATATGTTGATCCAAAACTACAGTCTCTTGGGGTTTTTCATTGACTTGTTAACTTGCAGGCTCTGTAACTTGTTTTGTTTTCTTAGTATATAACATAAAGTGTTGAACATGTTCTCAAGCATGTCGCGCGTGACCTCTGTTTCTTCATTCATTAAGTTCTCTACTTTCATCTGTAATCTGGGAAACTCAATCTTTGCCGATGCCTTGGCACATAACTATTCCTGTTGTTAAGTAGACGTGGATGGTTATAAATAAAATCCTTCGACAGCTTGTACCGTTTCCGCTAGGTCAATATCCTCGCTGGAACGAAATAACTTGATCACAATACTCTCTGACTGTGTCTCTGCCTCATTTAAGTGGTCGATCCAACTTACGGTAAATTTAAATCTCTGACAGTTTTTAAGAGACTCATAATATTGGTCTTGAAGTGCCTTCGCCCAAAATAAGATGTTCTCCTCGGATGTTTTAAATGCAGCACAGCGAGCCGATGGCTTATAGATTCCAATATCTATTTCTTCGAATTTTAGCTTTTCGGATCCTGACCCCTTCACTGGCTTCAGGTCGTCGTACGTGTCGTATGTAAAATCACTGGAACATCTGGGTAAAAAACGCGGCCCTTCGGCTCCGACAATAGCGCCAGTTGAAATATCCTGAGCCTGTTGGAAGGCTTTCGCACGAGTGAAGTTAAATAAAACATTAAACTGCTTACATTTGAGAGATGGGACTCCAAATTAGAGAGAAAGTTCCTCGCGGGTCCTCCACCATCTTGATTTACTGTATTAAATTATGTAAATAAATTAACCTGGCGATTGTTGCGTGACCAGCACAGTGCAATTTGATTGGTGTGAACTTGAACTTTAACGCATGCGCAAAAATTTTGCGACACCTAACAAAAAAAATAAAAAATAACGGCTTCCATTTTAAGATAAACTTGAAAATTGCAAAGAACCGTGGACGATAATCCTGCTGGTTGCTACGTTGGATCTAAGTCAGATCTATTCAGCCAAAATGAAAATGAATACGAAGTCCAAGGACTACGGCAAAGCTGACACAACGTAGGATTTTATATTGAATATTACAATATTTCGGCTGGCCAAACCAGCCTTCTTCAGGTACTAGATGTTACAAGTGAAGAGCTCTAAGGTTAGAAGATCTATAAATGTGGAAAATTTCGCAATAGAAATTGCGGAAACGGGAAGTGACGTAGACCAAAACTTGAAGTAGCAAAATAGTATAAGAGATATGTACAGGTCCGCAAATGATCCCGGCCCGCAATTGATCCCAGGCCCGCAAATGATCCCCAAAATGGACCGCAAATGATCCCGCTCCGCAAATGATCCCCAATGGGGACCGCAAATGATCCCGTGAAAAAACATGGAATGGCATGGAGTTTTGCCGCTGGATAGTGGATCTAAAGTATGAATGAATTCGAAAGTAAAATGAAGAACAAATTTTAATGATATAATGATTTTTAACCATTGGCTCCGGCAGGAAAAACATCGACCAATCAGGCGAACTCATTGCTATAATTCCCGGATCACACATGTCAGGTGTATATTTACACATTATATTGTCACACAACACTATAGACGGTAGAGTTATTTTTAGCAGAGTTTCCCGCCAGAAGAAACAAAGGCCGTAACTTTTAACCAATCAGGATGCACTGAAAAATTGTAATTAACACGGTTCAAACTGCTAAAAAATACAAAAGCGCAAGAGAACAAAAGACAACGTAATCGCATACCAGAACTTCGCGACTATAAATAGACACACCATCTACTGTGTTTGGGCCAACACAAGGGCACAGGAACACTCCTGTGTAATATAGTCCTGCACATGTCCATAAAGAAAATCGTATGTCCAATCTTGAGAGCCTTCACAGTGTCTGTAATTGACGCGCGATTATGCTCGCTCCTGGCTGTTACGCTTGTTACTACTTTTGGTATTGCTTTGGAATTGTTTCCTTGGATGAGATATCTGGAAATGAAAACAAAATTGAGTCAGAATAATTGACCCGGTGATTAAAAAAAGCCTGACCGGTTTCTGGTAATAAGAACGCTCGACAAAGGACTCGGGATTAAGATATCTGGATTACTGAGGAACTCTGGATTAAGAAAATAAAATAAAAAATAAAATACTATTTATTTTTTTCCAAAGCAAATAATTTTCATTTCCCCCAAAAAAAATTAATTTTTGTGTTTGAAAAAATGACTCGAGTTAAATAAAACTATTTTTGAATGGGCCAAACAAGCCACCATACTACGGTTTATTTATTCCTAACTTTTAATTTCTTTAATTTTAACTTTGAGTCAGTATACTCCTGATTAAGAAAAACAATAAAAGACATCAACAAAATAATGAATTAATCCAGGATTTGAAGAATAAAAGAAATTAGTCCTTACGAGCCACCGTAGGTACTATACCGTTTGTATGACATAGAAAACTAACTTTATATTGATTTCTAAAACTCATTGAATCCAACGACCGGATTCCATGCCATTCCATATTTTTTTCGCGGTATGATTTGTGGTCCCCAATGGGAACATTTGCGAGCTGAGCCGGAATCACTTCCGGCCCATTTTTGGGATCATTTGCGGACCTGTACAGATCCACTATTCATGCCATTCCATGTTTTTTTCACGGGATCATTTGCGGTCCCAATTGGGGATCATTTGTGGAGCGGGATCATTTGCGGTCCATTTTTGGGATCATTTGCGGGCCTGGGATCATTTGCGGGCCGGGATCATTTGCGGACCTGTACAGATAAGCACTATGTTTCATCACGTATATTCATACCATTTGGTTCTAGAGTTTTAGCTTTATCTATAAGGTGCGCTTCTCTGGCTTTACGTATTGAGTCTCTTGAGGAGTATATTATTCCCATTTTAAGACTCGGTGCTGCCACAGGCAGCCCGAGTAATAATAACGGCTTGCAGATTAAGACTCGGTGCTGCCACAGGCAGCCCGAGTAATAACGAAAGGGAATAATTATTAGCTGAATTTAGCAGTCTTTAGGAGTGGCCGGTAGCGCGGTGACATTCATTCTCTGCTACCCTAGTATATATATGTAATTTCATATTTTTGTTTTTCTCGTGTATGTAAATTAAAGAAGTTGACCTCTACTTATTCATGTAACGCACGCTTACAATTTAGTCAAAGATTATTAACTGAAATGCATGTTGGTTATCTCTATTTAAAAGCTTTTACCCTCATTCCCAAAACTGCAGTCTGCTCATTATATTACAGAACTATAAAGGGAACTGTTGGAAGCCTTTAATTTCTCGAAACAAAAGCTCGGCCGTGAGAGGATTCTTGTTTAAGTTTACCTTGAGAGTTGAATATTGCTTCGCTCATCATTAATTATGTTTAAAAAACTGGCACAAGAAATAAAAAAATTAAAAAAAATTCACACAAAAACTATATTCTTACCCTTGTTAACAAATATACTAAAATTGACTGAAAAATATTTATGAATTTTACAACGTTTCTGATATTTTCTCTAATGACTTCTATTCACATGATTGCTGCTACTCTTTGTATTAATATTTATTTGCATCAGTTTCAACTTCTCTCTTCTCTTATTCCTAAATTCTAAAGTATAGAGTTTAATATGTACTATTTAATTACAATGGGGAGTTGGGGTGGCACATGGGGAGCTGGCGTGGCGCAATGGTTAAGCACCTCGCCTCTCACCTCTGTGGCCTGGGTTCGATTGCCGATTGCAGCACCATATATGAGTTGAGTTTGTTGGTATCTCACCTTTGCTCTGAGGGTTTTTCTCTGGTTTTCCTCCCAGGTTCCACAAAAACCAACATTCTAAATTCCAATTTGATCAGGCCCTGACTTTGATCAGCCCCTATGGTTGTTTCAGGTCTCGTTAGAAATTCAGAGTTTTTTATTTTATTTGCAATGTTTTCTATCTGAGGTCATCATATGTCTAATTTATGCATAGGGTCCAAAGGGCTCCAGGCTTATAAAGTGCATAAATTAAGCCCAAATTAGTTATTTGATATTGATTGTACATGAAGTGGATAGTCCAAAATAGTAGAATATTTCTTGATTTGGGTGTTGCATCTATGAGATATAAAGGTTTATATTTCCAGTATGCTAATTGACATTTGCTGAATTTCTTTGTGCTTGTGAATTAATCTATTTTCTAATTTAGATTTTTGTTTTGTAAAATCACTGACAAGTTAGAATTTAAAAATCGGTAATTTGTCTAGCCAGCATGCTTTTGTATAATAAGTGTGTCAGTGGTTACATCACTCATTGGCATAAGGACCCACCTTCTCATAATTGTATTTCTTATTATTCCTTGTTACTATACATTTACATCAACTTATGAGAAAATAAATGTTATTGTTGTTATTAATGGCATCAAATGCAGTAGTAAATGGCCCGATTCCTCAGTTCTTGGATTTGACTGTTCCAGGTCAGCATCCGGCACTTTCACTCGGTCAGGAGAATTATTTAAGATTTATTCGGGAACGAAAATTAATCTTGCTGCGACCCCAATGATAGAAAAAAACGAGTGGAAATCACATGTGTCTTTGTGACCTGCCATTATAAGTTTCAGACTCCTTCAAGATGTAGAAAATGAACACTAGTACAGTGCTCACTAATATTTGAAAATGGTGGTCTAGCTGTAGTTTACAACCCCGAAAATAATTATTGTATTGAGAATTTAGCCTGAATTTCAGCCATCTCCTCTTGTTCATTATTGATTACTCAAAAATCAAACAAATCTAGATGACTTTATTTCACATGTAGAATGACACATTCCCTAAATATTCACAAGGAATAGCAACATTACATGTATGTAGAATTACTACTCAAATTTCAAACATTGCACTTCAATCAACAAGACCAGGAGCCCATTACCAGGAGCGTACCTATGTGATGGGTAGCGCCCACATCACAGTAGACGATGTGGCTATTTATAGTCACGAAGTTCTGGTATGCGATTACGTTGTCTTTTGTTCTCTTGCGCTTTAGTATTTTCAGCAGTTTGAACCGTGTTAATTACAATTTTTCAGTGCATCCTGCATGATTGGTTAAAAGTGACGGCCTTTGTTTCTTCTCGCGGGAAACACAAAGCTAAAAATAGCTACATCATCTGTTCTGCTGTTGGACAGACCTAATCTGGGAGATGCACGCTCCTGGTAGTGGGATCCTGACAGCACCCATACCAAGTAATTATCACAAGAGCATCAGTAGTGAACCAATTCTCTGGCTCCCCTAGCACAAACAATGTATGACAAAATATGCTAGAACTCCATGTATTCAATACCTAGGCCTAGATGGCCCGAGTCCAGGCCACTCAGGGCCTCTTGTTTACATAAGTAAAAGTACGGGTATCCCAGAATAACTAAAAAAGCTAATCTAGCTAGTGTGGCCATTAAGTTCAAGTGAAGATGACGGGGAAGATGCCCTGAGGACAGCTGGTAGAATTAAATTGCTAAGTTTTAGGTACATGAACTAACACAGATACAAACATAAATAGGGGTATGAAAATAAATAGTAGTTGTGGATAATGTGTGAAGAAGACAGAACCGATACTACGGTATAGTATTTAGGGTAGAATGTATGTTAGTATGATGGAGAGGGTGGACAGAAGTATAGGTAGGATTTGCATATAGCCAGATTAATATTTAAGTAGCTCATTTTTCAATTTTCTTTTCAGGGCGTTTATTCTTAGGGTTTTATTGATATAATCAATAGTATTCCAAACTTTAACTCCTGCAAATCTGATATCGGCGTTTCTGCCGAGTTCCGGATGACCATCTAATTCTAGAAAGTGTTCATCCTCTCTTCAGGTACTGATAGTATCTCCATGCGCTGTAACAATAGGAGTGATGGTTGGATTCGAATGCCATCGGCATAGCACGTATAGCACTCGCTGCAAATGTTGGCGCACTCTACTGAAAACCACCTGCGGCGGTTAATAAGATAGGTAGGTAGATAGAGCTCTGCAAGCTTGTGTTCATCAGAAACGATATCGTTGAATAATTTGCTAGATAAACCATCCCGTCTGGCAAAAAGAGTAGGAAGGCCAGCCTTATCAGTTGCGTCATTGCGCTCTATCTCATCCGATAAATATTGTGGCAGACCTGTCACTATGTTACAACTGACACGCATATTCAAGGACTAATCTGATACTACCGCAGTAAAAGCGAACTAAGTCCACAGTTGACCACGTCAGATTGTTTCAGTTGACTAAGAAGGTAGAGTCGTTTTGCAGCTTTCAGTGGTCCACATGATCGTTCCATTTCAAGTCATTTCTAATCGTAACGCCCAGGATACTCAGGATTTTGGCAGTAGCTACTCTCTCAAAAGGTAGGCCACTACCGGGTTATAAAATGGTGGGGTGCTCTTGGAGGAAACGACCAGCGCTTTGCATTTAACTGGGTTCAGCTGGAAGTTCATGGTTTTCCCCAGACCAACTGGAAATGTGATTGATAGCTTCTTGCAGAGTACTTTACCCAGATTTCGGAACAACTACTTCAGAAATAGTAGTATCGTCTGCAAATTTCCACATGCATGGATGAGGACTCTTCTGGTTAGCTGAGGTCATTTACCATCGCCAGGAACAACCAGGGCCCAACTCCAATTTTACGTTTTGCATCAAAATTTCATAAAATTATTACATATTGTATAGTTATATTTCACAAGTAAGATAACATATTCGCGTCCGATCGCTCACCAGTACCGTCTTAAATAATATACTTACAAAGCTTATCTTATCAGTTTATGCCGATAATTGAAATAACTTCTCATCAATTGATTAGCTTTGAGAAGACGCGCGTGCGCACGAAGTAGCTGTTAATGCCACGTGGTACATGTTGCCACGACGACACCACCCTCGACTTCGCGAGAACCTTTGATTGCAGTCAACACAAAACACACACCAGGAACGTGCGATCAAAGTGGCGACGTGTTTTTTTTGGGGGGAAAACTACCCACCCACCCCTCCCTTGGATATGCATCATTCTATTAATGTTATCCATTAAAGGTTAGGGTGAAGTGTGGGGGAGGGGTGGGGGTTTCCCAGAAACCGTGATTGATCCTGTTTGCATTGGGCTACTGTCAACCATTCCATCATGCATTCCGTCGAATTTCGCACAAATGTGCGTAAACAACATGGCGTCGTGAGGGAAGAAGTGATGGAATACTGCAGTTTTCCGCTTAAAGAAAAGGCCAAAAACGATTTCTCTGTTGTCTCCTCATTTAACATGAGATAAACTATACTATCGTTATCAGCAGGATTTCTAAGTGGTAAAGTGCACGATTATCCTTTAAGGACAACTGAGATACAGTCGTTACCTCAAACAACGAACTAGTTCCTGTTACGTTATTGTTAGGTTCAGGGTTGATAAAGCTTCATGATGCTTACGAATGCTTCCAAAACGAACATAACCGAGTCGCTCCTTCCCTCAGGACCCTGTGTTCTTTTCGAGCCTGTTTACCCAAATTGCTATCCATGATGCACCTTACATATCACTAGAACCCATTCCTTTCCTAAATGTGGTTTTGGGACTGATCGCAATGAAAACGGTGGTAAGTTGATACCCTGAAGGAAATCTAGGGTGTATTCGTTTGGGAAAATCTAAGTGATCCGGATTACATGGATTTCCAGTTCTCACACGAAATCCGAAAAGGGATTTGTTGCTACGGCAACTGTCTAATCCGTCTAAATTAAATTGGTCACTATCAAAAATGGCACACTGGCGAAGAGCACTCGCTGCGCTCTTTCTTATTTTTGATGAGTTTTTTGATACTGAAATAGATGCAGATATTTTGAATGAGTGTGATGACAATGGAGCTGTTCTTTTGCTTCTCATGCAAAGTAACCAATGGACGAACCGAGTGCGAATATCATTGTATTTTGAAGAGGTTGTACCACACTACCGTCCGTCTGTTTCCGTATGTCTCACGGGTCAATTCTTCTTGCTCTTTGTCTAGAGCTACCTCAGCATCAAACCAACGGAGGCAGGGCCCTAGTAGATTTAAGAAAGCAGATTCTTATTACAGTTTGGATACTAGGTAATCCCGAGTGCACGAGGTCAGTGTCAGATCGATTGTCACAACATCCCCGGACTGCTTTTGAAGTTTATCACCGAGTCTGCAAGGTAATCGCAGATCGTTTGGGGCCGAGATTCATCCATTTTCCAGAGGGTCAGGGGGTAAGAGAAACGCTCGATCAATTTGAAGAGAAACGAGGATTCCCAGGTGTAATAGATGGCTGCCATATTCCTGTTCAAGCGCCTATATATTGAGGACCATGAACAATACATATATAAATCGAAACAGATGCGTGCGCACAGCATTACCGATGAATACTGCTGTTCATTAGTACTAATTACTAATCCGTTTTCGGATTTCCCCCAAAAAAAAACAAAGACAGAAATCCGGATTTGGATTAACCCACGAAATCCTTCTCAGAGATGGATTTCTTGGATCATGCTAAAGTCGAAATCCGTTTTCGGATTTGCCAAACGAACACGAAATCCGTTTTCGGATCTCGAAATCCGAAAACGGATTTCCCAAACGAATACACCCCTAGTTGGTTTCTCCGCTGGGACTTATCTACACTAGATCGATTTCAACAAATGTCTCACAGGTCTTACGGACAAGAGAGGCCAAATAAGAGAACAGTTTCCGCACGGTGTCAAATTAAACTGACGGCGACCTTCGTCTACAGGAAGCATAAATAAATCACTGAGAAATTATAGACAGGTTCTAGTTGTCTCTTGTTTATTGCTATTGTCAGGACTGAATTGGCCACTTTAGAAACGAAAAAAGGACTGGGTCGAGTTCGTAATGTCAATTTCATTATAATTTAATCAAAAAATGAGCTCCATCACAAGAAAGAACACACCAAAATTAGTAAGTTTGATGAGTTTGGTGACGTTTCGTTCGATATTTACTCTGTGGTGAGCTTTCAAAAATCGCAAAATAAGAGACGTTTGTATGGATTGGAGGGACAAGCGGCCCTTGAGATGGAGTTCATTTTTAACTCGTGGATGCGCGCATGCGCAGGAACGAGTTTTTGCGTGAGGTGGGCGAATGATGGCTAGCTAGCTAGCCTGCGTAGCTTGGCTTTCCGAGAAAAGGGAAGAGGAGGGGACTGGTGTCAAATTTCGTGCTAGTATAAACTTTGATCGATCAGGAACACCCAACGGTAAAACTTCATAAAAACAAACATTCTGATGTTTTTTATAACAAATCAGATGTATTTAAACATATTTAAGGGAATTGTTTTTCAGCTGGCAGACGAACAGCTGTTCTGCAGCACCAGCCAGCCTAAAGTTCATGAAGAATTTCTAAATTTCCCAGCTGAAATATTTAAGTGCAGAATTTGCCAGCAGCAAAACATTTTTTTACATATAGCCCAGCTGAAAAATACAAGTGAAGAATATGCCAGCTAATAAAAATGCACGATATCTATTCTAATACTGGTATGATCAATTAAAAGTCAATTAAGCTATACTAACGGCCGTGAGCCACGAGTAGCAGCTGACGTTTCAAGCGTTTAAACACAAGCAACATACGCAGACTCAGTGACTGATCATTAGCGGCGCTTGTTCTACTCACTGATGTGATCACTGAGTTTCCGTATGTTACTTGTGCTGATGTCGCTAGTGTGAACCAGCCGGTCGTAACACTCGAAATATCAGCTGCTACTATACTTTTAGCTGATTGTATCAGTATTTATCTCCCACCAACGCAGATCAGTTTCATTTTAGCAGTTCAAATATCCAAAGAATCTTTCGAGAACCAGATATTGTCTGATAATCATGATTTTTCTTTCTGAAAACAAAAATAGTGGAAACTGTAGTAATTTACAGTACCAATACAGCAGTAAAAGTGAATCAAGACAAAACTTCAAAGCCGCTTGAAATGTTTAATGTGTACTTTCATATCGTTTAGGTGTTTCCCAAACACTTAGTATCGAGGAAGAAACTGAGAGATTCACAAGTGAAAATTTCCACTTTCGCATAACTTAGTATATTTTATAATATATGAACCGCGTGGGACCACGCCTTCATCGATGCAGCAGTCCGTGCTAAACTGCATTGTGGTAAAGAAAAATGCATGATTCACTGCTCGCTTGATGTGTTTTGTGCAAACAAGCCTACTGTAATGACCGAGTGCTGATTGTGCTTTTGATTTAAAGTGCTAACGGAAACTGCTTTTGAGCCGATTTTCAGCGCATTGAAAGATACAGCTAGATAGTTTATTTAAAAACTGAAAACACCACGCAGTGAAACGATACTGAATTGCGTGTCTTTACAAAGTTGATTAATAAACTGAGGGTACAAAGGTTGCACATTTCTAAGCACTGATCATAGTGAATACCCGGATATATGATGATATAACCGGCCTCTTTTGAGTTAGCTCAATATATCGTTTTCACTCCATCCCCAGAGATTCAAATAACAAAGGGCATGGCGGCCATGTTGGTGTACCTAACAAAAGACGCTAACGAGGAATCTTTTGTTGTTGTCATCCAACATGGCGGCCATGACGTCACATGCACACCAGCAATAGCGGCGGAAGGATAGTGAAAGAATAATGAAAAACTTGGCAACTGTACTCAAGTACAGGTCTGACGCAGGTACAATAAAATGCGATAATATCCGAGGCTGGAACCTTTGCGCGATGAAATTGTACAATAAAGTACATTCGTTTGTAAGCTCTCTTAGGCCCAGTCCAAACGCCGTACTTTCCATGAAATTACTAAATTACTACAAAAGAAGCCGCCTCATTATCAATCGTTTGATATGAGAACGGCTCATGGAAGGTACGGCGTTTGAACTGGGCCGGCTAAATGTAGGAAACGTGTTCATTCCATTTCAGGTCATTGCTAATTGTTAACCCTAAAATTTTAGCGTGCCTTACAATATCGAGCTGTCCACTGTTAATGTTAACACTAAGACATGTTTTCGGGACTTTCCCAACATGAATATTGACATTATATATATTGGTGAAAATAAAAGAAACGATAAATGATTTTAAAAAGAGTTATGAAACTAGAAGGAGTCTCAGTAATAATCGGGGGACACAGATTCCTCGGTCGAATTGGAATTTTATTGGAATTTAGGAGGGATGAAAAACTGGACACCCCGAAAAACTCTCGGATCTACTACTTCAATATTTCACTTATTGCCGCTCAATATGGAACGTACCGGTACACCACAATGTGTTTTGTAGTTGAAAATAAAACCCATATGATTCCTCTCTCCGAGTCAGACATCAGATGATGAAGCAACAATAACGAACGCTATGATTTCAGAGACAGAGATTTATCTCGCTACGTTTATTGAGGGTCTCAATGGGGGGGGGGGGGGTCTACATGTCAGTTGTCAGTTAAAATTTTGGCCATTTGTCAGTTGTCAGTTAGCCCTAATTAATCATTACTAGAGAAAATTTACAATGTTTGACCCACAAAACCAAATTTGTCAGTTGTCAGTTATTTTGTGGTTGTCAGTTGTCAGTAAAAAAATGGTCATTTGTCAGTTGTCAGTTATTTTTAAGGCCGTTTGTCAGTAGTCAGTTAACCCCATTCAGGCCCTCTTTATTATAGACGAGCGAAGACGCGCCTGGTGGTTTTGAATAAACTTAGCGAGATAAATATCTGTAGAGACCGAAAACTGTTTTTAAATGATTTCTATATCTCAACACCTTTCAACATTTTAAACCTGTTCCAAGATCGGCTCCAACACTAAATATTGTTCCGATGTTGAAACGGTTTGTACAGGGCTTAACTGAAATATAGAACGCTATATTTTTATTTTAAGAATAAAAACATGAGCTAACCTGCAGAATTCGGTATTTTTAAAAACCTGTGAAACAACAGGCACGTGCAGAATTTGCCAGCTGAGAAATATCGCTCTGTTATATTATTATTATGTAATTATATCGGACTGCAGAATTTACCAGCTGACAAATATCGCTCCGTTATATTATTATTTAGTATCAGACTGCAGAATTTGCCAGCCAAGAAATTTCAAAGTGCAGAATTTGCCAGCCGAGTGGCCCAGAAGAACAGTTATTTTGCAGAACAGTTCGTTGGGTGTTCCTGATCGATCCCGGTGAATCCGAAAATCTCGGCGAAATTACTGTGTGAAAGCCCTTCGAAACCAGAGAGAGAGAGACCTGTTTCCACAAATTAAACGCCGAGGCCCTCAAAATGATTTTAGGATATTGCTCAATTCTTTTCGGGTCGATCAAGCGGAGTTTCGTTGCCTATAATATTTTGTCGACTATCATATTTACCGCTCACCCGTCGCTTCCGAACGTCATCAGTACTATAAACAGAGAATAATAATAATTATGAAAAGAGAGGTTTCTCCCCTCGGTTTTATTTTTCCCTGCAGAGAGAGAGAGAGAGATCATGCATCTGCTACAGGCAATCTCGTTGCTGGTGCCAGAGAACCAGTTCAAGAGAGAACAGTGAACGAATAACAGCTCGCTTGAATAGGAAATTATTATCATGCAGTCTCGGCGGCTTTGTTTGTCAAATTTCGTGCGAGTATAAACTTCAAATGATTAACCCGGTGGATCCGAAAATCTCGGTAAAATCACTGTCTAAAAGCCCGAATTCCGCCCTTCGAAACCAGAGAGAGACCTGTTTCCACAAGTTAAACGCCAAAGCCCTGAAAATGATTTTAGGAAACTGTTCTTCAAGTGGAGTTTTGTTCCAAATTGTATAGTCACGTAAGCCAGCCACGGTGTTCAAAAACCCAAATCGGCTCAAAGATAGTAGGTACTCGAACTAAGCGCTAATATATCTTTACGTATAAAGATTAATGGTCAGAATAGCTTCTCCATGTTGTAGGTGGAAATCGTGGACACACACGGACAATTGTTTCCTTTCGCCGAGGACGAACGAGACTGGCATCCATCAGAGAACTACCGGCCACCTGAAATAAAACTAAAATTGCATGACCAAATAATTTAAAACACTTAAATAAGAGGCTCAATAGGAAGAGCAATAAAAAAGGTTCAACCTAGTATGATTTTTTTGACGACAGCTGGAAGGATGGCAGAGATGAAGAAAAGATTAAAACCACTACCATAAAACTCTGGATTTCGATGGCATCGAAAATGGCCGCTATGCTATGTGAGCGCGCTAAGCACTGTGGGTGAGACGGCCCCTTTAACTATAGTAAACCAGCCAAACTATGGTTAAGAATTTTTTGCTATAGTTAAAATAGTAATCTATTCCAACTGCATCCTACTCCACATGGGCATACGGGTTAGTTACGGGCAAAGCGAGTCCTATGTCAGGGGCCGGGCCCCTTAGACCCCAACTGAAAGTATCCCACAATATGGGTAATTTCCCTATCCACCTTACCCGTAACTCAAATCCCCTACCCATAACTTCCTTCCAAAATGGAAGAGATCATCCTGTCGAGCATGCAAACGGTAACCCATAGATAGAACTAAGCTGTGAAAAAAGGCTTAAAGCCCACTACGTTGTTCAGTTTACGAAACCTAGCACCTAGGGTCTCTGCGGCTATCTTGCCTCCCTGTGGCAACAAGCTTATTGCTAAGTCTCTCTGATGTGTCCGTGACTGCTTGATCAGCAGCTAGAACCTTGTCGGCCTGCATGTAATGGTCCACCATAAAGGTAGAACACCAACCCATATGTCCAGCGATGTCCCCTTTAGAAGCACCCAGGAGACTTAGGAGGATTGCTGTGCCACCACGAAACCCGTGGATGGACTCGTTTTCGTGGATGCCGAGGCAGGTCAGGTATGTACGTAGCCTAGCCTGGGCCGCCGACGCCAAAATTGGAGAGCTGGATACCAAATTCTTTTTGGTAGTTGCGCGGAAAAGGAAGCCCCGGCCCAGGTCGATTCCCATTGCCTTACAAAGTTCCCTGTAGAATTGGAGATTCCCAACTGGGCAGATGGCGGGGTTTTTGCATTTTCTGACCGGGAAAGGCCTGGAAGCGTTCCCCCTGAGTGTCTTACCGACCCTTTGGTGGATAAGCAGACTTCTACCGTCTGGATTCTGTAAAATGTCCACAGTTTTTAGCCTTCCTAGGTCTGAAGCCCTCTGACCAGTGAAAAACTCGAGAGTAAGGAAGGCCAAATCGCGGGCGTAAATGTACTTCTGTATGGCCGATGTGGAGCCATTCGAGAGAAGGGCACGTAAATGGTTCACAATTTTCAAAAACTTGTCGAAGAATACCGGGGTTGCCTGCTCGGGAGAAATTCTTGCCTCCGCTTGCTCCTTTTGGATTGACTTAAGATACTGCTTGACGGAAAAATGGCTGGCTGGGTTTCCCCACCCCAGACGATTATCCCATTCTCCCGATCGGTCGAAGCTATTAAATATTGCACGGAGTTTACCAATAATCGAGTCAACAGTTCCCGCGGCCAGGCGGCTAGGGCACTCGCAAAGTCCCCTAGTCCTCAAACCAAAAAATTGGCAAACCTCCCTGTGGATCTTTGTTCTCCCCTTTTGATCTTTCCATACCAGGAAACGAACAATGTCTTTCGGGCCACAAGACATGAGAGTCTTTGAAGAGCCAAGGGTGCGCAAAAATAATTGTAGCTCTAATTCTAGCTGTGATTTTTGCCTTCCATACTTTGATATCATTCTGGCCACCTCGAGTTCGTGGATTCGCTTGTCAATGGTTTCCAGGCTCAGTTTTATTCGCTTTGCAGCCGAGCCTTCTAAGTTATCTCTCGGGAGCGCTTCTTGGGCAATACCACAACGTTGGCAAAATGTTGCGCAGTCGTCATTAGGGTAACGGCATTCCCGACAGGCCCTAGCAGGGCGCCATACCCGCGGGACAGTCTAAAGGAAGTCAAAACAAACAAAAGGATTGGATTAAACGCTCTGGCATCTAAAGGCCAAAAGGTCCCATTCCAGAGGCTTTGGTTTAAATACCCCCTCTCGGGTAGGATAAAGAAGCATATTGTCCTCACCCTTTGACCCCAGCCGGATAACATCCGAGGCGCGCCCATTGACCAGAGGCCACCAGAACCGTCTCGGAAACACATCTGGGATGACAATCGTGAATGCGCAATCCGTCCCGGATAAAAACCGGAGGATCGGGCCTACCAACACTAGTGGTGGGAAGACGTATGGATTATCTGGAGTGTGGAGGGCTTGGGTGAAGACGTTCACACCGGCTGAGTTAGGAGTAGGCCAAGGGGTGAAATGACGGAGCGGCTTGTTATCTTTACCGGTGTGCACGTTGGAGTCTAATGACATGAGATCGACAGTGTGAGGGCCCCAGCGTGTTTGCAATTCTTGCCATGATGTGTTGGCCAACATACAATCTGCTGCACACAACACCCTCGAAGGGCGATCTGCCAGGTTCGCTTGAGAAGGTACGTGACACAGAGATAGGGCAATGTTGCACCGCAGCGCCAGTTCGTAGATGTCTTTGATCGTTGCCGTGAGCTCAAGACTTTTGCCACCCTGGTTGTTCCAGGCTTGGACGAGAGTAAGGCTATCCGTCTGGGCATCGACTCGCCGGTTACAGAGTGACTGAGAGGCTGTGGAGAGTGTATTCAGCAGTGCAAGAGCTTCCTTGATTACGATAGGCTTCTCGGACTGTTCGCGACTCCAGTAATCGCGCAGGTGCACTGGCTCACCTGCCGGGGAAAAGACAACTCCGCCCCACCCAGAGTTGGAAGCGTCAGCGAAGAACTTGACCACCTGATGCCTTTCCTTAAACCATGGTAAAAGGCCTTGCCAGTTGTCAAGAAATCTCCAATAGGTAATCTCTTTTCTCAGGTCACCTGCGATTTTTATGGGCTTGTGGGGCTTTCTCCCGTGCGCTCCGATCGCGCGGAACACGGTGCGCGTATACAGACGCGCTGCCGGGACGGCTATCGAAAACGACGTTGTTTTCCCTGCAAAACGTTGAAGTGTACGGAGGCTTATTTCTGTGTGGGCTAGTATCGTTTCTCTCAGCTCACGGAACTTCTCTCTCTTGTCCTCAGGTAATAGGAAAGCTGTGCACTTTGAGTCACACAGGTAGCCCAAAAACCGGACGCTTTGCGAGGGATTTAGCGTAGATTTCGGAAGGGCTAAAGTGTACCCCAGAAACGTCAGCACTGAAGTTGCGATGTACGCTGCGGCTTCAGACTTTTGGAAATCATTCCAGTCGCACGTGGCAGGCGTAACTAACTGGCCCATATGGCGGTCGTCAATATATTGACTACAAGGGACATTAAGGCTACGGATGTAATTAGTCGCCACCAAACCCGTAGAGTGATACACGTACGCACTTGCTTTCCATCCAAAAGGTAAGGACGCGTACACAAAATAACAATCGTCCCAACGTAGGCCAAACATGGTTCTACTGTTTGGAGTCAGCGATAAGTGATCGTAACCGCTTTTATCGTCGCAGACCGTTTGGTAATGGCCCTCCCCAACGTAACGCGGCAAATCCGATAGGTAATCCAGCGAGAAAGGGAGGTCGCGTATCCAAAGATTTAGGAACCTTTCATCGTGGCACATACGCGGTTTTGTCGGTTCTATTGTTATAGGCATCACCAGGTGGGGAGGCTCGACCTGCCCCACATATCCCCAGAACAATAAGGATCCGGTGCGCACTCTCTCACGGATAGTCGCATCAATAAAATCCTTGAATTTATAACAAGATTCGCTGTTTGGAAATTCACGCGACGGCGGATATGGAGCGTCATAAGAACGACCACCAAATGCTCCTTTATAATGCGTCAAATATGACCATACATCTACGCCATTCTGAATAAAAGCCAAAACCTCACTCGCCTGACCCGGCGGGATAATTTCTTTCCATTTACTATAGTGGTTGTGGAGCTCTCCCGGGATAAACGATGATGGGTCACGAAAGATTACCTCGCTCGGTTTTGCGAGAACATCCCCCCTAGCCACCATAGCCGGGGGTGGCCTAGGCCCGACAATTGTGGTGGGCAAGCCCTTCCAATCGCACCAACGAACAACCGGTCTCCTCTGGCCTTGGCTATAAAACGACCGAGGGTCTTGAATCTTAAGGCGCTTGGCGGTGGGTGGACCCTGACAAGGGAGAGTTAAATCAGGAGACGTGCGAAAGATACGCCCACCAAATTGTCGAGCCTAGGCAACCCCATTGGGGCATAAAAGGCATTAGACGCCCGCACCTAGGAACGACAAAGGCGGGGGGATGGTAAAGGTCCCCCCTGAAACACCAACAAAATCGTGACCCGTAAACCTTTCGTTAACTTGAAATTAAGTCTCTTTATTCCCTAGCTAGCTTACAATTTTCTTAACGTAGATACCTATACTACGACTTAGGCTTACTTGAGCCCTGCTAATGAATAAAGCCCCATTCCCAACAATGTACTTTAAAAGGAAAATCCAACCAATATCCTAAAGGAATAATTATAATTTCTCTTTGTTACATAATCAAAATATCCTAGTCTGCTGGCTGTTCCCTTTTACTTTGCGAAAATTGTGTAGGAGTGAGCCGAGCTAAGCGAAAAATTACCAGTACCTCCTCCGGGAGGGCGTTTAGATACAGATCAGCGCCGACAAGCCTGAGAGAGTACAACAAAGCGTCCCATTAAATATGTTCAACTTTATTTCCTTATGCAATTATTACAGGTTATCAAATATGCTCACTTGTTGTCATAAGCACTACAAATTAATACTCATTACATGTGCCAACTTTATGATCTTGTTGAGTTACGCGTTGTTAAATCTATTAGTATTACACTGCCTTTGAAAATGACCCGGGCGTCCACATGAAAAGCAGACCCCTCTGCCACGCCCTTGGCGAAAGCCCTGACCCCGGCCGCCTGCAGGCAGACGATACGGGTGCATAAACGGTTGAGCCGACGGTTGCGATGCTCCTTTTGCCATCTTTGCAATCGTCGCTGCTACTGTAGTTTCTTCCTTTGATCCCAGCAATCTGATGAGTACATCTCCGAAGTCAGGCCTAAACATCATGGGTCTTGTTTGACGCAGTATCGCCTCGTACTCCGCCGCTTTAGGGTCATTAGCACACCTAGCCTCATCTGCCAAGGTTTGGAGGGCGGACAAAATCATCGCCGGGTCTCTGAGTCTGACTGGGGACGAGGCCAACTGACGCACTAGTTGCAGCGAGGCGGGCACTCCCCCCGTTTTCAACTGCGCAGCCTTCAGCTCTGCCAAATCTTTCTGTAGAACCTTAACCTGATCCGCGATCTGCGAGAAGTGCAAATCAATAATTACTGACAAGCAACCCGAATGTTTTGCCACTATACCTATTATAAAATCCAGGCACTACCAGCATAGATAAAGTGCAAACCGAACCATTATTAACATTGAATAGGTTAAAGGCGTAACTTTACTCTCTTATTGTAAAGGGTAAAACAAAACAACAAACAATTAAACCCCTGCCCGAATTCCCTCAGGGCCAACAGACGCTAGCTAGTATGGTAATCTGTAAAGGAATGTACCGTTCTCTTATGAAAACAGAGATAAATCTGCATACTAACATACGCACAGGCGCGTAATTCAAAGTACTGCCTTCTTAGGCAAATATATCTACAAGCCTAAAATTAAAAATTAAATATATACACTGCTATCTCTCGGCCCCGACCGAGAATATATCTTTAAAATCGTTTCTACGGAACTCCTTGCAGCCTCCACTGCTATCTCTCGGCCACAACCGAGAATATATCTTTCAAATCATTTCTACAAAATTCCTTGCAGCCTGAACTGCTATCTCTCGGCCCCAACCGAGAACATATCTTTTAAATCATTTTCCCAAAACTCCACGCAGCTACAACTGCGGTCTCTCGGCCTCCAACCGAGAAAATCAACTTGCCAAAATACTGTAAATGTGTAGTTCACCGTTCCGGCCACTACCAGACCTACACAACGTACCTAGATGTTCAACAGCGTTGGTAATAACCGGACTAAATGACTGAGAGCTAGAAACTGTTCTTACACGATGTAATTTGTATAATACTGTTATAGAATGACATACAAATGTAACAAGACAAACACATTGCCACTCGGCCGATAAAAAGAAACTAACTAGGTTTTATACCTCAAGCGGCTGGGCTTGCTGTCCGTTTCCTTGCACAGCCTCTTGATTATTTTGAGGAGCGACTGGAACTTCCGCAACATTAGCGTTCTCGACGGGAGCCGGATCTTCTGGTGGTAGAACTACCGGAACATCAACGGGAACTTGGTTGTTAGCCATGAGGACGATAGATTCGCTTTCGCGGAGAGTTTAACAAACTGGCCACGATTGATTGAGTGCTCCCTTATTTATACCCATGTTACGCACGGGTGCATTTGGAATAGTAACCTTGAGAAAACCAGACGCTTGTCAGACAGGCGTCTGATTTTCTTGGCTGAAATCAGTGAAATGACAAATGATGCATTCCAACGTGAGTGTTGACAGTTCAGAAACCACAAACTAGGATTTAATTACAACAAACATCAAAATAGATGACAAGCTGTCAATTAAGTCAATAAGTTTAGATTAACTTAGCGATAAACCCATCTTTTCAGGTCGGCTAACTATAGTTAACTTTTCTTTCTTCCTGCCGCCGTTGTCGGAGCAACTAACCACAGTTGAGTTTACTACGGTAAACCGTAAAATGCAGGTCACACTCAGGATGCCGTTAACTATAGTTAAATCTGCTTAACTATAGTAAACTTCATCCAGTGTGACCTCAGCCATTGCCGTCCAGTGACGTCACTACCAGAAAACCTGGTAGTGATTTTTGATTGGTTCATATTATATAATTTCGCATAATTATCAGCCGAGAAGACATGGACTCGCGATTGTTGATCGTTGAGTTTCAGTGGAGTGATTGTCTTTGGCAAAGACCTTGAATTCGTAAGGAAAACATCTGGAAATTAAATGGATTGAAAGTGTCCTGCACAATAACCGGCCGACTAACCTGTAAACATGTACATTTTATCGCGTCGCGTCCGCGGGGTTGTTGACAATCGATTATTTGTTCGCACTCGCAGTGGTAAAGAATGTCGCTACTCTCTTCAAGGAACTGTTCTTTCCCGTAAAAGAGTCTTCGTATTTCTTCGAAAATTCTCCATTATCCTTTCATGTTTTTCTACTTTTCTGTTGCATCATTTACATAGGTAATATCTCGTAGCTGTGTCGATTCGAACGGCAGATCGCGAGACATGTACGTACAAAGATCAACGGAAAGACAAAGATCAACTGTACTTTGCCTCCAAATATAATATAACGATTTGTTGCTTCGGAAAGGCTTTCACAACATAAGAGGTACTTGAGAAGCAAATGGGATGGAGATATATTAATATAGGTAAGGCTTTTATTTTGGTCGGCATAATCTCAAATAAATATTTCTCACGAACTCTTACTACAGCCGTGACAGTTTTATTATATTTGCATAAATTAAATTGTTAATCCGCCTTGACGTCACTGGACGGCATTATCGGCTATTGGATACAGACGTCTCTCTCGGGAGGAACGAACCAGAGGAGACGGCTGAAATTCAGGCTAGAGAACTAGAACAACCGGCTATATTAACATTTTCTAGATGCGGCGCGTAGCTTTGATCGGAAATCGACATTGGCGGGAAATCTTGACAGATAGTTGAACTGTGATGAGAAATGATTGGCCAAGAGCTCGCTAATTGTTGGAGAGGCGGGGCTTCAGATTCACGCACGACAGATGACTAATTTTTTTGAAGTGCTATTTTCTACGCTTTCGATTTTCAACCAAAATAGAGTTTAAAAAAAGCTCCCACTCAAGAGGAATTTATTCTATTTGTGTGAAATTTTCACAAAAAGTAAATTGATATCGCAGCTGCAAAAGGTTGTCGGGGAATTGGGAAATTCTAAAAAGAGAGCTCGATTACATGGCTCCTGTTCATTCCAAGCATAATGGACCAGTGTTGTATATATACTTTTCAGATGAAGGCTTTTCTTAGCAATCCACTAACTTCGTCACTACATCCACGAGTTCACCATTGGGTGCCTATGTTTTGATTAAACAAGAGGCCCTGAGTGGCCTTAACTCGGGCCACCTTTAATTAATACATGGAGTTCCAGCATATTTTTGTGTCATACATGGTTTGTGCTAAGATAATCGATTCACTACTTATGCTTGTGATAATTTACATTACAATCACATGGTTGTACTAGATAGCAAACAAATCTTAATTCATATATTTAAAGTACTTGTATGAGATCAGTAGTGTTATTAACAAAACCGGTTTGTAAATGCTATTTTCCACCTTCTTCCAATCCTTTAAAACCACCAAAGGTGGTCACAGTCCCTTACGGGAGATTCTAATTACAAAGTTTTACTGATAAATAAATTGGGGTTTCATCAGGGTTGTCGCTTAAGGGACTGGTCAGAAATTAGCAGGGGGAGACGGTTGAGATGGAGGGTCATATTTTTTTGAATCCCCAAAAATGGAAGGTCATAAATCATGGGGAACTGAAAAAGGGTTGTTGTTTGGGGAGAAAGGGTCAAAATATTTCATAGTCATTGTCCAGGGAGGGTTACCGTATATATTGTTTAGACTTTTTGATTTCATTCTCTACCCCCACATCCCACCCCCCCCCCCCCCCCCCCCCTCCCCCCTTGCATCTCCCCTGCAAATTTTTGACTAGTCCCTAATGTTTAATAAAATATTGTGTGCATTGATTTCATGCATGTACACCACTTGGGAAATAACATTAGAGTAACACTAACTAGTATACACAGAGAAGTGTGTGGCCCTCCTACCCTGCGAGCAGGTTTCTCATCTCTTTGCCTTTCCTCCAAGTAGTATGGAACCTCTCAAGACCGTATGCTGATTGCACCCATAATACTATACTTGTATGGTTTTTGTACTGGACTTTCTAATGGGTTAGGGTGTTTTCTATTGTTGCGTAGGCCAATACTATCGCTTGTTTCGAGAAGTTCCACCTGGCCCCTTTCCTGCTGCCAAGAGGAAACGATTACATGCGCCATGGTATCTCGATTTCCATTGGCCGAGAAAAACGAGACGGTAAACATTGCAGATTCAATGTAGATTTCAGATTATCCATTTCCTATTGTTAACGGCAAGGGAAGGCGAAGTGGAGAAAATCAAATGCATTTCCTTCTTCGAGGGGATAAATCAAAGCTTTCTTTAGGATAAATTAAGGTAGATTTATTGAACGGTTTATATTTCAAAGTCTTCTGTGCAGCAGCAAAATGAGAAAACAAAGCCGGAGTTTGAAGCCCGTTCGTATCAATCGTCGGCAAACAAAAAACTGCGTGACGACATAATATAATACTGTGGGAGAGCCATAATTTATACTTTCCAGTTCTTGTTTTCTGAGTTCTGTTATTCTTTTGACGATTTTAACTTTTTCTTCTTGGTCTCTATAAAGTCACATACAGTTCAACTTATGGACGATTTCATTTCCAGTTCGAATTACTGTCACCATTACACTTAATATAATTCTAAAAGTAGGGAACAAGTAAGATTTGTGTGCGTAATTATAAACACAAATATTTCAACCTCACCAGTTCTGATTTCCGTTCGCGTTCAAAGACAAGGGTCAATCACTATTCACTTCCAGGTTTTGTGACTCTTGAGTTGAAGTCTTTGTATTAAAGCTCGGCATTGGTTAATTGACTGGTTTAGTCAAGACTTCCCAGTTGTATAATCTCAAGAGTATTTCAGGAGAGTATACTTGGCGGGGTAAACAGCCAACATTGCAAACAATCAAAATCCCTCATTGACCTCCTCACACTCAGTGTGTGATCGTAATGAAGAGCATTTCAACAATATCAACACCGCAATCCTATGGCATTTAGATGCAGCAGTTCAGGCATTTTCTTTCCGTTTCCGTGGGTTATTGGACCAAAACCATCGAAACCAAACCATCACTCCTCCTCCGGCCGGCAAGACTACATGTAGCTGACTGTACGATTAGATCGCCACATCCCTTTCGTAAATGTAAGAATTTTCCATTGAAAGCCCCTAAAAGTCCTGTCAGCCCTAGAATAACTGAACATCTTGGTATTTCATTCGAAGAAACCTTTGGTTTCAGCAAAATAATGGTTAAGATTCGCTCCGTTGCATGCTGACTTGGCACACTAAGTATAAACCAAGACAGACCATAACCAAGATCGGGCGGGTGTCGAATCTGATTGGTTGATTCTGTCACGTGTTGGGAATCGAACAATGGGCTCCTGTGTAATCTGATTGGTTGCTGGCGCATTTCAGCGACACAAAAAATAATAATAACAAGAGGCCCTGAGTGGCCTTAACTCGGGTTTCTATAGCATGTACTGCATGGAGTGCTAGCATAATTTTGTGTCAACATGGTTTGTGCTAGAGTAGCCAGAGAATTGGTTCTCTACTGATGCTCTTGTCTGTCAAATGTCAATGAGCAAGTGCCCCACGTATTCCGGGGGGGGGGGGGGGTTAGGTTAGGGTATGCCTGGGGGGTTGGGTGGGGGGGGGGGGGGGTTGGAAATGATAGAGCCATAATACACACAACACACACATACATACATGCTGTGCATGTACATTTCAGCCACAATTTCCCTCAATTCTGTAGTTTAATATTACTTTCTTTTCAATATTATTGTTCCTTGAGGGTCGTTAGAATTACAAAAAAAACTTGGTATGGGTGTTGTTGATTGAAGTGCAATGGTTATTTGAGTAGTCTGCACGATATTGAGTCACTCAAATTTGATGCATTGTAATTATATCAGGTGCAGTACAACTACATGTATGAGAAATCAAGCAATTTAGAACAACAAATTCCACATAATGTTGCTATTCATTGTGAATAGTTACATGTAGGTAATGTCATTCTACATGTGAAATAAAGTCATCTATTTGTAATTGTCGATTATTAACAAACCAGTGGAGATGGCTGACATTCAGGCTAAATTCTCAATACAATATTTTCGATTGAGGTTGTAAACTACAGACCATTTTCTAGTATTAGTGAGCTGCCACTGTGCTAGTGCTCATTTTCTACATCTTGAAGGAGACTGAAACTTATAATGGCAGGCCACAAATAAACATGCAATATGTCCGCTCTTTTTATATGATTGGGGTCGCAGGAAAATTAATTTTCATTCCCAAATAATTCGTAAAGTACTTGTACTCCTGATCATGACCGAGTGCAAGTGACGATGCTGACGCCAAGAACTGAGGAACAACAATTACATTCATTTTCTCATAAGATGATGGAAATGTTTACGAGTAATAAGGCATAATAAGAAATACAATGATGAGAAGGTAGGTCCTTAAGGTAACCTTAGGGTTATCTTAAGCCAGGACCAGCTCAGATGGAAAACACTGAAACAAGATCTAGCTTGCATGGCTAATATATAATGGTACCAAGAAAGGGGAAGGGAAAGAAAGAGTGCCACTTGCATGTAAGTATACTCTCAGTTCTGGACCAAATTTAGTTATGTTATGTTATAAACTTGCAATAATGATAAATACACTACTCGATACATCATATCATTATGTCAGTTCTAAAAATAAACATTAAATACACTGTAGAATGCCTAAACCAAGAGATAATAATCAAATACAAAGGGCTACAGGCCAGATGTAAATAGACCCGGGAAATAGAACAACAATAACACGCCACAGATAAATATGCGATTTCCACATCAGAGTCATTTATCGTTCGTTTGAAAAATCTTCATTTCGGATTACTTACTCAGTTTATACTCACTCACTGCATGCTGGATTTTCGTTCCCGAATTTATAAACATTTAAATACATGTGCATGGGGGGCGAAACGACTGTAATTCTTTTGAAAGGCCCCTGTCAGTCAGAGAACTGAGAAATCGGGTCATTTCTACTACACTTTCGAGAGGTTCATAACAATAAATAACAACACAACGACAGTCAATTGGTATAAAGGTTATCATGTTCAGATTAGCGGCTACTTACATTTACAAGCTGTTGTCTTTATATACAGTCAGTGTTGATCGCAGAGCAGAGCAGACTCCGCTGTCACGTCTCACGAGTGTATCTTAAAGCATGTCGCATAATATGTGATAAATTCCCGTCCCAAAGCCCGTAAAACACCTCTCAGCTTTTGAAAAGACAAAAATCTTGGTATTGCACTTGAAGGAATCTTCGGTTTACACAAAAAACAGCTGATATTAAAGGTTTTGCAAACTCAAAATTCCCACTCGCCGCCATCTTGAAAAACCTGGAAAGTTGTCCACTGTTCACGTGACCAGCACAGTGCAATCTGATTGGTACGGTGGTGAAAAGAACTTCCAAAGTAGGCACAATCTGATTGGTTGACGGCGCCAACCAGCGACACAAAAAATAATAATAATAATAATAATAATAATAATAAACGGCTTGCATTTTCTGACTCGTGCCTCGGCCGAAGGCCTGGCCCGAGTAATAAACGGCTTGCATTTTCTGACTCGTGCCGGCCAAAGGCCTGGCCCGAGTAATTATAATGAAATTGACATTACAAACTCGACCCAGTCCTTTTTTCGTTGCTAAAGTGGCCAATACTTGCGTTGCTGCTATTGTTCATAGTTGAATTATGCAAGGTTCGTTTCAAACTACGCCCTTTTCATGTGTCGAATTCAGTGTTAGGCTTTGCTAGTACTGAATCCGATACATGAGAAGTCCGACGTTTTAAACAGGCCTTTGTCTCCTGCAAAAAAGAACCGTGCTTGATGTCGTGGAGACGTTGAAAAACTGATACAGAACGTAGAGAAACGGTTTTTTATTTGTTTGTAAGCGGATCCAGTGATGATGACATCATAACTTGTTAGCTGCCACTCGACATCTGTTGCCTTCTTCAGCTTCCCATCAGTTCCTCTACTGCTGCAGGAGTGCAGTCAAAGACAGCGGCATTTAGCCTCGCTGTAAACCGAGAGAACGCAGGATCACAGACCTACTATAAACGTAGCCGTCTGCATATAGCGCTGAAAGGTGGAGGAGAGAAGAGGAAATAGCTCCTGCAGTCACGCTATTGGCTTCTTCCATTTTTCCGTCCGCCAGACGGACGTAAATTCCCATTGGCTAACGAGTTGTCAACAATAGATATGATTGGTTGATTTCGATCTCTGACCAGATTGTTGCGATCGAATTAAATGATCGAAATTCTTTCCACTGAAGCAGGTTTCTCCTCTACTAGCTGCGAAGGATTGATGGAAATTGCATTTTACAACAACACTTCTAGTGCTACGTTAAGGTGTCTCGATTGAACTTCAACGCCACTTTGCGAATTCAGGAAACTTGTAAGATTTTTGCTTGATTCTGCTCAAATTTTCACATACTCTAAATAGACCCTTTCAGCTTGCCCGTTTGTTGCCTCATATCAGACCATGTGACTTTTCCCTTGAGTAATGCGTTTTTGTTTTTCTGTATCCCAAAAGGAAATAATGTACCAATTTATATAATTGGACAACAAAGCACTGAATCCTCTGGAGAACTATCACGAGGTCTGAAATGGGGCAACAAACAGACAAGCTGAAATGGTCTATTGCTGCGCCACTCCCATTGCTTTCTCGATTTTGGAACCTCTGATAAACCACGTAACACTCTTCTCAAACTCATGAATAATTCATGAGGTAAACACAATAGAAATCATGACCATGATGAATATTTAGAAATAGTTTCCAAATACAATACATCTCGCATTTCAAGACTTTAAGATCGCTAATTTTATCATTAAAGTGGAGTTTGAGAAGTACTATTTCAAACACGAATTTTAGTGTTTCATCAGGGGATCCAAATATTTGGATCCATTCTTTTGTATACCCGTCATACTGGTCTCTTATTTAGTATAATACCATGATTCCCTCGCTTTCCTTTGACCAACAACTTTAAAATAAACAGACTCTTGATGGTAACCCGTTATAAAACCCGCTTAAATTCGGTACTGTTGCTCAAAATGATATTTTTCAAGTCGATCATTCAACATTTGGTGTATTGTTTAATAAACGAGCATTAAAAACACGAAAGCGCAGCAACAGTATCAGTAAACCTGATCAAACACCTGCAAGTTAATTAAGTAATGATTCGCCTAAGAACTATAGCAAAAGACAATAGGCTGCGGCAATGAGCATATCCCCACGTACGATGTTGCTTGAATATGCCTTAAGTGCTGTTTGAGATGTCTATAGTTCAAACTACACCCAAAAAATAAAGCATTGTTTTGTGTTGTTCGTTCTTTTTACTGTGAAACCGTAACCAGCCAGCCAATCGGAAAGGGAGAAAACAAGAGTTCGTTCAATCGCAAATTTGATAACTGTCACCACATACGATGCTCTTCTAAATTAAACCGAAGTAAGTTTGATCAAAAATGAATTCAAACTTCAAAAAGTATGGAATGAAAATGCATTATTTCGGTGGGTTTCTATTGCATTTACGAGTAGTATCAACCATTGAAATTACGAGAAAGAATAGAAAATTAGCACCTTTTACATTCCTTGCCGTTCATGCTATCGTTATTAGCCGGAGCACTACTTAAATGGCTTCAAGTACTTTATTTCTGAAAGATAATTATTTTCAAAAATTGATGAAAAGCGTACAATTACTTGTTTATAGCTATGTCATGCGTCACTGACTTGCGTAGTCGGAATACGGAGCAAAAATTCTAGTCCCATAATAGATGGTTTGCACTCAATCCCCAGAGATTTAAATGACAAAGGCATGGCGGCCATGTTGGTGTACAGAACAAAAGAAGCTAACGAAGAATCTATTGTTAACTGTACACCAACATGGCGGCTATGACGTCACGTGCAAAGGGTCCATAGTGGAGCGGTCGCGTAGGAATAACAGTGAGCGTTTATGTTCAATCTCCCGTATCGGGTAATTCTACTTATGCTTATTGAGCAAAGGTTTTCAACTTTTCAACACATAACTGCATCCCCCGAGGACTGAGGTCTGTTTATTTGTTTGTCGACTCGTTTTTCTTCACTGTAGGGTAGGGAGAGCATTTGGTCTCGTGTCCAGGACTCGCAGTAACCGCGCTGGTTGAACCTTAATCAAGTCACATCCGCGAAGCCGTTCTGTACTCGAAAACGTCGTCCAAAACAATCGCTTCTTGTGATATTAGACTTAAAATTTACGCTACGAAGGTAGTTTGGTCATTGGTTTATCTTTGTTTGGTGTTGAAATTGTGTTTGAGTTTTATTTAGTTTCCGATATTGACGATTTCGTTTTCGGTTTTGCCACCCGACTGGCTTGAAGTTGCCGACCTTGTTATCCGTTATAGTTTGAATTTGAATTGAGCAGTCTTAAAAGTAGGGGGGAGGGGAGGGAGGTTAAAAAATGACAAAATCATAAAAAGTACGTAAAACACGTTTTATTCTCGTTTTCACTTCACAAACAATATGTAAACACGTTTTATTATAGCTTTCACTTCATTATTGTGGTTTGCCTATGTTTTCACTATGAAGCCGTTGGTTGTATAAGGAATGACTTGGAGGGTCTTTACATTTTATATGTAATTCGCCTTGCTGTAAGTAAGTAAATATACCTTCCGAACACGACGTTTCCCTTAGTCGATCGGCTTATGATCCGTTTCAGATTCACCGCCACTACAACAACAACTACTTTATTTATTTATTTATATATCATAATTCGCAAAGCTAATGTGCATCACTGCGAATATATGAAATAAATTACGAAGAACAAAACAAACGAAATTAAACCAAATATGAATAAAACATTGGCGGTTTGCTAGACACGTAATTCAAGTAGTGCAGACTTAAATGCACTGAGTGTCTGCATCTCGATGACATAGTCCGGAAGCAAGTTCCAATCCTTTATGGTTCTTGTGAAAAAGCTGTATTTATAAGTATTGCTAGAACTACCCATATTAATGAAGCGCATAGGGTGACACGATCGCGTAACACGGGTAGGTTTCTGAATGTATGAAGGAAGCTCAATAGATGTCAGGCCGTTCACGATTTTATAAAAGATAATTAACCTAGCAAACTTTCTGCGCATTTCTAAAGTTGGCCAGTTCGATTCATTCACGAGATTCGTCACAGTCCCTGGTTCGTATGTGTGACATCCCTTCACGAACCTAGCTGCCCTGCGTTGGATACTTTCGATGTTCTGTTGGTGCTTCTGTAGGTGTGGGTCCCAAGCACTAAAATAAGAAGCATATTCAAGGCGAGGCCTAACAAGTGTAGTATAGGCATTCTCCTTTACACTCTCTGGACAGCTACCAAGGTTTCGCCTAATGAAACCTAATGACTGGTTAGCTTTGCCAACAATGTTGGTGATATGATGGCCCCAGTCAAGATTAGATGTCAATTCGATGCCAAGGTAGGGATGGTGTAAAACAGATCTTAAGGGGATCCCCCCCATGGTATACTGGAAGATGGTTGGTGACTTTAACCGGCAAATCCGAAGTATACTGCACTTGTCAGGATTGAATGTCATCTGAATGTCATCTACTACAACAACAGTCTTTATTTCACTCACAATGGAAGAGTTACAGGTAGCAAAAAAACATAATACGTTTCTGGGTTGGTTGGTCCTGAAAGAAACCTTAGGTTTATCTAGCCAGGACCACCCTGGCACTAGCATACTGAGAAAGGAGTTCCATGACTAATCAATACAAAATAAGTACTGCAGTGGAACGGCAAAACAACTATCACATAACAGACACTATGAATACTAATTAAGGTCTCGATAAAGGTTCGACGTGTCATTTCGGAAAAACACTCTTGCAACGTCGGAATTAAAGCCACATAGACATACTCTATACCGTTTTAAAGGTCTTGAATTGAAGAAAGTATATATTTAATCCGTTTTGAACAAAGGTTAAAAGCGTAGATGTATATATTTCTACGCGAAATGACTCCGTCCGCCAGAAGGAGTTCAGCCCTTCAGGATTTGAAACAATGTTTTTCTTAATTAGCCCTTTCGAATCCCAACTAAATTTAATCAAATACTGTGTCGGGCATTTTTGATATATTGTGTATTACAGATTTTATCCCTTTTCAAAGTTGAAAAAGTAGTTTTGCATCTCATTTTAATACAAACCAGGTCATAAAACCTGAACGAAAAATTATTTCAAAATTCTCCGACACAGTATTTGAGAAAGTCGGCTGCTTTCTACGACACGTGAAAAATTTAGCAAAATTGGACAAAACGCTAAAAGGCTAGCCTGCGAATACAGCCGCCTCACATCGGGTGGAAATAAGCCCCCCGAGAGTGACGTCTGCGAGTTGTGTGTAAATATTCCATACTGATGGCCGTAAGTTCGTCAAGAATCCGGACGAACGCGTTGATTGGTTGCCGATTTCATATATCGCGGCTGTGAATTTCAAGATGGCGGATGTTGTTGTATCGCGGACACGTCTTCGTGATTGTGTCGATTCATTAGTTTCCCTCTTTAAAATATCGTCTGTCACTGATAACCAGTTTGAGGCTTTGTACTGGTTTATATCTGGAAAGGAATTTTATGTTAGTTTACCCACAGGTAGTGGAAAATCTTTAATTTTTCACCTCTCAAAACCTTGCATCTTATTGGACCCCATTGGGCTGCACTGACAAAGAATGCCATTGTTTTAGGGTTAGGGTTTGTATTGTTTCAGGGTTAGGCATTGTTTGGATAGCCAGTACTATTCCAGGTTCCGAGGAGGTGAAGGCCGCCCCAATTTTTCATGTGGTTCCTAGTCTTGTTCACATGTGGATGTATGACAACGAAGACAGCAATCAAAACACAGTCTCCTGGAAAAAGGTATAAGCATTCAGTGTGCTTTGATGTAATTAATTAGCACGTACACATTTAAACGAGCTCAGTGCTCACTCTGTGAAACGTGATTAAATAAACTACTACTACTAGGATCCAATGGGCCATTCCATTTAAAATCCGCTGCCCCCTATTGAGGGGTTCACTTATTATTAAACCCTTATTATTATTATTATTCACTTTGGCCCTTCAAAGTCAATTCAAGCTTATATACAAGAGAGTGGTCGCTGTGGCAGAGTATTGCTCCGTTGTTCAATGGCTTAAATTTGAAAGATGCCGATACTGACATGAAGGAATATGTGAAAACAGATAGTTGTTGAAGAAAATTGCCAATGAGGCACTTTGACTGCCCAATTTACCCAGTGGACACAACTGCTGTGATGTATGCAGTGAAAAGTGTAAATGCCAAGGTGAATACTGCAATCAAGACATGCACCTACCTACTGATGCAGAATTGTTGTCACCAAATCGGCACCATGCATGCATGTAGACAGGTTTCACAAGAACAGAAAAGTACACTTCGCTATAAGCTAAGACAGTTACAGAAAAGGCTTGTGATGAAAGCAGTGATTGTCAATGAGGACTACACTCCTACTACACTCCAGTCCCGCCGTGCTTACTCTGGTTTGTACTTTAGGCAATCTGTCATTCCCACCAGGACGTCCAGCTTTAGGGACTCGTATTTTTTGCGCGTTGTTAACTTATGGAATGTCATCCCGGATGAAATCAAATCATCCCCAACTCTAGCGACCTATAAAAGAAAACTCAGACACTTCTTCTTTCATAGGCTAAAGCATGCATTCAACCAAGACGACATTCGCAGCTACAAGCTTATATGTCCTAAGTGTCGTCGTACCAATGCTTTTATTATCTGTTCTTGCTAGATCCTTCTTTTGCTTTATTATTATCTTTGCTTTACTATATTATCTTAATCCAAGGGTGTAACTGGGGACGGGTGTGATCGGGTTTTATTGTGGGCTGGGTCACTGGTGCTTAAACCTTGTAGGGGACTTCGTGTCCTTTTGTTTCTGCACCATGCATGTTATGCTAAATCCTTAAATAAATAAAAATAAATAAATAAATAAATACTGTTATGTCTTACCCAACTGTACTTTTAGAACTTGGTAAAGAACAAATTAACCAAGTTGTGGATCACTCGCTCTGACATAATATTTACTCTAGAGGATATCTTGAAACATGTTGACATATGGCAAAAAAAGCTGTTGCAGTCAATTGCCCTTAACCAAAACGAGTAGGAGACTAGGTACTAGATTGTCGTGCGGTGCCTGAGCAACGCATTTGGGTAGACAGGAATTGTCTGTCTGTCTGTTGTCATTGCATCGAAACAACATGACGAGTGTTTGAATGTGTTCCAAGAGTTTACAGAGATATGCCAAAGCCACTAAATTCAGTGCCGAGTTCCTCTGGAGTGTTCCGAGGCAAACTTGCACCAGGAATGTCCTCTTCAGCTAAAGAAACATGAAAACATTGAGAAGATTGCTTACTCGCCGCCTTGTTGTTTCGATGCGAAGAAAAGTCCTGTCTAGATCTATCCAAACGTGTTGTCCAGGCCCTGCGCGACAAACTAGTACCAAGTCTCCTACTCATTTTGGTTAAGGGCAATAGCCCACTTTTGATACATGCTTCATTGTCACACAAAAGTTTTGAAATGAGGCTCCGGGAATAAATAATACTCAGTGATTCGTGATTCAGTGATTCGGCGCGGTGACGATCGACACCAGCGAAGTTGAACAGATATCTCGAGAACTGAGTCAAATCAACTCACCATAATTTGTAAACAACCGAGTGAATTCTGTAACTGGCTTACTCGCTGTACTGGATTCTGCTTTTCGCTGTTCATACAGATACCGAAACTACAAACAGTAAGATGACTTGGCTGAAGAGAAACAAGGTCTGAGTTTTCTAGATACCCGTAATCGGCGTATCTTGTGTGAGTTGCGACACTGTGTACATCTTGGTTATACAAATTAACGGATTCAAATTAACACTACATTCAGACAGAGAGTTAATCTATACCGACACTTTGATATGCCAAGGAACTGGAATATCAACACAGTACAAGGTGAGGGGAATTTAAAGTACTGACTTCATTGCTGTGTTCAATTAATCTACACTTAATTTCTAACGGACCTGAAACAAGGCTGATCAAAGCGAACATAAAGCACCATGCAACATTGACCATAAATTATTCTGGAACTAACAATGGCACTCAATATTCTGCAACCAACCTTGTTCTCACTTGAAAAATACCCGGGAAACGTAATATGAATGATCTGAATCGAAGGAACTGCATGGGCTATGCTTTATACACATCCATATATAGTTTATGTTCTAGGAACTGGAATTCGGTTTATATACACATCTGAATAGTAATATTCATTTATACGTACTTTATATTAATCCCTTTATATATCCTGTAATATAGTGTCCCCAATTAGCTGGACAGCTAAATACTATTGACACTCAAATAAAGTTCATGTATGTATGTAGCTATCGGCCTGAGTTGATTTCTGTTCTACACTAACTTACACTGTATATCACACAGCAAAATGTGTTACTAATTCTCAAATCAATGCCATAATCATATAAAACACACATGTATACATATAGCCCCATAAGTATCGCATCCAATGATTTAATGTTACACAAAGATAATTACAGTTTTATACCCAGATGCATCCCCTTGTATACTAACATATAAGTCAAGACATGAAAATTTTCACATTACTTAAAAATCAGGATTACGTACACCGTCCACATCGACCATTGCAGCAATGTTCAGCTTTTCAGACTGTTACCACAGTTCTTTCTCTTTCAAAAATATGTTGAACGCACTTTGATAATCTATGATTACTTCTAGTAAATAAATAAATATAAAGAGAAAGGGTACAAACTCAGTCTTATTTTCTCTAGCATAATAGATTTTTACTTAATGCATAAAAGCTAATATTTGCTGAGAAATATGTCCTATCTCATCCAGAATGAAAGTAATACTGATCAGTCCTGGTTACAATATATTAACAACACCCCTCTCCCCGGGCAAATGTGCAGCATTTGGCAGTTGTAGTTCATTATATATCCATTATCACTTATCGCAAGAGCATGAGTAGTGAACCAGTATTATTCTCTGGCTATAATAATAACATTTATTTATGACAAAAACTCCATGGACTACATTTATTCAATGTCTCAGATGTATTTTTAATAGAATTCGATTAATTTTATCTGAACAAAATTTGGCCCATCACAGAACCAGTACGCTCAGTGGTTAAGTGTCAGTCTGTTGAGGTAGTCAGAGTTCGAATCCAGGTAGGACCTTAAAATAACTGGGAGAACTGGTACTGCATGCCTTTGCTCTGACATCTGCAAATGGTTCTAAAAGCTTTAATTGTGTCTTCTTGGATCACAATGTTCAATTGTAGGCCAACACTGAGAATGCAACCAAATCTCTGGTAATGACCACCCTCAAGTGCAGTGGAATTATATAGTTGTATAGATATAGAGGGTAAATAAATTTGTCCCCAATTATAGCAATGCCATGCTAAATACATTGACTCACTCTCTCTTCTGTTAGTAATAGTAGTACTAGTTCCCTTGGTGCCACTATATACATTTTATATATTTTAAATATACAGGCTAAATCCAGTAGATTGTATACATACTACATAAAACATAATCATGACTGCTGCCTTAAAAAAATATTTTTTATTGTTGTTGTAAATGGATGGGTAAATAATGCATCTATCAGCAGCTTCCATCAGGGGTGGATCCATGGGAACCTTGTCAGAATTAATTGTTTGTTGCCCATTGGTGAGGGGTGGGGGGGGGGGGGTAGGGTGGGAAGCTCACTAGTAGTAGTAGTAGTAGTAGTATAACTTTATTTAAGCACGCTAGCCCTGTCAACAGCAGCTGATTTACACAAGGGGCGTGACAGAAATATAAAATTTACAAAATATAAAAATATATTATGAATATAGATAAAAATATAATGTTTGAATATTACGTAATAATGATTAAATATTTTTATAGCTAGTATTTTTGAGCGGCAATTTTAGTCTTGAAAGAAGGGAATGAGTTGGAGTCCCTAATTTCATTTTGGAGCGAGTTCCATATTTTTAGCCCCACTATACGAGAAACTCTTTTTCATACTTTCGGTTTTGGGTAAAGGTAACTGCAGTGAGGAATTGGAGCCCCTAAGATTGTATTCCGTGACCTCAGATTTATGTTTAAACAGATCTATAAGACAAATTGGGGCTTGACTATTTATGACTTTGTACATTTGTTTCGCCTTATTTTTAGCCCTTTGAGTTTCAAGTGTTTCCCACCCTAGAGCATCTAATGCTTCAAGGTGGGGAGCATCGTTTCTCAAATTCAATATTATCCGAGCAGATCTATTCTGTAATATTTGCAAACGTTTGGAGTGTCCGTGACCTAGGGTGTCCCATACCTCACTACAGTAATTGAAATGGGGGTTAATAAGGGTATTGTAAATATCAACAAGGGTATCTCTATCTACAAAGTCCCTCACTCTGCGTAGAGCTCCTATTCCTGAGGACACTTTTTTAGCAATTTGACCAACATGTTTGTCCCAGGCCAAATATTGATCAATCTCAACACCTAATACCCTGCTATTGAAGACCTGTTCAATTTGGACCTGTTCAATTTTAATCTTTGGCTGTTTGACAAGATTTCTAAGTTTAAAGTGGGATCCAATCAGCAGAAATTCAGTTTTCGCTACGTTGAGTCTCAATTTGTTTGCCAGGAGCCACCCCTTTACATAGTTAAGGTCCCTATTCATGGCCATCTCAAGTTCCTCTAACGATCCCCCCGAAACGGTTAAATTAGTGTCATCAGCAAACATACGAGATGTTGAGTGCTTTAGACATTCCGGTAGATCGTTAATATATAAGAGGAAGAAGAGAGGGCCAAGGATAGACCCTTGCGGGATTCCACAAGTTATCCGGCTTTCGGAGGATACCGAGTCATTTAGCTGGCATATTTGTTTACGATCAGTTAAATATGATTGTAATAGATTTAAGGCATTTTCAGTTATTCCAAGGATTTCCAATTTACGTAAGAGTATTTTATGATTTACTGTATCGAATGCCTTTTTTAGGTCTAAAAATACGACCAAGTTAAACATTTTACGATCCATATTAACATACCAGCTGTTAGTACAGTCAAGAAGGGCTGAAACAGTTGAGTGTAGCTTCCGAAAGCCAAATTGATGATTAGAAATTAATTTATTGCTAGTAAGGTACTCGTAAAGCTGGTCATAGATAATTCTTTCCATGATCTTGCTGATAACCGGCAGGATAGAGATCGGTCTGTAATTATCTGGCAAGTTACGAGCACCTTTTTTATACTGAGGTATAACTCTGGCTATTTTCCAATCAGAAGGAAAACAACCAGTAGATATTGCATAATTAAATACAAAAGTAAGCGACGGGGAAATAGCTGAACCCGCAGCTTTCAATATTTTCCCAGATATTTTATCAACACCTTTGGCTTTAGATCTGGATAGTTTCGGATTATGCTGTTGAGAAGCTATTGTATTACGATAGTAATTAGCCTTTGCTATTTTTAGCGCTATGTTAACCTTATTCCTGGCTGATTTGTATTCATTCCAATCGATACTTTGTTTTGATATAATTGCTTTGCGCTTGTATCTGTCTCTTGTGTGAATCAATTCCTTTATGTCTTTAGTCAACCACGGAATATTGAAGGACCTTGGTCTTTTGTGTTGTATTGGAGCATGCTTGTCCAAGACTTCCAGGAATAATGTTTTCCAAGAGGACCACATCGAGTCCACCTCTTTTTCGTGAACAATTTCCTCCCAGGGTTGATTAGAAAGGTCTTCAATAAATCGTTGTTGACTAAACTTTTTCATGTTTCTAACTTCGATTAATGTAGCTTTAGCATGAGATTTCGTTACTGACTCCAAAAATTAAACTGTGGTCACTCATTCCAGTGTGGATGACACCCGATAAGGCAATCTTTTCGGGTGACGTTGTTACGTAATAATCAATTAGGGTTCTCGATGAGCTAGTTATCCGAGTGGCCTCTGTTATTAATTGAATCAGCTGATAAGTCTCGTAAAGTGTTTTGAGCGATTTGGTTGATTGGTTAGGTGTGTGCTTCAACAAATCACAATTTAGATCCCCAAGGAGATGGAATTCTTTGTTTTCATCATCAACTGCCTTTGTCATATTTTCCAAACTGTTGAAGAATTCACATGAACAGTCTGGAGGACGATAAACAGTCGAGACAATGAAGGGTTTACTATTTGGTTTGATTATTTCGATGCAAATTGCTTCGAGATCCACTGGGACTAAGTCATCCCGAATACGATAGTTGACCGAATTTCTTATATATATACAAACGCCTCCCCCTCTACGGGATCTATCTCTTCTCCCTCATCAAATTGAAGTATACTTCAAATGTACTTAAAGTATACTTTTCAACACTTTTTTGTAGACTAAGTACATTTTAAGTATACTTGTAACATACTTTCTACACAAAGTATATTCTGAGTATACTTGTTAATATGTACTTCATATGTACTTATCACAAGCAAGTACAATTCAAGTATACTTCAAATGTACTTAGGTTTCTAAGTATATTCTGAGTACACTTGTTAAAATGTACTTCATATGTACTTATCACAAGCAAGTACAATTCAAGTATACTTCAAATGTACTCAGGTTTCAAAGTATATTCTGAGTACACTTTTAAAATATACTTTGTATGTACTTATATCACAAGCAAATACAATTCAATAAAATAAGTCTCTCTGCATGCCAATTAACCATGCAAGAAGCACTTTATCAGGAACGTCTATTTATTACGCCATGCACAGGATGAACGCGAACGCGGAACTCCGAACTGTTTGTTGAACTCCCACTTCAATTCAAAGAATTCGATCAAGCTCCTAACATGCAATCATGTCCTCCGACTCTGGAAAGTTTAATTTGTTTGAGGATTTCTTGTGTTGTCGCCATTTAACTTTAGCAGCGCACATGGATGTCACTTTCTCCATCGTATCTGACATTGGCGAACGGACAACTTTGTTTATATAACTTATTACAGATTAACCTTTGGCAGCATCTGGGTATTAAAAGACGTTCATCACAAAACACGTCGCGGAGAATGCCAGCCCTTACCAAAATCGGGTACACAAAAGTATACCTCACCTGTACCTAAGGTATACCCCAAATGTACCTATGTGAGATTATAGGTACAATCTAGGTATACCAAGAATGGACCTCAATGTTTTAGTGGAGTGTTTGAGGTATACTTAAGGCACACTCCACTGTACTCCAAATGTACCTTAAATACTCTTGGATAAACCTCAAGGAATGGGGTACACTTGAGGTACACTTTACATGTACCCCAAATGTAAATCTCCATACTCTGCATAAACCTCAAGGAATGGGTACACTTCAGGTACACTTCACATGTACTTTAATTACTTCTGGAGAATCAGATAATTTTATATATTTTTACATGGCTAAAGTGAAAAATCTGCACCGAAAAAAAGTGGTCGGTAAGTGGTCGGTAAAACTGTGTCGGTAAGTGGTTGGTAAGTGGTCGGTAAGTGGTTGGTAACATAATTGCCACTAAAATACGCATGACAAAACATATGACAAAAAGCCACTAAAACATATGACAGACAAACCACTGAAACGTATATGACAGAAAAACATGATCATGGTGTTTATAAATTCACTTATTCAGTGCATAAATTACGACACAACATATTTCAGACAGATAAGTAATATTTATTAATCAAAATTAAATTGATTTCATAATATTCTTTCTTTAAATTAATTTATTCATGACTGCATGAGTTAAAGCAGGGTTAAAGAATGAAAATATTTCACGATTGAGATATCGATTTTAGCCATCATCGACCACAGGCTACTCAAGCGTAAGGTTTTGATTAACCGTTTATTTTACAAGATGACTGGGAATTTATAGTTTTTAGAAATTGCAATAATTCTGTAAATATTGAAATAAAAGAAATTAGACTTTACTTGTGTGTTTGTCAGTTAATATGCTGTGTCTGTGTGCAATTTCAGCGCATTCGGGTGATTATTTCTTCCTAATCAAAAACCTTACGCTCGGGTAGCCTGTGTATCAACAATACCTTGGATGTGCCCGCATGTTTCAACAGTTGGTCAGCAGTAACCACATCAAAACAAGATGGCGGACCCTAAACGTAGCGAACTGGCGTCTTGAAGTTAAACCATTTGATGACTAGTTCTTCTTATTCTCGTGCCATCAAAACCTTTTCCTTTCTGGATAAGCAGGCATTTAGGAAAAGAGGAGTGCTTTCCCGACTTTTTGAATCAAGGAAACTGTTCAAAGGTGGCTCAAAGATGCTAGATGCATCCGAAATTGAACACCGAGTGGCGAGTATTTTTGGAATGTCACTGTCAGCATCATAACCAATCAGATTACCGGAACAGTTCTGGCGCTCAAAATGTGAAGTCGTTAAATTTCCAACGGTCTTTGCTCAGGAGGGATATGTTCAACAAATACCCGCAACCATATCAGACGTGCGTTCTTCTTCTTTATTGGAATCCTCAGGATATTACTCGCATATTTAAGGTAAATTGCTTGTGAATTAATTGTGTTTTGTGATCATGGATGTAGAGCAAAACCTTTGGACTTTGGTAATTTTTACATCATAATTTATTGTACATGTTCATCGCCTAGTTGTACCTCTGATCTGTGCATGCATGATCACGAGCTAGTCTCGATCAGTTGCTTTGGATTAAGTACATGTACCATGATGTACCATGTAGTGATATACACACGCACCTAATTTATATATAATTTTGTGTTATCATGCAGTTGATTAAAAGAAATTTCGGAGCCGTATTATTTCTACCTCAAATCTGATCTGCACTCGATCTGATTGATTTTTTACTGCCACTTAGAAACACATACATGTAGGTCTACCACACCATGGCAAACTAGATATACATTTCATGTTTATTTAGCTTTTTCAAATTAAGGAGCAACTAGCAAATACAACACCACTTATATAATTAGTTCTAAAAACCTAACCCCCATGGCCAAATAAAAAACCCTAACCATTTAAAACCTAAAATCGTTCATATAACGAGTGTAAATAAACCTGAACTATAATGGAGAATTTAACAAAGTTTTCAAGTCATCTTTTTAAGTGGCACTGAAGTGGCATTGTGTTCTGCAGTTTAGCCATTACATGTATAGGGCTGGAATCATTCAACATAGATATGTACTCATTCGACACAACCATTCAACATGCTTTGTAACCAGGCTCACTGGTTTATGATGGTTTTGAGGTACCAAATCAAATTATTTAGTTTCTTATTTTTATTCCAAGTATCTTACAGACTGCCAACATATTGCGTTGCAGAACAGAAGCATAATTTTTCTCAGAATGATTGTGTCGAATCAGTATGTCAAATAATAATTATTATTATCTATCTCTATGCATGTCATACTGAAATCAGTTGCAAGACAATGGTATGGTTTTAGTTTTTCAATACAATTTGAACCATGTTATTTTTTTTGTATTGATGAATTTCAGCACAAAGTAACCGGTTATTTTCTAGTGTATAAAATATATATAATGCACTTATCAATTGAAACCCATACCTGGTTGGTAATCTATAGAGTATACATTTGTTTCTTGTAGAACAATAAAGCAAACAGATGAAACTGAAGAATGCTGATTCCATGGAGAGCAAGACAAGGCACTATTATGCAGCTGAGTCCAATGTTATTGAAACATCCAAAAACAAAAGTTAAAGTCAATATTATTACAAATCAAATTGTGGTTATAGTTTCAGTTGGACAATTTGTGAATCAGACTAAATTTTTATACTGCAAATGGCATTTCTGGCCATGTACCTTGTAGCATTTGCTTAATGATCAGTTCAAGTAATAAAAAATATATCTACGATTTACGAGTTTCAACATCATTGGTGGAACTTTTTAAGTACATCTTGAAAGCCTGCAAAAGTTATATACCCTACCTGCAGGTGTACATGCAGTATTTCGGAGTACAGTCTAGTTGAAGAGGTACATTTGTGGTATACCTCAAGTGTACCCAAAATGCAGGTTCCCAAAAGTGTGATACTTTGGATATACCTAGTATGTACCTATTTTGGGTACGTTTGGGGTATAATTTAGGTACAAATGAGGTATACCCCACATTTTTTTGAATATTATTTGTAGTACTGTCTTTAGTTAAAGAGGTACATTTGAGGTATACCTCAGATGTACCCATAATGGTTCCAAAAGTGCGCTACTTTAGGTATACCTATTTTGTACCTATTTCGGGTACGTTTGGGGTATAATTTAGGTACAAATGAGGTATACCCCAAATGTACTCAATTTTGGTAAGGGAGGTATCATGTTCGGTAACCAATCCGAACACGGATGCACGCTTTCAATTAATTTGGCGCTCAAATCTTGAAGTATAATATTTCTCTTCAACCGTACGTACGATCACGTGAAGTCTGTTTGCTGCAAAGTCTCTGTCTTTTGCTATGGTTTTAACGTTATCAAACTCTATTTCTTTAATAACAATCTCCAGGATTCCTCGATAATCGAAGGTAAGTAGAGCATTCTCAATTTCGCTCAGAAAAGCACGTTGATTACAACTTTACAACCGATTTCCGTGTTACGTGCATCCGCGTAAAACAATATGTTATCGATTCAGTACTCGAAGTCTATTGAGTAATATGAAAGAGCACTAAATTATTTGATTCAGTACCTCAAAACCAGGATAAACAAGTGAGCCTGTTTACAAAGCATGTCTGTCGAATAGTTTCCTATTGAAATCGGTTGTACTATAAATAGCTAGGTATAAGTATATACTATTCGCACCTCCGCGCGCCGCTATCTGTTGTCATGCATGCAAGTTTTAATATTTTCAAGTCGTTCATGTATCTCGATCGCCCTTGCCCCATGGCAAAGGGTTTTTCTCTTTGCCTTTACTGGCTCACATGTAAACGACTAATAATACTCTGTAGTTAAATATAACATAGCTCGGTTGTTGAAACTACAATGTTCGTGTAGCAGATTCACAAATAAACATCCAGGCAATTAACGTGCATCCTTCTGTTTTCCTCTTCCTCGCTTTGGCCCTTAACTTCGGCTTATTAAAGAGAGACCAGACTACATATGTAGGAGTATATATATATTAGAGAGTGGGGTTTATAATTTGTACGGCATGTGTGTATTAATTAGAGCATATTTCGTATGAGTGGGACAAACTACGGCATGTCTGTAACCGTGTACTGTGCTGTACGTACTAGCTCTGTGATCTGATTGGATCAGCAAGACAAAAACAATTGGAAACCATTTCAACATCCACGGCATGCCGTAAGCTAACCGTGCTGTAGTTTGTCCCACTCATACGAAATCTGCTCTAATAGCCCTTTGTTAGGTACATGTATATAAACCAGAAAATAATATACATGTACATGTAGGTACTTGTCAGTATTATGCTTGAGTCACTATATTAGCATATAGTAATATATTACATACAATATTTTAATTTCATGATCATGGATATGTGGATTTTCATATATATATTTCATGTTTCTACACCTCAATCTTCTATGTCTGCACTATATATAGCTAGCTATATAGCTAGTACATGTAACTCCAGCTTTAATATTTTTTTATGTCTGCCAGTTTAAGGAAACATTTCACATATGTTTTCACACCCCCAATATCTGACATTGTTATATACCACCAGTGAATATCACTTTTTGCGCGCTCTTATTGGCTACTCAAACAGTGAATATGATTTCATATTCACCTCTGAGCAAAGCAGCGATCATCTCGCGCGAGTTTTTGTCCATTTCACAGGAAATAAAATAACTATTTGGTGCTGGCTATTCACCTACAGTGTGGAATATACTAAACAATTATATATTCACCTCAGTGTTGGTGAATAGTGGTGGATATTTACCTCGCCGAAGCGGCTCGGTAAATATCCACCACTATTCACCTCCACTTCGGTGAATAATTGTTAATTATTTTTTCACACCATTTTTCACATCTTCAAAACATGTCACAGCTAGGTGTTTCACACAAATTTCACATGATATATCCCAGTACAGTTAATATAGATATTTTGAGGATATTACATGGTCGCGCGGAGATACGGATTTTATCTTCGAGTGTTGATGAAATATCTTATGAGTGAGCGCAGCGAACGGGTAAGATACTCATCAACACGAGAAGATAAAATCTGTATCTCCAAGCAGCCATGTAATGTTCTGTTTAATATATAATTATTGATGAAATACTAGTTTCAATCTCTTACTAAAAAGGCTAGAAATCTTTGAAAGCGAGTCATATTTTCAAAAGTGATATATTCCGGTGTGAAGATATCATTTATATCTTCACGTGTGAAGATATCACTTTTTAGAAAGAAATATACACTGGTATTTCATCGAAAATTATATATTAAAGTAATATTAATAAATATTAATATTATTGTTACTATAATTCACATGTAATTTCACAGCAATATGTATTGTCACATCCTTGTCTCCCTGCATTTGGTAAATGTAGTCTTGAATATTTCACATCATTTCATGGTGTGAAAAGAAGGACACCTTTTCACATGGTAGTTTCACATCATTTTTTCACATACATGTTCATGTGAAAAAAATTATGTGAAAACTATGTGAAAATATGTGTGAAATTTGTTGATTTCACTTCCCAATTTCACATATGTCACATGATGTGCTCCAGTAGTGTTAATTGAAGTTGTGTCCTGTAAATTAATATACTTTACATGTAAGTATACTTTAAGTATACTTCAAGTACATGTTTTATCAAAGTATACTTCAAGTATACTTTACAAGTATACTTCAAGTATATGTTTCACCAAAGTATACTTCAAGTATACTTATCATCCCATCAACTTTGTTTTCTTTAGTCCAAAAACACCACTACTTTAAGTATACTTTTTATCAAGCAAGTATACTTCAAGTATACTTTACAATATGGTTTCTAGTACAATTAAAGTATACTTTAACACTACATTAAGTATACTTCAAGTATACTTCAAGTATATACTTTATGTATGTTTCAAGTATACTTCAAATATACTTCAATTTGATGAGGGCTGACTATGTTGAAGCCACAGATTTTGACTTCATCATTTAATATCGTCTCATCAAGCCTATAGTTTCGTTAAAAGCAAAAAGATCTAATGAATTAAAAAGATTAGATATTCTCAGTTCATCGATATGCTTGGGCAAGCTGACAATATTTAGTAGAGCTATTTTAAAACTACTGACATTGGGGATTGAATTTATTTCCTTCACTGACTCAAAATCGCCACTCACAGAACCATTTAATCAATTATTAGTATTTAAGAAATCGCTAAAATTCTTCTGGAGCAAACTACTACCGCTAGGATTCAAATGAAGTCCGCGATAGTTAAGATGAGTAGCGTTAATATTCGAATGAGATAAAAAATTCCAACCATTAGTGTTGGAAGACGACCGTAAAATGCAGTTAGTTTCCTTTACCTTACCGATCAGTTCCTGACTGTCCGTCCGGTGAAGTAGTTCCGAGATGATAACAGAGGTATTGGGCGACTCTCGCTGTATCTGGTGACCCAACTCTGTTATACTGTCGGCAATTTCCTGTGGCTCTGAAGACCTCAAATCATTAGTTCCAACATGTAATATCAACTTGTCTGGCTTTTTGAGAATGTGTGGCTTAATGTAATGATGCATATCTGACATAGTGGCTCCCGAGAAAGCTGTAACGTGATCATGTTAATCGTGTATTGTATTACGAGTGGTGTAAACATACACACACGTATACTGCATGCAAAGAGTATACACGGACTTGTATTGATTCTTAATAAAGCATTATAAGTACACTAAAACCATACATGGTGGCAGGTATATATAGTAAGAACCCAGCAAGCAGCTAAGAATCCATACAGCAAAATGAGTGGCTCAGAGGACCAGCCAGCAACTTCAGCACCGCCAAGCGCCAGACTAAGCCTAAATTTACAGCCGCCTACAGACCTCGATCTTGGGGATAAGCACAGAGCGGAGAACTGGAAAGCCTTCAAACAGCGCTGGGAACACTACGCAATCCTCGCACAACTCCACAATCAGCCGGAGGAATATAAGGTAGCGCTGTTCCTGTACTCAGTGGGAAATGAAGCAGTAAAAACGTTTAACAGTTTTGACCTCAGCGAAGACAACAAAGGAAAACTAATTAAGTGCCATACTTGAAGCCTTTGAAACATTTGCCATCGGAGAAAAAAACGAAACCTACGAACGCTACAACTTTAATAGTAGAGACCAAGGGGAAGGAGAATCCATCCCCGCGTATATTACGGAGCTTCGCACATTGGCCCAAACATGTAATTTTTGTGCATGTTTAAATGACACTCTAATCAGAGACAGAATCGTATTGGGAATTAGAGACAACGACACACGCAATTGCAAGCGCCTATTACAGACAAAGAAACTGTCTTTAACCCAGTGCATAGACATTTGTTTGGCAAGCGAAGTAACCAAGTCACAACTAAAAGCTTTGGGCAAGAAAGGGCCCGAGGAAAATGTCCATGAGATACGAAATTCGCGAAGAACTCAAGCCAAGCGTGACAAACCAAGGCCAAAGGCTGAAACGAAACGCGACACCAGCCGAAATACAAGACAATGCCGGTACTGTGGTAGAGCACACAAAATCGGTCGAGAACACTGCGCAGCGTGGGGCAAATCTTGCTCAGCGTGCGGAAAAATGAACCACTTTGCTGAACTATGCATGCAAGACACCTTCAGGAAAAGATACCAGACTCACGCTGTTGCAGAGAATATTCATGAGAGCACAAGTGACTCGGACTATCTTGAGTGCGTGACAGTGAAACACGAAGCGGTCAATGGAGTTGATGACAGCAAGAATCCAGCCGCTGAGCCAATCTACGCTGAAATGCTAGTAAATGGAAGTCCAGTCAAATTCCACATTGACTGTGGCGCATCAGTAAACGTTCTGCCGATCAAATATGTGAAAGAAGAAATACTCAGGTCCACCAACAAGACGCTTGTAATGTGGAATAAAACAGAGCTCAAACCGAAAGGCACTGCTCGACTGACGATACGTAATCCCAAGACAAACAAAAAGCACTCAATCGAGTTTGTCATTGTTGATGACAATCTGACACCATTGTTGGGGTCACGAGCTGTACAACACATGAAACTGATTGAAGTGAAACGCGAGAATTTTAAGTCCATATCATCAGTGAAGCATAAATCATCACAGCAGGACATGATCCTTGGCGATAAGGCTGACGTCATCGAGTGTTACAGAGATGTATTTCACGGGGAATTAGGGACTCTTGAGGGAGAACAGCGGTTGACAGTTGACCCTGACGTGACGCCCACTGTATCGCCCTCTAGACGCCTACCATTCGCCATGAAATCGAAACTCCAGGCAGAACTTGAGCGGTTGACGAAGATCGGAGTCGTTGCGCCTGTCGACGAGCCGACTGACTGGGTCAGTAATGTCGTTACCGCGACCAAACCGTCGGGAGATCTCAGGATCTGTATAGATCCGAAGCCTCTAAACAAAGCCCTCAAGCGAGAGAGGTATCCAATACCAGTTGTAGATGATGTCTTACCAGAGCTTGCAAAAGCTAAACTCTTCACAAAAATTGACGCGAAGAACGGTTACTGGCACGTAGTCCTTGACGACGAATCGAGCAAACTCACCACGTTTGACACACCCTTTGGTCGATATTGCTGGAAGCGACTGCCATAGAGTGGTAAAGTGTGACGTCACGAATTTGCAAATTTCTGAATTTTAACTTTTGGTCCATCGATATTGAAAGACAAACTCAAAAGAATGTTGCACACCAAAAATGAGGTGAATTGGTTAAAATGCGGCTGAGATATGAGCAGCTGAATACATAATTTTCTTTAACAAATCACTGTATTTTCAGCTCAGTTCTAAACTTTTAGAACTGAGCTGAAAATACAGTGATTTGTTAAAGAAAATTATGTATTCAGCTGCTCATATCTCAGCCGCATTTTAACCAATTCACCTCATTTTTGGTGTGTAAAGTTATTTCACGGCGATCTTTCAGACTCAATGTTCAAATATTGTTAAAGCGAAAATTTATGTTTTGTGACGTCATCGCTTTACCACTCTATTTGGTCTGTCAGTAGCGTCTGAGATATTCCAGAAACGCCTAAATCAAGCCCTGGACAAGCTTGATGGTCTTCTGACAGTTCACGATGACATGGTGATCTACGGCATAGGAGACACCGACGAGGAAGCGAGAGAAGATCACGACCGGAAACTGATTGCCTTCCTAGAGAGATGCAGAGATCGAGGCATCAAACTAAACAAAGCAAAGTTACAACTCAGGTGTAAAGAGATCACTTACCTCGGTCATCTAATGACCAACGAAGGCCTTAAAGCGGATCCAGAGAAGGTCGAAGCCATCGTGAAGATGCCACCCCCTGAGGACGTTAAGGGAGTGCGCAGACTCTGCGGCTTTGTAAACTATCTCGCGAGGTTTATGCCGAACTTGTCTGATGTACTGGAGCCAATCCGACAGTTGACGCGCCAGGATGTTGAGTGGCAGTGGAACAACACGCACGACAAGGCGTTCCAAACGATCAAGCAGATGGTCTCGAGCGCGCCTGTGCTCAAATACTATGTGCCACAGGAGGAGCTGACCATACAGTGCGATGCCAGCGATAAGGGCATGGGAGCGGCACTTTTGCAGCACGGTCAGCCTCTCGCCTTCGCTAGCCGCGCTCTCACAGACACAGAGACCAGATATGCACCAATAGAGAAGGAGATGCTCGCTGTAGTCTTCGCTCTACACAAGTTTAATCAATACGTCTACGGGCGGCCAGTGACGGTCAACAGCGACCACAAGCCACTGGAGGCAATCGCAAAGGAGCCTCTTAGGAATGCCCCTAAGCGACTTCAGGGCATGCTCCTAAAGACGCAGAAGTATGACATTGACATCGTGTACAAGCCCGGCGTGCAGATGTATCTAGCCGACACCCTCAGTAGAGCATACGTTGCGGGTAGTAAAAGTGTCAAAGAGGAGTTTGAGCATGTGAACGCAGTTAAGTTTGTTCCTATGACCGACAGGAAGAAAGAGCGCATCAGAGCAAGCACGGCCAGAGACGAGGTTTTGCAGTAGCTTAAGGAGATGATTTTGAACGGCTGGCCAGAGGACGGAGGCAGCGTTCCAGCGGCACTCACTCCATACTTTAGCTTCAGAGATGAACTGGCCGTACATGATGGTCTTGTATACAGAGGAGAACGACTGGTCATTCCAAAAGAGCTTAAGCCAATGATGCGTGAGGAGGCTCATAGCTCTCATATCGGAGTGAATGGATGCCTTCGTAGAGCGCGGGAGAGCATGTTCTGGCCATCAATGAACGATGACCTGAAAGGGTACATAGCCAAATGTGAAACATGCCGGCTTTATGAATGTCGGCAGCCGAAGGTGACACTCAGAAGTCACGTGCCCACAGACAGACCCTGGGAAAAGGTTGCGGCTGACCTTTTCTCTTTGAATGGCAGGGACTACCTCGTTATTGTTGATTACTTCTCAAATTTCTGGGAAATCAATCACCTTGATGACACAAGAGCCTCAGCAGTAATTAAGAAGTTGAAGAGCCATTTTGCAAGGTATGGGATCCCGGATAGCGTTGTCACAGACAATGGTCCCCAGTTCACGTCAGACAGCTTCAAGCAGTTTGCTGATGAGTGGGACTTTGAGCATTACACTAGCAGCCCAGGGCATCAGCAGGCAAACGGAAAGGCGGAGGCAGCAGTGAAAATAGCGAAGAGGTTGCTGCGCAAGGCGAAGGCTGATGGGCGCGATCCTTACCTAGCATTGTTAGCTCATCGTAACACGCCATCGGAGTCAATGGGAACAAGCCCAGCACAGCGTCTACTGGGTCGCCGAACCAAAACGCTACTCCCAGCGACAGCCGAGCTCCTCAAGCCTCAGGGTGTCAACATAGAAGAGGCAAAGGTGCAGAGGAAAATAGCCCAAGCAAAGCAGGCACATTACTACAACGAGCACGCCAGAGATCTAGAGGCCTTAGAGGAAGGGGACGTTGTGCGCATGCGTCCCTTCCAGCTAAACAAGAAGACATGGGACAAAGCGTTTGTCCGAAAGCAGCTGGATGAACGGTCATATGAGGTTGAGGCCAACGATAGCGTGTACAGACGCAATAGGGTAGATCTGAAGAAGACAGCTGAAACTCACACATTCCCACCGGAAACAGCGGCTCCACCAGCAGATGAGACAGTCCAGGAATTGCCGCATGATATGATGCAGGTGCTACGTCAACACCAGCACCTGCAAACTCCAGACCGACGAGAGCCACCAGAGAACCGGCTCACTTCAAAGACTTTATTAGATATTAGCTAGTAAACTTTGGACACATAAGGACTGGCTTATGTCATAGACACTGTTAAGTATCAGTGAGCATTTAAGTAGTGTTACTGTTGGAATTTTATATCTCCCGTAAAGGAGGGGGGATGTAACGTGATCATGTTAATCGTGTATTGTATTACGAGTGGTGTAAACATACACACACGTATACTGCATGCAAAGAGTATACACGGACTTGTATTGATTCTCAATAAAGCATTATAAGTACACTGAAACCTTACAAAAGCCTTAACCGACACACGCTGGCTAGCGCTCGATATTTCCCAGCCTTTGACGTACCTGAGGATGGAGTCACCAGCAATAATTACATGATCCTTAGGCCTTTCATGGACGTGGGTGCCTGAAGTTTCCAACTCTGATTGAACAGGAGCCGACTGATTTCCCTTGTTTTTGCTTCTTTTTTTCTTGTCACTGTTATTTCCATTAGCAAAATTTTGCTGACTCTCATCTTCAAGCAAGTCTGACGTGAGCTGACCTTGCGTAGCTGTTTTGTTTTTGTTTTGTTTTTGCCTTTTTGCTTTCTTCGGTTGAGAAGAAACCGGTGGCGTTATGTCTATTATATGTAAATCGGTATCTTCGATACGGCTTGACGGCAAGTTTGATGGCAATGGGTTGTTAAGGCATAAGACCTTATTTACGCTTGGGGCATAGTGCCGTTGCATTGCCCCAATTGCGATTATTAGGCCGTCCTTTTCATGACTTACTTGGGTCAATTCCATTTCAAGCGATTTGACGTGAAGCCGAAGGCGAGAAATTTCATCAACTTTAGACTTTAGCTCTTCGTCTCTGTTACCGTCGTCTGCCCCGCTATAGGCACTCCGACATGATATAGCCTCTACTTTTTCACTTAGGCAAGTAATGGCGCTTTCGATGGATTCAAACATGCTTTTGCATTTGGAACAAGCACTAGAGACGCCATCCGTCCGGTCGACGGCGTAGATACTAGCGGGAGAGCGTGTTATGGCCGACACATCGTCCTCCACGAGACTCTCTCGTTCGTCGTCCTCGGCGTCTCTTTCAGTGACCTGTTCTGGCTGATTTTTGGCTATAAGCTCCTTTAATTGGTTGATGTACTCTTGTCTTGAGGTTCCTTGTACTTGTAAAGTTTTTGTACTAGCATAGAAGTTCACTGTTACTGACTCGGATTTTAGCACGTCGCATCCCGTTGTAGAAGCGTTAGTTGCTGTTAAGCAAGTCGAATCTCCTCGCTCAAGTTCGTTTATCCAGAACTCTTTCAACTTATTTAGGTCTCCATTCCATTTAAACTGGTTCTTACTAGCAACGAAGCTAAGGTTTTCAGCCATAATTGCAGTATATACTGATTTAAATCACAATTTTCTGAGCGAAGCTTAACACACTTCTTCACGTCTTGTGAGGGGATTTCACAGCGATTGGTTGACGGTGGAAAATCTCGACACAAATAAAAAAAAAAAAACTTGCCTGGCCTGGCCCGAGTAACTAGATTCTCCCAAGACCATAGCTTGGTACTTGTCTGCATTGGCAATCATACCGTTTTTACCGAACCACGAAAAAAAAAATCAGAACCACTTAGCAAATCTTGTTAAGTGGATAGTTGTCGTATCACGTGATCGATGACGTCATAATTATATAAAATAGTTTAATTGAAATGTGGCTGCCACGATAACATATCAATATAAAGTAACCCTGCTAAAACATTACTCCTCCCGCAGTGTTTCAGACCACGCTTAGAAAACATAACTATCATGATAAGATAAGGAGATATTTAGGGTACAAAAAGTCACCTGATCTATGTTGCATATTTTCGGATTAATTACTCGTTAACGAAACATTATAGTCATCTTTTCTAAGCTGATTTAGGTAAAAGGCTTCAACCTTAACTAAACATATCCACCCATCATCCTAGCTGTTTTAAACTCGGAACCGCGTTTTTGATTTACTGATTTCGTGTTCACGTGACACGTTTTACTACACACAAACCACTTAAAGTAGTCAAGAATGGCGATACCTATTATCGTGAGAAACTTGGCGTACTTACCATACTCGGCTGTGCTGAAATAAGGAAAACAGTTTTTACCCGAAATTTGACCCCTGAACCAGGCCTTAACATGCTTGAGAACAGATAAATATAATACTTCTTTAATGGTCCTCTGAACCACTACAAACCCTACCCCTACATTTAAAAACACCCTAACCGTCAACAACGGGTGCTCACTAATTTAGGGTGCTTAGAGCTAGTCACTAATACGGTGAAGTCACTAAACAACATAAATATAATGGTTCTGTGAACTAATACAAACCCTAAAAATTACCGTTTGGGAAAAAATAACATAACCTTGGTTGAAATAATAACCTAGTTTGGACACAAATAAACTAGGTTGAACCAAAATAACCTAGTTTGGACAAAAATAAACTAGGTTGAAAAAAAATAAACTAGTTTGGACAAAATAAACTAGGTTGAACCAAAATACCCTAGTTTGGACAAACATAAACTAGTTTGGACAAATTTAACCTGAAGTATGTTTTAAACTACAATATATATATATATATGTATACATATATATTAAAGAACAGTGGTACTAGGACTGATCATGCGGAACACCCTTGGATATGAGGTGCCAAGAGGAATAATTACCTCCTACTTTGACTCTTTGTTTTCTGTCAGTCAGATAGTTCTTGACGAGACTTGCACTCTTTTCATCTACTCCATATGCTTTTAATTTAGCCAGCAAGAGATTATGTGGGATAGTGTCAAAGACCTTAGACAGGTTCAATGATACAGTTGTAACTTTTTCTTTGTTATCTAAGCTTTTCTTCCAGTCTTCCACCAAGTGCAGTAATGCGGACTGACAGCTATAACGTTTTCTGTATTCATATATTATATAAAATCAGAGAGCAGGCCTTGGAAGTATTCGTACATCTGGTTAGATAGAACTTTATCGTAGATGTTATTGCAGACTGTACAGAAGGACTGTTACAGGTCTGTAGTTTACTTTATTGAGTTCATCATCTTTTTTAAATAGCGGAGTAACTTGTCCCATTTCCATCGCAAAGGATTAGGAGCAACAACTGATTGACTGATTTATTATGGATGAAAGAGGAGATGATATAGCTGATGCCGATTCTTTGATCAATCTCGGATGCAGCAGATCATGGCCGGCAGACTTGCGACTATTTATTGGTTTGAGTAAGTTCTCGATAATAGTTGCATTTGTGGAAGTGAAAGTAAAAACATTGTTTTCTGGCATGTTGTGTAGAATAGCCTGTATGCTTGGATGATAAATAAAATATTGACCAAAGTCTTCCTCATTTAGTGTATTAACAGAGTCCGCTATATGGGCAAAAAATCATTAAAATCTCAGCGAGCTGCGTTTTATCTGTAATTGTATCACCCTGTTCTTTTAAGATGATGTCGTTTGCCTGACTTGACTTTCGTGAATGGAAGCCCCGGATGCTGAAATATTGGTATCATCAGCAAAGAGCCTGGGAATAGAATGACGAAGACAGTTGGGCAGATCATTTATAAATATTAGAAAGAGTAGAGGTCCAATAATGCTACTTTGAGGAACCCCACGTTATTTTACAATCAGTTGAGAGAACACCATTGACGAGGCATCTCTGCCTTCTGTCAGAGGGATATGACTGTAAACGTTTGTGAGATACGCCATGGATACCAATAGCTTTATCTTTATCAAGCAAGATTGAGTGGTCAACCGTATCGAATAATGCTTTCTTCAAATCCAGAAATGCAACGATATTTAAGAGCCCACAATCAATATCAACAAACCAAGAATTAGTTGTCTCAATAAGCGCAGAGGCAGTGGAATGATGCATTCGAAAACCAAACTGATGAACCGATAATAGATTATTTGAGCTAAGGTATCCATAGAGTTGGTCATAAAGTAATCGCTCAAACACTTTACTTATTGCAGGTAAGATAGAAATAGGGCGATAGTTATCACGGTCATTGTGTTTGCCTTTCTTAAATAATGGTGATACTCGAGCTAATTTCCATTCAGAGGGAAAATCACCAGATTTAATTATTAATATTTATATACCCACGATAAATTTACAGCGTTGCTGATATGGTCGTGCTACGCTATTATACCCTAATAATAATGATAATAATAGTAATAATAAAACTAATTAACTTATACTTATTCTATTCAGTTATTTACAGTAGTTCAGTGTTTCTTTTAAGATTAACTTTAAAACTATTAAGTGATGCAGTTGACCTTAGGTCGTTACCGAGACTGTTCCAAAGCCTCGTACCTCTGTGTGTTATTGACAATTTCAGGTAGTTGGTTTTCGGTGTGGGTAGACTGATACAGTGAGTGTTACGTAAGGAGTATGTAAGTATTCGCTTAGGAAAGGCACTACATAATACAGGAGGAGCTAGGTTTTGAAAACATTTATGTACAAAACAGGCAAGTCTTAGGTTATAGCAATAGTTCAGTGGCTTCCATTTGGCAGAGGCGGTTACGTCCTCACGTGGTGTTAGCCAATGGAGTCCAAAAATTATCCTTGCAGCCCGGTAATGAATTCGGTTTAATGATTCTAGAAGTGTTGTATTACACGATCCCCAACATAGAAATCCATAAGTGATAGCAGGAAAAATAACCTTGAAGTAGAAGTCTAACTTAGCATGCTCAGGAAGAAAATACAGGGACTTTAGAAGGTTTAGCTTCTGGACATACGATTTAATTAGCAAGGGCACCCAACGAAGTTTTCGGTTAAAAAGCTGTTCGGGAGAGTAAGTTAGCCTAAAACTAGATAAGCTGCAGACAACTGGTTTCAAACGAATTTCAAAAAGTACTCGTTGGGTGCCCTTGAATTAGGTCAGTTAAGTGCTTGGACCAGCCTAATTTGTCATCTATAGATAACCCGAGGCAGCGTGTGCAGGATACTCTTCTTAAGTTGGAAGATCCAAACCTAACGGCTGCAATGGGTCCGGTAAAAGAGCCTCTGTGTAATAGCATATATTCACATTTTTCCGGGTGAGCTGTCATTCGATTTGACATACACCAGTCATACATTATCCCAAGTACACTGTTTGCAGTGCTAATTGCCTCGTCAATGGTGGCCCCGGTCACAGACACGGTGGTATCGTCTGCGTACATATATAGATTAGCGAACTCGTAATTGGAAATTGTATTGGGCAAATCATTGCAAAATATCGAGAACAGCATCGGTCCAAGGACCGATCCTGTGGTATACCATATGTAACAGCTTGACTGCTGAAATGCACCCTGTTAATAACCGTAAACTGCTGCCTAGACTTAAGATAGTCTCTTTACCATGAGCGGGTGCTGTCCGACACTCCGATGGTGTAAAGCTTGTATAGTAGAACGCCATGATCTATTGAGTCAAATGCCTTTCTCAAGTCGAAGAATATTGCACAGATGACTCTGTTTGCGTCAAGAGCCTTCCTCCAATGTTCCGTTATGTGTATCAGTAAGAGCTCAGTGGAGTGTGCTTTTTTATACGCCCACTGATATGGACTGAATAGATCGTTTACGTCCATGTGATTTGTGAGGGAATCCGCAACTGTTGTCTCCATTAATTTGCTTGGTACGCTCAGTAGAGAAATTGGTCTATAGTTAGTCCTGTCTTCGGCATCATCCTTTTTAAATACAGGTGAGATCTTTGCCACTTTCCATGTGCTTGGAACCTGATACTGCGTTGCCGATGCCATGAACAGAGCTGTGAGTGACGGCACGATGGCTGTATCTGCGAGCTTGAGCAGTTTAGGTTCAATACCGTCCGGACTGCAGGCCTTGTTGGGCTTCAACTTCCTTATCATGTCGGTGACGCCCTTGTCCGTGATATTAATTTCGGTCTCTACTAGGACTGTAGCTACATCAGCTGCATTGGCCGGGTGAGAGCACTCGAGGCGTGGTGGTAGTTCCGCTGCTAGTTTTTCTCCCACTGTCGAGAAGTGTGTGTTTAAAATGTCTGCCTTTTCTGCATTGTCTGTTGCTAGAGATTTATCATCACGCTTGATCGCGACGATTGGTGGATGTGTAGTTGTGGAGGTGGCGTCATTTACTAGTTTCCAGTATGATTTGCAGTCTTTCATTATTGCAAACATATCCTAGTAATACGCCGTCTTTGCCTTGCGCACGTCTGCAGTAATACTGTTCTTAAGTGATTTATATTCGTCCCATAGCTGGGTATCATTGAGTTTCATAGCGCGTTTGAGTGTTTTGCAATTGTATCTCAGATTCATTCTGTGCCTGATCTGTGGTGTGATCCAAGGTAGTGACTGGCTGCGCACCTTGAAGCTCCGCCGAGGGGCGTGGTCTTCACAGACCCTATTGTACAGTTTGGTCCAGGCCCAGTACATGTCGTCTAAGTCGTCAAAGACATTACAGATCGACCATGGAGCACATGTAAGATCTTTCATAAATTCATTTTGATTGAAGTTCTTGTAGCTTCTAGCAGTAACGATCTTCGGTGGTGGACGGCGCACTTTAAAATTAACTATAGCTTGGATCAGCCTGTGGTCTGATATGCCGAGGTCGAGATAATCTGTGGGTAGGGGTTTCCCAGAAACCGGGATTGATCCACAAAATATGTTGTCGGGACAAATAAAAATCAAATTAACGGAAATACATTTTACCTTGACATTCCCAGGTTCAACTGAAAGCCGTGATCTACTGTAAATCACAGCCAACTATCAAAATACTGCATAAACACAACGAAGTTCCTGCCAAAAGCCCATTGCATTCACGTAATGCAATAAATCTACTAGAGTATTCCATATTCTTCACATTGCACCGAGTATTCAGTTTACAATACGAAGCAGCACCTATTTGACAGAATAAACAGAATATTGCTAAGGATATAAACATCCATAAAAGTTAGCCTGACTGTGACTCATGTCCTAACACTGTCATGCGAGATTTTACTTAAGAGGGCATCCATGTGAAAACCATGCACCCTGAAAAAATGAGTCTACATGGTACATCTCAGATTTTGTTCATATTTTGCACATATGTTACTATTGGCCTGGCATTAGACTTGGTAGAATATTTTGGAAAAATTCCAAAAACTGTAAGAGATATGGGGGTCAGTACGAACTGTCTCGGTTTGAGGGGTATTTCCACTATGTATTTTTAGTCATGTTTACAGAATATTTTTGAACAAACCATATAAGCTATATACACAAAACGTTTCTGCAGCATAAACACGACCAATTGCAATTTAATTATGATATAAGTGCCAACAAATATTCAGTATTCAAGGAGTAAGGCTTTCATGTACAAGTGACTTCCGAAATTATTTTTCAAAAAGTCAAATTTTAGGGTAAAATGACATTCGAATACTATCGATGCGGCGAAATTGTAGAAGATGAGAGAGTTATTATTTTGTAGATCAGTCATTTGGAAATACAACTGGGGACTAAAAAGTTTGTAAAGTTTATTCAGCTTAGGAGCAGTGAGGCCAAAGTAACATACTCCCAACGCCCGGGTCCAACGTAAATAAACAATCAACGCCAGATGCAATCTGTATCGTGTGCAGAATAACGGGACAAATTACGGACAGGAATGAGAAACATAGCCCTAAAATAACTGGGTGATAAATTTATTTGTCACTTATGCCTATGGTTTTGCAATAAACAACAACTAATTAACAATCAACTTCAAAATAAGAGAAATTAGTAATACGAAGGATGAATCAGCGATAAATGCATACCTGATTCTAGCCTTATTTGTGCTCTCCTCCCCAGCTCTGTCATGGTCTCGAAGCCACAACTTACGATAATTATCTTCTTGTCGATTTTACACCGAAAGAACATTTACCCATTATAGTTTAGTCAGATGGCTTGTAGCATCCGCCATTTTATTTAGGACTAGAACCCAGTCTGCTGGTGTGCACCACAGGTAGCCCGAACACATATGTGTACATTCCATGTGGAATATTGGAAGAAAAAACTCTCTACCGTTGAATCAGCCTTTCCTTTCTTGTCTATTTATATATATATATTGCTGATCAGATCCCTACACGCTAGGAGATCCGGTGTTTTATCATTTCGTCTGTGGTGCCCAACATATATACCAGAGTGGGTAATTTATATTGAAATATTTATGAATCTCATGAAACAGAACTGAAAATAATCATAATGCACTACTTAATACATCTACATAATTTTGTTTGCAAAACTTTAATTTTTTCAAGCTGATTATAGGTTAAAATTACCCATGATGCACCTGATATATGTAACTGTTATGGGGTCAAATGTTTGCATACATTCATACACAAGGTCACAACAATGAATTATAAATGATTTCTAACATCCCGGAGCCTAGTAAACATTGTTTTCCTCTATAGCCAACGTGAAAACATTGTTGCGGAAGCAAATTTTGCCTCATCGAAACAAAAAAATGTCTTTGAAATGCTTCAGAAAAATGTTTTCCTTCCTGGAAGATTGATTTTTTTTGCGCAAATTTTCCCGCGGACTTTGACTCGTTTTTACAGACAAATGTATGGAAAATTAAATCCACGATTGCATGCTTCCCAGCACAGCTACATCCCTCAAATTTCGATCAATTAAACTTTTACCTGGTATCTTAAGTTTGTATCTGAAGAATATTTCAGAAATTCGATTTTACGGATTTTATTTGTCATCGGATTCCCATACAAACACTGTATTTCGCGCCATGTTTACAACCCTTTCAAAATGTCGGAATTAAAATAAACCGCGAACTGGTCTATTACCTTAAAACTGTAAAGAAATACGTTATTCTTTGTGTACGGGGTTTGTAGTTTCTCAGCTGTAGGATGTCCGGTGTCCGCGGGGAACAGGATATCAGGACACGTGACTTGTCCCTTCGTGTGTACCGACCTTTACGTCTGCGAGCGGGCGAGGCGCGCGGCGTGATTTTTTTTCACTTACGTGGGTTGTTCTTTTATCTTTCGTTTTCCATATTGATTTTCTTTTTTTTTTTATGCAACGAGCTCCGCTATAAAGAGATACGAAGACGACAGTAACAAATCGCATACAAGTGTATCACAGGCAGCTTTAAGCAGAGAGTGAGCCATTATGCACTAGTCTAAATCAACCCCCAACCCCCCCCCCCCCCCCTCCCTAGTGCTGTCCCAATTATGCTCCAAATTCTCTGAAAAGATGCCCCAAAAATCGCCAAAAGTTGCCAAAAAGTTGCCCCAAAATTGCAAAAGTTGCCAAAAAGTTGCCTGAATTTTAAAAAGTTGCCTTAAGGATGCTACCGAGATTTTTCTTTTTTCGGGGATTTTTATAAGGAAACATGCTTTTGCAGAGAACTCTTCTTCCTTGATAATGCCTCTCTACAGGCGTTGCACCAGAGTTGCCCAGTTTGAACAGTGAAGTGTTCATTTTGAAATTCCTTCGCCCTGTGCCAAAGCGATACATCAGGCCCCGACGTTCCACGAACACAGTTCTTCTTTCCAGCAATGTTGTCTGGGAGTTTTCTCTTTCGAGAAATGGCAGCTTTTTGAGGAGTGCTTAACTTTGCTCCAGCTGTACCGGCTATAGTTAAAGGGTTGGATTCTATTATTTCATCTTCACTCGACAAGTCCGAATCCGCCTCCGCGACCTCCGCCATTTTGAATACTCAAGAGAACGCTGGCCAACAATACAGCATGCTCGTCAAACCACAGGATGACCACACTGATACCAACCCACTCGAGCGATACTTCCGGTTTTTAGACTGAAGTAAAGTGAAGTTTGATGCCAAAATTAAAACAAAATATTATTTTGCACATTTCAGGCCAAATGATTTCCCTGAAAATCCTAAAAAACATAAAAGTTGACCTTTAAAGCAGAAAAGATGCCCGACGAGAGAAAAGTTGCCCCAAATCAAAAAAGATGCCCCAAATCCAAAAAGTTGCCAAAAAGTTGCCGAGCATAATTGGGACAGCCCTACGGCCCTCCCCCTCCCACCCTGTCCCGGGTTGGGGGAGGAGGAGGGGGGGGGGGGGGGGTTACTTTCACTAGTGCATTACCTAAAATCAAAAATGAATAAAATACCCTGTCTAGACAGTACAGTACAGGTGAAAATATTTATAGATTTTATGATAATTTACTTGACACGCGCCATCAACAACATCCGCGCCAAGTGCCAAGGCATTTCATACAATTCTTGGTAAGGGGGTCGGGACATGCCTTCAACGGTAATATAGTTGTTTTTCCCTGGTAAAACCGAGAAGATATGCCACATTCCCTCGTTGAATATACACAAAATGAGCACTTGATCAAGTCCAAATCCATCTCGTGGATAGGGCGGGAAATACACGTGCAGACGTTACACGCAGTTCCTGTCACGCAATTCTTGAGATATCATTATATCACTGAAGTGATTTCATCTATTTCGGTGATACCACATTTGATTTCATGGATTATACACACATTTTGGTATTTCAACGGAACGAACAGAATATTATGAAACAAGATTGAAACAAATTGAGTCCGTAACGAGGTAGTAACGACATCAGAATGGCTTCCCGTTGCTGAATCTAAACGGTTCTAACTTGGCCAACTATTCGATGAGCATATAATAAAGGGCTTCCAAGTAAACGAAACCATTAGGGTTTTTTTTATTTTGAAAAGAAAACATCGTTTCTTTACAGAATAAAAACTAAAAACTTGAATAGAGATCGGCTGAAGAACCTAAATACGACTGTACGTGCATTTCTACTTGTCACTCATTCACCCCGCTACAGAGGCTCGCAAAATTCAGAGTGACTCGCCGGATTAGAAGCTGTATTTAAAGCGTAGCGTAGTTTGAAATCCTCTATATATCATATTCAAAGAAAATTCATTGTCTTTGATCCAATCAAACAATTTTAAACGAAGATACTGCCATAAACTATGAGTACCTATTTTTCAGCTTTGACTCCGTCAAACTCGACAATAATTCAGTCACTTTAGACATCTACATATCGGGTGATGGACTTGGTCACCCTTCAAAACTAAAATAATATTGAAAATGAATGTGCATTCGAATTCTTAAAGCAATTATTGGCAGAAAATCTGTGAAGTTCACCGTATTTTCGATTTTAATCGAAAAAAAATCGCCGTGTCGCCATATCGTCGTTTGTTTAATACCTGAACATTGCGGATTTTGAGAGTGCGTAATCTCTAACCCAGCATTAACTTTACAGAGATTTTTTTTACCAGATGCAAAGATCTATTGTAAGTCAATCTAGGAATATTTCTAAATTCAAAGAAAAGAAGGCCGCAACTCTGCAAACGGCCATTGCCAGACAGCATTTATCGGGTTTTATAAAGACCTATTAAAGTAGCGTTAAATAAAAATTCGACAGAAGCGACAAAATAGAAATAAAATTAGTTGATTTTGGTTTTAATATGCTGATGGGACTTAGTACTAAAGCAGGTAAAAATATTATCTTTCTACTTAAAATCATTTGCGATTGCGACATGTTACAACATAAGGTATATTTTGCTCTGATTTTGAGCATTTCAGGGGGTCCAACAGTTTGATTGTCATATCTCAAAGGCCTTTTACATTTCAGCCAAACTATTTCACATGGGACATTAGCTAGTTAAGATATAAATGTGTGCCAAGTTTAAAGGAAATCGGAGAGGTGCACTGTAGACTCGTCTGCATGGTTTTCACATGGACCCTCTCTTAAGTTAGTAAAATGTACGAAATCAATACTGACAGTACTCGAATACAGACTATATACCTCTTCAAGGTTGTATGTTAGTAGTATGCTTCTGATATTCTGATTGTATGTTAGTAGTATGCTTCTGATATCTGCTTCTGATATCCATAATCATAATACCAGATATGCTGCCAAACAGAACCTATACAGACCAGCTTCCAGAACAAAACAAGGATTAACTAGATTTAAAGCAATCGCATCAAGAATATGGGAAAAAATACCTATAGAGATTAAAACTTTATCCCATACTAGCTTCAAAAAACAATATAAACTAACTTTACTTGATAACCAGAACTAGTCATTTATACATGTAAATACTGGTTTTTTTTTTATCAAACTGCCTCCTAAACTTTGCACAACTTGTAAAATTTATACACACTTGTAAAATCCGTAAATATGAATCCGATACCTACCTAAGTACTACCATACATATGTAAATCAATGACAATACTCACTCCTAAATTGTTTTATTTATTTTACTTTTTTTTCCTCGACTATCTTCTCTGTGGTAGTGGTCAACTCGAAAGCCACTGGCTACTTTGATCACTACGCACTTTTCCTCAAAGCTGTCAATATCTATTTCTTCTACCCCTATAATTTATATTATATTAATACGTTTGTAATTTTGTAAAAAAAATAAAAAAATATAGTGCAAAATAAAATGAATCTGAATCTGTATGAGAGGGACCGAATTAGCCCTTTTTTTGTGGTGGTATCTCATTAACGTGTGGTGGTATCTCCTTAACGTGTGGTGGTAGGTATGACGTCACGGTTCTATTGTCTTAGACTCATGAATAAAGTGTGGTGGTATCTCATTATCTTTCGTCTTTCCGCATGAACAAAGTGCGGCGCTCTCATGAATAAAATGTGGCGCTCTCGTGAATAAAGTGTGGCGCTCTCATGAATATCTATTGTTCCTTTGGATGAGGTCATCGATCTATTCGGGCCTGTTTGGGCAAAGCCTATTGTTAGGATCAGCTATAAAGCTAGAACCGATCGACCCTGAATCCATTCAAGAAATTGAACTTTGAACAAGATCAATCGGCCCTGAAACCATTCGAAGTTGAATAAAAAAAAAAAAAAAATACTTCGCAATATCTAAACCCCTTTGTAGCGTAAATAGTAAGAACAAACTACTCGTGATAGGCTCTAAACTGTCTTTATTATTTTCCTTTACAGTTAATAACTCATAAGATAATTGTATACAAAATCCACTGTGACTCGTAAGAGAAATTTTGCTATTGTCCTTAGGGATTAACGATAACTGAAGAGCCTATTGTTTGGAGGAAAACTCTTGTGATGCAAATTATTCTCTAAAACTGAACTATAATTACCATACGAATATAAACAAACCACCAGATAATTAAACAAAGTTTATTCAATCTCAAAAACACCAATTTTAATAACAGTTCGTTTTCCTTATCCTCGCGGAGTTGATAACTTTCTTATTTCTCAGTTCTTGGGTTGATATAATGCACCGTGTTACAAGAATACACTGATTTATGTTTCATTGATTTTTTTCTTGTTGACAAATGCTGCTTACTGATTGCTTATATTAAAACGATGACAAAAACTTTCTTTTTTGACGTTTTGCTTCTTGTAAATATGGTTTTCGTTCTTGAGTTGATAACCTATGGACTTGTACCAAGTGGTTGGATAATTTAACAAGATACTTTGATCCACAATTAGGTACAGGGCAGTTTATCAAAGTCCGATTTTCCATGTTCACTCGTTGAAAGTTAGTATCAAATAGCACAAATCTACTTGATCGTCCCTTTTGTCGCCTTTCGTCCCTTTTGTCTCCTTTTGTCCCGCTTTTTTTTTGTTTGAAATAAAAAAAGAGGCATAAAAAAGCGGTACAAGAGGCGACAAACGGGATGAAAGGGATAAACGGAGATACCTATATCTGAATGTGACCACGGCTCTTGTCAGTAGGCCCTTTCGTCCCTTTTGTCTCCTTTTGTCCCGCTTTTTCCCGTTTTGAAATAAAAAAAGAAGCATAAAAAAGAAAAAGCGGGACAAGAGGCGACAAACGGGATGAAAGGGATAAACGGAGATACCTATATCTGAATGTGAACACGGCTCTTGTCAGTAGACCCTCTCGTCCATTGTGTCTCCTTTTGTCCCGCTTTTTTCCGTTTTGAAATAAAAAAAGAAGCATAAAAAAGAAAAAGCGGGACAAGAGGCGACAAACGGGATGAAAGGGATAAACGGAGATACCTATATCCGAATGTGGACACGTCTCTTGTCAGTAGGCCCTTTCGGGACGAAAGGCGACAAAAGGGACGATCAAGTAGATTTGTGCTATTTGATACTAACTTTCAACGAGTGAACATGGAAAATCGGACTTTGAAAAACTGCCCTGTACCTAATTGTGGATCAAAGTATCTTGTTAAATTATCCAACCACTTGGTACAAGTCCATAGGTTATCAACTCAAGAACGAAAACCATATTTACAAGAAGCAAAACGTCAAAAAAGAAAGTTTTTGTCATCGTTTTAATATAAGCAATCAGTAAGCAGCATTTGTCAACAAGAAAAAAAATCAATGAAACAGAAATCAGTGTATTCTTGTAACACGGTGCATTATATCAACCCAAGAACTGAGAAATAAGAAAGTTATCAACTCCGCGAGGATAAGGAAAACGAACTGTTATTAAAATTGGTGTTTTTGAGATTGAATAAACTTTGTTTAATTATCTGGTGGTTTGTTTATATTCGTATGGTAATTATAGTTCAGTTTTAGAGAATAATTTGCATCACAAGAGTTTTCCTCCAAACAATAGGCTCTTCAGTTATCGTTAATCCCTAAGGACAATAGCAGAGTTGATGTAATGAGTCACAGTGGATTTTGTATACAATTATCTTAAGAGTTATTAACTAAAGGAAAATAATAAAGACAGTTTAGACGTTCTTTCACCAATAATTTATTTCATCTCACAAGGTACTTAGAGGTATTTACAAAATCATATGGGTTACTTGCTTTTCAATCGTAAGTGATGCATCCCGCAATCCCCTAAGTTCTTTGCCATAGACAGGGAAAATATCTAGTTCGTCAAACATCTTTGCCTTGCACAAAGTTTTTGCATTTGACGGGCGGCGGGCGTTGACGCCCGTTGACGGGCGTTGACGGGCGGCGGGCGTTCAGGTCTTGTGGGCATCGGGTGTTGTGAGTGTTGTTAGTTTTCTAGACTAGATAATTTGTACTCTAGAACGACTAGACTAGAAAAGAATACAATTTCTAGACTAGATTAGAAAATGATAGCTAAAGTAGAGTTTTTAGACTAGACCAGACTACCTAGGTCATTAATTTTCCTCTCATCGGTAAAAACACAACTGTCTGTAGCATTTGTCAACAAGAAAACAATCAATGAAACATAAATCAGTGTAATCTTGTAACACGGTACATTATATCAACCCAAGAACTGAGAAATAAGAAAATTATCAACTCCGCGAGGATAAGGAAAACGAACAGTTTTTAAAATTGGTGTTTTTGAGATTGAATAAACTTTGTTTAATTATCTGGTGGTTTGTTGATATTCGTATGGTAATTTAGTTAAGTTTTTCGAGAAGAATTTTCATCACAAGAGTTTTCCTCCAAACAATAGGCTCTTCAGTTATCGTTAATCCCTAAGGACAATAGCAAAATTTCTCTGATGAGTCACAGTGGATTTTGTATACAATTATCTTATGAGTTATTAACTGTAAAGGAAAATAATAAAGACAGTTTAGAGCCTATCACGAGTAGTTTGTTCTTACTATTTACGCTACAAAGGGGTTTAGATATTGCGAAGTATTTATTACTTTTTTTTTTATTCAACTTCGAATGGTTTCAGGGCCGATTGATCTTGTTCAAAGTTCAATTTCTTGAATGGATTCAGGGTCGATCGGTTCTAGCTTTATAGCTGATCCAAACAATAGGCTTTGCCCAAACAGGCCCGAATAGATCGATGACCTCATCCAAAGGAACAATAGATATTCACGAGAGCGCCACATTTTATTCATGAGAGCGCCGCACTTTGTTCATGCGGAAAGACAAAAGATAATAGATACCACCACACTTTATTCATGAGTCTAAGACAATAGAACCGTGACGTCATACCTACCACCATACGTTAATGAGATACCACCACAAACCACCACACGTTAATGAGATACCACCACAAAAAAAGGGCTAATTCGGTCCCTCTCATACTACTTATGTTTGATTGTCCTGTGCACTTCTGGGGTGATTTTAACCATTTTCACAAGATTTCCAATTCACCGTACCAACTGTAATAGAAAACACAGGCAGCCCAAGCTTTATCTTTGTGTCATTTAAAAGCAATAGGAGATATTGTAGTTGAGTCTACGAATAGCAGTTTCAGCGGTATTGACCCAAACGCCTCACTTCAATGTAATGAAGCGCTATTCAAACTGTGTATCTAAATTAGTCGTGCTTGTTTAGGAGGGTGTTGGTGTCGTGTAAGAATGATGGTTTCAATGGCGCTTCATTACATTGAAGTGAGGCGTTCGGGTCAATACCGCTGAAACTGCTATTCGTAGACTCAACTACAATATCTCCTATTAACTCATTTCGAGATTTTACAGAAGTTAATAAAATGTAAGAAATCAACTCAAGCATATTAAGGCCTGGTTCAGGGGTCAAATTTCGGGTAAAAACTGTTTTCCTTATTTCATCACAGCCGAGTGTGGTAAGTACACCAAGTTTCTTACGATAATAGATATCGCTATTCTTGACTACCTTAAGTGGTTTGTGTGTAGTAAAACGTGTCACGTGGTCTGTCATGTGACTTAGAACACGAAATCAGTAAATCAAAAACGCGGCTCCGAGTTTAAAACAGCTAGGATGATGAGTGGATGTGTTTAGTTAAGGCTGAAGCCCTTTACCTAAATCAACTTAGAAAAGATGACTACAATGTTTCGTTAACGAGTAATTGAGGCGAACATATGCAAAATAGGTCACGTGACTTTTTGCACCCTCAATATCTCCTTATCTTTACATGATAGTCGTGTTTTCTAGGTGTGGTCTGAAACACAGCGGGAGGAGTAATGTTTTAGCAGGGTTACTTTATATTCATATGTTATCGTCGCATCCGCATTTCACTTAAACGATTTTATATAATTATGACGTCATCGATCACGTGATACGACAACCATCCACTCGACAAATTTAAGGTTACTGGATACCTTCAAAACGAAAAAGATGGTGAATTTTTTTTCGCACAGAAATGTAGTTTTAGTAGCAGTGTTTGATATACTAAAAACTCCGTTCAAAGAAAATTAATATTGACGGAGAAATACCAAAAGGAAGTTTTTAACCGGAAGTAAAAGGTTCTGTTTGATTGACAGCAGATCAATTAACACATGACAAGTACTCACTCGCCCGTATCGAAAGTGTAGGGAAAAGCTAGCGCATAAATACATTTCATATACCAATGTTTACGTTTATTGAGAAACGTTTTTCCACACACGATTCCGTAATTCCATCGGTTGTTGGCCTTATGTCTTCCAAAAAGCAAGCAGGATACCCTTAGCTTGGAAAACAAAGAAAAATGAAAAGCAAAACAAGGCCAAACAACGCATACGACTTCGAGCCAAATAGAAGTCCTCGCAAAACCCGATAAGGGTTCATATTTTCACTTGCGTGCCGAGTGCCCCACATCTGAACATAAAGAAGAATTGATAGGAGCCAGCTGAGAGAATATTTGTTTCCAAGAAAGCTAAGATGGAAACGTAAAGTCTGACGGTTCACCTTTTTTTCTTTCTTTTTTTCAAGTCAAACAAGCCGGCTACAGATACGGCGCGTACCTTTGATCGGAAATCAACATACAATATTCATCTCGGCAAATATATATATTTCTCTAATTCCTAGATTACAATATCCTCTGGAACTCACATATTAAAACAAGAGACTACAAGGAGAACTATGGCTTGTAATTATATTTACATATTGAAACTCTACCTTTAGTTTTTCCCGCGGAATTTTGGGAGACTCAAGGAGGTTGCTTCTGATTGGAGAATGGGTGTCGAGTCCGGAAAGCCGCTCTAAGTAGGTGTGAATCAGTTCCTGAACTTCTAATGCCGATTTCTCGGCTACAATTTTTCAACGTTTCTGCAGTCTTCAAGTGAATTGATTGCATATAAGAATTTACCGGAATTTTTTGAAATTTCGTCCAGTGATTCTACGATAACTAATCTCCAAAAGTGTGTGCTTTTTTCCGATTTGTTTTTAGTTTTAAAGATATCGGTCCAAGCGTGATGGCTTGGCAAAAATAATCAATGACTCGACTTTAAACTGCAATAATTTCGCTTAGAAAATAGATATCAAAAATCGCACACATGCTTTTGGAGACCAATGACCGCTTAACTTGACACAAGTGTAATTACTTCGTAAGTATAAAAACCCGGCGCTGGTAATTCGCGTTTATAAACGTCTTCGATATCGGGTTAAAGTGACTGTAGTTTTAAATATATGTAGAGTAATTCCGTATAAAATAACCTTTTACTGGTATTCTTCAGTTATCAACCTTTCCATTGATATATAGGTTCCCATATTTTGTTCGCCGAGCGCCCGCGTAAACGCATTTTCGCGGAAATCACTTTTGAAGGTATCCAGTAACCTTAAGGAAGTGGATATTAGTATTATTGTGTAATTAAATTTTGTTTAAACTGTTATTTCTGTCAGAAAACATTATTTAACGTACATCTATTTTCCGTTAAATGAACCATGCTTGAGAATACAGTACTCAAACAAAGATTATATACTGTACCTCTTCAAAGTTGTGTTTTTGATTGTCCTGTGTACTCCTGGGGTTCATTTTAGCCACTTTCTTAAGATTTCCAGTTCATCATCCCAACTGTAATAGTTCGGCTAAATTGAACAAGTTGCACTTACTGACCGTTGGTAAGTGGTCGGTAAGCGCAACTTGTTCAATTTAACCGAAAGGGAACGTGGATAAACAGATGTAGCTTAGGAAAAAAACTAGAACAATAATCCTTTGAGTTAAGGCAGATTTATTTCCAATATTTTGCTGACATGAAACCCATACGACCTCTTATAACGCGGTCCAGCAGTAACCAAACCTTGAGCTACCTGGTCTTCTCAAAAACTCACCGCTCACGAAAACCCTGAAATATAGATCTCAAGATTCATTATGGTTGAAAACATTTGGTTTAGAGTGCTTATAACATAGAAGACATACTTCAACATTTTCAACTAAGGTCCTAGTTTTCGGTTAACACTCAGTGGCATTTCGACTGCTTGCATTTATCAGTCACGTTAACCAATGGAGGTTTGACATTTATACAGTTCTAAATCAGCAGGGTGGTACCTTATTGGGGGGCAAAGATCATGTTTACGGAATACTATCCGATAACGTAGATCGCTAAATACAAAACAAGGCCTGAAAATAACAGGCCACAACAGACTACAGCTCTTTCCATCAGCTCCTTTTTCATCTGCTTTAGTCTAAGTGATCGATAAAAACCCTTATCTTTAATAGCTGCACTTGAAACATTTTCCCGTGGAAATGGACAATCAGGTACTTCTACGTCAAGAAACTTACACAGCGGAGCCCAACCTTCCTTTACGTTCAAGACAAGAAGCTTGTCTTTTGGCGCAGTAGCTGTAACAAGTGCATTGTGGGCATTATATCTTTTTTTCATAATGCGTGTTGCAGATAATTTTGGAGTTCCAAAGCCGAAATTTCTTATCCCCAACATAATAGTGAAAAATTTCCTCCCGGTTGGTGTCAGCCAATACATTGCCTGTAACAACTTCAGGGATTCTCGTAGGGATCGATGCTTCACCCAGCTGTCGACCCATACCTCACCGCTGTCTCTGATACTCAATATCACTTTGCTGTCAGGAAATGCTTCCAAAATGTCATCATAGAAAAAGCAAGACGGTGCATCAGTTACTGCGTCGATGTCTTCATACAATGTCTTGAAATCTATGGGTTTATTGTTCTTGAAAAACTCATACCAGACATCAAGATGATAAGACATGTGTTCATCAAAGTCGTAGACCTTGTAACCAAGGAGTCTCAGGGCTTTGGCAAGAGATGTAGTGCCGGTTTTTGAAAAGCCTGCACAAATGAACTTCATTCTGAAAACAAGAAGAAACATTATTAAAAAAATATAATATTCATTAAAAATAGAGGCCGTTTCGTCTTCGGCTTGTTGATTGTTAATTTACCTTTGACCGAAATAACCTTTCTTGAAATAGAGTTTGGGGTTCTACTAGTATATAGAAAGGAAACCAGCGAGAAAGATTGCGTTACGTTGGTGCACGTTTATCTCTAATTTGCATAACACAAAGTTTACGTAGTGGTGCTAGTGAGTGAGCGACGAGCTGTAATAGATGCATTGCACATGATGTCACGGCGGCCATGTTGGTGTACCTTTAACAATAGATTCCTCGTTAGCTTCTATTGTTAGGTACACCAACATGGCCGCCATGTCCCTTGTCATTTGAATCTCTGGGGATTGAGTGCAACCCATTTATTAGGTTAAACGCTCCCACATCCACTTTATAGTTGAGTGAGCAAATACAATGAAAGGTACCCGTTGGGTGACTAACGATGGTTTTGTGAAGTCATGCAGGATGAGACATGAGGTTCCAGGATTATTCATTTTCATAGGAAACCAGTTCATGAGTCTGCTAATTGGCCGGTAACAAAACGAGCAGGGGACTGGAACCGAGTTTATCAGAATTACTCTAATTCTAAAATTAAGTTCATCACATGATAGAGAATGTTGAAATTAGCATGTGTGCCAAGTTTGACGTGATTCGAGTGAATCTCGTCTGAATTATAAGCAATTGAAATTTCTTTGTCCCTCCAACTTTTTACAATGAATGTATGGTTTGGAGGGACAACGTTAAAAAATAAGAGAGTTTGTATGGGAAAATTGACACATTTGATGCCTTCTAGCATCGTCAATATTGAGCCAAAGTTCACGAAACTTTCCCGACTAGCTAAGTTTGATCTGTTCTTTTGGAAAATAATGCTCACTTTGACTAGTTATTAATTGAATTAGTTTTACTGACTCGGTTCCAGTCCCCCGCTCGTTTTGTTACCGGCTAATTAATATATAAGTACGTAACTAATATGCTAGAGGCCAGTTTCTAATCTAAATAATTTACTGTTCTATCTATAGCTAGATCATATGTTAATTCATCAGTACTAGCGATAACAAATCGAGCCGCATCACTGCATATAAACATAATTAAACATGTCACCTCCCAACTATTATTAATTACTCGGGCTGCCTGTGGCAGCGCCGAGTCTAAAAATGCAAGTCTTCTGCGCATGCGTTAAAGGTCAAATTCACACCAATCAGATTGCATTGTGCTGGTCACGCAACAATCGCCAGGTTAATTTATTTACATAATTAAATACAGTAAATCAAGATGGTGGACGACGGCGCGAGGAATTTTCTCACAAATTTGGAGTCCCATCTCTCAAATGTAAGCAGTTTAATGTTTTATTTAAGTTCACTCGTGCGAAAGCCTTCCAACACTCCCAACAGGCTCAGGATATTTCAACTGGCGGTTTGAGGTACGTTTCGTAGGTAATAAACACTCACTCGGCACAGAATATGATGACCGAAGCAGTTATTCAACTCTCACGGTAAACAAGACTCCTCTCACGGCCGAGATTTTGGTTCGAGAAATTAAAGGCTTCCAACAGTTCCCTTTATAGTTCTGTAATATAATGAGCAGACTGCAGTTTTGGGAAGGAGGGTAAAAGCTTTTAAATAGAGATAAACAAAACGGGCATTTCAGTTAATAATCTTTAGTCCAACAAATACCGATATGGACGCGATCAAAGAGCCGCAGGGTAGAAAGAACAGTAGAGAAATACAGTGATAGCTCCATCATAGGTGGACAGGATACAACTTATAATATGGGACAAATATAAACATACATTTGAGACACTCATCTATTAGTACTCTGAACCTGCAGAACAGCAGACTAAATTAGGACCGAATTCGTATTTTTTTCGATAAAAAAAAAGAATCAATGCCTTCAGCTGCTTCAGTAAGATTCCTAGTCATATCAGTAATGGTGACTATACCAAGCATTGTTGCTGGGGAGATGTAAGAGTGAATCCGGCGCTCAAAGGATATGTCTCGGAGAATGAAGCATCGATCGGTACACCGCTAGTAGATCAGGTTTCTCATCTTTTCTCGGCCTTTTTGATCACTCACAGGAGGAGCTTTTCTGTTCCAAAACCTTTACAGCAAATTCAGTGAGAAATGTCAGCATTGGATAAATGTTTGTACAAGAGACCTTAAAAGCACAGAACAACGAGACTAGATCTGGCAATGAAACGTAAGTGGCTATAAATTACTGAAACCCTGACTATGTATCCACCAGTAAACAATGAGAAGGAACTACTGTTCAACCATTAAGTTTACTTGAATTTATCAGTGGATTCTAAATAAATTTTGGAAGCAAAGCCTACATCTACAATGCTTTGATTTATTTTCTGAGCACAAATGAAGTTAATTTCTTTCGGAGCTGCAGGTATTAAATTTGAAAACTCGATAAATGCAAACAATAACATAATGGTTTGAAAGAGCACACCAACATAAGCAAGATTGCCGAATTTTAGGATGCTATCAGTTCATAGTTTTAATGTATATGCTCTTCCAGCCATAACAGCTTTGGTCTCCGATGAGTTTTATTGAAGAAGATGATTGCACTCGGCATGCGGCTACATTCTTTTGTTTTTGCCTTAATACAGGAAAACCTGACCTTTGTAACTTTTCAATGTTTAGGTGAAGTTTTACAACGATATTGCATGGGAAAAGATGAGTTTGGGATACAGTTTAAATAGGACTTGACAGTCTATATAGTAAGCATGTCTCGTTGGTTGGCCAGCGAAGATGCAAAACTCGCTTGACAAGATCAACGTTTGTCGCTTTGTTTCAATCCTCTGTATTTCAGCCAAAGTTTAAGCTGTTCGACAGTATAATCATCAGGTTCCCTTTCAAAATATGGTCCAGGAAAGCAGTCATTTCTGGTAGAATAGACAGAGGACGAACTGAAGTGCTAGCCAATTCTTGTAAGTTGATACAAGAAAAGCGGTTTGTTTGTCTGAGTCTTGGCGGGGAGTCTTGACTTGTGACGTAATTACCGCGCTCTGCTATAAGCGTGCGTAACATGAACATGAATATTAAAGTAGAGGTCAACTTCTTTAATTTACATACACGAGAAAAACAAAAATATTAAATTACATATATATATATATATACTAGGGGAGCAGAGAATGAATGTCACCGCGCTACCAGCCACTCCTAAAGACTGCTAAATTCAGCTAATAATTCTTCCCTTCGGTTATTACTAGAGGATTTCAAATGAAAGTGTAATTTCATCTTCAATCTCATGTGGTCCGAGTGAAAGCCCAGATGGGCTCTTGTTATTGTAATATTGTCGCGTAACAATATCGAATACTGTTGAATACCCAGTTCCCGGCCAAGCTTACCACCCACTCATGTTTCTTCCGTGTCTCTAGTTATCACAATACTATCCTAGCCAGGGGCGGATTCCAAGAAATACCTTATACAGATGTTACACGACACTAGATTTAGTAAAGAGAAATAATTATAAATTCAGAGGTCGAATGTTGAACGATAATAATTAGCATTTCAACGTAGTGGGAATAATTATGGTATTAATTAAATGTTACTTTTATGCTATCAGTTTTGCTTCTCGGTCATATTGGTCGCGACACAGAGTCGCCAAAGATGACATGAGTCATATCCGATTAGGATGAGACCTGCGCGGTTTCTTCTTAATCTGATTCTCATTTACTGTGATTTTGTGCCAAAACCTATATTATAAAGTTGAAGGTTGTTATGCCGTAACACTACACCATCAGTTAAATGATGATCCGAATATAATAAACACAAGTAAGTGTTTTCAGCGCATGAAATCGCATTTAAAAGCAAGTGTTGATATAGGGGTAGTAATTGCAGAATGATATTGAATTGAATGTTCTGATTCTAGAATGTTCAACGATATATTCTTATGGTTAGCATAGCAAAAAGAGTGAGTTTCGTTTCACTTCCAAAAACAAGTTAAAAAGTATCGGGGAAAAAATGAGTTGTCCTTTACGGAAATATTCCTTAAGTTGGATTTTGTAAGGAATGACGTACGGAAGAAAAGCTGACCTTACATATCTGTTTTCGGCTCGTTTTATCGCAGTGACAGCTGAATAGTAACTCTAGTCTCAGAACATCTATCAAAACGACGGAACCTGTTATCCGGCGGGGTTGATCCCTGCCAAGACTAAACGGGTTAACTGATATTTTGTCAGAAGATAATGATGTGAGGCCATTAGAGTTAAATTCATAATCACGTACGGACATTTACAAAGTGGGCGGTCCTTAGCTCAGGCTATTCTCGTAGGCCCCGCCTTGGGGTGCGACCCTACTAAAGACGCCACTCGTTTTTGGGACTTTGTTCTAAGATCGCTTCTTTCAGTAATTTTCGGTTAAGACTTAGATTTCTTTACGGTGACTTGTGTGTCAGTGTTCACTCTAGCACTAGCCTGGTTACCATTGACATTCATAGTTTCGAAGTAAGTTTTATTCTCGTTTTGTCAATCTTTTCATTGTTTACTCTTACACCCTAGTTGCCTTACATCAGAATCTATTAAGACTTTTATCCAATGAGAACCAATCTTAAGATTGATAGCTGTCTGTTAAGTGAAGTGCTGGGAGTATGCCTACATAAGCAGAGATACTCTCTTGCTAGTTAGTTGGGACCTGAACCAGTTGAGGATGTATATAGAGAAAGAAGTGTAAGAAAGAGAAGTAAGAGAAGAATAAAGAAGGTACAACTCAAAAGCCTGCTCGAGTCATAGAGTACGATTTCCCGGTTCCTGAGAGATAGAGAAAAAACCTATCCCGAAACACAGACATAAAATTCATAATTTTCGTTGTTACCTGTTGCTACAAGACACCATTAATCGAAGCCTAAACGAGCAAAGAATGCTATATAACATCACCCAACAATGTGCTGAATCTTTGCGAATCTTCTGGACAGAACAGTTGGGAGGTGACATGTTTAATTATGTTTATATGTAGTGATGCTCGATTTGTTATCCTAGCATGGCTTCGCTAGTACTGATGAATTGACACATGCTCTGGCTATAGCTAGTTCTCTCGCAGACTGAGAGAATTCAGAATTCGAAAACCTGATGCCACATGCTTATATTTAAATTGGTGATATTGTTTGGTGATGATTGTGTTTATGAAAGAGACCTAAAGAATTGTCTTATTTATGTTACTAAACGTGCAATAAGACATTAAAGAAATATTAACCCTGTAATTCAGTTCTTACCTCGATGACAAGAGCCGTTAATGCGAGAGACAAAACTGGAGACGTGCACTTCTTGAGTTTAGTGGACGTGTTATGATGACGATTCAAAGTATTTGCTGGTGGATAGCGCATGGCGGAGTATTTAGTCTGGTCATGCATGACCTTTTCGCGTAACTTGAAGCTCTCATTCGGTCTAGTATTACCATAGTCTCCTTAGGGTCGTCACGCAACGCCAGTGGGGCTAGCGTTTGCGTGACGACCCTAAGAACAGTCAGCCTGGGACTTACCCTAACCTTTATAGAATAAACTATACTGGAAAGCTATTTGAAAAGTACTTTGCCGGCTTTTCTGAAATTACTTCGGTCGTTTTTTGGATTGGGTTACCTGTGGCGCGCGGTCAAAATGGGGCGAGGACAACAATTAAGGCAGGGGGAGGGGGAAGGGAAGGGGAAAACCCAAACGTATTTTATATGGCTTTTCGCAAACAAATTATATATAATATCTATTTTACAACTTTTCATGGAAACCTGGATTTGGACTTAAACTATTCTCGTTATGTACTTCATAAAAAAAGACACTTAAAATACAACACTTTTCAGTTGTTTTTAATGCACTTGATGTCTACCTTTCTTCAAAGTATAAATAATATACAGACGTGATGAATTATACTTTTTTTGTTACAATTTATGTTAAAGCTATTTTGCTGTACAGCTCGTCATCTATTTGATAGAAAGTACGATTAAGATAGAAATCAAATAGATTTGCAGTCAATAATTTTGTTATACTTGTTTGTTGCAATATATTTCTTAAGCTACTTTACAACAACTATATATAGTTATTTACTTTTCTAAAATACATTTAAAAACTTTAAAGCTATTCCCGAATCATTTTTTACTCCTTTTCAAAAGCAGACATGAAATAGATTCGAAGAGCTGGTACCTTTTTATATTTATCACTTTATACTTTAAAACGTATTTACGATTATTCAGTTTTCTAATGTATAGAAGAAATACATTTAAAATACACTACTGTAATGCTATTTTTCACTTGATAACATGCTCAACAAATATCTGCATTCTGAATGGTCAATAACGAGTGTATAAAAAGGTTATCGAGTGAGTTGCATGGTCTCCACAAATGCCGGTGTTCTCAGTCTATATACATGTATATAATTATTATAAACAAAAAATCGCATGGACTGTTCGTGCTATACTTAATTTATAGGCACTGAGTGACCGTATTTAATTACTACTTTTTAAAAGTAGACAAAGTATTAGCAGTGATGCTACGTTTATCTATTTGTCACTCCAGTCAGCGTATACTACAAATCTACTTCACCTTACAGCAGTAATAGCCAGTTCTTTGATGTATACATACATGTATATAGGAAATAAATCTTTGCAGGTTTTTTGCCGCATTTCAAGAGTTTTATAACCCCAACATCGAGTTTGAGAAGCCACCCACGCGAATTATCGAGTACCTGCATTATCTCTAGAAAGCAACAGTTCTCGGGAAACTAGCTAATATGTTTACTTAGAATAAAAACTGTAATTTCGCTATCTTAAGATTCCCGCTAATTCTTATTTTCAAAACTCGACTGATTTGAAAATCTCGTATATGTTGTGATTTCTCGACTATAGATCTGCCATTCAGTAAACTACAATTCTCGACTAATGAATTGATATTCTCATCATACGAATTGTGAATTTCGACTGATTTGAAAATCTCGTATACATTTTGATTTCTCGACTATAGATCGTGCATTCTCAACACATGAATCTGTGTTCTCGTATAGTAATTAAACTACAATTCTCGACTAATGAATTGATATTCTCATCATACGAATTGTGAATCTGGACTGTTGGAAAATCTCGTATACCTTTTGTCAGGAACGGCGTGCCATAAATGAGAACTGAAATTTCACATGTTCGTGTGTTAAAAACGTTACCTTAAATCTTGCTGATGAGCCCCTCAAAATCCCGTTCTAAGTTGTTTAAACAAGAGCTTATAAGCAGGATTTGAGGGTTTATTAAAATAATAGTTTTGCAACCTACCCAAAGCCTTATATAGGGTCAACAGAAGTCTATAACCAGAAGTTTCGATAAGCAATCTATTTTTAGAACGTCGCTCAAACTACTTTCATGGGTGAAAAACAATGGCAGCTGTTCATGTAGGCGCGAAGCTTAGATCTTGTTTTATGTTTGTTTCCTATGTTTGCATTATTTCATTATAGTTTGCATTGTTCGAAGCGTCCCTGTGTGTGTGCCAGTTCTTTAGTTTTGTACCTCTGCGGGTCTGTTTTGTTTGTGCATAGCACTGGCTCTTACTGTTTATGTTTCTTTTGTGTCATAGTTGACATCGGTCGGTATGTACATAGCCTGCTATGCAGTCGTATTTTTTCACTCTCATAAATTCGAAGAAAAGAGTAACTTTAATTACTTCTTCGAATTTATGAGAGTGAAAAATACGTCTGCATAGCAGGCTAGTATGTACACTTTTACGTAATTTTCTGAAGTTAGTGTATATTTCTATGGCTGTAAACTGTTCTCAATTTGCATTTGTCATTGGAGTGAGCCAACGCGTTATGTTCTTATGGTCGAAGGTTCACCGTTAAGATTACCGTAGACGTTCGCGGCCTGTTTTCTCCCAAAAAATATCTTTCATTCCTTGTGAAGTTTATTTAATTGTACTTTATTTCCGTGAATTTTTTTTTTTTAAAGGAAAACTTCGCGAGATATTTGGAAAACCGTATTTCGAAGTAAAGTAAATAGGCGTGATAATCCTTTTATGAGCGGCAAGCTCGTTGAAGATTTTTGCGGGAAACTACATCCGGGACATCCAAAAGCCATTCTCAACGCATATTCATACAGTGTATCGCACGTTCTTCCGTGTTCACATGTTAGCAGACTGTGCAGTACTTCTATCGTTCATCGCTCTTCGAGTTTTCATTAGAAATATTGTTTCAGCTCGCTTATGGATAAACCAAAACGGAATCCTAGTCCTTTGGATGCCCTATGACCGAGTTAGGCGCGATATCGACTGACTATCGAATATCGGATAATTATATCTCGATAACACGAGTCGAACGCGAGTGAACACGAGAAGAACACGAGTGAACACGAGTGAAAAACTTAAATACTGAAAAAATGTTGAAATGGGTACTATATGAATAACACAGGTAGCCCGAAAATACGAAGAGAGGTCACCTTTCCGGATCATCGATTTGCCCCTTCGTTTAGTACCACATGACTTCCGGCCGAATGCTCATGCTTTGCCAGGCATTTTGGTATGTTGTCGCGACATTTATGCCGGAACAGGCGTACTCTTAATGTCCTAAACGTTTATTGAAGTTTGGTAAGTAACTACACTCATTTATGTTGCTATTTAAAAGGTAGTAGATCAGCTAGTGGTGCCCGGTAGTGATTAATTGTTGATATTTTATAACCTCGCGCATCTTTAAGTTTGCGACTGTGTAGTTTACGGGCTCGTTTGGAAAATTGCGTTTAGCGACTGTCAATCAAACACGGAGTCTGTTCCAGTCATACTAAGCTTTCAAAGGCGTACCGCCGTGACTTAATTTAGGGCCCGTTTACAAGGAGATAGGGTTACCCTACCACTAGGGTCAAAGATAGCCCGGGTTTACAAGCAAAATGATTCAGGTAGGGTTACCCTACTACCCGAGCCAACTCAACACAAGCCAGTTGAAGTCTCTTTCAAATATATTCTTCATTTGAAAAGCCGTTTCTTATGAAATGTCATACTAATGAATGAAAACATGTGCTACTAATATTACTCTTCCACTTTTCTTTCATTTTTATCCGGTTCAAACAGATCTGTGGAAGTGATTTTGATTTTACTGATTCTTCGGTAGCCTGTGAGCCGCCAGGCTCGCGGCCGCCAAAATCATTCAAGCATAGAAAACAACATGGCGGACACGAGTAGAGTTCTGGCGGGTTTTGGTGGATTAACGTCGATTCTTCTTTCTGTGGTGCCCTTTATTGCAGCTGTCTAGTATCCTAGAATGTTGTTATGTTACCTACTAATTGCTAGAGAACTTTAGAAACTTGCAATGTGAAATTTGGCTCTAGAATAGAGTTGACCCGGGTAGGCGGGTTACCCTAGCAAACCGTTTACAAGGGCAAAACATAGCCCTAGTGCTAGGATTACCCTAGCTCTCAGACAGGGTAACCCTAGCGCTAGGGTAACCCGGGCAGCCGAATTGAGTTCTCCCGCCTGCTTGTAAACACATCGTTAAAAATAAGAGGAAATAACCCAGCGCTAGGGTAACCCTATCTCCTTGTAAACGGGCCCTTAATCTAGGCGGTTCCTTGCTTCATTAATGATTCTCATTAAAGGTCGGCACACACGAAGGGACAAGTCTCTGGGACTTGTCCCCTCGTCTGAACTAGGAAAATTATTGTCGCCGGGACAAAATTTTCTCCCCGGACTTGTCCCTCGTGTGTGCCGACCTTAATGGTCGGCTAAATGATGGCGAAGTTAGCAAGAAAGAGAGATAGAGATAAAGAGAGAGTAGCTTACTACTGCTGCTACAAGGACCTAATGCGGTGGTGCTGCTAATGTAATCTCGTTTTATGAAGATATACGATACGCCGTTCCCCTTACATTTGCTTAGTTTAGTTTTGTTCTTTGTGCTGTGCAATTCAGTAAAGACTGGTTGGCATGCTATAGCTACAAGCATTTATGAAGTTGGAAATTGTTGAGTTAAAATCAATGAAACTATAATTTTGGGCGGAGTAAAGAGAATCACTAAGAACTATCACGAGAACTCACTTAACTCTCCGTTCACAGAAATTGATGATGTACAATGGATTGTAAATAACATAAGACTGACATTTATTTAGAAATAGTAATATTTACATCTTAATCAAGGAAAATGTTGACTTGGTATGAACTATTTAGTTTCAGTGTGAACGATTTTATTTCAGTATTTGTAGAGATTAATAATAAGTATATACTTAGTTGATATTTTTAATATATATTTTACAAGGCAATCTTTGAAATAGAATACACAGATTACGCTAAAAATACTCGACTTAAGTACTGGAGATATAATTACTTCTCGATTTTCCGGCTTCTCGCGATATACTATACACAATTAGATAAAGCTTTCCTTGGTCAGATAAACAATCGATTACGTTCGCACTAGCGTTTCATAGCTTAATTAACAAAACAATTATAATAACAAATTAATAAAAATTGCGTTACCGTCTTAGTTGTTTCGGGTTACCTGTGTTATCAGTGCGGTACCCTCTCAGTTTGGATTTTCGGGCTACCTGTTTTATCCTCATAGTATTTGGATCCTAGTATTTTCGGGCTACCTGTGTTATCCATATGGTACCATGGCTTAGTTGTTTTTCAGTATTTTTCAGTTTTTCATGGTATTTGGATCCTAGTTTTCGGGCTACCTGTGTTATTCATATAGTATAAAGATCGTTTATTTCTACATTTACCTCTGTTACAGTACTAAAGTGAATTATCGAGGTTTACAATATATTCAATTATTACAATATAAATAAATAATTAATTGTGATTTGATATATACCGCTGAAATTGATACAGCACTGCTAATCTGCTAAACTACAATGTAGCAATTCAACAAGCAAGACTAAGCTCTGAGTACTTCAAAAATCATCTACAAGTCTTGTTAGGGTTTGAGTTGTTATATAATAATTGAATTCCTGGACCGATTAGTTTTACATATAGGCGGATAGAATGGTTTGACATTTCTTAAAGTGACAAACGGACGAGTCAAATTCTGAGGTAATAAGTTATCATAAGTTGCCTTGAGGATACTTTTTCGGAAACGTTTGCTACAAATTTCTGATCTATATCTGCGTTCAAAAAGACTATTTAGTTCAGATAAATGGACGAAGTGCTCGTTTCTTTATACGTATGGTACCCTGGCTTAGTTGTTTTCAGTATTTTTTCAGTATTTTATCAGTTTTTCACTCGTGTTCAATCGTGTTCACCCGTGTTCACTCGTGTTCGACATCTAGTGTGCTTATAAAACGAAGTTGAATTTAGTATTTAGTGTCGAAGCCAAGCTCGCGCTTGCCCACCAGCTTAGCCTGGCGATTAATTCTAGCACCACGTAGCTTGTTCAGAACACACATTTCGTTTTTTGAGCCGAGAGTTTGTTTGGTGGCAGAGTTTTTATTAACGTTAATCAGTTGTATTATTCTCATTGGTGAAATAGCCACGAAGCGCCTTCCGCTCTAGATTATAACACCACATTCAAACATGGTTTGACACCGCTGCTCCCCTGGGAGTCCCCTGTAGTATTTAAGAACCTAGAGCACGTTTCCAGCGTCTTTCGCAAAGTTACGCTTCCCAGCAGCTAGGTTTTGAAATTTTGAAATTAGATAAAGCATATGTACATATAACTGGACGGCGAATAACGGCCGGCGAGCAACACACAGTAAAACTAATATGCAATGGACTATCCGGGTGAAAGTTTTCTACGCAATGAGACGAATAAACGGGGCTACGAACCATAGAGGCGAAAACCAAAGTAGAAACTGGCTAGCCATTATTTTTGGTAAGAAGCGTGTGTCGCAAGACGTATGTCGCCAACCAAATTATATTGGACGTGTGTAGCCATTATTTTCGGTAAGAAACGTGTCGGCAGCTAAATTTTATGGGGCCTGTGTAGCATTGATCCTCGGTAAGAAACGTGTGTCGGCAGGTGTGTCGCCAGCCAAAGTATATTGGGCGGGTGTCATTGTTATTTTCCATAAGAGGCGTGTGCTGCCAACCAAATTATATTAGGCATGTGTCACTGTTATTTTTGGCAAGAGTCATGAGCTCCAATCAAAACATAGTGGCTGTGTGTCGCCATCATTTTCAGTAAATTAAACAGGAGTGCGTCACCAGCCAAATGTTTGACTAGGTGTCACCAACATTGCTTAGTGGGTGTGTATCGCCCCACATTTCAACGATTACCAGCCACTGTAGTTATGGCAGCTCATTATCAGACGTATAGGATATAGACATATTTTGCCAATCCCATAACATTGTGTATGTGCATGTACCAAATACAGTCAGGCCCATATGACACCATAGGTTTCTCTTTGACATGCACGTGTCACCATCATGTTTATAAGGGGCATTCTATCGCTAGTGGTTTTGTTCATATGTGTATGCGGCCCTGCTCTGTTGTATGCCGCATTAGAAACTCATGTTTACTAGTTATCACTAAGCGACTTCAGAAAAATTTGAAAATCACGTTATATGACATTTATTAGCCTGTAACAATACCCTTCATTTCAATCCCCTCCCAGAATGCCCCAGCCAACGGCGAGCTCGCTGCTGTCATTAAAGAAGTTAACACCCTGAAGTCATTATATGAATCTTCCAGCGTTGACGTTGGCCACCCTACGCCAACTCCTTTCCCGACCCGTGGGCATCTTTGATAGACATGCTACCCTAATAGGGCTTGCGGCGCTCGAGCACTTAGTCGACATGGCTCGCGAGAAGGGCGATGAGAGAATGGGAAGGTACAACATAGTTCTGAAGCAAACTCGCCAGCTTGCATCCCTAGACGCTTTCCAGCCGGTATTGCTCAAGTTGGTCGGAGACAAAGATGAGATCGCCGTCGCAAAGGAAATTCAAAATGCGTTGAAGCAGGCTCAACTTCCTCCTCCCTCAGCGGAGAACTTTGACAGGCATGCGACTTCAGCCACCAATAGGTTCTCTCCGTACACACACAGACGCGGCACGGGACCCACACGCTACGCCTGTGGGAAGCGGGGACATATCGCCAGGCAGTGTCATTCTCCCAACAATCCCAGTGTCATTCTCCCAACAATCATTCCGCGAGGAGATATTGAGTGCATGGTTATATATTTATAAATAAATATATTTTTCCGACCCGACATGTTGTCTCTTGGGTTTGTATTCCACTGCTGAATCATGACCAGAGGGGTTTTCTTATTTAACCTTATACCCGTCTCTGGACAGGTTTCTGGTCCGATTCAGTTGGCGGGGTACCCCTCCCATCCTTTGCATTTGGTCTATCAGCCTTAAACACCCGTTTTGTTTTTTTCCCTTCCTCATAGGCCGTAGTAGTTGCCTTCGCCCTTTTCGACAACGGGTTAGTTTCTGTAAGATCGCATACACGTACGATCCGATGGTGTGATTGGGAGGGTAACCCCACCAGCTGGATCGGACCACTCCCGTTCCGAGATCCAACCACCTTCATAGCAGGTAACCTGGCAAACCATCTACCATATTGGGAGCATATCCTTTACAATTATAGTAAATCCCCAGAGATCTATCGCTATCTTGTCGAGGGTGTTAGGGTTCAATATTTCTTCGCACCGTTTCAAGACACTTTTCAGGGTCACGAATATGACAGCGCCATACCCCCACAGAACAAGTTTCCTAATACCCGTATATGTCACGACCTCCAAGATTTCATCTCTAAAACTATACTAGACAGAGTTACCAATGGTTCTCTTTTCGTATGGTGAAGTTCAACCACCCCATCTAGTCATGCCTATTACGGTTGAACCCGATAAGCCACGCATGTGTCTTGATGAAAGTTTTTGGAATGCTGGTTTCGGACACGCCATTCAAACTTGACTTTATCACAGATATCCCACGCTCCGTTTTCTCTGATTACTTCCAAACAACATTTGATGATAAGAGTAGTTATGATCACGTACCACTACACCCCTCAAGCTGTACGTATTTCGGCCTCGAGTGGAAAGTCTGGTACTTTGCTTATCGCACGCTACCTTTTGGATGGAAATCCAGTGCATATATTTACAATACCATTGGCCTAGCCGCTACAAGCTTTATCAGATCTTTAGGCGTGCCCTGTTCTCAATACATTGATGACAGACACATTGGTCAGCTGACACTCCCACCGCCCGTTCCTCCAAGACTATGCCAGTTCTCGGGGTTCCAGTTAGCTGAGATGGGTGCCTTTATTGCCTACTCAACCCTCCTTTCATTAGGATACTTCATTGGCCTGAAAAAGTGTGTGGTGGTTCCCCGTCAACAAGTCAAGTTTCTGGGCTACATCTGCGACTCTCACAAACAGGCATTTACCTTACCTTGAGATAAGCTTGACAAATTCATCTCTCCGCGAAAACATCCTGGCTCACAAAACCGTGTCCTTAAAAAATTACAGAAGTTTTCTAGTAAAACGACTTCCTTTGCCCTCCGAGTGCCAGCCGCAAAACGTTAGTCAAATGCCGCATATCAAGCCATTGCTAAAGCATCCAGAACAGCTAGAACCCAGATTCCCCTCTCCAGTGACCTCCGACAGGAACTCCTCCAGTGGAAAATTATCGATACATGGAGCGGAAAGACGAGAAACACATTCAGCTATCGTCGTTATCTGACGCCTCTAATTCCGGCTGGGGCGGCATCATCAACCGTCCTGGCCAAGTCCCCTGTAAGACACGTGGGTGATTGGGACAGTCAAACACGTTCCCTGCCTATCGCTGCCAAAGAGGCCCAAGCCCTACTTAACACGCTACAAGCTGCCTCTGGTGTTATCTTTAATGCGAGAGTCGATGGCTTCGTGGAGAAAATGGTACTCGTATCCAGCTGGAAAAGACAGGTTTCTAGATCTGCTACAATCTCTAACATCTTAAAGTCGCTATTTCTCTTCATAATGGACAATTGACAAGTGTTGCTCTCCCTTCACTTCATCCCAACGGGGGAGAACCCAGCGGACGTCCCTTCCTGAGTGTTGTCCGATTTTGACTGTATGTTGAACCCGACTGCGTAGAAACGCGTACAGCAAGCATTTGGTCCGCTGGATTCGCTGGTGGCAAACCTCCAGTTGTATGTCAAAGTCTGTAACTTAATGTCGATCGATCTTCGAGATGGCTACCTCTTCAGGGCTACTGACAAGAAAGGCTACATCAGCGATAAACCGTTCGTGGGATCCACTGTTGAAAGTCGTTTGTCTCGGCACCTGAACGTACTTGGTATTAACACTGGAGCAATGGAGAAACAATGCACAGTTTTAGGAGCGGATGCGAGATTATCCTTTCTCTCTTGGGAGAAAACATCGAAGACGTAGCCAGACACGTCGGTTGGAAAAGCACAGACACCGCCCAATACTATTCACAAACTGCTAAACTTATGAACATTGCACGACCTGCAACCGCGTTAGCTAATAGCACATATTCTGTCTTTGGCGCGAAAGCAACCGCGTCCTCTCTGGGGGACCTATTCCGTACAAAAAATGAAATTCAGAATTTCACTCCTGCATTCCCGTAGGGCTATGTTAAGTACAATTTACCTTTACTACATACCACGCTAGTTTTATTATTAAGAGGGTGACAACTTGTAAGTTATTTTCTGTTACATCATTGCTACTACTAAACTGTCTTTGGAAGATACACAATTTGGCAAGGATCGAGCAAGCCGGGTGCCACCGAACAACCCGGTTCGTTTGTTGCAGTTGTCACCCTCCGTGAAAGGCTTTTTTTGAGTTTTGGAGAGGAAGGGCTATAAGGGTACTGTCACTATTGTATATTTGACTAGTCATTAGTAGCTTCTCAAGTCGAGGGCTAAGAAAAACTTCATCCTCCCATAACTTAGCTTAGCTCAAGGCACTGAGTGACTCGATTACCAATGAAAAAGGTGTACTATTGGTGAAATAGCCACGAAGCGCCTTCCGCTCTAGATTAGAACACCTGGTTATCACCCACATTCAAACATGGTTTGACACCGCTGCTCCCCTGGGAGCCCCTGTAGTATTTAAGAACCTAGAGCACGTTTCCAGCGTCTTTCGCAAAGTTAAGCTTCCCAGCAGCTAGGTTTTGAAATTTTCGCTCCCCCCGTAGCATACATAGACAACTAGCGCGCGGTGCAATAAGGGTACAACACAGGAAGTCTAATACACGACATTCCTCCCCTACTAAATGTCAATGTTCTAAACGACAACAATATGCTAAACTAAAGAAAACAACTGTTCATAAGTCCATGACTGGTGTACTACCTGTTGGTTCCTCGTGAACTGCCTTCTGTGTCCTCACTGGTGTCTCACTGGCCGAGGTTGGCTGACTTGAATCATTGCTGACCTGGGTAACACTAGACGAGACTGGGGGCACCGTGTACAGAGGCACTGGGATGGCTGGTGCTGCTGCGCCAAGGATCACTGGAGGAACTTCTTGATTTGCATTGTGGTTGTCCATGTACCGCTTACGAAGTTGGTCTTGATGTTTCCTCACAAAACCACCTTTTGTAAGTTCAACAATGAAAGATACAGGACCAGTCTGTGAAACAATTAATCCTGGTAGCCATCTCTCGCCATTACCAAAGTTGATAGCATAGACAAGATCTCCAACTGCAAGGATACGTTGAACAGCCTTTTTGTCATGCTGTTCTTTCTGCTTTAGTTGCCTTTCTTCTACTCTAGATTGTAAGTTTGACCGCAGGTTGTCCAAAGGAGTTTTTAGTTGGCGTCCCATCAAAAGCTTTGAAGGCGTCTCTTCTGTTGTTGTATGTTGAGTTACACGATACTTAAACAAAACACATGTAAGTCTGGCATTAAGAGTACCTTTCTTGTTGCGATTAAGGCCTGACTTGACGATTCCCACTACCTTCTCTGCGAGTCCATTAGAGGCAGGATGATAGGGAGCGACCTTGATGTGTCTTATGCCATTTTGAGTCATGAACTGTTCAAATTCGACACTTGTGAAATTTGATCCATTGTCAGAAACTACTGTGTCTGGTAGACCGTGAGTGGCAAACGATTGCATCAACTTTTCGATTGTTGCAGCTGATGTTGACACTTCGGTGACGTGTGCGTCAATCCACTTAGAGTGAGCGTCAATGACCACAAGTATCATCTTGTTGCCTTGTAGTGGACCTGCGTAATTGATGTGTATGCGGCTCCATGATGCACAACTGATTGGTCTCTCCATTCCATCAATCATATGGGAGATGGCTGCCCCTAAACCATAGGTACTGGCATCGCACGACAAAATGATGTCCTTTGAGCTGTCAAAATGCACCAACAAGTTGGATGACCGTAGGAGTTGCTTTGATCTTGCGAAGGCTTGCTGTTGTGGTTTCTCCCACTCAAACCTGGCATTCTTTTGAAGAAGTTGATGTAGTGGGGCGAGCTCAGAAGATAGATTAGGCAGGAACCTACCCTAATAATTCAAAAGTCCAAGATAACTTTTGAGCTCAGTGACATTTGTTGGGGCAGGAGCCTCAGAGATTGCACGGAGTTTGTCTTCAACTGGGTGCAGTCCATTGGAGTCGATCCTGAATCCGAGATAAGTGACCTCTGGGGCCATGAACACACACTTCTCTCTTTTTAGACGCACACCCGCATCTGACAGCTTCTTCTCAAACTCATGAATAATTCATGAGATAGTCAACCAATGGAGGAACTGCAATTTGGTCACATGCATGGGTCTTGATACCGGGTGAAACCCTTCTTCGAAGCTTCGTCAGGTGGATGCATCTTGACATCCAATGAAACACCAGTTCCAAACGCACTAGTGTTTGATCATATTTCCAACCCTAGCGATCAATGTTTCTTAATCATCATATTCATGAACCACTAACTAATTACATACTGATAAGCTACAAGTAAGGAGCGAAGAAGTAAAGAAATAAAGAATGACATAGAAAGAAAACGTCTGCCTCCACTGGAGTTCGAACCACGACCCTTCCGACTGCTTGTACTAACTCTTGTCCACTACTCTACTAGTACGCTAGTTGAAATCACTGCCATCAAAAAAATAAAATAAGCCATCTATTGAATAATTAGATACAACAGTCAAACGGTAAACAATACTTGCTAATGAAGTTTGAAAAGAAACGTATGTAAATTGTCGGTTTTGAATTCGCATTTCTGGTTTGTATTCGTCGACTCTGCCGTAAACTGCCATCGCGGAATTTTAGTGTTGTGGATCGATAAAACGGTATAAACTTGCAGGTTACTCCGGAGAACTCCTTTCTCTTTTCTTTTATCCGTTTTCCTAAACAAGGAAGTGTTATCCTCGTCGCCAAATGATGGCGGCCATGTTTTATTCCGAGGAGAAGTCCTCGTACCATTGGTGAACGTAGCATACATAGACAACTAGCGCGCGGTGCAATAAGGGTACAACACAGGAAGTCCAATACACGACAAAAACCCATATCCCGCCATCAAGCCTTGACCAAACCTTCGGTTACCTGTTCTTCTCACAAAGTCACGCTACGTCACAAGCCCTACATTAAAACTAATGCCTAAAACAACATTACAACTTCACGATTCATGAGTCCATATACCCTCTTAAAATATCTCAACACCTTATTTAATAACCTTGATCATTGCCCAGAGTGGTACCGAAATAAAAGCCTGATGATCGAGAACTCGAACATCATGTCAAAAGTAATTAACGTAATTATGCCGTTCAAATACCCTAGATACAAGACCTGCTTGGTCTCAAAATAGCCACAAAAGACTTCAGCCCTTTCTATAACCTGGTTTTTCATCTGCTTTATTCCAAATAATATATTTAAACGCCGCGCTCGTAAAGGTTTCGCGTGGAAATGGACAATCAGGCACCTCCACGTCAAGAAATGTACACAGCCAGCCTATCCAGAGCCTATCCTGGTTCCAAGGCCCTACGAAGAAAAAAGAAGAAAACACGCGGACAGAGAGAGATGCTTACACTTAGTGGTAATTCAACTGCTTGCGTTTATCGGTCCCGTTAATCAATAGAGGTTTGACATTTGTAGAGTCGGAAAACTGCTGTTTCGGTGGTACCTTTTTGGGGCAAAGATCATGCTTAAGGAGCACTATTCGGTAACGTATATCGCTAAATACAAAACAAGGCCTAAAAATAGCAGGCCACAAAATACTTCAGCCCTTTCTATCAACTCCTTTTTCATCTGCTTTAGTCCACGTGATTGATAAAAACTCTTATTTTTAATACGAGCACTTCCAACATTTTCCCGTGGAAATGGACAATCAGGTACCTCGACGTAAAGGAACTTACACAGTGGAGCCCAACCTTCCTTTACGTTCAAGACAAGAAGCTTGTCTTTTGGCACAGTACATGTAGCTGTAACAAGTGCGTTGTGGGCATTATATCTCTTTATCATAATGTGTGTTGCAGATAATTTTGGAGTGCCAAAGCCGAAACTTTTTAAGCCAAAAATAGTAGTGACATGTTTCCTCCCAGTTGGTGTTAGCCAATACATTGCCTGTAACAACTTCAGGGATTCTCGTACGGATCGATACTTCATCCAGCTGTCGACCCAAACCTCACCGCTGTCTCTGACACTTAAGATCACTTTGCTGTCAGGAAATGCTTCCAAAATTTCATCAAAGAAAAAGCAAGACGGTGCATCAGTTACTGCGTCGATGTCTTCATATAATGTCTTGAAATCTATGGGTTTATTGTTCTTGATAAACTCATACCAGACATCAAGATGATAAGACATGTGCTCGTCAAAGTCGTACACCTCGTAACCAAGCAGTCTCAGGGCTTTGGCAAGAGATGTAGTGCCGGTTTTTGAGAAGCCTGCACAAATGATCTTCATTCTGAAATAATAATAAGATTATATTCATTAAAACTAGAGGCCTCTCGTTCTCGGCTTGTTGATTATTAATTTAACTTTTCTTGAAATATAGTTCGGGGTTCTACTAGTAGAGGAAAACAGTGAGAAATATTGCGTTACGTTTATTTAGTGCATGCTTAGCTCTAATTTGCACTAACACAAAGATTACGTAGTGGTGCTAGTGAGTAAGCGACGAGCTGTAAAGGTTAAACGCTCCCACATCCACTTTATAGTTGCGTGAGCAAATACAATGAAATGTACCCGTTGGGTGACAGTCGGATAGTTTTGTGACGTCATACAAGGAAAGTGGGTTTGGCGAATTTTCGTTTGATAGGCTCCTTGCAAGAAATTAGTGCTAGAACAACATGGATGCCAGAAAAGGAAAGAGCAAGCCAAAATTCACGCCGGGTCAGCTGTCTCGCATTTCCCGACATTAGACTGAAGCCAAAAATGGCGGCTCGACGGAGCAATATTTTTCAAGGACTGGGAACTAGTCTACCATGGTATATAAACGGCTCTCTATGTACTCTGGGATAGGCCACGAAATAAGAACACGAGATTGCTCTGAAAGCGAAGAAAACAAGCTTTGTTTTGGTACCAATCTTAAGGGGGAAAAGAAAAATGTAAATTTTAGAGAATAAATCGGGTTGTTGGCATAATGGCAGACTGTTGACTCTGTCGAAAAATGGCTAGATTAAGCTTCAATAGGATTTTCCGGATTCGCGAATACAGACCTGAAAGGCTGAAAGTATGAGTCCTGGACTCTTCAATCCTTCGGTAAGAATCGTATGTTTTTTGTTTGTGTGAAATCGTTTTTATTTTATAGAAAATCTTCGATTTTCCATACGTACTTAAGTCTTGTATTTTGATACTTGCCGGCAAATACGCGACTTTACGATGCCTCAGAGAAATTAGAACCGCTTCGCTGTTGGGAAGTTTATGGGGGCAAAGCGTGAAGCAGCAGTTCGCCTAGCTAGCCAAGGAAAAAACATGAGTCTGGACATAAATAAAAAATCAACAACGAACTGTCCGCCGATTGAAGTTGAAGGTACGATCACAACAGTAATGTACAAGCGATGTTATGTTGTTGATATTATATTTTAAGCCAGAACTAGATAGCTTAATTATTTGTGACTGTGCTCTTTCGCTATTTTATAACGATTGGAGCTTTTTCTTCGGATACGAGTAAGTCATATTTTAAACAACGTTCTTTTTAACAACTTATTTTATTCGAAACTGCTTTAGCTTTCTAAACTGAATGAATTGATTTAAGTCGCTGAATGAAATATGATCGGACAGGAAATTCTCTCTTTAAGATTTGCATTTTTTTTGTAATCGAGAAAGGAGAAATTAGATAGTAATCACGTCGGCTTAACCCTAAATTTGTAACATCATTTCTCTACCTTATTAATTGTATAGCTTGGAAGTCTTCTATATTTTGGTGTATCTAAATAATTATATGTAAGGTTCGGCACATTCGCGTCTGTCGAGCCGTCAATACTGTTACTTAATGTACAAGCGATGTAATGTTGTTGATATTATATTTTATGCCAGAACTAGTAGTAGATAGCTTATTTGTGACTGTGCTCTTTCGCTATTTTATAATGATTGGAGCTTTTTCTTCGGATACGAGTAAGTCATATTTTAAACGTTCTTTTTAACAACTTATTTTATTCGAAACTGCTTTAGCTTTCTAAACCGAATGAATTGATTTGAACCGCTGAACGAAATAGGATCGGACGGGAAATTCTCTCCCTTATGAATTGTATAGCACGGAAGTCTTCAATATTTTGGTGTATCTAAATAATCATATGTAAGGTTCGGCACATTCGAGTCTGTCGAGCCGTCACCGAACAAACTTCCTCTAGTACTTGACTCGTGGTGAAACTCGCCATCCTGTTTTATTGGATTACCGCTGTACAATGCTGTATTGACCGCAGTAGCTAAATGATCACTTTCTTGAGACAGCTGACCCGGCGTGATTAGTAAAACGCCCAAGTTTTAGGTTCATATCTTTAAAACTGAAGGAATGGCAAAAAAATTAAAAACTCTAAATTTAACAAAGTTTGTGAGCCGGATTCAGCAGGAATCAGCCTCATAAACACTCTGTTAAATTATAGAGTTTAAAAAAAATTGCCATTCCTTCAGTTTTAAAGATATGAACCTAAGACTTTGGCTTTTTACTAATTTTAGCTTGCTCATTCATTTCTAGCATCCATGTTGTTCTAGCGCCAACTTTTTTTTATTGACAAGCTAAAAAAGGTCACGTGACCAGGTCCTGAAATGGCCTATTCAATATAATTGTATGGTGTTGAGATTATTTGAATAATGTTTAAGTAAAAGTATATGAACAAGATAGTCGTCTTTATTGAGGAGTGTTTATAACGCTTGATGAAACTCCTTACTACCAAATAGTTATTACACATTACGGGGAAGAAAGTCAATTTGGAGACGGGATAACTCGTCCCTTTGTAAATGATAGAATCGGCCGTTGAAATTCCAACCGGATACAAATTAATCTCAAACCACTAGGAACCGAATTCGGAGACTGGGAAGTCTGTGCTCCAATACAAAAATGTTCCTTTCTCGAATACCCTGTGAGTATGGAAATTCGGATTTCTATGGTATTTACATACTATTTGAAATGATGTAAATTGGAATTTCCAAGATATTTACATATACATGTAGTATGAAAATACCATGGAAATCCGAATTTCCTTGGTTTTGTCATGGTTTTGACAATGGTTTTTCGATACTATCTAAATTGGATTTCTGCATAATTATAGAGTATTAAGTGACCAGGAATTAAGTAACGCAGTGTAATCCTCTTTTTTAGTTCAACAATATTTAATCTTTACATTTGCTCGAAGAGCTAGAAAACTCATCGTTGGAGCTCACGTAGAAATGTGCATGTAATCACGGATATATTTAGATGAACTTTGTGATATGACAAACACCATATACATATGGAATTTGCGCAATATAAATTTATTTTATTATTATTATTATTATATGACAATACTAATAAACTAGAGATCAACGAATGTTACTAGAGTAAGAATGTGTGGGTTTGACTCACAACCGGAGAAACTCGTGAATTGAACAACAGACAAACTCGACCGTGTATTTATTCAAGCCCCCTACATTGCCACATGCACTACATATCTTCCTTCTTGATACAATGTTGCCAGTTGGACATTTACAGGTATGGCAGGTCATAACAGCCAATCAGTAGAAGCGTAATTATACATGTGGTGATAATGAACTAACAATCGCATTCAACGTAAAGGTCCTTACGATAAATATTGTTCTAATGCTCAATCAATGTTCTAATGTTTCACCGATTGGCAGCATAGTCCTCCAATCTCTGTGGCTTTTTCGGTCCACAGTATCGGATCTTGGATTAGCCCCTCTGCTGTTGCTTTGTCTTCACTCTGCATAGTCGGGGTTATGTTCATAGTTGGCGATGATTGGAGTTCTGTCGCTTTCGCCTTCTCAAGGTCCGACCACTACCTTCGGCCGGTCCACCTCAATGGTGTATTTCTTAATGTGTGCAGCTTCCTAGAATAACGAGCGCCGGTAGAGGATCGAATACCACCTCGCTTCCAGTATTGCTGACGATGGCGTGTGGAGTGGAGTCAAAGTTTGTGGAGAACTTGTCTGTTCTGTTGTTCTTAGACATGACTTGGTCGCCTACTTTCACCCCAGAGGGCTTCGCCTAACGCCATTCGTTAGTATTGACCTTACCCTGCCGTCCTGCATCTCTATCGCGCACACCTAAGTAATAAGGGTGACTGATGTTTAGGTCTGATTGCTTCTCCCGAATCTTGCGATTAAGGTAATAGGTCAAAACAATGGATTTCGAATAGGACCCAATTTTGTTAGGGGAGGTGGTGGGTGGCGGGTAATACCCCCTACCCCTTTTTGCGAGGGTGATGTTTTCGCGTTCTAAAATAGGTATACCTGACTTTAATGCAGACACACGTTCTTCTCTGCTTGTTGAAACTAGCAATATAGTTACTTCTTCAATCAGTATTCAAGAAGATATTTATGGTAAAATATCTAGATTTTGCAAGAAATAGGTGGTGGGTTCCGTGTACAACCCCTTTCCATCAAAATTGGGTCCCATCAGAGTACCATTGTTCTGAGCTTCTTACTTAAACAGCAGTTCGGCGGGGCTCTTGCCCGTCATGGCGTGATCTATCCTCGGTATTTGAACAGAAACGTCCTGAGTTCCTGTACCGAAGACAAAGGGTTCATTCTTTTTTGACAGTCGCCTCTGAGTGGCTTTGAAAGTATAGCTTGCAAGCCCCACAAAACTTCGCATTGCTGTTACGTTCACTGACTCCCTTGCTTCGGGCATGTTCTTCTTAATCCTTCCCGTGTACCACATTGTCGTCGGATATGTTTTCAGTCCCATAAATGTGATGTTGACTTGCAGAACTTACTCCAAACAGAAGGCATTTGTACCGATACAGTCCCGAGTGTGTCGCGAACGTCTTTATTTCCCGAAATTCAGGGCACAATTCCAGTTGGCAGTAACCCCACTTCAGATCTAGCTTGGAAAACAGTTTCGAACGATGGAAGCCTTGGAGGATCTCGTCAACAGTGGGAATTGGGTGTGTTCTACGTATTATAGCTTGATTTGCAAGTCTCAATCGATGCAAAGTCGTATCTCCCTATTCGGCTTAGGGACGATAACCACTGGGTTGGACCATCGACTGCCCCAATGATGTCCATCCCAACGAACTCCTTGATTTTGTCCCCATTTTCACTCAAAGGTTGAATGGTGTGCGACATGCTTAACTGCAGGATCAATGTGCAATGTCCCTACCCCTTTGAATACTTATGTTTATTGCCTGTGTAGCGTCTGCGCATTGCTCAAGACTGCTGAGATGTCCACACCAATCTTAAGTATTCCCAGGTCTCTTGCAGTCTTGTTTCCATGCAGGGGTGTGCCTTTGACTGTGATTACTACGAATTCTGTTTCGGTCTCTCCCTTTCCAGTTTTCACATTGGGGTTGGAGGTTCTTAGCTTGAGGCATATGGATACATGTGTTCCTTCCTTGTACTACCCTTGAGTCATATTGGATCTGCTTTGACTTCAACCAATCTCACATTTTTTTCTATTATATTTAGTGAATCTTTATTTAAATACGGATACTCATCAGGCGTATATATAACATATATAAAAAACAATCCTGGCTTCCACGAGAGCCGTATATACAAATATTATAAGAAAAACTATAAATATAAAAGTTAGCCGTTACAGGTAAATAAATAAATAAATAATCTCACTTTAACAGGCCACAGAGATCAACATGGATGGAGCTCTTTTTGAAATCTTTCTCTGCCTCTTTTGATTTGGGTAGTAAGTTCCATATCTTTGCCCCACTCTGGTCATTTGAGAACACTCGAGGAATGTTGAAAGCACGCGCCTTTGGCTTGTGCTTGTACATATCTCTCATGTTCTCAAATGCCCATCGTGTTTTATGATAGTATAAAACATGGCTAAGGCTTCTTTATTTGTTAAATAGAAACACGGCTTTCAGCCAATCAGAGCGCGCGTACTATCGAATCTATTTTATAATGGTCGATAGTTGTTCAGGTCCGATTTTGTGCCCTTCTTGAAAACAGGTGAGACCCGAGCTATTTTCCAATCTGCAGGAAAATACCCATGCATAGATAAGGACTGATTGAGAATTGTTGTTAAAGAGGGAGCAATGATATCCCCAGCCATTTTTAACAGCTTTGAAGTGATTTTATCTAAGCCCGTCGATTTTACGTATTAGTTCGATGATTTGTGAGATTTCTATTTTCTGGATCACCAACTTTAATTTCAGCAACAGCAGATTGCTTGCTTTGACGATTTTGCAATTCGTTTACGAGTTTCCAGGTTTTACGTTAGTCATTGACACTTTTCTCTAGGCTCTCTGAGATATATTAGCACTTGGCTTGTTTGATAGAGTTATTAGTATCGTTTCTAGCCTTCTTACATTTTTTCCCCAAATAGACAGGTCATTTGTGGACGAGTGAGTGCGTTTCAATAAATCTCTTTTGCGCATTTTGCGCATTAGGTCGTAAGTTGTCCACGGTGATTTTTGCCCCTAATTCTTTTTGTTTTCGGAGGCACGTGTTTGTTAATAATTTTCATTAGATTATCTTTCCAAATTTGCCACATAGCATTTGGGTCCTCATGCAATGCGACGCCTTCCCAGTCTATTTGTTGTAGATCATCTAGGAATTTAGCTTTACTGAAGTTTTTAAATTGTCTAGTTTCAATTGTTTTATGAACACCAGTGCTTAGGCTCAGTGCCGTAGCTAGCGGGGGGGCAGTTGCCCCCCCCCCCCCCAAAGACCTCCCTGAAATGGCTGGAAATGGCATTTCAGAGGCTCTAGATTTCAAAATTTCCTGTGGGACCCCGCAGACCCCCCTATTTGCTTCCACCTTCGCCTTCTGTTCCCCCACACAAAAAATCCTAGCTACGGCCCGTGTTGCATATGTTAACGAGTGATCATTGATACCAAGATCGTGAACTCCAGAGCATGAGATTTTATCCGGATGATTTGTTAGGCATAGGTCAATCAAAGTTCTAGAGGTTTTAGTTATTGGCCACTTTGGAAAAGAGTAGGGGATTGGGGCGAGGGTGGTCTCGCAAAGGCGCTTGGGATCGTTACAGGGGACACGCATCGTACAGAATAGAAACAAACATGGCGAATATCGCAATCAACTCATCGAATACAAGCAGAGAAAGTGAAATAAGCTTGAAAGAAGACACTGTACCAGAAGTAAAGTTCAACAGAAGTGTCCAGGAAAGGGTTCATAAAAGCAAACTTATTAAGGACGGTGCCTACTAATTGAAAACCAATTTGTTTTCTAAAAATCTATATGGATTATTTGAACCCCCTAAGGAGCTTTTGAAATCAGAAAAAAAAATATGGGGTACCCATATGTTTAAGAGAGATAATTAAGGATGAAAACCGAAAAAAGTGCTGACTCAGCATTTTTCTTTGTCCGAGAAACTATTTTTAATTCGATTAATATTTTGGGTTATCTGGCAAAATATTTGGACAAAAAACGTTAGACATAGCGTTCTTCATAAAGGATGCCAATCAAACTATTTATCTTACCATGATTATCATTTTTTGTACAAATTTTGCTTTGTAAGCCTCATTAGTGACCATGAACACACACAAAGTTTTTGCTGAAATGGACATCAAGTTTCAATTTTATAAAGACAAAAATATATGTAAAAGTTGTTTAGCTTCTATATTATAGATTACAAAAAGAAAAAATGGGGGTATCCACGCGTTTTAAAAAGTTATGTGGACGGTAAGCCTCTTTATCGCTAATTTTATTTTCAAAAATTGACATTTTTTACCAAGGCCTCCCTAGTAAGTCTGAAAATTGGTTTATTTTATTGCATTCTGGGAGATTTTCAAGATGGCGGTGGGGAAAAGAGTCAGTCCCGTCTTTCGACTTTCTTCATTGAAAATCAAAACTGTTACTGCTTCCTTTGTGCTCAAACCCCATACAGTCCTGCCTTCTTCATTCTTCTTTGGATTTCCAAGAGGTTTACCCGTTTTCACAAAGCTTATTTGACCGTATTCACACATTGTTTATACTCGGCCGAGTCCATGTTTGGAGAAACTGACGAAACTCGAAAGCATCGACAGGCCTAAAGCACAAGGCGCTGGGCGAAAAGACAGCAGTGATTCATGGCAGTCCAAACAACCTTCATTCAATTGGTCGGGTAAATCTCCTAAATCTACGATTCTTCGACCATCTTCCCACGATAAATCATTGAAATGGTCGGCTGTTTTAATACCATTTCAGCTGAAAATTGTCTTTCGTGGCCGTGTAGTGGAATTTAAAGATTTCCCAAATCGTTCATTTCTCAAGCATATCTTTCGACCGTATTTTAAAATCCTTCATCTTTCTGTCTGTAAAATAACACAATTAACACGGCTTTTTCAAAATAGTTCTGCAAATGGCCTGTCTCGCGGGATGACCCGCGGGACGCAAGATGCGCAGAACGGCGTGCGCGCTGACAATAGTAGGCACCGTCCTTAAAGCAGAGCAAAGAAGTGAAAACTACCGCGGAACGGGAGTTAGCAGAAGTAAAGCGAAGTTGTGTGGCCGATTGCTACGATGAATTCGCAACGATCCGAACACGTTATGCTTTAGCCGATTCCTACATTTCCCACCATCATGGATTTCTCACTTTAAAGTATTAAATACTTTGTAACTTTAGTTATACAGGTCTTGTTCTGTTCATGGGATTGTAGGCCGTGAATAACTACTGAAAAGAGAAACGTTGAACCACTTGATCTTGTAGTCCGCTAGGGTGACATGTATTTGTAGCGATTTACTACATACCAACTCCTTCCGGCTCTTCACCCTACAATCCCAAGAACAGAACAGGGCCTGTTTAAAGTTACAAAGTACAACTTTAAAATCATAAATCCATGATGGGAAACGTAGGAATCGGCTATTAAAAGCATAACGCGTTCGGATCGTAGCATAATTCGGTCACACAGCTTCGCTTTACTTCTGCTAACTCCGTTCCGCGGTAGTTTTCACTTCTTTGCTCTGCTTTAATAAGTTGATTTTTATGAACCCACATTTCTGGACACTTCTGTTGAGCTTTACTTCTGGTGCAGTGCCTTTTTTAAAGTTTATTTCACTTTCTGTGCTTATATTCGATGAGTAAATTGCGATATTCCAAGGATATTCGCCGTGTTTGTTTGTATTCTGTACGATGCGTGTCCCCTGTAACGATCCCAAGCGCCTTTGCGAGACCACCCTCGCCCCAATTCCCTACTCTTTTCCAATGTGGCCAATTCTAGTTGGTTGATTGATTAATTGACTTAAGCCATAAATATCCATAATATTGGTGAGATGAGTACCATTGTGATCGATAATACCTGGCAGCAGGTTACAATTTAAGTCGCCCAGTAGGTATAATTCTGAGTTTTCGGCATCAATTTTTCCAATAAAGTCTTCAAATTTGCCGAAAATACTAGTGGGCGCTTGAGCCTTCTGTACCAGGTGCTTACTAGAAATGCTTTCGAGTGAGGTTTATTTATCTGTACGGTTAAACACTCAAGGTCCGCCAAGCTCAAATCATCACGAGTATGGAAATGGGATGAGATGTTTAATCGCACATATATACAAACACCCTCACCATTCCGTGAACGGCCTTTTCTAACTATTTGAAAGCCAGGTAAATAAATCTCGTTGTCATGTATCAAAGGGTCCAGTTTAGTGTCATTGGTTGCCAGAATATCAATTTCATTGTGTGAGCCCATAAACAATCTTAGCTCATTGATATGGGTAAGGAGGCTATTGATATTGAGACAAGCCATTGCTAAACCACGACCACATTTTAGTGAAGAGGTAGACTTACCGTTAATAGGTGTGATTTGTAGGAAAAGCAAAATGTTCATGTAATATGGGACTTACGGGTTCGTCGGACTCCCAGGCGGCAAACACCTAATTCCCATTTATACACGATTTGAAATTGTTAAAAATAATAGAATTTTCATTTGGCAACAGGTGCAGACCTCCTCGGTTCAGTTAAGTGTTCTGGTTTGATCTGCAATAGTCAAAGTGAGGTTGTGACCGAGTCGACGAGCATATTCAAGCCCGCCTGTAGACACAAGCTTCAATGGTTGCTTCATCGCCTTTGTCGGCTATGTGAAATGCATATTGATTTCTATCTTCTGATTCGTCTACGAAATTCAATCTGATTTTGCCATTCTTCTGCTTTATCTTGGATACCCTCAGAGGCTGAACCTATGGCGCGGTATTCGTGCCAAAATTCGATGGGCCTATGCAATCATTCGATTGGCCTATGCAATGGTTCAATGGGCCTATGTGATCATTCGATGGGCCTATGCAATGGTTCAATGGGCCTATGCGATAATTTGATGGGCCTATGCGATCATTCGATGGGCCTATGCAATGGTTCAATGGGCCTATGCGATCATTCGATGGGCCTATGCAATGGTTCAATGGGCCTATGCGATCATTCGATGGGCCTATGCGATCATTCGATTGGCCTATGCGATGGTTCCATGGGCCTATGCGGTCATTCGATGGGCCAATGATGATCATTCATATGCGATACCAGAAGTCCTTGCGATTTAGTCATGTGACAGAACCATGTGACCCACACTTTCGCGCCCGAACCGAACCGTTGAGCTACTCATTTGCCATTCCGGTTCTGAAAGGATTGCATGGTAATTGGTATTATATTTGTAGTCGAAATATGTCTTTAGAAAAATGCAGGGACCTTTTGAAGGCAGTCGAGAAAGAATTAGAAAGCACTAGAAATACGTCGTCCACACGTTCTTCGCCTTCAGCCACTATATAGTCCGGCACCGGTCGCGGGTACATCGTCATGGCCATCGGGTTCTTCCATGGCCACTAGTTCCAGTTCCATATCTCCTTGGCAAGAACACAAAACTCTATTTTCGTTTGGACCTGGCGCTGCTGGCCGAGGTGGAGGGGCAAATAAACGGCCGTATAAGTTTACTGGGAGCCACCAGGGTCAACGAAAAAAAAAAACGTCCCATGTTTGTTTGTCTTGCATCCAAAAACGCTACCGTCATACCAAACCCATCGGAGTACGAGCAGCTTCGACTGGCTGACCTTGGAGAGAAGCGAGTAGCCTTGAAATCCAAGTCATCTGCATTAGATGTAGATAACTCATCGAAGGAAGCATTCCCCAAACTCTTTGTTGTCATTTCACTATTCGCGAAAAAGTGAAAACGAGAAACTTCTCGAGACTTTTTCTGGTTTTCATGTTTTTCTTCAAATGCAAAAAAGTCACCTTTTTCTGCTTTCTTTGTTCGACCACCTTGATTGACAGCTGTCAAAAAGCTGGCGCATGCATATATAATAGCCGTGACCCCATAAAAACGCACCAATCAGCCCACGATTGCTCTCATCTGACTTGATAGCTAGCTAAGTTGGTAGAGCGCCAGACATGTAACCTGGAGGTCCCACTTGGGTCAGAGATTTTTTCTCTTTCCCTCGTAGGGCGTGCACACTTAGCACTACAGCTTACCACTTTACATCACATTCTTTACACTTACTGCTACGCGGCAAACATGATTTCATATCATAACTACATATATTAAGGGATACGTGTTTCTTCTGATTTTAGCTAAGCCTGAGGCTTTTTAAAGTTTCCCGTATAGATATAGCTTCACATAAATAAAAATAAAATTGACGCACTCACCTTGTTCTGAACATGAAAAAAATACAATAAGTGCACGTGAAAATGCACGCAGTCACCTACATTTTGACCGTTCTCTTAAAAAAAGAAGAACGTGAAAACAACACATTTTATGTTCAAAGGAGAACGCGAACATAAGAAAATAAATCACACCGTTTATCGTTCGGCCTGAACCGCGGAAACTCTGGCCTGATCACATTTTTCGAACATATGGTTATAAAAGGCACCTAAAGGCCACTACAAATTTCGAGAGAAAACACTTTTCTACGTTTCGTCGTCGTCAGCCGTCGTCGTCCTTAGGCTAGTTGCTTAGGGTTCCTATTCTCAAGGAAAGCTTAACCACTCAAAAACCCATAGGGAATTATAAAAGGCAAAATATGTTGACTTACTTGCTAAAACGGTTGCGATTTATCCGATAAACCGGCTCCACGTTCGATCGATCTGTATGTAGAAAAGTCCGGTGTTGTTGATTTCCCGCCTTTTCCATCACACGACTCTTGCACATCCGGGGAATTGAAGCTTGGCGTCGCGTGTTCGAATGAAGATCTAATGTCTTGAAGGATTTAATGTTTGAATCCAAGGATTGAATTTTGACACAAAGTACGCGCCATCGTATTGAATGTTTTTAAATGAATGAATCCAAAGTTTGAATGTTCGAATTTAATGTTTGAATGTTCGAATTGCCTGTTTGAATGTTCGAATTGCATGTTTTAATGTTCGAATTGAATGATTGAATGTTTGAATTGCATATTTTAATGTTCGAATTGCATGTTTGAATGTTTGAATTGCATGTTTGAATGTTCGAATTGCATGTTTGAATGTTCGAATTGCATGTTTGAATGTTCGAATTGAATGATTGAATGTTTGAATTGCATATTTTAATGTTCGAATTGAATGATTGAATGTTTGAATTGCATGTTTGAATGTTCGAATTGAATGATTGAATGTTTGAATTGCATGTTTGAATTTAAAATGAAGTTATCAATAATAGACAAGTCGCTGTGATTTCCTTCTTCAATGCGCAAAGAAACTGATTTAAGAAGATCTTGAATCCGAATAGAAATGTCGAAAATACAGTCCTCGAAAGGCATACTAAGATTTGCAAACAAAATGGCGACTGTGGGTCACATGACTAAATCGCAGACTTCTGGTATCGCATATATTGAAGATCGAATGAATGATCATCATAGGCCCATCGAACGATCGCATAGGCCCATCGAATGATCGCATAGGCCCATTGAACCATTGCATAGGCCAATCGAACGATCGCATAGGCCCATCGAATGATCGCATAGGCCCATTGAACCATTGCATAGTCCAATCGAACGATCGCATAGGCCAATCGAACGATCGCATAGGCCCATCGAATGATCGCATAGGCCCATTGAACCATTGCATAGGCCAATCGAATGATCGCATAGGTCCATCGAACGATCGCATAGGCCCATCGAATGATCGCATAGGCCCATTGAACCATTGCATAGGCCAATCGAATGATCGTATAGGCCCATCGAATTTTGGCACGAATACCGCGCCATAGAACCTGCATGCATTTGCTATACTTGTACGTATATACGTATCTTTCTACTGGTGTTTCCATCCCTTTTTCCTGCGTTCGTCCTGGGTTTTTGTTTTTATGCACTCGGTTGACTTTAGCGGCATCTGTCTCTGTTTCCTTTTGTTTTGATAAAGTTATCGTTGCCATATGGGCTTCTACTTTCTCACACTTTTCTACCAATTCTAAGGCTTATTATTATTATTATTATTACTAGCAGGGACCCGCGGAAGTTACATGAAATCAACAAATGACTCCTGACACAATGCAATGGCGCCAGATTGTGTACTGCGCTTTTTAGCGTGTTGATGTTTTCAAAGTTGTACTTTGATAAAATAAGGCAATAATATCTTACGGGATCTCAGTTAATTTCTCAAACCGATGAACACAATTATACCCTATTGTCGAAAAAGTGCCAAAACTGACGGTCACGGGCAGCTCGAGTCATGAATTCGTGTGACGGAAACAAATATAGTCGCCGAAAGAGCATTGATCGAAGCAGGAAAACGGAATAAAAACAATAATCAAAAGCCAAGTTATTTGAATGTCTGGTTTAGTGGTTGTAGTGAATTTAGGAAGAGCCTACGATAGTTGGGCGAGGAAACAGTTGATTTTCATATCTAAGAACACAGGAAACTACAGAGAACAGACATGGACAAAATATATTGCTCTTAGATACATCATAGAGTTGTAAGATAAAAAAATGAACAGCCTTTTCCACGGACAACATTTCTAACTGTGTTTGAATACCTGGTCTTACCTCGTTCAGTCGTTTGACCTCGGTCGCTTCTCCTGGCGATAGATTTTCCATATTTAAAAAACATTCCCGTAAACTCGATGGCTTGCTCACCTAGGTTTTCCCTAAAATAGATTCCCGTAAACACGATGGCTTGCTCGCACAACTAAGTGTAGAACTTGAGAAAACTCATTTCTTTTTAACATTCTTTCCTCAAATACAACCAAGACCAAGACTCCCAAGAGAGAGAGCAACTTTTCGCATGATTCGTCGTCTTCGTTGGGATACCTGTGGCCGTCGCTTTTTGGCGCCATTTTCGGACGCGCGCGCGCTCCATATTAGGATGTCGAGGGAGCCTGGGAAAGAGCGTTAAACACACACACACACTTAGCATATTATTATATAAGATCAGTATTAATATTATTATTATTATTATTATTATTATTAGGTACGCTTGAGAGTGAGTTCCTGACCTTCCGCTAGTAATTTCTGGCTTGCATTTTTGCAGTATTTCATCTCTCTAATGTAGTTGTCAGTGTTGTCTCCATAGTAACAATCCTTAGCGGCTCTTTTTTAGCGGTTTCCTTTTCTCCCTGATTGGTTTGCCGAGAAGCATGTCTATATCGTAGGCCGAATTCACCTGAGGTTTGAAGTGTATATTTAGAGAATCTATTGCTGCTTTAATTGACATCCGTCATTGTGCCGGCGTACTGAGTAGAGTAGTCATCATCAGTCTTCATCAGCGCAGGGCTGACAGTAGGCTTATAACGCTCTACAAGATAGTAAACGGCCTTGTCGCATTAGACTTCACAAATGAACTCATTCCAGTTACTAGATATACAAGATACCTACACCCTAAATCCTTCCTCCTACCCTCGGAGGACAAAACTTATATCCACTATAGCTTTATCCCTAGGACTATTAAACAGTGGAACAATTTGCCCGCCGAATTAGCCACAGCCGCCCCTCTTGAATCTTTCCGGAGGGGTGTCTGCGCGCTAAATCATTAAGATCTTGTTTGCTGACATTAAGATCTAGCCGCTGTCCGGGCACATAAGCCTCGAAGAGAGGGCGTGCCTTAATCTGGTAGATGTAGTTATGCTCATCTTTTCTGTTTATTCTTGTAGGATTCCTCTGTGATGAGTAGTCCTTGTACGTCTGCGAACAATTCAAACGAACCACCGAGTCCATCGAATGCCGAGAGTCGCTGGGTCTCCGTAGCAGTCGAATTTCCAATAACAATTTTCTCCCCTTCTGTTCCACAGGGTTCTGTTCCACAGGGCTCTGTTCCACAGGGCTCTGTTCCACAGGGTTCTGTTCCACAGGGTTCTGTTCCACAGGGTTCTGTTCCACAGGGTTCTGTTCCACAAGGTTCTGTTCCACAGAGTTCTGCAGGCCACTGCTTTTCCTTATTTATTTTAGTGATATTAGTACACACGTCTCATCTAACTGACCTTTTTCTTTGTTTGATATTAGCAAACTCGTTAATAATTCATGAACGAAAAACTTTTGCTCCGAAATAGGTCGTACCGCCAAAATAACTGATCTGCTGTCGAGGTTTCTTCGGCCGAAACATTTAAAATTCTCACGAGGATTTTGAAACCCCATAGAGTATGTGACGAAGATATGAAACAGCTTCTACTATTCGCTAATTATTACATGCAGGTATGTTTATGTAAGCATTGTTTATATTGTTTGTAATTATGACTATTGTGTGTAGTTATCCCGCTCATGGTTATTATTATTGTTAGGACCACACATTTCAACAAGCGATTCAGTAGTGTAGTTGTTTAATTATTATTATTATTATTATTATTATTATTATTATTATTATTATTATTATTATTACAAGTGGGAACCGCTAACGATAATCAAATGATACTCAAAATTTTCCATAATTTAATGAAAATAGGGCTAGGAAATATGTCGCTGCACCCCCCTGGATTTCACTTTTCAACAAAATGATGTCAAAACTCGTGCTCTACTGCAAAATAAGAAACGAAGGTTTTAAGGTAATAAGGTAATTTTAGTGCGTATTTGTGTGTTTACTATCAACCCGATATGATCTAAAGTGGATATCCAACATGATAGGGTTAAAAAATATTATCCCTTGGATTTCATTTTTCAATAAAATAAGATCAAAATTCGTGCTCCATGCTAAAAACTACTTCAGATAAAATAAATTGTGGTTCTTTATCTCCTGTTATTATTCATTTTATTATATATATTATATTACACTAGTGGATACCGCTAACGATAATCCAACAGGTGTGTTAGACGCTAGCTAGGTCATAGCGAGTGCTGGGTAGTGCCATGCAACTTGCATGGTAGTGAACCTGGGTGTATGATGATTTTCCACCTACTAAGGCTCAACTGGAATTTTGGAGCACTTCCCGTGGAAATAAGTGGCCTAAACATCAGTCGAGAAAGTTTCTCCTTGAAACGATTGTTATTTTGCATCGAAGTGCATGGAATGTCATCACAAGCTCGCGAACCGACAGCCATCCGCAGTTCATGCCGCATGGCAGTTGTCGCGTCGAGTACAGAAACCATGGTTTTAACTCTGCCACATCACTTGATCCATTGTGATTTGAAGCTGCAACCTCATTCTAGCCACTTCTAAATGGGGGAGGGTTCCATTATTAACAGCAAAGGCATAGGATTTTCCACCCCTCCCCCCTCAGTTTTGCAGGGTTCGCATATCTTACCCCACATTTGCAACCAATATGTTGTGTTCGTCGTGTTTACTACCAACACTATGGTTTTAGCGCTGCAACTTCATTCAAGCCATTTCTAATGGGGAGGGTGCCATTATTAACAGGAAAGGCATAGGATTTTCCACCCCTCCCCCCTCAGTTTTGCATGGTTCGCATTTCTTACCCCACATTTGCAAGCAATATGTTGTGTTCGTCGTGTTTACTACCAAAACTATGATTTTAACGCTGCAACGTTATTTAATCCAGTTCTGGACTCGGAAATAGCCAATGAAACTGTCCCAGCATGCTTTGCGGCCAAAACGGAAAGGGCGATGGATTTTTACGGGTAGAAAGGAACATCGTAGAGTCATGGGGTTTTCACAAAAATGTTACCCATGGAAAACTGCAGGGGGTCTTCTTCATTTGGTTGAGATTAAAGTTCAGGGGAGGAAATGATAGCCAAAACAAAATTTCAAAACGGCTTAACCCCCCCTGAACTTCATTTGCGCGAGTAATACACCCATTTTTATTTCTAGTTGGGTGAAATTACATCAGATAGGCTGGTTTTTATTCCTTCAGCTATTCGCTATATACCAAACATTAATTAATTAATTAATTAATTAATTAATGATTGTATTATTTATATGTTTATCGTTAGGAACTAGTGGATACCGCTAACGATAATCCAACAGGTGTGTTAGACGCTAGCTAGGTCATAGCGAGTGTTGGGTAGTGCCATGCAACTTGCATGGTAGTGAACCTAGGTGTATTGTGATTATCCACCTACTAAGGCTCAACTGGAATTTTGGAGCACTTCCCGTGGAAATAAGTGGCCTAAACATCGGCCGAGAAAGTTTCTCCTTGAAACGATTGTTATTTTAAATCGAAGTGCATGGAATGTCATCACAAGCTCGCGAACTGACAGCCATCCGCAGTTCATGCCGCATGGCAGTTGTCGCGTCGAGTACAGAAACCATGGTTTTAACTCTGCCACATCACTTGATCCATTGTGATTTGAAGCTGCAACCTCATTCTAGCCACTTCTAAATGGGGGAGGGTTCCATTATTAACAGCAAAGGCATACGATTTTCCACCCCTCCCCCCTCAGTTTTGCAGGGTTCGCATATCTTACCCCACATTTGCAACCAATATGTTGTGTTCGTCGTGTTTACTACCAACACTATGGTTTTAGCGCTGCAACTTCATTCTAGCCACTTCTAATGGGGGAGGGTTCCATTATTAACAGGAAATGCATTGGATTTTCCACCCCTCCCCCCTCAGTTTTGCAGGGTTCGCATATCTTACCCCACATTTGCAAGCAATATGTTGTGTTCGTCGTGTTTACTACCAAAACTATGATTTTAACGCTGCAACGTTATTTAGGCCAGTTCTGGACTCGGAAATAGCAAATGAAACAGTCCCAGCATGCTATGCGGCCAAAACGGAAAGGGCGATGGATTTTTACGGGTAGACAGGAACGTCGTAGAGACATGGGGTTTTCACCAAAATGTTACCCATAGAAAACTCCAGGGGGTCTTCTTAATTTGGTTAACGCTGAAGTTCAGGGGGGGAAATGGCAGCCACAATAATATTTGAAAACGGCTTAACCCCCCCTGAAATTCATTTGCGCGAGTAATACACCCATTTTTATTTCTAGTTGGGTGAAATTACATCAGATAGGCTTGATTTGGTTCCTTCAGCTATTCGCTATATACCAAACATTAATTAATTAATTAATTAATTATTTAATGATTGTATTATTTCTATGTTTATCGTTAGGAACAAGTGGGTACCGCTAACGATAATCATACAATGGTTTTCATCCCCCAATTTTTGGAAGCTTCGCAGATCTTGCACAAAATTCACAAAAAGATGTATTCGTCGTGTTTAGTCGCAAAAATATGATTTTTAAGCTGCAACTTCATTCAACCCACTTTTAAATGGGGAGGGTACCGTTATGAACAGGAAATGCATAGGATTTTCCACCCCTCCCCCCTCAGTTTTGCAAGGTTCGCATTTCTTACCCCAAATTTTGAAACAAAATATTGTATTCATCGTGTTTAGCACCAAAACTATGATTTTAACGCTGCAACCTCATTCAAACCATTTGTATGGGGGAGGGTACCTTTTTAATGTAAAATGCAATATGATTTTCCACCCCTCTCCCCTCAGTTTGGCAAGGTTCGCATTTCTTACCCCAAATTTGAAACTAATATCTTATGTTCGTCGTGTTTATTACCAAAAGCATTATTTTTAAGCTGCAACTTCATTCTAGCCACTTCTAATGGGGGAGGGTTCCATTTTGAACAGGAAAGGCATCGAATTTTCCACCCCTCCCCCCTCAGTTTTGCAAGGTTCGCATTTCTTACCCCAAATTTGGAACGAATATGTCGTGTACGCCGTGTTTACTACCAAAACTATGATTTTTAAGCTGCAACGTTATTTAATCCAGTTCTGGACTCGGAAATAGCCAATGAAACTGTCCCAGCATGCTTTGCGGCCAAAACGGAAAGGGCGATGGATTTTTACGGGTAGAAAGGAACATCGTAGAGTCATGGGGTTTTCACCAAAATGTTACCCATGGAAAACTGCAGGGGGTCTTCTTCATTTGGTTGAGATTAAAGTTCAGGGGAGGAAATGATAGCCAAAACAAAATTTCAAAACGGCTTAACCCCCCCTGAACTTCATTTGCGCGAGTAATACACCCATTTTTATTTCTAGTTGGGTGAAATTACATCAGATAGGCTGGTTTTTATTCCTTCAGCTATTCGCTATATACCAAACATTAATTAATTAATTAATTAATTAATTAATGATTGTATTATTTATATGTTTATCGTTAGGAACTAGTGGATACCGCTAACGATAATCCAACAGGTGTGTTAGACGCTAGCTAGGTCATAGCGAGTGTTGGGTAGTGCCATGCAACTTGCATGGTAGTGAACCTAGGTGTATTGTGATTATCCACCTACTAAGGCTCAACTGGAATTTTGGAGCACTTCCCGTGGAAATAAGTGGCCTAAACATCGGCCGAGAAAGTTTCTCCTTGAAACGATTGTTATTTTAAATCGAAGTGCATGGAATGTCATCACAAGCTCGCGAACTGACAGCCATCCGCAGTTCATGCCGCATGGCAGTTGTCGCGTCGAGTACAGAAACCATGGTTTTAACTCTGCCACATCACTTGATCCATTGTGATTTGAAGCTGCAACCTCATTCTAGCCACTTCTAAATGGGGGAGGGTTCCATTATTAACAGCAAAGGCATACGATTTTCCACCCCTCCCCCCTCAGTTTTGCAGGGTTCGCATATCTTACCCCACATTTGCAACCAATATGTTGTGTTCGTCGTGTTTACTACCAACACTATGGTTTTAGCGCTGCAACTTCATTCTAGCCACTTCTAATGGGGGAGGGTTCCATTATTAACAGGAAATGCATTGGATTTTCCACCCCTCCCCCCTCAGTTTTGCAGGGTTCGCATATCTTACCCCACATTTGCAAGCAATATGTTGTGTTCGTCGTGTTTACTACCAAAACTATGATTTTAACGCTGCAACGTTATTTAGGCCAGTTCTGGACTCGGAAATAGCAAATGAAACAGTCCCAGCATGCTATGCGGCCAAAACGGAAAGGGCGATGGATTTTTACGGGTAGACAGGAACGTCGTAGAGACATGGGGTTTTCACCAAAATGTTACCCATAGAAAACTCCAGGGGGTCTTCTTAATTTGGTTAACGCTGAAGTTCAGGGGGGGAAATGGCAGCCACAATAATATTTGAAAACGGCTTAACCCCCCCTGAAATTCATTTGCGCGAGTAATACACCCATTTTTATTTCTAGTTGGGTGAAATTACATCAGATAGGCTTGATTTGGTTCCTTCAGCTATTCGCTATATACCAAACATTAATTAATTAATTAATTAATTATTTAATGATTGTATTATTTCTATGTTTATCGTTAGGAACAAGTGGGTACCGCTAACGATAATCATACAATGGTTTTCATCCCCCAATTTTTGGAAGCTTCGCAGATCTTGCACAAAATTCACAAAAAGATGTATTCGTCGTGTTTAGTCGCAAAAATATGATTTTTAAGCTGCAACTTCATTCAACCCACTTTTAAATGGGGAGGGTACCGTTATGAACAGGAAATGCATAGGATTTTCCACCCCTCCCCCCTCAGTTTTGCAAGGTTCGCATTTCTTACCCCAAATTTTGAAACAAAATATTGTATTCATCGTGTTTAGCACCAAAACTATGATTTTAACGCTGCAACCTCATTCAAACCATTTGTATGGGGGAGGGTACCTTTTTAATGTAAAATGCAATATGATTTTCCACCCCTCTCCCCTCAGTTTGGCAAGGTTCGCATTTCTTACCCCAAATTTGAAACTAATATCTTATGTTCGTCGTGTTTATTACCAAAAGCATTATTTTTAAGCTGCAACTTCATTCTAGCCACTTCTAATGGGGGAGGGTTCCATTTTGAACAGGAAAGGCATCGAATTTTCCACCCCTCCCCCCTCAGTTTTGCAAGGTTCGCATTTCTTACCCCAAATTTGGAACGAATATGTCGTGTACGCCGTGTTTACTACCAAAACTATGATTTTTAAGCTGCAACTTTATTTAATGCAGTTCTGGACTCGAAAATAGCAAATGAAACTCTCCCAGCATGCTATGCGGGCAAAACGAAAAGGGCGATGGATTTTTACGGACAGAAAGCAACGTCGTAGAGACATGGGGTTTTCACCAAAATGTTACCGATAGAAAACTGCAGGGGTTCTTTGTAATGTGGTTGACATTAAAGTTCAGGAGGGGAAATGCTAGCCAAAACAAAAAATCAAAACGGATTAACCCCCCCTGAAATTCATTTGCGCGAGTAATAACGCAAAGATTTCAGGGAGGTGGTCGATATTACATACGATAGGCTAGTTTTGAATCCTTTAACTATTTGATACATGTGAAACATAAGCTATCAATTACAATTATTCCCTACCCCACCCCCCCTGGAAATGGTATACCCATTTGTGTTTGCAAAATGTGTTGGGAATGCTATTCATGACAAAAGTGAATGGTTTCTAAGTTTTCAAGTTCAACACCGAAACACAGAATTAACGTTAACCAGTTGCCCAGGCCCCGCTCGGCCAAGCAAAAAGCCAGAAAAACCGGCTTAACCCCCCCTGAACTTCATTTGCGCGAGTAATACATCAACATTTTGTTCTAGTTGGACGAAACTACATAGGATAGTCTGGTTTTCATTCCCTTAACTATGCGCTAGATACCGAACATTAATGAATTAATGAATGAATGAATGAATGAATGAATTAATTATTTAATGATCGTATTATTTCTATGATTATCGTTAGGAATTATTATTATTACAAGTTGAAACCGCTAACGATAATCGTACAATGGTTTTCACCCCTCCCCCCTTATTTTTGTAAAATTAGCAGATTTTACACAAAATTCGCAAACAATATGTTGTATTAATTATGTGTTTATTATAAAGACTATGATTTTGATGCTGCAACTTTATTCATCCTTTCTAATGGGGGAGGGTACTACTATTAACAGGAAATGCATTTGATTTTCCACCCCTCTCTCCACAGTTTTAAACGGTTCGCAGATCTTACCACAAATTTGCAACCAATATTTTGTGTTCGTCGTGTTTAGTACCAAAACTATGATTTTAATGCTGTAACTTCATTCAACCCACTTCTAATTGGGGAGGGTACCGTTATTAACGGGAAATGCATACGCTTTTCCGCCCCTCCCCCCTCAGTTTTAAACGGTTCGCAGATCTTACCCCAAATTTGCAACCAATATTTTGTGTTCGTCGTGTTTAGTACCAAAACTATGATTTTAATGCTGTAACTTCATCCAACCCACTTCTAATTGGGGAGGGTACCGTTATTAACGGGAAATGCATACGCTTTTCCACCCCTCCCCCCTCAGTTTTGCAAGGTTCGCAATCTTACCCCAAATTTGCAAACGATATGTAGTGTTCATGGTGTTTGGTACCAAAACTATGATTTTTATGCTGCAACTTCATTCAACCCACTTCTAATGGGGGAGGGTATCGTTATTAACAGGAAATGCATACGCTTTTCCACCCCTCCCCCCTCAGTTTTGCAAGGTTCGCAGATCTTATCCCAAATTTGCAACCAATATGTTGTGTTCGTCTTCTTTAGTACCAAAACTATGGTTTTAACGCTGCAACGTTATTTAGGCCAGTTCTGGACTCGGAAATAGCAAATGAAACAGTCCCAGCATGCTTTGCGATGGATTTTTACGGGTAGAAAGGAACGTCGTAGAGACATGGGGTTTTCACCAAAATGTTACCCATGGAAAACTGCAGGGGGTCTCCTTCGTTTGGTTGACATTGAAGATCAGGGGGGGAAATGACAGGCAAAACAAATTTCAAAACGGCTTAACCCCCCCTGAACTTCATTTGCGCGAATATCACACCCAAAATTTCAGCTAGTTGGGCGAAAATACATAGGATAGGCTGGTTTTTATGCCATCAACTAGGCGCTAGATACCGAACATTAATTAATTAATTAATTAATTAATTATTTATTTATTTAATGATTGTATTATTTCTATGGACCTCGCTGGACTCTGGATGTTTCCCTGATGAATGGAAAGAGGCTGTGGTATCGCCCTTATTGAAGAAGCCAGGTTTGGATCCTGCATTTAAAAACCTTCGTCCAATTAATAACTTGGTCTATCAGTATCAAAGCTTACGGAACGCGCGGTATTCAACCAAGTCCATTCTCATATGACGCGTTCTGGCTTGTACCCACTGCTACAATCTGCGTATCGTCAATACCATAGTACTGAGACAGCGCTGCTAAAGGTGACCAACGATATCCTGATGAACATGAACTCTCAGCGTATTACCCTGTTGGTCTTACTCGACCTAAGCGCTGCCTTTGATACTGTGGACCACGCGATTTTACTCGGGCGCTTACATTCTAAGCTTGGTATTACTGGAAAGGCTCTTAACTGGTTCAGGTCTTATTTATCTGGTAGAAGCCAAAAGGTCTTACTGAATTGGCGCAATGTCAGACAGGTTTGACCTTAGCTTTGGTGTCCCTCAAGGTTCCTGCCTTGGCCCGCTTCTCTTCGTTGTGTACGCGTCTAAATTGTTTGATGTCATCGAGTCTCACTTACCGGAAGTTCACTGTTATGCCGACGATTCACAGCTGTATTTGTCATTCAAACCCGATGGCACTACTGCACAAGAGGAGGCTTTGTCTGCTATGGAGAACTGCATTGGTGATCTTAGGAAGTGGATGTTCCAGGATAAACTTAAAATCAATGATGATAAGACTGAATTTTTAATAATAGGTTCGAAAAAAATCCTCACTAAACTCAATGATGGTTGTCATATACGGGTTGGCAGTACTGATGTCTTCCCTTCGCCTGTTGTCAGAAACCTAGGGTCGTGGTTCGATTCGCATTTAACAATGTCCACCCAAATCACTAAGTCTTGTAGTGCCTCATTCTTTTATCTTCATAATATTAGACGTATTAGCAAGTACCTCAGTCAGGATAGTCTTACTACATTAGTTCAAGCTTTTATTACGAGTAGGCTGGACTATTGTAATAGTTTACTATATGGTTTACCCAACACTGAACTGTCCAAACTACAAAGAACGCTGCTGCCAGGCTTATCACTTCTACTTCTCGATATGATCACATTACACCTGTTCTCTATGAACTTCACTGGTTACCCGTTAGATTCCGTATTCAGTTTAAGATTATTTTAATTACTTTTAAAGCATTAGCTGGCCAATCTCCACAGTACATTAGAGACCTTATTACGATTAAGAAACAGCCGCGCTATCAATTACGCTCAAATAATGGTGTTCTACTGAAGATCCCTAGTGGGAGGCTTTTGCGTTCATTCGGTGATAGATCTTTTAGCGTGGCGGCTCCGACTCTATGGAACGCTCTACCACAATATCTGCGCAATATTCAGTCGCTTAGTCTTTTTAAATCTTCACTTAAAACGTATCTTTTTAAATTAGCTTTTAATTTATAGTCTTTTTATAATAATTTTAATTGAGATATTTTAATGTATTTAATTAACTTTTAATTTTTTTTATTATTATTTTCTTTTTCTTTTTCTTTTTTTTTTCTTTCTTAATTTTTATTATTCCTTTTGTAGTAATTGTAATGTAATGCGCTTTTGATCATTTTATGCGAAAGGGCGCAATAGAAATTATAATAATAATAATAATAATAATAATATGATTATCGTTAGGAACTAGTGGATACCGCTAACGATAATCCAACATGTGTGTTAGACGCTAGCTACGTCGTAGCGCGTTTTGGGTAGTGCCATGCAATCCATGCAACTTGCATGGTAGTGATCCTGGGTGTATGGTGTTTTTCCACCTACTAAGGCTCAACTGGAATTTTGGAGCACTTCTCGTGGAAATAAGTGGCCTAAACATTAGCGAAAAAGTTTCTTCTTGAAACGATTGTTATTTTCCATCCAAGTGCATCGAATGTCATCACAAGCTCGCGAACCGACAGCGATCCGCAGTTCATGCCGCATGGCAGTTGTCGCATCGAGTACAGAAACCATGGTTTTAACTCTGCCACATCACTTCATTCCTTGTGAATTGAAGCTGCAACCTCATTCTAGCCACTTCTAAATGGGGGAGGGTTCCATTATGAACAGGAAAGGCATAGGATTTTCCACCCGTCCCCCCTCAGTTTTGCAAGGTTCGCATTTCTTACCCCACATTTGCAAGCAATATGTTGTGTTCGTCGTGTTTACTTCTAAAACTTTGATTTTTAAGCTGCAAATTCATTCAAGCCAATTGTAATGGGGGAGGGCACCGTTATTAACAGGAAATGCATAGGATTTTCCACCCCTCCCCCCTCAGTTTTGCAATGTTCACATTTCTTAGCCCAAATTTGCAACCAATATGTAGTGTTCGTCGTGTTTACTACTAAAACTATGATTTTAAAGCTGCAACTTCATTGTAGCCACTTCTAATGGGGGAGGGCACCGATATTAACAGGAAATGCATATCATTTTCCACCCCTCCCCCCTCAGTTTTGCAGGGTTCGCATATCTTACCCCAAATTTGCAAACACTATGTTTTGAAATGATGATTAAGAAATATCATGGGCTCCTGGAAATATTTAGTCCTGGGGTTGGAAATTGCATCAAACACATTGGATGTCAAGATACATCTACTTGACGAAGCTTCGAACAAGGGTTTGACCGGGTATGAAGACCCATGCATGTGACCAAATACAGTCCCTCCATTGGATGAATATTCATTATTCATGAGTCTGAGAAAATCATTTCTAAAACGTTAATTCCGACATTTGTGTTCATAAAAGAAATACAAGTAGTGACATGAGTTTTCTCACCTCAAAAATGTATTTAGAGTCCATAAATTAATGTATTTAGAGTCCATAAATTCAACTGCTGATAAACTACAAATAAGGAGTGAAGAAGTAAAAAACGACAAAGAAAGAAAAAATGTGCCTCCACTGGAGTTCGAACTTCGACCCTTCCGAATGCTTGTACTAACTCTTGACCACTACACTACCGACGGAGTAGACTAGTTGCCGGGGGGGGTGGGGGGGGGGGGGGGGGGGGGGGGGGGTACTTACATGAAAAATGTGAGGCCAAGAGACTCAAAGCTGACTGACACTGTTTGACCCAATCCGAGCTCGTAAACCCTGATTGCCCCCTTTTTGAAAAAAAAAAGCCTGATTGCCCCTTCTTTAAATAGGTTTTCAAAACACGGTTGGATATATACCCCGGCCGGTATACCGCGTACCGGGATTGCATGCAAAATACGGAACATTCCAAGTCGGGACGTGTCATTGGGTAAACAAATCAGCAGATGAAGTACATAGATAAGTACTGAAGTACGAATTAGCGGCGTCACGATGTATGGGAACCTCAGTGCTTGCATGTGGGCAGGCGATCAAAATGCGGCAACAGAATGTCTTTTTTTGACATAGTAGCTGAACCCTAACTGCCTAAAAAAACCTGAAAAAATTATACTCAAATCCTGACCCTGATCTGCCCAAATCAGGTCAAAATCCTGACCCTACCTGCCCAAACCGAGCTCAAAACCCTGACCCACCCCCGCGGCACATACATAATACGTCACAAACAGGAGTACCCCCCCCCCCCGGGACTAGTTGAAGTCACTGCCAGAAAAAAGAATAATAAGCCATCTATGGAATAATTATATTTAACAAATAAAAGATGGTTCTCCTTGTTATATTTAAGAAATAGAAAACATTTCCAGTGTTTCTATAGAGTAAAAGAAACACGAGTGGGAGTTTGGGAGAACGAGAAATGGCAGTGGGAACACGAGCCCGAAGGGCGAGTGTTTCCACAGCTATTTCGAGTTCTTCCAAACTTCCACAAGTGTTTCTATAACTCTATAGAAACAAGGGGAAAATGTTTTCTATTTCCTTTATAAAATAAACGAATAAAAGCACGGAAACGCTCGCTTAATTTTATAACCAAAACGTAAATTCTCACAACTGCTCAAGCGCGCGCTCAACTGTCTATGTTTCTATAGAGTTATAGAAACACGGCTTATAGCCAATCAGAGCGTGCGTACTATCGAAACTATTTTATAAAACAAAATAATGCACGCTCGAGGTCTTGAAAAACTGCGGATGCACGAGCGGAACGCGAGTGCATTTAGCAGCTTTTCAAGACCTCGAAAGTGCATTATTTTGTTATATAACAAGGAGAACCATCTTTTATTTGTTTTATAATATAAACTTCAATGTAGACGCAGGAAATAAAGGTATCTTTAGAACCCGCGTAAAAATCTAAAAGCAAACTGACGACAGCGAAACCCCCATGACTTGTTTACAACTTTTTTTTGTCGCTGATTGGTTCAATTGTGACAGCTTGACATTGACGATCTGAAAGCTCGTTTCTTATTGGATGAAGTAATCTGCTAAGAATAGAACGTGTCAATCGCTAAAAGTGAAAGACAGAAATTGCAAGAGCCGGCAAATGAAATGGTTTGTAATATTGTCATCTGGTCAAAACTTTTGCAGGAAACAAAGTGCTTTCTTTTTACAATTTCTGGTCAGCACAGGAGAGGTTTATCTGCACATTTTGATAGTGCAAGGCGTTGAAAATGCCTGATGGAAAAGCATTCACAGAGAAAGCGTTAGCGAATTAGCGGCAGTAGAGTTGGACACGTGAGTTGAGGATTGCCGACTATTTTCTACAACAACTGCATAGTTGACACTGATTACTGATTCTGTGGTCTGAAGAAGGATATTTTCTTTATCCCAAGGAACAGTGTTGTAACTGCTGCTCTGATGGCCGTGTTGCGTAGCTTTTGAGGCTCTCTTCGTTGGCATGGCCGCTATACACATGAATGACAATCTACTCTTTTGAAATTCTGCCAGTTCTGTGTTCTCTGCAAGTTTTATCGCCCGTTTTTCATTCAGGAACATTCAGGAACCTATCAAACGAATTTCTACATGAAACCAGAGAAATCCCATTGTATTCTTCGCAATTCACTGTTCAGGTTTCATCATAAAGCAGGCTTATTACAGTTATCGTCGAGTTATTGGTGAGTCATGTCTTGTTGTTTGTTGTGTTGTCACTTTCCTCTCGCCGGTTTTAATAATACACCAGGCTGTTAGAAAAACCACATTTTTCTTAAATTCAATATTTTTTTATATCAAACTCTCAATGAGTAACACTGTATTAGAATGTGAACATTGCTTTTCTCAACTTCAAACGTTTAGCATCCCATTTTGTGGTCGCTTTAGAGTACGAAGCCGATGCTAAATTCTCTCGCCGATCATTTTCTTTTAGTTTTGGGAAGCGACTTTTATTTTCCTCATCTTCAACACACCGGAGTTAACAACTCAAAGTCGGACATGTTTTCTTCCCAGTCTATGAAATTATCTCCGTTATCTATATAAACTCGCGAAAAACAATCACCGATACGTTTTATTGGATTCTCAGCGTGTTTGATTTTTTCTTGGCCGTGCATTTATAACGAAATCAAGCACGCTGAGCATCCAATCAAATTGCACGTTCTTAGGATGATCCCATAATTTATATTATAAACAACAATCAAACGCTAAACAATACTTGCTAATGATGTTTGAAAAGAAGCGTATGTAAATTTCCGGTTTAGCCATTCGCACGAGAAGACATTTTAAAACTCATTGTTCGTCTTTCATCAGGGGTTCCAAATATTTGTTTTCTCAATACTTAGATCCCTGATAAAAGACTCCAACTGTACTCGTGTTTGGGTTCTTCCTTCATGTAGGCAGACATGAATTACTACCAAATTATATTGTGTTCTATTGTATTGTGTATTTCGTTCTATATTTTGTATTGTGTTAATTCTATTGTGTATGGATGTAGCCAGACTGATGAAACTGCCGACATATTCATATATGCAAACAGCTTCAACAAACCAACAAACCAAATTTCAATAAAATAAAAAAAATCAGATTTGCTACAACACATGTTTCAAACATCCGTTCTAACACCCTTTGGTTTGTAGATTACTGACCACATTGCATTTAGTGGTATACTCGTCAGTTGTTTGGTATTTCTACGATTATCGTACGGTCGCGAACAGCACGTAGCAATGACCATACATATAGCACATCTTGTAACAGAAAGACACAGAGAGTGACAACTTGTAACAGAGAAGAACAACTTGTAACAGAGAGGGACAACTGGTAACAGAAAGTAGTGAGTGAAGTTGTAACAGTCTAAACCGGTACCTCCCCGCAGACAAATGGATTAAAGATAACCCTTCGTTACCGAGTCTACGTCTAGCTCGTACAGACTCCGTAACACAATGGGGACTCTGCAGGTTTCTGTATAACCCAAGCGGTATTAATATTTAATACAGTTGAATACCCAGTTCCCGTCCAAACTTTCCATCCACCCATGGTTTTTCCGTGTCTGTAGTTATCAGAGTACTAGCAGGTAATCTAGGCTTAGGCCGGGGTTTTCTCAACGTTTTTAGAGATCTGTGTACAGGTTTTAATAATCAGAAGTGATGATTAGATCACAGTTAGTGTCAGTGCTACCACCTGGATCTAGCCGTAATCATGCCAAATTACTATACCACATCACCCAACAATGCTCGATCTCGGAATATTTGCGAATATTCCGGATAGAACAGTTGGGAGTCATATGTTTTATGTTATGTAGTGATGCTCGATTCGTTATTTTGTTTGGTGCTGATTGTGTTTATGAAAGAGACCTAAAGAATTGTCGTATGTCAGTCTTGTGTTCCTAGACGTTAAAGAAATATTAACCTCGTAATTCAGTTCTTACCTTGATGACAATAGCCGTTAATACGAGAGACAAAACTGGGGCCTGTACTTCTTGAGTTTAGTGGACGTGTTATGATGACGATTCAAAATATTCGCTGGCGGAGTGCTTAGTCTGGTAGCTCTCATTTACAATTGTGCAAATGGAATATAAATCATCGCTTAGAATGGGCTTTGTTAGAGGCACACTTCGAGATTTTGGAAAACATTAAGGTTAGCTAATTATAATATTAATGAGTTAGAGGATTGCCCTACGATTGGTTTAAATAAATGAGCTTTGGGAGTTGCTTGTCCCTAGCCGATCTCAAATGGAACGAGCTTTGGGAGTTGCTAGTCCCAAGCCGATCTCAAGTGTGAGTTAACCAGTTAAAACTATCTCGTCAATGGAACGAAAGAGCGAAACAATAGTTTATCCACATGCAAAACGACAAAGCCCCTGGCTGAAACCTCATGTTCTCAATTTTTTCACAGCGTATTCACATCGCATCGCAAATAAGTCTAAATACAGATTCTAGGAAGTTGTAGCTTTAAAATGAGATGTTATTCAAGCTTATGGTCCAAGATCGGTAATGGTCCAAGATCGGAGAATAGACAGAGTTTGTAGCTATAAATATCAAGGTGTTGAGTTAGACGAAACACTGTCTTGTGGATCTCACATCGATAATATAAGTAAAAAGGTTGCAAAGTCACTAGCAGTTCTCAGAAGGGTTAAACCTTTTCTCGCATATGATACCTTAATCACACTCTATAATTCTCTCGTCTTGCCTCAATTAGACTATTGTAGCCCTGTCTGGGGGTGTTTTGGGAAAGTTCTTTCTGATAGAACATTTCAGAACAGAGCCGCTCGAATTGTTACTAGTACCGGTTATGACGTAAGGTCTGTAACAAATTTAGATCATTTAAGTTGGGATACATTGGAGCAAAGAAGACAAAATCATCTAGCCACAACGATGTTTATTTCAATAAACAAAATGGCACCGGAATATCTAGGAAATCTCTTCACTAAAACGAATGATGTTCACAGATACAATCTTCGTTGCTCCAACCAGAACCTATTTGTCCCAAGACCTAACTCAGAAGCACTCAAAAAGAGTTTCTCTTACAGAGGGGCAGTCCTCTGGAACTCCCTTCCAATCGGAGCTCAACAAGCTCAATCAAGAACAACATTTTTAAATCACATTAATAATAGCCATTAATTTTAGATTAATTAAATGAGCAATATAACTTTAGTATGTTAGTGGAATAATTTCATGACTTTGTATATATATATCATATATATATATATATACAGCCGTTTGCAAAAATTCTGACCCCTTACCATATATAAATATATATCAAACATATACCTAACATTATGGGATGTCATTGCTGATATTTTTTTCAAGTTGCCTATCATCAAGAGCTTCAGAAAAAAATATAGGAAGAGGTATCCCATAATGTTTGATACATTTTTTATATATATTTATATATGGTGAGGGGGGTCAGAATTTTTGCAAACGGCTGTATATACATGTATATACAGTCGTTGCCGTTAATGTTGTCCTAGACATATCCACATATTGATTTATAGCCTTTGTTCAGTTCGCACCTTTTACATAAAGAACGGTAATCAGCAGTGAACGCGCCCTTTGTATTTGGTCACAAAGAGCCACGGTGGTCTAATGGTTAACGCTCTTGCTTACCAGTTCGAAGCCCCGAGTTCAAGTCTCAGTATCGGCTTTTTTTTTTTTTCCTTGCCTTTTTGTTTTGTTTACATATGTTTCTTTTTGCAGTTTATTTTTTTATATTGGATAAGAACGGACGATGTAACTAAAATAATACTTTCAACCTGAAACGGTCTCAACTTTTCCCAGACTTTCGAAGTAGATAATTATACCAGCACTGAGTACGCCCAAATTACGCTATTTTCGTTTAGAACGGTGTAGCGATTCTGTTGATGGTTGTGGGTTTGAAAAAGCGTTATTTGTTTTTCTTACACTGTGCCGGGCTTACATGTATATACCAGAAACTGTTTTGAAAATACTAGATACCCACTGATTCAAAGTATTATATCTTTGTTTAGAAGTAGGAAGCGATTTTAGCAAGTGTTATTAATTTCATTCGTACTGATTTTCTGAACTTAGGCAGACTGAGCGAGCGACCTCATTTTTTTCCCTCGAGATTTCGAAAACATCGGCCGCGAGACACGGAGCGGACAGTTTTGAAAATATCCGGTAGTCCAGAAATTGTCCAGAATTCTCTTTGAAACCCATAGTAATGCTTCCATAAGTTGACGAAGCTTTTTTCTTTGTGAAGGAAAAGAACTCACATGGAATTAAAGCCGTGTACTCGGCGTAACGATGGCAATGTAAAAAAAAACGCGAGCTGATTCGTTGACGGCCCCGGAAGTCGATAAAATGTCACATGGCCGCCACGTGAACAGTGCAATGTGATTGGTTTGGCCGAGTACATCCGACTTTGTTATTCAAATGTACTTCGTCAAAGAAAACTGTTCTGTTAAATGACCCATCTGGGTTCATCGTAACTGGACTATTGTCGATGAAGTTGATGTTGTCCAGCATTGTCTCGCATACTTTCATTAGCTCTTTGTTTGTTTTTTGGATATCAAAGTTTTTGTTCTCGTCATTTGCATGAAAGATAATTCCTGAGACTGCTACATTTGTATGTGGCCATTTCTCTTTTAATGCTATTACTATACTGCTCGTAACCTTGGCTATTTGCTCCGGAGATCTCTTAAGGATATCGTTTGTTCCTGAGTGTATCAGAATATGCTCGTACTGAACTGTATCTGACATTTTTTTGATATGATTCAGTAGTTCTACAGTTCCTCCGGGAATGTATTACATACATACATACATACATAATCTTTATTTCAACACGGTGTCTCATCATACATATAATGCTCTTCCCGAGAGCCGTGCATACATTAACTAATAATAAAATGACAGAAATCGATTCCTAGTTAAAAATGTGTTGTAAAAAGTGTAAATCCCTAAAATATATTATCCTAAGATAAATTGTATTATTCTTATTCAAAATTATTTGTTAACCTAAATTATAGCGTATATTTAAATAATGCCACGCTTGTCTGTCTTCTTGTATCATTGGATAAACTATTCCAGAGAACAGCCCCCTATAATGAAAGCTGCGTTTTCCAGCTTCAGTGTGCGGTCTTGGATCAGATACATTATAGCTTGAGTTTCTTAAGTTATAGGAATGTACAAGAGTTGTGCTTTTAAAGATTTCCTTCAAATAATTTGTAGTGCTCCCATTCATAGTTTTGTACATTAATATAGCCAGTTGCTTTGATCTTCTTGTCTCAAGATTATCCCATTCAAGTTCGTTCAACAACTCAGTTGACCGTCTATCATAATTGGAAAAGGTGACCACCCTGGCAGCTCTATTTTGTAGAGTTTGGAGTATGTCAGATATCCCTTTTCCACAGTTCCCCCATACTGCACTACAGTAATTGAAATACGGTAGTACAAGGGAATTGTACATTGTAATTAGCGTTTCGTGAGGTACGAGATGCCTAACTCGTCTCAGTGCCCCTATACCCCCTGAAGCTTTCTTAGAAATTGTGTCTACTTGATCCTTCCATGTTAAAGATTGATCGATCTTAACTCCAAGATATTTCAGTGTATGTCGTTTCTCTTTTCAAGGGTTTGTGATCTACTTCAATTTGAAATGGATATTCAAGATGTTTAACCATGTATGTATTTCACAAAGGTCATGGTTCATTTGTTGCTCTAGGATTTTCTCATCAGTATTTGCAATAGTTAGACTAGTATCATCTGCATACATCCGCACTTTAGAGTAAAGATCACAAGATGGAAGATCATTTATATAGATTATAAAAAGTAGCGGCCCAAGGATAGATCCTTGTGGTATTCCGCATTTAATTTTTTATTCCAGGTGTTAACCAAGGGGCTGGCTTGTTTCGCACCCTTTTGCGTCTTAATGGAGCATGTTGGTTGCAGACAGAGAGAAATGTTTCTTTCCATATCAGCCAGGCAGAATCAGGGTCATTATGATTTTCGATATTTTGCCATGGGATTAGCATAAGATCTTCCCTAAATTTATTACAATCAAAGTTTCTATATTGTCTTGATTCGACAATTTTGGGACAAGACTTCAAAGATGGTAATTTTCGTATGGCTATGATCACTGATTCCTATATTTGAGGTTCCGCAATGTGAAAATTTAGTGGCCTCATTGGTCAGAAAGAGATCTATAGTAGTAGATGTATCTTTTGTCACTCGTGTTGGTTGTTTATTAAGCTGCTGATATTGGAGAACATTACATATTTCGAGTAGTCGTAATGTATGGTGGTCGGGAGGGGTGGCACTAACATCACAATTTAAGTCACCTAGGATATTTATTTCAATTTGTTGTGATTCTAACTTCTCTAGGAGACATTCAAATGTGTCCATCAGATTTATTGGTGAGTTAGGAGGTCTATACCATGTTGCCACTAGGAAAGGTTTGGCTTTTGGCTTTTTTACTTTAATACAAAGCCATTCAAGGTTTAACCCATTTAGAACTAGAGTGTCGTCACGATCGTAGTTGATAACATTTCTGATATATAGTGCCACTCCTCCACCATTTCTATTTCGGTCATTTCTTTCAAGCACATATCCGGGTATACCCATTTCGTTGCTATTGATGCTGCTATCTAGACGCGTTTCGTTAATAGCAAGAATATCAACAGGCTCAGTGAGCATATAGGCTCTAAGTTGGTCAACATATTTTGGGAGACTGGTTATATTAATGGCAGCCAATTTAAAACCTCTGGTCTTTGGAAGACCAAGATTTAGATTTGAGTTAATTTCATTTGTGTCATTTGAAATTGGCAAACCCGGACATTGTAATGAACTGGTTGTTGAATGAACCTGTGCATATGGGGCCAGGGGCGGTTCTCTGGAATTACGAATAAAGTATCAATCAGACAAGAATTTAATTAAATTGCTTACCAAGATAGACACTCCTTGATCGTTGAGGTGTAATCCACCTTCATTGAGACAGTCCTTCGCAATATTACTATGCCGTATTAGTGTCCAGCCATTCTGGTTCGAGAACCTATTTAGAAGTTTATTTACTGCCTTAATTTTATCTTCTGGGATTTTGTCTGAGTCAGATTCGCTTTCGATCATTCTAGCCAGGTCTACAATGCTGTTTGCCACTTGGTCTGGACTTGATTTACTCAAATCGTTAGTTCCCACGTGTATGATTACTTGTTGGGGTTTCCTGCTTAGCGTTGGCTTCAGATAATGATGCATGTCTGCAGTTACGGCACCTGGGAATGATTTAACGACGACCCTGTGGCCAACTTTTCTCCCTAACTTCCAACCTTGTACGCGCTTGATCATTGAGTCTCCTATAATTACGGTTGTAGTTTCGGGCTCCATGGTTTGAGAGTTATTTTCTTGTGTAAGGTCTTGAAGAATCCCATATCGATTGGCAGTTTGTACTTTGGTCTGTGATTGCTGTTGTGTGTTGTTTGGACGTCTATTCTTGTGTTCTTTTTTCGAGTTCGTCTTGTTTGGTGGTTTCTTTCCTTTCAGATTTTGGTTACGAGCCTGATCGGATTTACAATCTGCTGTAGCAGTCGATTCTACGTTTGAGGCCTGATCGTTTGAGTTACATTTACACGAACTATCACTTGTATCTTGGGAGCTGCTATATACCTTGTCAGCAGATTCATTTTGCTTTCTTGTTAATAGAATTTCAATGGTCGCAATCAAAGTTGACCTTTCCGCTTCCAGTTGTTTGATCTTCATTTGCATGTTACGGTTAGTGGGATTTGAATAATTTTCTTCGCTTTGTATTGTTTGTTTACAAAACGGTTCGGGGCGAATTTAGACTGGACAATTCCTTTTAACATAGAGTCTGCAAGAATCAATATGGGTCCTGGCTTTGATGGTACGGAGCTTCTTTCATTCTGCCTGGATTCCGACTCCCTATACGTGTTTTCTGTACTGTCATCACTGACCGTCGGATTTGCTGTGTTTGCTGTTTTTTGCTGGCGATCCGCTATAGGCCTCGTTTGAAGTGGTGTTCGCGATGTTAATGATGATCGATCCTCAGCCGTCGGTTCCTCTGGAGTTCTTGTTGGGTTAGGTGATAGGCCACGGCTCACCCTATTTGGTGTTTATTTTGCCACACTCGCCATTTCATTTTGAACAGATGTTGAAATCGTATTGTTTGTTTTCTCTGTTTCATCCAGCACTTCGTAGGAGTTGAATAGATCCATATTTGGCGGGTAGGTTATGTGCTCAGTGTATTCGCCCGATTCCTGGCTACAGACTTCATGTACATGTGCAGATTCTCGTCCGTTATCATCTTTCATTTGCTCATTTACTGATATATATAAGGACTTCAATTTATCCAACTCAGTCAGGATTTGACAGAGTTCCATCTCTTGGTCTCTAATTTGTTCGTTCAACTTTTTAGTATCCCTTGTATGTCTTGAATTCAAGTTCGATAGGCCTTTAGCTGCTTTCTTAAGATTCTCTTCTGTCTCCTTACTTGTTTCTTCTGCCGTATCAGTTTCGTTATGTATTCTCTCTTCTTTAAGTTTAATGTTCATTCTACATTCTAAATCTTTTATGTCGACGGCCAGTTCGCTTATTTCGATTCCAATTCGTATGAATTGACTTTCCATTTTTTCATTTAGCTCTTTTTGGTCTTTCACGAATTGTAGTAGTGTCTCATAACGGCTGTCATGATCGTTATTTTCCGTCAAGTTACCACGCTTTTCCGGTGTTGATGTTGTTATTCCAGGCAGGTTTTGTGTGTCTTTCTCGTTCGGCTCACTCGCGGTTGGTGTGTCAATGGTTTTTAATATGTTTTCTAGCTCCTTTTCCGCTTCTATTCGGGTCGGATATTTCTTCACGCATCTACCGCCCGGCCTTCCGACCGTTAGTTTCTGGCATCCTGTGAAATCCTCTGTTATTCCTGCCGTTTCATTTGTCTTCCACAGGTAAAACTTCACTTTGTCCGCTTTCTCCATTTAGACTGATCAAAAATCAGCTCATGGAACACCTTTCGACACTAAATTTCGTCTGTTTCACTCATATTTCACTCATACGTACATTCGTTCTCCGCCATCATGGAGTGATGTGGACATGTACTCCCCCCCCCCCCCCCAACACCAAAAAATGTACTCCCCCCCCCCCCCAACACCAACAAATCACACACACACACAAAAACTGGTGGTGGTAAATTGAATGATATTCACATTGATGACTCGAGCACGTATGAAGTGTGGAGAAATATCGCGAAGAACATATATATTGAAATATGAAATAAACATGAATTTATACCTGGTGTGTTTTGTCATTCCAGTGTGGCCTGAAACGAGTCCGCAGTAGCGATTTTGGAGGGTCAATTTCCCGGGGGGGGGGACTCCCTTATGTGAGGGGTACATGGATGCTCGTCGTACCTTTTAGGGGTCAAAATCAGGAGTTTGGTACCACTTAGGGTATCCACCATCAAACACAGACATTTCTATGTAAAGCGGTACCTTTTAGGGGTCGGGTGTCAATTGAACAAAAAAGCTGTTATCAATTTACGTTTTTATTATCTTTTAGGGGTCAAAATAAGCTTGAGCCACGCCCATTTTAGTACCTCTTAGGGGTCAAATCGAAAATGTCCGACGAGCATCCCTACCCCTTTTATATGGGAGTCCCCCCCCCGGGTCAATTTGCCTTCGCTGTTCACTCTTGCGAAGACAAGTTGACCCTCTAAAAGCCGTTTCAGGCCACAACACACCAGGTAAGATAATGTTTTGTCTATTTCGTATTCAAATATGCATGTTCTTCGCGATATTTTGCCACACTTCAAACCTTTCGCTAATCCTCATTTCCTATAAAATTTAATACAAACACGTTACGTTGTGTGGTTGCCTGTGGCGAAAAGAGTGGGTAAAAGGTCAAGATGTTGGATTTAATTTAAAGTGGGAAATTATGGACATGGTGTTCTAAAACAACTCCAAAGTCTTGAGAAGGAGTAGCCTTTTAAATCAATAGTTACACTTATATACATATATAGCACACTTTCAGTTATTTTTTTGCGGCCCGCAGCCCGCAAAATAATCAGATAATTCAAAGACCAGCTAGTGACAGGCATGACGGAACAAAATTTGCTGCATCATGCTAACAGCACACAAAATTTCTTATCATAATTTTATAATAGAAGCAAAACGTTCAGTTCGATCTAAAAGTTTGTGTGCAATACTTCAAACAATTACTCGACAGCAGAATGAACTGTAATACATATGAGTCTGTTCTATTTGCAATCATGAATCACTAAGTTCATGCTGTCATAAAAGGCACTGTACCGAACTCAAACAGGTTTGAATTAATCGGGTTTAAAACAGATGTGAGCTAAACAAAATCACAACTGAACGGTTCTACAGTAGTTCTGTCGACTGCTCGTACTTTCGTGGTGTAATGTATTAGCCTGCGAAAGACAGCCGACTTCTTTACAATTTGCGAGCCAGGAAACCCAACATTTACCCTGGTTCCAGAGGTTTTCTAGAGAGAACAGCCGCGGAGAAGCGAGCTGCGATAGCAGATCTCGCTCAGATCGCCGCTCGTGGGCTGTTGAGACTGTTGAGTCTCTCTAGAAAATCTCTGGAACCAGAGTATCCAACATTCCAGAGGACGCATCGGCAGGCGCGGATCCAGAAAAAAATCTGACCGGTTTCCGACTTCCCAACTCAAACTTGGAAATTTTACTGAACCCCCTCCCCCCCTCTCTCGGTTTCCGTAAACCGGTGTAAACCGGTCTGGATCCGCACCTGATCGGGGGGATGCAGGCCGGACAAGTTGTCCGCATTCTTTCCATATTTTAATTTCGCTCAATCTGAGTCTTCACGCTTCTGAGGATTAGGCGTTATAATCCGCTGTTTTCTATTTAAATGGTTCTTTTGTTTCCTGTAGTGTTAAAAAGTTAAGAACAGAAAATAAACAGAGAACAAGAGCCATCAAATTGTGACCTGTCTTTGTCGTTCCCTTTAAGCCACCGCTAATAATTAAGCTAAGAGACATTGTTCACTCATTAACGGACTTTATCTGCTTTATTTCAGACATTTAATTTACTGTGACTCTGAAATTGTTCGGCTGAAATTGTTTTACGTTACCGTAACAGCACATTCAAACGAATTTTGGAAAAGGTATCTAACTTACAAGTTAAATAAAAAATACGTCGATGGATAGAGAAGCTCGGAAGCGAAGAGCGTCCCTAGGTTCGGAGCCATTTAATACTATTCGCTGCTAGCCGAGGAGTAAGTTTTCCAGTAGTGGTCTCTCCGTTGGGCCGGAGCCGGTCCAACACTGAATACTGACTAGGTCTCTTGGTTTACGTCATTACGTTCCGGGCTTCGGAAATTGCTATATCAGTCAGCTCGGAATTAAATTGGCATTATTGCTAGTGACTGTTAAAATCTAAACGTGGCTGAATCGCTTTGCATCCCGGAGACTCCGAACTTACTATTCTGAGTTAAAACCTACTCGAGCATATTAAAGACCCATGACGGACCATTACGCTTTGCGCGCCTGTTTTTGTTTTGATTTTCATGAAACCGAGGCTTCTATTGTTTTCGCCTCGCGCGCGATTCCCTCGGTTCGCGTGAAGTAGAAAATCCTTCTACGATCTACTCACCTTTGTCATTTGTTTGTATGTTAGCAAAACAAGGAAATGAACTCTTCGTTATCAATCGAGTGTTGATGGAAGTTTATCAACATAGTTAGAGTGCTTATGGCTCCATTGTTGCAGGCGAAGTAAATATCTGTGAGCATCGATCAGGCCGGAGAAAATGAAAATTCGTAAAATGGTCGCTGTCGGTGTTTCCTTTTTCCTTTTACTAACCAAGAACCCGTAATAACAAAGCCAAATGGAGGAAGGGGTGCTTGTATAAAGTTTCGCGAGAACAAGGCCAAATGTATCAAAACTTTCCAGCTTATGACAGAAGCAAATGTAAAAATAAGGTAAGCGAAGACAACTTGCTTATTAGCACAATCTGTCCATTTGTACGTTGCCCTAATCGAAATATCCTTTATGGGAATTTGCAGTTCGAATATGGCGTACATGTTGTCCAGAATGGAATAAAGTGCTCAGGTTGTTGTTGGGACAATGAGCAGCACACTTTCTCAACATTGCATTTATACATCAATATTCCAGTACAGTTTACCCACCTTTGATAAGAAATATTCTTCTATTTGTTTCAGGAAAAGGGCATGCATTGTTTTCTTCAATCTGTTATTAAAGTGTGGGAAGAGGAAGTATGGACTTTGCCAAGAAATTGACAATAAATAGTCCCCACCTTCAGATTCACCACTGTGGTATATATGCAGATAAATGGAATTGTCTGCTGTAAGAGGGATGACATGCATCACCTCCTACACAATGTTTTACTAAGATTATTTTGTGTAGATTGGGACAGTTTGAAGGTCGACTTTTATTATGAAGACTGCAAGGCTGATCGGATGGCTGAAAGTCCAATGCCATGCATACCCATATGTTTGAACGATAAAATTATGGTATACAGGTATCCCCTTACAGCACAGAAGCTAATGGTTTCTGGACAATTTAAGAAATTAGTGACAATATCATCTATATTGTTGTTTTCACTTTGAATACAAAACAGTGATTACCAAGTTTGTGTTTAACATTTTTAGGGAGTGTTCATTATTTATGGCTTGGGGGGTCTGCATTTCCCCCATGAGTGAAATTAAAACTTAGATGACCCCCCTATAAAAGTGCTCAAAACTTTATTGCCCCCCCCCCCCCTCCCCCCCCCCCCACAAAAAAAAAAGAATGAATGGATGTGCAAGAAAGAATGCAAACATCATATACATGTAACCTTTTAAATTAAATATTCTCTAGATTTATGGTATTTTCCATGATACATTACCTTTGTTTAGTAGAAAACATATATATATATATATATATACATGTATTCTTCTGAAAATCTCTACCTCCTTCCCAGATGGATACTCGAAATTGTACTTGTTAGTTCATGCATCATATTGCATTCTAGTGCAGTTCTGTAGTCTCAAATAAATAAATAAATGAAAGAGTTCATCACTGGCATATATAACTAATCTCCTGGACATGAATGCATTATCTGTCCTATGGGGATGTGCCTTTGATCATGAGCTTAGAGAATACCATCCTGCATATACAGGAAAAAAAGCAAACTGTCTTTAAATTAATGTTGTGAGGACTGAAGGCCCAAGCTGAAATATTTGAGATTTGACTGCTCTCTAAAACACTGGTTTCCTGTGTTCTGGAGACTAAACATTGGCTTGGGATTACAACAACAATTTCGTTACATTTTCAGTTAAATTCTATTTTACACGACAGGTACGTCAACTTTGATGACTCCCCCACCCAGGAGTAGGTAAAATCTTTAATGCCCCCCCCCTATAAAAGCACTTAAATTTGTTTTGCCCCCCCCCCTCCCTATGATTTAGCCAACCCCCCAAAGCCATAAATAATAAACACTCCCTTAGCTTGTTACAGACACACACAGATTACATACTATAATCACGAAACGCTGGTAACTTGATTTTTCAGTATACACAGAAGCCCTTAGGCATGTGGAAACAAAGAAAAATAGTCACGAGTGGAATATTCATGGCATACTATGAGAAAACATTGCATATTAACTATTTTATCCCATGACAATCTAAATAAAAAACTCTGGCCTCACCTGGCACACGTGCTGCATCAGATTCCAGTTTTCCTTCCAAAATATTGTGACGAGTGCACGTACAGCACATGGTGGTGTAAAAAACATTGATTCAACCTGTGGGATACCACCGAATGTGCAACAGATTTCCAGTCTTCTGACTGGCTGTATTTTTCATGGCATGGCCAGAAAACAAATATATCCCTTCTGACAGATAAATCAGAAATATACAAAGAGCCTCCTAATTTGAGGCTAAACTTGGGCCTTTGGACAGGACTCGGTCAGGTTGGGTACAATGTTTGGATGCTTAATGCAATGTAGAGGTAAAATGGCAGCATATGTCAAAGAAATAATATTGGTCCTATAAGATAGCCAATTGGTTGCCAGTGAAAAATTGGACCATGAAAAAGCATTTGTGGGGGCCGGAAGATAACATCAATTATAGTATTTTTTGAACCAGGCAACATTTACATGCATTTGCCAATATTCTACAGTCTGGAGTTACCTTCATAGCATATATGTTGAAGATATGACTATTGGTTGAAATGGTGGCAGTAAAAAGGGTGTATGAAACTTTAGTTAAAGTTTTGATTTCAGCACTTTTACCAAAACCTTAATGAATTGCCATGTTTAGTTATCTTACTTATGATTGTTATAAATATTGTTCTCAAATTTATTTTCTGATTGGAACTACTGAAATACCAAAACAAATTGCATGCACCATTCTTGTTACGCATCCCTCCTATCAATAGATAGCTGGGGTCTTGGACTACAAGGCCAGAAATGAAGAGGAAAGGATAACATTAATATGACTGAAGTTTTATGGATAAGGTCAACATGTCATATTGTTTTAATCTCACTCCAGTATTTTATCCCTTTTTCCTAAAACTTGAAAACTAAAGAGCAGAGCCCCTGAGGATTCTGGTTCTTTTGGTAAAACATGTCATTCTGCACTAAGTACTCTAATATTACAAGTTAGAATCCTCATTAAACCACAATTTTTCTAAAATCTACATGTTCATCCTTATAGTTCAAAATTTGTAGTGCTTTGTTTATAAAAACATGCTAGTATAATTGCCACCCATCATGCACAAAAAAATTTCCTGACTTTTCACTGACCAGAAAACAATTTTCACTGACCATTAATAAGACTGTTCGACATTCTCTCGTACAAAACAAAAGTCATTATCAAAACCTGTAGCCTCCCTTCGCAGATGTTTTGAGGCGTGATGAGGAGCCTGTGTGGCAACTGGAAAATAAAATTCCCTGACTTTGACAAGAAATTTAGAATTTCCCTGACCATATGCAAAATTCCCTGACTTTTCCCTGACCTGTGGCAACTTCTGTATGCCTCTGAAGTTCACAATTGAAGGGCTGTGTGCAAAAAGGGCATAAGTGATTCTTGATCACATTCTAAATTCTTCCTTGGAAAACAAAGAAATTGAAGGAGAATTTAGAATGTGATCAAGAGTCACTTGTGCCCTTTTTGCACACAGCCCTTCGATTATAACACTAGGCACTCCTCTAACCAAAACCCATACAGACCAGCCTCAAGAACAAATTATGGACTTACAATATTTAAAGTAATGTCATCAAAAATATGGGAAACAGTACCAATCGAGATAAAATGTTTGCCTCATAACAGTTTTAAAAAACAATATAAGCTCTCCTCCTTGGAAGCCAGATATAAAACGTTAGCTGCATCTATAATATATGTATATTATATCAACTATTATTTATATATATTTACTGTAAATGTCTACATTATTCTGTATTGTAAAATTACCATATATCCAAACCTAGTTTGTACATGTAAACAGCCTTAATTTTCTTCCTCTTAATTCTCTCATTATAACCAACAGTCGTACTTTTTAAAATCCTGTAAAGATACAATCAAGCCTATTCGTTTATTTATTCCTCCCCTCATTAACTTCAACATGGTAGTGGTTAACTCGAAAGCTTTGCTCCTTTGACCACTACACACTATCATCTAAAGATCGTAATTATTATCTACTATTTATTTTCCTCTTTCTTAAGGCTTGTTATTATACAATTCAACCAATAATAATATTGTAACCTACAAACAAGTGTGAATAAATTGAACTTGAACCCTGAACACTCAAATTGTTCCAATTTATTTGCCACTCCATAGTTAGAATCAACATTTTTATAAAAATACTAATGTGAAGTTTCTAATATTGTCAATTCCAACAGTCACTGAAATGCATGTCTCAAAATGTTTGGGCTATATTCTTGCAGGGAGGTGGAAGGATTCTTGGCTTTCTCATCTACAATATTTATATTATAAAATTCATTCTCATGTTTCAGCTATAATAATTAACTTAGTTGTGAATTTAGAAAAGTCTGTGGTAAATATTTGTTGTAATGAACGTAACAGTATTCTGACTTTCTGTCATTTTACCATTTACTGTTTGTTGTTGTTGCTTCAGTTCAGTCCGCGAAGGCGACGGTTCACATACATGTAATTCACAGACAAACGCCCAATCATGCCCATCGGCTCGTCAAAAATACGCTTAGAAAATCCACTGCACTTCTCCAGCATTAACTTGCAACGTATTAGGATATAGTGCCAGTGGCGAATCACTCGATCAGTTTATAAGATCACTGCACTGAAGACTGCTTACCGTTGATGACGATAGTGGCACAGCACAACGCAAAAAAACAGATACTTTTCCCTGAAAAACCCAGATGTGGCTTCCTCTCGTTCCGACGGTCAAATACAGAAGAATAAAGTCATATTTGCCGAACAGAGTCTTCCTACCGACAGTCCGCCATGATGCCCTCTTCATATAAAACATACATCACATTCTTTGTAACAAAAATTTCGCCTACATTGTGGCCTAAATGTCTTTAAAATGCTACAGAAATGATGCCTTACAATTTGGCAACATGTGAAAATAAATATACTGAAAGTCAGATTGGAAAAACAGCCGATGGAAGTGGATTGCGTGGAGCGATTGAAACTTGTGCATTTTTCAACACCGACAAAAGATGGCGGCCAGCGTCTAAGCGCGCAAAGCGTAATGGTCCGTCGTGGGTCTTTAAGGCCTGACTCGCCTGTTAATTTGACATATTTTTATTTAAAGGGAGGCTTCCATCCAATCTTTGTGAAACTCGGTAGGCTGTTTGTTATCGGTATTTTTAACAATATGAACTACTTGTATCTTTCAAAGTGGTGTCACGTGACTTGAAAACGACCGTTAACGATTGAAACCTTGGGACAAAAACGGGGTACGTAAAGTGAACTTAAATGAATCTTTTTTCTTCATTCTTCTATGACACATAATAAGGGCTTGAACGATGCGCCTTTTAATCATGTCCAGATCATAACGGAAGTAATTGATTAAAGGAAACAGGTCACGTGACATAGTAAAAAGTAAAATATCTTCTAATATAAGTGACCGATACCACCTTAAAAGGCGCAAATGCAGCAATTGTCATTTTAAGCAATGTAATAGCAAAACTGACAAAGCCAAATTGTCCTGTGTAAACTTCCCCCATTTCAAAGAACTCGTTTTATGACGTCACCAACTGGAGAATGTCACGTGACACTAAAGGAGCCTTCTATCTGATTAAGAAAGTCAAATATTAGATATTTTCATATTTTGGACAACTCAGCGTTCAGGACTTCAACACAGTTTTGCCGGAGTTTATACTGTTTAAACCTACGAAAAAAGGACACCTAACGCTGGAACGAGCCAACGCGAAGCTTTTGGGATTATCTATAAAGTAGGATCTTTTATTTGGCTTTTTTGTGCTTTCTCAGTCATTGTGCCTAGGCCAGGACTCCATTACTTATGAGCGTACTGCGCATACTCAGTGTAACTTGGCAGCCATGCTGTCCTCGATTCTTGACCATGAAAAGAGCTGTTCATGTTTTTTTTTTACCAGACAGGTGTCAACTGAAGGTGGTTATTAAGTTGCCAAAAGGTATAAAGTTCGGCAACTGATCACACCTCACGTGACTTACTTAAGAGAAAAATACGTTTTAAGGAACGCAAGTAATAGGAAATAGCTCCTTTACTGTGCTCTCCAAATAAATTCAGTACTAGAATAAAAGAGACTGTTAGCAGGGAAAACTAGGAACACAGACTCTTGGTAGTTTAATTTCTAGCAGCATACTGCCTCTATATGATGGTACACTTTCTACAATTGCAGGATCTCAAGTCTTCTCACGGACTGAATGAGGAAATGAAGCGACTTGCTCGATGTAATGTGGAACAGGTGTGTGCATTACAGTAAAGTGTCATCTGTTAAACCCCATTTTAGGGATCGGTCATTTGATATGGCAGGGGTGAGGTGGTGAGAGCGAGAGATGGAAGAGCATGTTAGTAGATAAAAAAACTTTAAGGCCCCTTTACCATTTGAAGAATTACAAGGATCAGGCCCCTTTTAAAAACAAATTTTCTGGAGAGACCACAAACTCTGGGTAAATTTTTCGAGACCCCGGGCTCAATGTCTCTTCCAATCCCCCTCCCTGCCATATTAAAATACCGGTCTGTTATTTCTCAATACTTTTATTGTAAGACACATCCAGTGCCAGATATGCTTGCATGCATGAGTCGTGCAACTAACGTTGCTTCTGTTTGCACAGTGGATTGTGTCTCAGTATTGTATTCACTGTCGTCGATCGTTTATCACTCTTTTGCGTAAGATTTTAATAAATCGAATATCTGCAATGTTCAACCGTCGAACTTTTCATGCGCCGATCCTAATTAGATCAAAAGAAGCCGCCTAATTATCTTTTGTTAACTGTACACCAACATGGCGGCTATGACGTAACTGCAAAGGGTCCATAGTGGGCCGGTCGCGTAGGAATGACAGAAAGCTTTTGTGTTCAATCTCCCGTATCGGGTAATTCTACTTATGCTTATTGAGCAAAGGTTCTCCACACGGGTCTTTAGAACGATTTTCACTATGAAGCCGTTGGTTGTATAAGGAATGACTTGGAGGGTCTTTACATTTTATATGGAATTCGCCTGGCTGTAAGCAAGTAAATATACCTTACGAACACGACGTTTCCCTTAGTCGATCGGCTCATGATCCGTTTCAGATTCACCGCCACTACAACAACAAATACAACAACTACAACAACAGTCTTTATTTCACTCACAATGGAGGAGTTACGTACAGGTAGTAAAAAAACATAATACGTTTCTGGGTTGGTTGGTCCTGAAAGAAACCTTAGGTTTATCTAGCCAGGACCACCCTGGCACTTGCATACTGAGAAAGGAGTTCCATGACTAATCAATACAAAATAAGTACTGCAGTGGAACGGCAAAGCAACTATCACATAACAGACACTATGAATACTAATTAAGGTCTCGATAAAGGTTCGACGTGTCATTTCGGAAAAACGCTCTTGCAACGTCGGAATTAAAGCCACATAGACATACTATATACCGTTTTAAAGGTCTTGAATTGAAGAAAGTATATATTTAATCCGTTTTGAAGAAAGGTTAAAAGCGTAGATGTTGTATATATTTCTACGCGAAATGACTCCATCCGCCAGAAGGAGTTCAGCCCTTCAGGATTTGAAACAATTTTTTTCTTAATTAGCCCTTTCAAATCCCAACTAAATTTACTCAAATACTGTGTCGGAAGTTTTTGATATATTGAGTATTACAGATTTTATCCCTTTTCAAAGTTGAAAAAGTAGTTTTGCATTCCATTTTAATACAAACCAGGTCATAAAACCTGAACGAAAAATTATTTCAAAATTCCCCGACACGTTATTCGAGAAACGGCTGTTTTCTACGACACGTGAAAAATTTAGGAAAATTGGACAAAACGCTAAAAGGCTGGACTTCAACAAAGTTCTGTTTTTGGCCGAAAAAAGAGCCGAGAAACAGCCCGATAAAGGTTTTCGATTCATTTCACGGTTGACTAAGAAGTCCCGCCTCCAATGCTAATCTCATTAACATTAGCCAATCAGAGCGATTCATGTTGTGTTCAGTCTCGGCCGATTACAAAGTTCAGACGAGCTGCAGAACAGAGAAAGCTATACAGTTCACCGATGCTCGATACTTCTACAGAAACTAGTTAGCTATAGTGTCGATTCCAGCTTAATTTCAAGAAGAAACACACATTTAGGAGTACAGAAAAATGGCACCACAGTAAGCAAACAATTAATATCATGTAGGGAAAACCACTGAAGCGCAGCTCGATCCACACCATGTATACGGCAGACTGTTTATGTCATTCCCGGCGTAGGCAATCGATGAAATCGATGAAAATCGATAACAATCGATGTCAATTTATCGATTGATATCGGAAATCGATAGACAATCGATGAAACAAAAGTTTGTGACCTTTTTGATTGATATCGATTGCCCTTAATTGCCATCGATTGTTATTGATTGTCCAATAATTGATCGATTGTTATCGATTGCTCTATGACTGATCGATTGCTGATGGCCAACTGAAAACGCAAGTCCTCGTTTGGCTAGAACTTTTACAGCTTGTTATTACAGATTGATATTCAATTCTGTAGAACCCAGGCTGAAGTGATTTGGGAGTTTTTATTATATATTTGAACATTAACACAACGTTGCTTTCTACAGTAATTGAAGAGTTGGTCAACTTTGTTCGCATAACTTCACGCCGTGTTTTCAAGATAACGTCAGCCAACAACCCAAAGACCAAAGTGCAAATATCAAATGACACGAAAAATAACACACAAGTTACATGAGGCCGATTAGCTCAAATATCTATAACAATCGATGCCAATCGATAACAATCGATGAAATTAGAAAAATCGATTGGTCATCGATTGACCGATACTAATCCATATCAATTAACAAATTGACATCGATTGTTATCGATTGGATTTTCCGATCATAGATTGCCTACGCCGGGTGTCATTCTAATTTTTTTCATCGCGCTGAAACAAAACCGGCAAACCTTAGGTTCCTGCATTGAATTCTCTTAATTTTTTTTGGCCAATTGAAGATAACAAAACGTTATTGCTTCATTCTTTGTGGACTTTCAGTCTTCGATGATTCTAACTTCTTCGAACTAGAGTATAATCCCTCCAGTCATTGTTTGTCCTAAGAACTTTACACCCGCTTCCAAATTTACTCACAAACTAAATTGTGGTGTTTTTTCCCTTCTTTTTAGAATTCGGCACCAAGAAAAATCTACTTTTACACTTTTGTGCATTGCATTATAAACGTAGGAAATCTTTACGAACGAAAAGTAGCGCAGAAAATCACAGGTAGCGAGAATGAAATAACAATCATTCAGTTTCGTTCCTTTTTTAGCGGGAAATCAAAAAGTCGCATTTTCAAGGCTTTAATTATTTTTTTTAAGTTTGAGTTTTTTTGTGATGCTAGATTAGGGCTTTTAGATTTAGAATTTGCGGGGGGAAAACGCATTTTCGAAACTTTTCCATTTTGAACCTTTATCGAGACCTTAAGCTGTTTTATCTATTTTAATGACCTAAAAAGGCCAATAAATGTTGTGCAATGTTTTAATCTCAATTGAAACTAAGAACGGACCTGTGGAACTCTAGTCAAATGAAGCACCTTCCATCTTTGTTACCGCCCAACATTTTTAACAGCATCAAATGTTAGAGGACATACAAATTTGAGCTTATTTCATTACTGAGTTCTCTTTGTGTTACAGCGGTTTAAAGTCTTTCTCAAATCGTGGTCAAAACGGGTTTTGGAGCATAATGTTTAAAGTGCCTCAAACGCTTTTTTTATCATCAATATCGATTCTACATCAAGTGAATATTTTTGGATTTGAGTGCTGCGTAGAAATATCGAGGATTCCCGTTTTAACGCTTTTCCGGTAAAAGCACCACAGTGTTTGTTATATCGAGGTTCCTACTATTAGACAATTCAACTTAGTAGCACTTTCATTAAAGACTCGGGCACTTACACATGAGAGAACACATGTGCTGAAATAAACAACATATATCCTGCTGTATGCAGTGATTTACATTTGTCAAGAATATGGAACTGAAAGTTGAGCCATCCAAGAGGAATGAAATAAAAGCGAGTTAATTACACGTGCAAATGAAACAATTGTTCGTTATATCCAGGTAGATTTCAAGAATGAGCCTGTATTTTTGCTGGGCTGAAAAACATGTTCGTTATGTCGGAGACTTCGTCGGGACCATGCACTGTAATGGGACTGCTTTTAGCCTGTTGCACAACCGGTAAACATAATTAATGTCCCTTCGTGTTTAAAAGCCTAATTCGACCCTGGAGTTTGTCGGAATACTTAAACATAAGCCTCTGGCTTGGGAGACTCGGTAACGGCTTCCTGTATCAATTTTTTTTTTTTAAGTGAACCTACGTCATTTTTTTAATCAAATAAAGTTTTGAGTAATTCTGTGAAGAAAGTTTTGGATTAAAATAATGAAAACTTGACCTTTCCTGATCCATGACCGCGTAAGTAAAAGCCTGGGTCGATTCCTGGGTAGACGTCATCTCATTAATGCGTTATTCTCTATCACAAAAACAGATTTTTAGATAATATACACAGTTTGCGAGTTGTTAGTAAAGGAAAAAGTCATTTTAGTCAACAATGTAACTATTTCTTCAAATTAATTAGAGGACGTCTACCCAGAGATCGACCCAGGCTTTTACTTACGCGGTCACGGGTCAGGAAAGGTCAAGTTTTCGGCATTATTTCAAACAAGCGTAGAACAGACTTTTCTCAGTAAACCCAAACTTTCTTCATAGAAGTACTCAAAACTTGATGTAGAATCGACATTTATGATAAAACAATTAACGTTAGGTGCACTTTAAACGAAACTCCGGTGGTTGGAACAATTGTTACATGATAATTGTTGGGACCGCCGAAAAACGCCTTCAGATCCAAGATGGCAGCGCCAGCGAAATATACAGGAATGGCTCCAACCTCTGATTGGCCAAGAATACAATAGATTAGCAATGGCCGCCAGACGTCTGGGAACTAATTTACATGGTTATAAAAGTTTAAATTTGACACAATTCGAACGACGATAGTTGTTTAGCGTAGTGGGTTGCGACGTTTGCCTTACAAGCAAGGAATCGCTGGTTCGAGTTCCAGAAAAGCTCACAAGATTTCCCCCCTCGCCATTTTAGTGAGTTCTCTTTTACCTGTGAACCCAAGTTTACCTATAACGTATGTTCACTGACTGTTAGAATTCTGCCATTCCTGTATTTAGCTGCAAGTGCGAAATTGATAGCCCCCCTAAAATATTCTTTCTAACTATAATCAACATATTTTCAATTAAGACCATATTGTCGATAATTTAACGGCAGCTTGTTCCAACACCCAGGATTTCCTTTAAAGTGCTACTATGATCAAACAACACTTCTCCTGTTTTCTTCATTTTCGGAAAGTAACAATACTAAATACTTACCATTTCAAATGTTAAGTCAAAATTCCTACAGAAAGTCTGATTATTTTAGCTATGATTTCTGTCCGCCATCACTCTGACTAGAATGGATACTATGACGTCATAGAAAAAAACATGGCTACGTTAATCTAATATGCAGAGGGCAGGGTATTTTTTATTTTTAAAAAACGTCTAGAGAGCTTGTACACAAAGTTTGAACCTTACAAAATGCCTTCTAGTCGCTGTGTCGCGTAGTTGTTGCTTAGATGACGTCATGAAAAGAACGCTGAACAAAGGATCGCTCGTTTCTTGTCCGAGTTAATGGCGGCCAGTTTGAGCTCGAACTTATGGCTAAACTAATCAGACTTCCTGTAGGAATTTCGACTTAAGATTTGAAATGGTAAGTATCAGAAGTCCACAGTACCATTACTTTCTGAAACTGAAGAAAACAGGAAATGTGTAATTTGATCGTAGTAGCACTTTACCATTTACCCTTTCATGCCTCGGTGATTCAAATGGCTATTAATCTCGTGATTAAACATAACAAGTTTTTCGAGTCGTTAAAAAATTGATAGCATTGATTTGTGTCACTGTTAGTGTGTTGCTGTCACACAATCCAGCAGCTTCCTGTGTCCATCCTCATTCTGTCGGCAGTCGTAGAGAACTGCGCGGTTAGAGAAGCTGAAGTGTGCGATACCTGACATCCTTCTCTTGATTGTATTGTCAAGTAGATCCTCCTCACATGACAGATCGCGTGGCATGTGACTGACGAAATTATGTAGATGTAGTAGGACTAGTACTATCAATGCGTCACCTGATATAGAGGTTATTGACGAAGCGTGAGGTCAAAGATGGGGAATATTGGCCTCGTTCTTTTTTGCGTTTTTATGGACCAAGACGAAGCCAATATCACACATCTTGGCCTAACAGGCTTGGTGAACAAGGTCTTTTTATTATATGGATTTTGCTAATAATTCCGGGGGTTGGAAGCTGTGCTTTCGTTTTGTTCCAACAATAGCACTGAAGTTGTTTTTTTCGCAAGCTACACTACTACTCTCTTTGATTGGTCGGCTGAATCAAATATGATTCCTGATTGGGAGAGTACGATTGTAACCAGTAACAGGTTCTATCTATAGGATTTCTAGGATTTCTAGGATTTATCAGTATGAATGAATAGTTTGGGAGGAAGTTTCAAGTGGGCAAACGTCACCAGATTTCTAGGGTTCGGGTCATGGTCCCCCAGATTTTCTTAAAACTGTAGATGATCTGAGATACAATTTCATGCATTTGTGGAAGCAACAATGAAATTCTAACACAGTAACATTGTATATTTAAATGCAAAATGTTCACTACGCTGCATGCAATCCACTTTACGGAAAAAGATGACGGCTGTACATTATACCACAATTCCTTGCACAGTAAAACACACACGTAGCAATCTTCTATTATCTACAATGACAGTGTATTGGAAACAGCACTCGTACTGGCTTGTTTTGAGGTTAAAAACTCTACCGCGATTTTATAACGGATTAAAGATTTTCGCGCGCAAAGAATTGTGGATAAAAGTACCAGCCGCCAGCTTTTTCAGTACGGCGGATTCGCAACCTGTTCAACACTTATCACTTGGTGTTGTGAAATAAGAAAGATTACTGGGAGGACCCACTTATTGATGTTTTATTCATATCTACCTTGCAGTCCACGAACAGCGCTCTCGATATCGACGCCAAGTCTTGATGAGTACACACAGAACACAATGACTGGTGTACCCTCAGTAGCCTGGCCTGGTTCCCATGTCTCTACTGAAAGCTTCACCCTTCTACAAGCCAAGTCCTGTCCGAGTTTGTTGATAATAGAAGACTCTATTCCCTTCACTATTGACTGTTCTGCCTTCTTTACCAAGATGACTGGGATAAAAATGATTAAAACGTTTTTAACAAAAGCGAAACAATTAATAATCAAACAATGGGGTTAGGTATTGTAAGACACATTTTAGATAAACCGCATAAAACTCGCTTCCTTATAAAAAAAAAGCTTCAGCTCGTGACATTCAAATCTTTTTTTGTATTTCTCTGACTTGAGAACAAAAACATGGAAAATAAATATTGCTCAAGACAAAATGTTGTCAAAGCACAACACTACTGACTTTATTAAGACTACTTTAATAATAAATTAATAATTGCGTCAGACGAAGGAGAACGCATACTAATCTTGCATCAGGCTCCCTGTGGTCATGTGTGGGCTACCTGTGCGTTTCCAACGTGTGGATGGGGCTACTCGGTGATGGATATCATACATTAGATATTAAGACGTTCAAAGCCGGTATTAAGATGATAGTGGAAGGGATTTTGTTTTTATAAAGTAAGATATTGCACGATCTCTTGCTGTAGCTTATTATATGCTTTGGCACCGACATTGGCCTCAAGCACAAATGCCATAATTTAAATATGGGGTTACTAGAGATCGAAAAATAGTAAGTAAAAGGTTGACCTGTCTTAATTTTGCAATTATTCCGACTGATTTACTAACTTTCTGTCATCATGACCACGAAAGTAAAAGCCTGGGTCGATTCCTGAATAGACGTCATATAATTAATTCGACTTTGAAATAGTTTAAAGAAACACTTCAAATACTAACTAAAATGACTTTTTTCTGTACCAACAACTCGCAAACTGCGTATATTCTCTATAAATCGATGTTGTTGTGATATAAATAATGCATTAATGAAATGATGTCTACTCAGGAATCGACCCAGGCCCGTGTTTTCTCCACCAACCAATCAGAAACCACTGTGCACTTCTGTGCACGTGAACATGGCAAACTTTGTGGAGTGGGAGACTAGACACTGATAGACTTTTTGCAAAACTAGTAAAGTCCCGGGAGTAAAGTTTTGACTTTTTGGTCATTCCAATAGCTGTTATTTTGCTGAAACCAAAGGTTTCTACGACTGAAATACCAAATTGTTCAGTTATTTTAGGGCTGACAGGACTTTTAGGGGCTTTCGATGGAAAATTCTTACATTTACTACAGGAGATGTGGGGATCGCACAGTCAGCTAGGAAATATTCAATACAGAACCATTTACAAAATAAATTCTTCATTCATCTTTTAGAGTTTAAAATATTTGTTTACGACAATCTAGCAATCAAAAGAGTAAATCGGTACCCACAACCGTATGTTTTTAGAATTTTCAATTTTTGAGAGGAAATACTTTAAAATTCGCAGTGAAAAAGAGGAAACGTCATTATGACGTCATATATTTTTGTAAACGTCTTTTAAAAATAACTATTCAAGTATTTTTCGAGTTTTAAAGAGGAACTGTACTTACTGTACACTGAATAGCCGCAATATGGTCTTTTTTATGTTTATTCCATTTAGAAAGGATGACTGATGTCAGACCCATGACGTCAGAAAATGTGACGTCACAGGAAACTTCAGTTCTTAAAGGGGCCGTCTCACCCACAGTGCTTAGCGTGCTTTTGTTATTGTTTATATCCGGGACTTTGACCCCTTGTTCACGGCGGGAACCTCACGAACTAAGCGTATATTCTTTATGTTGGTGACATGATAATTTTGATTTGAACATGGATGACCTTGATGAAACTTAAATAGTACCTTACAAGTTGAATGTGAAGTCAACAAAGTGTTATACAGCAGTACTTGGCTATACTATAACATTTACCGCTCACGCGTCGCTGCTATAAACAGAGAACACACTCTCCGGGTATAAACACTAATAATTATGAAAGCGAGAGGTTTCTCTAGGGTTTCTATCCTCGGTTCTTTTTTACTTGCAGACAGAGAGAGAGCTAGAGAGAACTGCTAGCAGGCAATCTCATTGCTGGCAGTAGCAGAGAACCAGTTTAAGAGAGAACAGTGAACGAATTACAGCTTGTTACAATGGGAAATTATTATCACGGCGGCTCTGTTGTCAAATTTCGTGCGAGTATAAACTTTCATCGATTCGATGAATCCGAAAAGAGAGACCTGTTTCCACAAATTGAACGCCGAAGCCCTCAAAATGATTTTAGGAAATTGCTCAATTCTTTTCGGGTTGACCAAGCGGAGTTTCGTTGCCTATAATATTTTGTTGACTTTACCGCTCACCCGTCGCTTCCGCGCGAACCCTGTCATCAGTACTATAAACAGAGAATACTAATAATTATGAAAAGAGAGGTTTCTCCCCTCGGTTTTATTTTCCCTGCAGAGAGAGATAGAGATCATCTGCTAGCAGGCAATCTCGTTGCTGGTGCCAGAGAACCAGTTCAAGAGAGAACAGTGAACGAATAACAGCTCGCTTGAATAGGAAATTATTATCATGCAGTCTCGGCGGCTTTGTTTGTCAAATTCCGTGCGAGTATAAACTTCAAATGATCAACCCGGTGAATCCAAAAATCTCGGCAAAATCACTGTCTAAAAGCCCAAATCCCGCCCTTCGAAACCAGATAGAGGACCTGTTTCCACAAGTTAAACGCCAAAGCCCTGAAAATGATTTTAGGAAACTGTTCTTCAAGTGGAGTTTTGTTGCAAATTGTGGTCACGTAAGCCAGCCACGGTGTTCAAAAACCCAAATCGGCTCAAAGATAGTAGATACTCGAACTAAGCGCTAATATATCTTTACATATAAAGATTAATGGTCAGAATAGCTTCTCCATGTTGTAGGTGGAAATCGTGGACACAAACGGACAATTGTTTCCTTTCGTTGAGGACGAATGAGACTGGCATCCATCAGAGAACTACGGCCACCTGAAATAACTAAAATTTGCATGACCAAATATTTTTTAAATAAGAGGCTCAATAGGAAGACCAATAAAAAAGGTTCAACCTAGTATGAATTTTTTGACGATAGCTGGAAGGATGGCAGAGATGTAGAAAAGATTAAAACCACTGCCATAAAACTCTGGATTTCGATGGCATCGAAAATGGCCGCTATGCCATGTGAGCGCGCTAAGCACTGTGGGTGAGACGGCCCCTTTAATAACTCAGCAAATATTTATCGTAGAGACTTTAAAATTGCGGCAATCAAAAACACATATTTATGTTGTTGTGATAACACGCTTTATTTCAAACGTATAGGTAACGCAGAATTTGACCTTAAAAGGAGTCGTTCGTTATGACGTCAAACCAACGTCAATATACAAACGTATTTCATCCTAAAGACGTTATTTCATTTTAATATTAACATACGAAAATTTCGTTAAATTTGACAGTGAATTAAACAAGATGTGCTGGTTTATATATTTTTGGCTCGCTTTTAGTGATCGATTTTGAGGTAACTTATGCCAGGCGTGGCTAGTGTTCCGTTGTTGATATTGGCGAAACGCTCTTCGTTACCATCACGCATTTTAAAGAGATCAAATGAGGAATTTTGATATTTCATCAAGTGAGCGATTCCTGTATTTAGCATAACCGGGACAAGAGTACTTCGGGAGATCTTGACTTTACTAAGACCAACTCAAGAGTCGCAAAAGCTGGAAGTGAACAGTGATTGACCCTTGTCTTTGAACGCGAACGGAAATCTGAACTGGTGAGGTGGAAATTATATGTTTATGTACGCACACAAATTTTACTTGTACCCTACTTTTAACATTTTATTAAGTGTATTAAATGAGAGACTGTAATTCGAACTGGAAATGAATCGACCGTAAATTGAACTGTATGTGACTTCATAGAGACCAAGATTCAAGAAGAAAATTTTGAAATTGTCAAAAGAATAATGGAACTCAGAAGATACACAGAGGCATCCGAATTGACCACAAATTATACCCATAAATAGAGCTGGATATGACTTACAAACCGAGAATACTGTATTAGAATTGAATTAGATGCGACTTATGCATGCACCTATCAATGTTAAGCCCGAGGGGGTGCAAGGGGTGGGGATTTGACAGGCAGGCATTTGATAGGCTGCTTGCCCATAGTGGGGCTATTTATAGGAAACATAAGGAAATAGGGCAGATATTTGACATTTTTGACCAAATGTGTTGTCCCGAGGGTGGGGAATTTGAAACTGTTTTGGGAGAAAATGTAAAATCCCCACCCCTTGCCCCTACCTCGGGCTTAACATTGATAGGTGCATTAGGAATTAGGAAACCGAGCTAGCTGAAACTGTCAAAAGAATAGCAAGATTTGTCGTGGAAAGCCATCACTATAAACCAAACTGTCATAAAACCAGAACTGGAGAGTACAAATCGAAAAACATATGTAAAACGTCAAGTTATATAAGTTATGACTCTATCAATTCCAAGAGCAGAAAGGAAAAAACTGTCATTCGATCCCAGGTCTCAATCACGCTTGGCCAATAGGGTGGCCACTTCGATGATGCAAGCAGGCAATACTAGTAGTGGTACATGGTAGTCTTTCTTTTCCTCTCCTCCCTTGGTGCCACTATATATGTGTATATTTATATCGCAGGCTAAATGTAGTACCGGTAGATGGTAGCATATTACATAAAACATAATCATGACTTCTGCCTTAAATTATTTTTTTTGTAAATGGTGGGTAAATACATCTATACTGTGCTAGCTGCCAGTAAATATGCAAAGCTACTGCTACAGGCAAAGCCACTGGGAGAAAGTTCAAAGGAATATTGTATTATTTTAAAGACTTGTGTTGTTAAGGTTTCAAGGTTTTCTGTGCTCCCCTTAAAACCAAGCAAGTCATGAACCATGCAGCAGGGTAGGATAGAATTAACTGCATTCCTCACTGTAATTCATGTTCACTAATATTATCACTCCTCTTGTTGTGTTGATATATTGTCTCAGATACATGTGGTACATAACATCACTCCAACAAAGGCTTTTAATCAGCTACTGTTATAAATAATGGCTGTTGTGCAATTTGCCTTCCATGGCCGTTTAAAGGGGCTATGTCATGAATAACAGGCCTGGTTACTAAGCCGCCCAAAACTTGAAATCGTTCGCCAGCGCTTTCAAGTTTGAAAAGCAAATATATCCCGAGGAGCTCACAACATTGATTCAATCCGTCTACATCGCAGCCATCTCTCATTTTAGTATATAGTTGTTGATCTTTCATATTTAATTGTTCAAGTTTTATATTTACCAGAAATGTTCGTATTCAGATGTAGTTGTAGTGAGATTTTGGGATGGCATCGACAAGAACTTCGAGCTTCAATGGCGGCTCAACTGCCAACTGACCGTGATGGACGAAGAAAACAAATCTGGCCACAGAAAGATTTTGAAGAGCCTGAAAGAACACTGGAGAACGTATCAGGAAAGCCCACAAGAGTATAGTTCTTGTCTGGAAAATTTACGAAGCCTGAAACGATTTCAACGAAACGATTTCTTCCTCCATTAACCGTTAGCATGCATCATTCCTTTCCTTCCGTACTTTTAAACTTTTAAACAATTAGTAACGCTACCATTAAATCAGCAGTTGACATTATAGTATATTACAATGTCATATTATTGTAAATACGTATCATGTGTTTTTAACACATCTTCAAAAACTCATGAATAATTAATGAGCATTTTGTCCAATCAGATGAAGCAAATCAGTCACGTGCATGCTCCTTTATACCTGATAAAATCTCATCATTCTAAAAAGCCCGCGGAGGGATTTCAATTCTGTCCCAGGGGGAAATGGGGTTAATGATTGAGACAATGGAATTTCTATTGATGTTTCAGCTTTCTCATTGAATTGCTAATTAGGATGAACGTTTTATATAAAGAATACTAATGAACATGAAATTTTATATGAAGTTTCATCCTAATTAAGAATTCACTGATAAAGGCCCAAAGATAGCAAAAAGTACACGGAACATAAGGTACCTAGATAATAAATTTTGCACTAAATTTAGTAATATCAGCAGACTACCGAGATACACATGCAGATAATATTTAAAATGAAGTTTTCCAACTACCATTACTTGTTTACCGAGCCACTGTTTAGTTCCAATTATTAAACCAAACTCAAAGCCGTAAAATAATAAAAACGTGCATTAAACTTACATATTTTGTGCCGGAGTCAAAAATTTAGAGTCTGCCGTCATGTCAGTCAACATCGCTTTCCAAGTCCTGAACTTTATCGAGGTAAACCACGACACCAAATCGTTCAAGTGCAGGTTCTTGCATTGCGAAACGCCGCTTCAAACAACATAGTATGGTAATTTCTTCATGTCATTCTCTTGAGATGTTCGTAATTGCAGGCGGTGATTACTCGAATATTTTGCATGGCGTTGTGAATACAAAGGTTCAATGGTTCATTAAGTAACCATTCCCTTGAGATGTGCGTCTTTCTTTCATTGCATTCTTAAAGCGTTTTTGAAGCCGTTTAAAACACTCACAGCACGTGTTTTATCAAGTCTAAAAATTCTCGGGCTTCGCCCTCGAATTTTTAAACTTGATAAAACACTGCTGTTCGTGTTTTAAACAGTACTTAAATACCTTTATATATATTTATGCATTATATGTGTTTTTAGCACATTTAAGTAGTCATCGACTTTTGTATTATAGTTTTAATTAATTGTATTGTTCACGCCCTTCATGGAAATCAGCTACAAGTTGTAGAGGCTAGCGTGCCTAAATAAAGTTATTGATTGATTGATTGATCAAACGTCGCTTTTGAGATGCGAGTTTCGTGTTTACACGAGTGTCCGGGTTTCGGCGGTCAGTGAAATTACGCTTCGGTTGTTCATTCCTGCTTGCATTCGTCCCCTTTAATACGTTTCCGACTACAATAACTCTTGCATTTGTAAGTAATTTTGTCTCCCTGAAAGTTGGAGAGAGAATAGATGAGTATATTTTGTAGGTTCTCATCGAGAAAGCACAACTCGCATACCTAGATATGCCGTAGTTTACGGCAAAACACGGTAAATTCAATATCCGGTCACTGAATGTGTTTCTCGTCAGCCTGAATCTCCACATTATCAGAAATAATCGACAGTCAGCGGAAACGTCGTGCGGGCGGCATATTTTCGCTAATATATTGGAAGATGTAAGGTGTCAAAGAGACAAAATAAATCATCTGGCAACCGCGAATACGATTGATGATGAGTTCTCTTATAATTCGAAGTGTTGGTTATGTCCAGAAAGTTGACTACAGATGCTCGGAACTTGGATACAGGATACAAGGTACAAAAATAAAATATTTTATTACTTTTCCAGTCAAATTCAAGCCCCGACGCCATTTTGAAATGCTCAATTAAGTATGTAGTGCGTATGCTTGGACGGCATACTGTTTTTCATTTCTGATAATGATTGCAGCAGTGACAACAATACAAAGATGTTTTTCTAACTGAATGCCTTTGAGCAAGAGCCAGTTTGTATTGTAAATATAACTGTTGGGATCAGGTGTAGTTTACGACTCCAATCGAAAAATTCCTATTGAGAGTCACTAGAAAATCAAACAATTTAGAACGACAAAACTCATGATTTTGCCATCCCCCTGTCAATATTTGGGGAATTTGTCGTTCTAAAATGTTTGATTTTCTAGTGATTCTCAATAGGAAATTTTCGATTGTAGTCGTAAACTACACCTGATTCCTAACTGTTGTTTTATTGCGATCGCAAGGAACTGAAACTCATTACAATTTTCAAGTGTTATGCATATGAGACATGTTAACACAAAATGAGTGTTCCTTGCTAAGGCGCCTTTTGTGTTGACATGCGTCAATATGTGCACCGTTTCAGTTTCAACTGGCGGCTGTTGCTCGAGATCTTGATGGATTTTAATGCGGTTTACAGCAAAAGAACCGTCTTTGTCTATAGAGCAACTGTCGACTGCGTTTTAGCCGCTCCTGGGCAATAGAAATACCCCTAAATGTCACTTTTAGTTGATCAACTGGAAAAAGGTGATAAGGTAGAAAATCTCGAAAAACTCCAAATCTCAAACAAGGAAATTATGGGATAGAAAGGCTATAAATGGAAGCAAGTATCATTTTACTATCATTGAAACCTAGAATATCAGTTATCAGCGCTTTAAACTAAGGAAATCGAGAATTCCACACAAGATGAGACATGTTAACACAAAATGAGTGTTCCTTGCTAAGGCGCCTTTTGTGTTGACATGCGTCATATCATTAAATTGCTTGAAACCTGTTCATGCGCATCTCATGACAGAGCCCCTTTTAATGATATGGCTTAATCATGATAATTATTCTTAAGAGACAAAATTACCTTCAAAAAATAATTTACATGTAAGTCTTGTAAAAAGAATTGAAATGATTTTTAATTATTATTATTATAAATGTATAAGCTAAATCGGTCTATTCTCCGGCTCCACAAACAATGTATAACACAAAAATATGCTAGAACTCCATCACCAACATGTATTCACCTACTCCTAGCTGGTCCGAGTTTAGGCCATTCAGGGCCTCTTGTCTAAATGGCCAATTCCAGCCATACGAACTTGAAAGTGCAAATCTGCATGCCCACAGACTTGGCGTGAAACTGAGTTAAAGTCCCTATAACCCTTCTTGCAAGTTTTATAGCTATGAACCTTCAAAATGTTTTGAATACTTCTGTGAAGAAAGTTTTGGCTTACAGAAGAAAATACTCAATGTTCTAGAGCTTTATATTGAGAGTATTTCTAATGAAACCTGGGAAAACTATATTCTTCAAACGTCAAGCCCAGACACATGGTGCAATAATGTTATTATACAAACTGTGGCTAATGCATTCAACTGTCATTGATATCACTGAGTAATCTCAGTTCACCTGAAGGTACAGTTATAACTCCTGTTGTTCGGGAGACAAGACAAAGACAATATATATTGGATTCATAAATGGTACATTATGTTTCAACATTAACAAACAAAAACAGTCAAAATAACAACTGACAGAATGCCCTAAAGTGAAAGTTATTACAAATAATGACAAAAAAAACAGGAGAAACCTGCTAAGCTAAGAGATTATAGCAAAACACTTAGGTATACAGAGACCGATGATGAAAGCACAAATAGACTTGAAAGAAAGAAAGAAAGAAAGAAAGTTCTAAAAAGCAAAATCTGAAGAAGCTGCTGATAAATGGCAAGACAGACTTGCAAATAAGAGAGACTAGCTATGATAAAAAGCAAAGATCTAAAGACACTACAGACAAAAGGAAAGTTGGGTGTACTGGTCCAATTCATGAACAAAAACAGGCAGAACATAACATTAAAGTGCCCCTACGATCAAATTTTGACATACCAATTTTTTCTCATATTCGTAAAGTAGAGTGGCTATATTATTACCAGTTCAAACCGTTTTTCGATACAACGGGAAGTCTTATTTTTTGAACTCCGAATCTTGAATTTTACGTCCGCATTACGCGAACCCGTTCCTGTGGGCGAGGAATGCCTGGTCATTTTTTAGCGTACGTGACGTCATACACTTAAGGTTATCGTATATCTTCAGGGTACTGTACCGGATAAAATTAAGTAGCGTCTCGAATATTCGTCGTATTTAGATAAATTATACCTCATTTAAAGCTTATAAAATTGGCTAAAACGATATACCTAAGGTTTGTAATTTTGATAAAAGTGCGATTTTTAAATAAACTTCTTTTCCGAACAAGCGAGTTGGTTTCCAAGAGCTCCAACTCCACGGCAATTTAATGAATTTAAGATCTGTTTGCTTTTCTGGACTCCCACAGACCTTGTTTACGAAACAGTGTCGGCGATTGTGGAAATTCGAAGCCGTTCTGAAGATATTTTGGTCTTCGTGAAACTGCTAACGCGCAATCCAAGTATAGATGCGGGAATCGCTCTCAGCGCCTCTTTTAAAAATTAAAAAAATCGTCGACACATTTTTTAGCTGATATAAATTGCGAACAATCTGTGAAAATTTAAAGTAATTCGCACAAATTCGCGTCGAGTTGGAGCTTTTTTCAAACTATGTTTAGAACGAAAATAGAAAGTCAAGAAAACGCTCTGAAAAGTTTTAGCCGGCCGGCGAGACTGATTCTTTCAACCAGTGACTGGGAAATGTCAGTCAAAACTTCCCACAACAACACGTGTGGCTACTTTTCCCATACAAACCTTCACGCGAACTAACATATGTAGTAAGAAAGTGTACCATTTTCCCGCTTTGAAAAGCAAACAAAACGTTTTGAATAGAAATAATCGTTCAAGTTTGTGCATTGTACAGGACTGTAGCAATTTAACGAACCACAAAGCTGGCATTTCGCTACATTCAAGCCTTCTAGTTGAGTACCAAGAATACGGTTAACTTTGTAAATCTCTTCAAGCCTCATGCAAGGATGGTTTGTGTACGTTTTGAGGACAGAAGATTCTCCATAATTGTTTGTATCACATGGAATAGCCGGTAAGACCGTACTAGTATAGATTGACCGAAAAATAAGCGGCTACGTTTGCTGAGAACATAGTTTATCATAAATAACTCATATTGCTGTTTCCTATAAACAGATAAACCTATCGATGTAGTTATGCCTTTTAATTTACTGCTAATTTTATTTTCAAGACAATAAACCACAGAAGAAACCACCAATATTATTTCATGAAGTGCCTTGTTTCAGCTGAAAATGGACACCCACATTAACAAGACTTGTAAATCAGCTTTCTTTCATTTATTTAACATTAGGAGAATTAGAAAATTTCTTAGTTTTGACACTGTGCGAATCTTAATTAACGCCTTTGTTACTAGTCGACTAGACTATTGTAATAGCCTTCTCTATGGCCTGCCAGCCAATCAGCTGCACAAACTTCAGCGTGTGCAGAATGCTGCGGCTAGACTCATTTGTAATATCAGTAGGTTCGATCACATTACTCCCATTTTATATAAACTACACTGGCTACCCGTTAAACATAGAATTGATTTTAAAATCTTACTTATTACCTACAACATGAGGAGCTTTACCCGAGTTAGGATTTTGGCACCCCACAGCTAAGGGACATACAGTGTCCCTTAAAACAATAGGAGCTGTAATCTGAAACACTGGTATATGGTTTTATAGGAATGTTGTAATTGGAAATGCTGTCACCAGTCGAGAGCGCTAAGTAATTAAAATCTATCAACACGATACTTAATCTTTCAATTTTAGTTTATTTAATGACCAGAACTACACTCAATTTATATATACGATGGTGTTCACGTGGCGTAAAGTTAAAACCATGCTGCGAAAGGTCTAGAAAATGTATGGGATGTTTGCCAGTCGCGGAAAGTTAACTAAAATTTCCATTGTATCGCAATTATACTTTCTCTGTCGATATGAAACTATAGTATTTTACGAACGGCTTTTATGGAATTTGAGCGAATTTTAAAGCGTTTCAGTGAGACCTTAGTACTAGAAATACCTAAAGTATAGGTAACATTTTAAATGATCCGGTGTGGCGCAGTGGTGTTTGGACAATGAATCAGTCATTATACTCCAGCCCGAGCTCCAGCAACACAATAACAATTGCAGTTTAATGTTACGTTTTTGTGCCGATCCGAGTCAGGGTGAAAAATATTCAAAGCCGTTCTGGCGGCATGCGAATGAAACTTTCATTATTTCATAATAACTCTCTAAAAAGGATTTTAAGCAGGAGTCCATTATTAGACTCCTGATTATAATTTATTATAATTATTAAGACGAGTCTAATCTGAGCTAGGCGAGTCTCGTTTAGCAGCTCTATATAATCACTAACATGCGCCATTGGTTAATTCACTATTCACCAGGCTTTATGAACACTGATTCCCGCTTCAAATCGCATAAAAAATCGTAAATAAATCTTTTAATTAAATATCATTTTCCTACCGGCACACAAAGTTGATTGTCATACGTTGGACTTGACTCGACTGTCTGAACCTTTCGTGCACGTGAAACCTAGCCGCGTAAAGGTGAAAATCAAAGTCAACCAAATGATGTATTCGGTATCAGTATAAGTTTAACTCGGCTTCAGTCAAGAACAATACATCTTTATAAACGTGTTACTATCTTTCTCATTTGTCAAACTTTAAACACTAATATTGGTATAAATACTGGAACTAAGAAGTACAATGTTACTTTATTTGTTGACCGGATACACACAGCCTTGTTGTCATAATACGAGCGCATCGGAAAACCCGAAAACCCTATAAACAGTTCCCATCTCGCCGAAATCAAAGTCGACCAAATCACACTACCCGATTTACACGACAAACCGGCATTTTGAGCATGTAATTATTTCTGCCCAGGTTCATCTGTTGAATTCAGGTAACGGATTACCCAAGAAAACAACAAACAAACAGGCAGTAAGGGGGTTTACATGTAATTATTTCTGCCCAGGTTCAGCTGTTGAATTCAGGTAACGGATTACCCAAGAAAACAACAAACAAACAGGCAGTAAGGGGGTTTACATGTAATTATTTCTGCCCAGGTTGATCTGTTGAATTCAGGTAACGGATTACCCAAGAAAACAACAAACAAAGAGGCAGTAAGGGGGTTTACATGTAATTATTTCTGCCCAGGTTGATCTGTTGAATTCAGGTAACGGATTACCCAAGAAAACAACAAACAAACAGGCTGTAAGGGGGTTTACATGTAATTATTTCTGCCCAGGTTCAGCTGTTGAATTCAGGTAACGGATTACCCAAGAAAACAACAAACAAACAGGCAGTAAGGGGGGTTAATTATTTCTGCCCAGGTTCAGCTGTTGAATTCAGGTAACGGATTACCCAAGAAAACAATAAACAAACCGGCAGTAAGGGGGGTTAATTATTTCTGCCCAGGTTCAGCTGTTGAATTCAGGTAACGGATTACCCAAGAAAACAACAAACAAACAGGCAGTAAGGGGGTTTACATGTAATTATTTCTGCCCAGGTTCAGCTGTTGAATTCAGGTAACGGATTACCCAAGAAAACAACAAACAAACAGGCAGTAAGGGGGTTTACATGTAATTATTTCTGCCCAGGTTGATCTGTTGAATTCAGGTAACGGATTACCCAAGAAAACAACAAACAAAGAGGCAGTAAGGGGGTTTACATGTAATTATTTCTGCCCAGGTTGATCTGTTGAATTCAGGTAACGGATTACCCAAGAAAACAACAAACAAACAGGCAGTAAGGGGGTTTACATGTAATTATTTCTGCCCAGGTTCAGCTGTTGAATTCAGGTAACGGATTACCCAAGAAAACAACAAACAAACAGGCAGTAAGGGGGGTTAATTATTTCTGCCCAGGTTCAGCTGTTGAATTCAGGTAACGGATTACCCAAGAAAACAATAAACAAACCGGCAGTAAGGGGGGTTAATTATTTCTGCCCAGGTTCAGCTGTTGAATTCAGGTAACGGATTACCCAAGAAAACAACAAACAAACAGGCAGTAAGGGGGTTTACATGTAATTATTTCTGCCCAGGTTCAGCTGTTGAATTCAGGTAACGGATTACCCAAGAAAACAACAAACAAACAGGCAGTAAGGGGGTTTACATGTAATTATTTCTGCCCAGGTTCATCTGTTGAATTCAGGTAACGGATTACCCAAGAAAACAACAAACAAACAGGCAGTAAGGGGGTTTACATGTAATTATTTCTGCCCAGGTTGATCTGTTGAATTCAGGTAACGGATTACCCAAGAAAACAACAAACAAACAGGCAGTAAGGGGGTTTACATGTAATTATTTCTGCCCAGGTTCAGCTGTTGAATTCAGGTAACGGATTACCCAAGAAAACAACAAACAAACAGGCAGTAAGGGGGTTTACATGTAATTATTTCTGCCCAGGTTCATCTGTTGAATTCAGGTAACGGATTACCCAAGAAAACAACAAACAAACCGGCAGTGAGGGGGGTTAATTATTTCTGCCCAGGTTCATCTGTTGAATTCAGGTAACGGATTACCCAAGAAAACAACAAACAAACAGGCAGTAAGGGGGTTTACATGTAATTATTTCTGCCCAGGTTCAGCTGTTGAATTCAGGTAGCGGATTACCCAAGAAAACAACAAACAAACAGGCAGTAAGGGGGGTTAATTATTTCTGCCCAGGTTCAGCTGTTGAATTCAGGTAACGGATTACCCAAGAAAACAACAAACAAACCGGCAGTAAGGGGGGTTAATTATTTCTGCCCAGGTTCAGCTGTTGAATTCAGGTAACGGATTACCCAAGAAAACAACAAACAAACAGGCAGTAAGGGGGTTTACATGTAATTATTTCTGCCCAGGTTCAGCTGTTGAATTCAGGTAACGGATTACCCAAGAAAACAACAAACAAACAGGCAGTAAGGGGGTTTACATGTAATTATTTCTGCCCAGGTTCATCTGTTGAATTCAGGTAACGGATTACCCAAGAAAACAACAAACAAACAGGCAGTAAGGGGGTTTACATGTAATTATTTCTGCCCAGGTTCAGCTGTTGAATTCAGGTAACGGATTACCCAAGAAAACAACAAACAAACAGGCAGTAAGGGGGGTTAATTATTTCTGCCCAGGTTCAGCTGTTGAATTCAGGTAACGGATTACCCAAGAAAACAATAAACAAACCGGCAGTAAGGGGGGTTAATTATTTCTGCCCAGGTTCAGCTGTTGAATTCAGGTAACGGATTACCCAAGAAAACAACAAACAAACAGGCAGTAAGGGGGTTTACATGTAATTATTTCTGCCCAGGTTCAGCTGTTGAATTCAGGTAACGGATTACCCAAGAAAACAACAAACAAACAGGCAGTAAGGGGGTTTACATGTAATTATTTCTGCCCAGGTTCATCTGTTGAATTCAGGTAACGGATTACCCAAGAAAACAACAAACAAACAGGCAGTAAGGGGGTTTACATGTAATTATTTCTGCCCAGGTTGATCTGTTGAATTCAGGTAACGGATTACCCAAGAAAACAACAAACAAACAGGCAGTAAGGGGGTTTACATGTAATTATTTCTGCCCAGGTTCAGCTGTTGAATTCAGGTAACGGATTACCCAAGAAAACAACAAACAAACAGGCAGTAAGGGGGTTTACATGTAATTATTTCTGCCCAGGTTCATCTGTTGAATTCAGGTAACGGATTACCCAAGAAAACAACAAACAAACCGGCAGTGAGGGGGGTTAATTATTTCTGCCCAGGTTCATCTGTTGAATTCAGGTAACGGATTACCCAAGAAAACAACAAACAAACAGGCAGTAAGGGGGTTTACATGTAATTATTTCTGCCCAGGTTCAGCTGTTGAATTCAGGTAGCGGATTACCCAAGAAAACAACAAACAAACAGGCAGTAAGGGGGGTTAATTATTTCTGCCCAGGTTCAGCTGTTGAATTCAGGTAACGGATTACCCAAGAAAACAACAAACAAACCGGCAGTAAGGGGGGTTAATTATTTCTGCCCAGGTTCAGCTGTTGAATTCAGGTAACGGATTACCCAAGAAAACAACAAACAAACAGGCAGTAAGGGGGTTTACATGTAATTATTTCTGCCCAGGTTCAGCTGTTGAATTCAGGTAACGGATTACCCAAGAAAACAACAAACAAACAGGCAGTAAGGGGGTTTACATGTAATTATTTCTGCCCAGGTTCATCTGTTGAATTCAGGTAACGGATTACCCAAGAAAACAACAAACAAACAGGCTGTAAGGGGGTTTACATGTAATTATTTCTGCCCAGGTTGATCTGTTGAATTCAGGTAACGGATTACCCAAGAAAACAACAAACAAACAGGCAGTAAGGGGGTTTACATGTAATTATTTCTGCCCAGGTTCAGCTGTTGAATTCAGGTAACGGATTACCCAAGAAAACAACAAACAAACCGGCAGTAAGGGGGGTTAATTATTTCTGCCCAGGTTCAGCTGTTGAATTCAGGTAACGGATTACCCAAGAAAACAACAAACAAACAGGCAGTAAGGGGGTATACATGTAATTATTTCTGCCCAGGTTCATCTGTTGAATTCAGGTAACGGATTACCCAAGAAAACAACAAACAAACCGGCAGTAAGGGGGGTTAATTATTTCTGCCCAGGTTCAGCTGTTGAATTCAGGTAAAGGATTACCCAAGAAAACAACAAACAAACAGATATTGATCCAAATACCTGATTAATACAAATATTAAAAATTAGGAATCCAAAATTGGGAATGAATTTTATGCATGACATTCATTTATACCTGCTGGCAAGCCAAGAGTAATAAAATAAACAAAATGATCACTTCAGTTTTTGGTCAAAAATAAAAGGTAAAGAGCAAAAATTCAAAATGAATATATTCAAATGCACTTCACAAGGTTATGTTTGTGATATATATGGACTGCAGCTATTGTGGCACGATGTGCTGCCATGCAGTTTACAATCATGAGCGATTATTAGTACCTCCAAACCTGCCCATCCCCTCCCTGCGCATACATGGGGCATTTGACTAAGAACTTTTCTGTCCTGGGGGTGGGGTATTTCCCAGCAAAGAAAAGTTGGGAGAATTGGGTAGAGAGTCAAAATAGCAAATTTTATAAAAGATTTGCACCTTGTTCCAAAGCCTCACGGTGGGGTACGGTATTTGCAATACTCAATTCAAAAATTATGTCAAATAGGCCCTTTGCAGGACCTGTCGATCAAAAACAAATTGGCGCTAGAACAACATGAATGCCAGAAATGGAAAGAGCAAGCCAAATTTATTAAAAAGTCCAAGTTTTAGGTTCAAATCTGTAAAACTGAAGGAATGGCATTTTTTTGAAAACTCTACATGTATAATTTCACTTAATAATTTTTATTTAACAGAGTTTTTTTTTTTGCTGACTGGCAAGCTGTGCCATGCAAATTTTTTTGATTGACAGGCTAAAAAGGTCACGTGACCAGGTCCAGCAAAGGGCCTATTCTCCACAAATCCCAGGGCAGGTTTGGACTTGATGGACCATTAAAATTATCCTGGTCTATCTTGCTTCCATAAACCAGGCCATACCCAAGAATACCTCCAAGACTACCATCATATGTGTCGCATATCTCCTTAGCATCGTCCAAAGCACGCCGGCAGAGACTACCTAAGTATCGTTTCTTACTGATTGGCCCGATATAAATATAGTGTTGGAATTTGCGATGCTTTGGATTGATCCTTCACTGTTGAAGGCATATTGGGACCGGGAGTAATTGGTGTATCTAACACACTCGTTGCGATAGCTGATTTTGTCTCCTTTACCTTCTCCCGATAAAACGATAGCTCGTTTTCTAGCACTTGAATGCGACGAGTCTTCGGGCTCACTTTGTATAGGAATCACCGATCACATACCGCGTAAGGTCGAGGGAGTTCACCGCGTCAATGACTTGCTTGAATTCTGATGAGGCCAAAAATCCTTGCTCCAAACAAGACTGTTTCTGCTTTAACAGCCCACAACAGAGTCCAAACAGAGTAATCACGTAGCCCTCTTCGGAGTTTTTTCGATCACAGAACCATTCGATTGGAGCGCATTCGCCATTTTCCCGCCACAAATCAGATACTTTAACTTGGGAAATCTCGCTCGGAAACTGTTCAAAAGCCTTATTCTTCACAAATCTGCCCACTTTAGAGCCACAAAGGCTGTTTGACAGAGCGTACCACTTTTTAAATTTGTCAAGTGAAGTTCCAAAAACCCTTTTAAGTGCCGGAAAGCTCTTGGCATTCGTTTCCTCCATGATCGCATGCGACCATGCATCCTTTGGGCTCGAGGCTTGTCTTGAACACCGATGTGGCAATAATACATTTCTGCCTCCAATTTCATCTCTCCACAGGACTTATACGATAGATATTAGGTTTCTTTTTTTTCGAAGATCTTTCAAGATCTTCGAAACACTTTAAAGTGTTAAACTGTTTATGTTATAAGTGGTGACAACACCGAAACCACAAAATGTCAAAATCGTAATTGGATTTTGATGACGTCATAGCCTTCACGCTGAGAAATCCTAAGTCGGGTTAAGCTCCTCATGGCTATAAATGGACTCGCTCCGGCATATATAACTGAACTTATCAAATGTAAGACTACTTCAAGATATAACTTTAGATCGTCTAAAGAACTTCTGCTAGAGCGACCAAGAATGAGAACATTGATCACATTGGGTGACCGCTCTTTTGCGGTAGCGGCACCCACACTGTGGAATGTCCTGCCCGCTAAAATTCGTAGTGCTTCTAGTGTTACGACTTTTAAGAAGTTGCTAAAAACCTATCTTTTTGGCAAAGCATTTCAACAATAGTATCGTATTACCATTGTTATACAACACGTCTATATTTATATACTGTATATATTCAATTATGATAGATTTAGATATACTATACACATTACTTAGTTAGGATTAGTATATACGTAAGCCTATAGGCATTTGTAATGCGCATGTGAGCATCTGCCAATGGAACACGCGCAATATAAATACTAAATTTTATTATTATTTATTTCAGTTGTTTGTGTGTCAAAGTTGGTTCTGTGATAGCCACTGTAAAAGCTGCAGATCAGTCAGTTTCAATATTTTTTTTAAAGTCTCTAGTAAATTCTTATCATTCACGATTTCATGTTAGACAAGAGAGCAATTTAATTTTATAGCAATTACATTGTATTTTAGAATGTAGATTCGCCGGAAAATCTATTGCCGGGACACAGATAATTCTCGATCTCTCATTTACGAACTCACTATAAACAATGAACAAACTTAGGACTTATAAACTGCTGATCATTACCTTAGTGATTTCTCCGCTGAATTCTCCCTGTAGCCCGGATCCAGTAACAGCACAACCTGAAAGCCGAACCAGGGAAAATACCCTGGGAAAAAATTACCCCCAAAAGATAAGAAACCTCTGCTAGCTAGCACTACTTACTAGTAGGCCACTTCCCAAGCGATTTTAGCGACTATTCATTCGCCAGCTTTCAACTCGGTCGCCAGCGGCTCTATTTGCCCCTAAATCATCAACATCCGGCAATAAATTTAAACAGAAAGACACATTACTATGTTCTGAAGAATCTGATGCAGATTTTAGGTCGTTATTTACTAAACCACAGCAAAATTCGCAGTGTGAGTTTGTAGACAATATAAGAAGAAATGTATGGGTTCGAAGCAACTTGAGAACGTGTATGATGTGTATGACGTCAAAGTGTTGGCGTGTATGACGTCACATACGCTAAAAAATGACTAGGCATTCCTCGCCCACGGGAACGGATTCGCGTAATGGCGGAGGTGATTTTGACGGTAAACTCTCTTTAAAATGTGTGGTCTAATTGGCCCCTTTGCAAACTTTTTTTCACTGATTTGGATATTTCTGCCACTGTTTGTTCTTATGGAATATAAAAAAGTGGCAAAAGAAATGGTCAAATTTCGTGGTAGTGGCACTTTAACATCTTTCTTTAGTCCAATCAATATTCAGTTTACCAGGGTAAAGTAATTAAAGTAAAGTAAAGCAATATTATTTAAAGTCGGTAACCAGGGGCGTAGCCAGGAGTTCCGCGATGGGGGGTCCGAGTCTGGCGATCCATCTAATCATCTTACAGAGCTTTTTTACCCTTTGGAAATCATGAAGGGTGGTTCCGGAACCCCTGAAACCTGCATTTGTAAGGTACCTAGATAATCAATTTTGCACAGTATCACGATTCACTGATCAATTTGTTTACTTTTGAGACGCCAATATAACATGGTATTGGCGTCTCAGAATACCAGCCTCTGATTGGCTCTTGCGCGAGCCCTTGCAGTTACATGGGTTCCAGGTCAAGTTCAAAAGTCGTTTGTTCAACAGCAAGATTTCTACAATTTCACCTTCAAAACACTGTAAATTACAAGATAAAAATGATTCAATCCTAAAAGTAAGGGTGGCATTGTAATTTCCGTCAGAAATCTAACACTCTTATCCGCTAAAAGTACAATTTTCACAATTTTTGAAGAGATTTCCAAACACGTCGCGAAAGTTTTCTCCACTCAAGCCGTGAAACCGTTGCCATAGATATACTAGGCGCCTTTTGAGAATTGAAATTACGATCAGCATAAGTTTGGTGCTTCATTCTCTTCTTTCTTTTAACAATTCCAGACTTAACTGTTGAATCGCGATACAAAACTAATTGCGATTTTAAGACGCCGATACCGAATTATATTGCCGGCGTTGGAAGAAAATATATTTTTATATATTTTCTCCCAACTGGCCGGCAATATAATTCGGTATCGGCGTCTCAAAATCTCAATTAGTTTATAAAATTGACTAATATCAGCAGACTACCGAGATACAAAGATAATAGTTTTAAAATGAAGTTATCCAACTACGATTACTTGTTTACCGAGCCACTGTTTAGTCCCAATTATTAAACCAAACTCAAAGTCGTAAAATAATAAAAACGTACATTAAACTTACAAACATCCTCTTCAAATTGTGTGCCGGAGTCAAAAAGTTAGAGTCTGCCGTCATGTCAGTCACATCGCTTTCCAAGTCTTCAAGTTTATCGACGTCAACCACGACACTAAATCCTTCAAGTGCAGCTTCTTCTTGCTCTAGCTTGTTCTTTGCCACATAATTCTTTCAGCACTGCGAAACGTCCGCTTGAAGCCAGCCAAACAAACAACATAGTATGGTAATTTCTTCATGTCATTCCCTTGAGATGTTCGTAATCGCAGGCGGTGATTACTCGAATTTTTGCATGGCGTTGTGAATGCAAAGGTTCAATGGTTCATTAAGTAATGTTTAAAGTCCGACAATGAGGACTGGACGGGGATTTCAAGTCCGCGCAATTTGTTCCAGTCCGAGGCGCAGCCGAGGACTGGAACTAATTGCAAGGACTTGAAATCCCGTCCAGTCCGAAATTGGAGGACTTTGAACGACTTCAACTCCTCATTAATTATTCGGGAGGAATCAAAGACAAATAAAAGTTGCTGGTAGTTTAGTATTTTGCAAGGAAAACTAAAAAATATCGAGAAAATAGGGCTACAAATTCTTTTAATCACTGTTATTATGAAGAGCAAAGTTAATTGAACAATCAGTGCTATTCAATTGCCTTTTGTTCATAATGCAATCAAATAAAAGAGTAATTATGCATGCCATGATGTTTTTCAATAATTTATTCGTAGTAACTGGAAAAATTTCCAGTTACTGGAACAACTTGTTCCAGTAACTAGAAACTTTTCCAGTTACTGCTAGGAGGACTAGACCAGGTATCCAGTGTCCTCAAGGGATTAAAATCAGACCATTGGATTGGCTGAATACCTCGTGAATAATTAATGAGGACTTGAATGGTACTTATAAGTTTTTGAAGCTGTTCAAAACACTCACAGCACGTGTTTTATCAAGTCTAAAAATTCTCGGGCTTCGCGCTCGAATTTTTAAACTTGATAAAACAATGTTGTTCGTGTTTTAAACAGTACATAGCAGCTGTATATGTACTATATTTTGCCTCCATATAATTGCTCATAGCCAGTGGCGCAGTAAATTAAATAGTCGTATTTAAGATTTGGTTTTAACTTATTATGTGTGTTGCGATAACCCTCGCAAAGTGTTAGTCGATTTTCAGTTCATTTGCCAAAACTGCTACAGGGTGACTGAAAATGAGGAATACGGAATAGATTATGATGATCGGAAGCACTTTAGAAGGGCATCGACCTATTCCAGGGAAAAGATGGTTGATGCGTGCTGCTTTGTGTAGCAAGAGAATAGATAAATTAGATTGTGACCGAATTATATACGTTTTCAACGAAATTCAAGAGCTTTGTTGCCTCAATGGTTCGAAGCGAATAATGAAACTGGATTTCGTGTTGAGAAAAATCATGGAGTTCTTGAAAACCCCTGATTCCGAACAGTTTCGGCTACCTCATAATGAGAAGACCATAAAGAAATACGACGCCATTTCGGGAAAAGTTGAGCAGTCATTGATATGCAAAGCAAATACTTATTGAGCGAGTTCTCCATAAAAAAATTTTAGGTCGGGTTTTTGTCGGGTTACCACATTCCTGAGCAACGTAGGATTTTCACAAACCCAAACTGAAATTTCAAACCCGAAAAGAAATGCTTGGTTGTTACGGCGATCAGAAATGTGGTTGTTACTATGGTGTGACGCACAACGAAACCATATTTGTTCAAAGTAAATATTTTTCAGACATCCGACCAATCAGTGTAGATTGAATGTTTATTTCAGTTTTTTCTGAAGTCTTCCATGACTTCGCTCCGAATCTTTTTTTCATATCCTCAACGTCCATGGTTTGAGCTTATTGTCGGATTTCGCCTTTCAAAGTTCCATATTTATCGGCTTCAGCTATAATTAATTCAAATTCTTGGGCACTTATCTTTCCATCACGCAAAGCCTTAGATACAAGGTCACGTATCGTGTTCAATTTCGCTTTCCCAAGCATTACGAGGTCTTTTGTAGCCGCCGCAGAAGAAGCAGAGATCACCCCACATAAACCCCCGATCGCTCCTAATGGAATTCCAACTATAATTCCAAACCCAGATAAAGAAGTCGCTAATGCAGAGGATGTTAAAATTAGAGAGCAATCCCGCTCCCACGGCAATACCATAAAATATTCCCCTGGTTCTGGCTATTTGGGATGTAAGTTCAATCAAGGTAAGATTTGCTTTTTCTAATCTGAAGCTTTCACCATCAGGTTATTCTGGATACGATGGGGGTGCCGTTGGTTGTATTGACTCTGAATGTGCCATTTGTATGTTGTTATAATTATATAACTATAAAATTTCTAAAGTGAAATACGCAGGTTTTTCGAAGGTTATGGGGGGCTCGACACTTATGTTGATGTTATTGACGAATCCAGTGGCTCTGGATCTTATCCTAAGTGGTATATAGCTGTCTCCAACATTAACGGATGCTAATATGGTACTTTGAGACACGTCAGAGGGATCGACGAGGTCGCAGTATATACGTAAAAAGCTAGGGAAAATGGGTTTAGCCATGACCGATGTATTAGCCTTAAGCTCCTTCATACCCAATAATCTTTCCAGTGGGGTGTTTAGTGTCACATCAAACCCCCGCTGTGACTTTAGGTTTTTCTGATACGATATTTATAGAAATCGGATTTTGTCCTAGATACATTTCCATATCTACGATGTTTTTCAATCCCTTTGCAGTGTAGCATCCAGCGGGAATGTTTAAGATGGTATTTTTCCGCTCATAACTTTTCCATCCTCACTAAGATAGTAATAACTGTTGTTTAAAGTAAAAGCTAGAAGCTAAATCCATTTCGAATTTTGAATGGTGTGGTCGAGATAAGTGGTAAAGTCGCTTTGTTTATTCTTAATATATAGAATAACCATTTATAATATATAGCTTATAAAATGGATTGGGCAACGTTTAAACGGCTTTTCCACATGCAGTCTTAGAATGGTTCGAATATGATGATGGTATAAACTTTATAAGCAATAGGATGTCTCATGCTGTTTTTACTAGCAAAGGAAAGTTGCGGTGGCTTGGTCCTACTAAGGCTGCCCTAGACCGCATTGCACTTGGATCTAAGCTATCTATTTAAAGGAGATAGCCGCCCGTGAAGCTAAGGAGCTTGTGTTTTGGGCAATACTAAGAATTTTGTGGGATTAACTGATGAAATTAAGCCGCTAGACTTTACAAATTAAAAAATATGGGCAACGCAACATGATAAGTTTGAAATTAAAGTTCGTGACGCTTTCAGAGACTATTGTGACACACACTTCAAGCAAAGAAAGCTATAAGTGGCGGCGTTCTCCAAACCTAGACTACTGGCCTCAACAGCTGAATTTTGCTATGTGGTACTAGGTGGCTTGGTCCTACTAGGCTGCCCAAGACATTGCACTTGGATCTATGGACGCCGGTTTATTTAAAGGAGATAGCCGCTTAGAGACATGGAAAATATTGCAGATTTGTACATAAATCGGCTTGTCTATACTGAGATTGATGTCTTTTGAGTGATATTAGCGATGTTTTGAACTTTTATGAGCTGCGCTCAGACGGCTGAACTCTTTGGTTTAGTTTATGGTCAACAGTAACTGCTTCCCTCACCCAATATACATATTGCATCTTTCTGAGGAATCATTAAAAAGCGTTTTACTTAGTATTTAGTTATTTAGTTTTAATGATCTTCGAAAACATATAAAACGTTTTGGTTTTGAGCCGCACCGGCTCACGAACTGTCTGAAATGATATATGTTCAATGTGGATTAACTGGCTCGGGAAACATCTGGCCGGCCGCATCCCACGCTTTTTGAGATTTGACAAAAAAAAACCTTTCAGAAACTTCTTACTTGCATTTGCTGATAAACTGAAACTGACTAAGACATTTTTCTTAGATTCTGCAAGGAGGTGGATTCACCTCCCTGGATTCTGTCACTGGATTCTCGGTTTGTTATATCAAGCAATATGCTAATTTGTCAAGCATTTGCTAATGAACACAAAACAATGGCGGGCGGGCGTCGTTGAGAATAACACGAGCACACGTTTCGCCAAGAATAAAAGCCCATCATTTTTGTCAAGGTTTTAGAGGCTTTCAACGAATATAAAACAAAAAACGACGATGAAGTTAGCTTCACAGCAGAAGTTTCAACATTGTTTTAAAGGCAACCAGTTATACGTTTTACTTAAGTTGTCTCGGCCAAGAGCACTTATAATTATCCTAAATGAAAGAGACACTGAAAAGATCTTATAGTTTTAGTGACTCTACATCGTTTACGATGACTTACGTGTTTCCGATAGGGTTAATACACGTTCATATGCATTGTTTGCATGTTTGCATTCTTTAAAAGCACCAGATAGTTACTGAACATCAACTCAGAACATTCTGAGCTATATGAAAATAGTTCGGCGGAAGAGTAGACCAGTGGTAAGTTAGTGTACACTTAAATTACAGGGAAACCTAGTTCAGAAACCATCGTGATCAAAGTGTTTTTCAATATATAATTTAACTTTGCCCAAATTTGAGCTATTTCATCACTCGAACTCCCGCGCTCAGTCAAGCAGTACGTCATTTTGGTTCTGCCTGCCATCCAACATGGCGGCGTAGCAACAGTTGCTAGGAAGTCACGTGATGGTGCAAAACCTCTATGCTAAGTATTTTGTGGGAACTGATGAAATTAAGCCGCTAGATTTTACAAATTTAAAAATATGGGCAACGCAACATTATAAGTTTGAAAGTTGCGGTGGCTTGGTCCTACTAAGGCTGCCCTAGACCGCATTGCACTTGGATCTAAGCTATCTATTTAAAGGAGATAGCCGCCCGTGAAGCTAAGGAGCTTGTGTTTTGGGCAATACTAAGAATTTTGTGGGATTAACTGATGAAATTAAGCCGCTAGACTTTACAAATTAAAAAATATGGGTAACGCAACATGATAAGTTTGAAATTAAAGTTCGTGACGCTTTCAGAGACTATTGTGACACACACTTCAAGCAAAGAAAGCTATAAGTGGCGGCGTTCTCCAAACCTAGACTACTGGCCTCAACAGCTGAATTTTGTTATGTGGTGCAGCAGTACGTCAGGTTGTGGTATTGGTGCTGATATGCTGTCGAAAAATCATCCTGATTTTTCATAATCACAAGTCACTTCTTTGCTGAAATTTCATGTGACATTTACTGTGCGAAGAATATTACTTGAATTAGGGGTTCCATTGCCTGGTGATAAGGCTTTTTCCATAAACAAGAATCCATATTCCTAAGTCTCCCATGAGCGTTTGTGTAATGAATTTGGGATCCCACTGGATTCAGACTTTCGATGGAAGGGAGGCCGCAACTATGGGCTTGGAGACATATTTGTGAATTATCCAGGAGAAGGCCCTTATTCGGGGCTACGACGTGGCCGCCAATACATGGCCAGGTTATTATCTCTTCTTTGCTGATAACGGGGGCTCAGTGGATCAAGGAAGCCTAATTGCCTTTATCCGCAATGACCTCGCAGGGAAGCAATATAACTGGTTCATCACACCCCAAGGGATGGGACTTACACAGCTAGGACTTGCAAGATTGAATAGGAGCATTGAAGCTTTGTTTATTGTGTTATGGGAGCACAAGTAAATACTCGGTCTTCAATAGTTGGTTCTAGTGGTTCAGCAACTGGCTGTTGGTTGATTCCTTCGCGACTAGTAATTAATACCCAGTCGGTAGTTGGTTATAATAATAAATTATAATTATTCATCAGTTTGTAAAATTTCTTTTCGAAATCATTCGTAGCCTTTTTTCTAAGCTCCGTATTTTTTCGAATATCAGGCTCCATCCATGGGCTCTGGTTAAATTGCAGCACCCTATGAACCTTCTTCAACTTCATGCCAAGCGCCAAGTATAATTGCAAGTTTCTGTAATGTATGACGTACCTTTCTTTGTTTCTCAAATTCGGAACCAACTTAGGATAGGCTGTATAGTTCGGACATAGAGTTTCTGGTACTTTCGGTAAGATCCAAGAACTGAGAAATCGGACCAATTTCTACTCTATCCTAATAAATGACAACACTGCAAGCTTGCATTGTCGTCAGTATATAAATTTGACCCGGCCAGACTAGCTCAATAGCTGTGCATTTGGGATCACATCTCCTTTCGTATATGTGAGAATTTTCCATCTAAAGCCCCTAAAAGTCCTGTCAGCTCTAGAATAACTGAACATCTTGGTATTTCAGTCGAAGAAACCTTTGGTTTCAGCAAAATAATGGTTAAGAATGGCCCAAAACCTTTCTCGAGTTTCAAAGATCTTCCTATGAAAAGTTTTGCGAAAAGTCTAATAATTCCTAACGATAAACATAGAAATAATACAATCATTAAATAAATAATTAATTAATTAATTAATTAATTAAATAAATAAATAAATAAATAATGTTCGGTATCTAGCGCCTAGTTAATGGCATAAAAACCAGCCTATCTTATGTAATTTCACTCAACTAGATGAATTTTTTGCGTACTAATTCGCGCAAATGAAGTTCAGGGGGGGTTAAGGCGTTTTTTCTCCGTTTTTCGTTGGCCGAGCGGGGCCTGGGCAACCGTTTAACTCTAATTATGTGCTTCTGTGTTGAACTTCAAATCTTAGAAACCGATTAGTTTTGTCATGAATGACATTCCGGAGACATTTTGCTAACACAAATGGGTATACCATTTCCAGGGGGAGTGGGGTAGGGAATAATTGTAATTTATAGCTTGGAGGTGTTAATGTTAGGTACGTTGCGCTATGTTAATGCGAATTAAAACAAGCCTATCATATGTAATTTCATCCAACTAGATTAAATTTTTGATGTAATATTCGCGCAAACGAAGTCCAGGGGGGGTTAAGCCGTTTTTATTTTTTATTTTGGCTGCCATTTCCCCCCCTGAATTACAGCGTTAACCAAATGAAGAAGACCCCCTGTAGTTTTCCATGGGTAACATTTTGGTGAAAACCCCATGTCTCTACGATGTTTCTTTCTACCCGTAAAAATCCATCGCCCTTTCCGTTTTGGCCGCAAAGCATGCTGGGACCGTTTCATTGGCTATTTCCGAGTCCAGAACTAGATTAAATAACGTTGCAGCGTTAAAATCATAGTTTTGGTAGTAAACACGACGAACACAACATATTGGTTGCAAATTTGGGGTAAGAAATGCGAAACTTGCAAAACTGAGGGGGGAGGGGTGGAAAATCCTATGTCTTTCCTGTTAATAATGGAACCCTCTCCCATTAGAAGTGGCTAGAATGAAGTTGCAGCTTAAAAATCATAGTTTTGGTAGTAAACACGACGAACACAACATATTGGTTGCAAATTTGGGGTAAGAAATGCGAAACTTGCAAAACTGAGGGGGGAGGGGTGGAAAATCCTATGCCTTTCCTGTTCAAAATGGAACCCTCCCCCATTTAGAAGTGGCTAGAATGAGGTTGCAGCTTCAAATCACAATGCATGGAGTGATGTGGCAGAGTTAAAACCATGGTTTCTGTACTCGACGCGACAACTGCCATGCGGCATGAACTGCGGATGGCTGTCAGTTCGCGAGCTTGTAATAATAATAATAATAATAATAATAATAAAGGTTTATTCACAGCCTATCCATTCCAATGAATGGCTCTTCATCTGTGACGATAAAAATAAATACAATATAACAAAATAAGTACAAATGTAAGTATAAAAAAATATATATACATACACATATACACATATATACACATATACATACACATACATATAATATTTACATCATCATAAAATCTTCTAACGAGACATCCCTAATTAAGATAGCTAATAAAATTTCAGTTTAAAATTACCCACCACCCCACCTTACCCCAACCCATTTAAGACTTACGATAATAAAATAAATGTATGTCACAACCTACACTACCCCCCCCCCCCCCCCCCCCCCAACCCGTACCCATTCGAGACTAGGAATTGCGATAATAAAATTACGGGCCGAGACGTTCCTTTGCCATTGCCATTAGATATTTTCTAGTTTGCTTGATAAAGTTTTTAGAACTAATCGAGTGTCTGATATAGGCAGGCAGCTTGTTAAAAATGGTAGAACAAGAGTCCTGCAGTGTTCCATTCTCTAGAGGTACTAAAAGCTGAGGAGCACTGCTGGAGCGCAAGTTACGCTGATGTTGATACTTCTTCAGCGGGAGATAAGACGGCCAGTTTGGGTTTATTAAAGCATTGCGTGCGATTCTGGCAAGATGCAATCTCTCCGTTCAATAACTGGAAGCCAGCCGAGTGCTACAACTGAATGTACATCGGCATAACGATTTATCACAACGCTGGTAGTAGCATTCATTACCATCTGGAGCTTTTTCACAAGATAGGCAGGTAAAGGATGAAATACAATGTCATTAAAGTCAAGTATGGATAGGATCAACACTTCAGCAAGATACTTCTTTAAGCGGAAGGGAGCTAAGTGCTTGATCTTCCTCAAGACAGACAGTACTCCATAGCAAGATGAACAGGTTTTCCTCACATGCACATCCCATTTCAGGCGCTGTTGGAATTCAACCCCAAGTAGCTTATGGGTGGGTACCCTTTCTAACGGTGTGTCATTTACTGTGATAATGGGAGTACGATTGGAAAGGCCATGAAACTGAGCCAGCTGTCGTGTAGAGAGCATCATAAACTTGGTTTTAGTAGTATTCAAAGCTAAATTTGACTCCATTGAACAGACAGAGAGATTGTTAAGAGTTTCATTTAGTTTAGACTCACATTGGATTAAAGCGTCAGGACGTGCATGTTCATATATTGTAGTGTCATCAGCATATTGTATGGAAGTTGACGACAAATGCTGGTGCAAGTCGGAAACATACAGGTTAAAGATGAAAGGACCAAGGACCGACCCTGAGGCACACCAAACTGCACTTCCTGATATTCTGATTTCCGGTCATCAATTTGAACAAATTGCTTTCTATCAAGCAGGTAGCTGGCAAGCCATCTCAGAGAAGGTCTAGAAAAGCCCAGATTATGCATTTTCTCGAGGATGGTTTCGAAGTGGACAGTATCAAAAGCTTTTGAAAAATCGGCCATAATCATGGAAGTAACATGACCCTGTTCCATTTCTTTGATAATATCATCACGTATGCGGAGAAGTACAGTCCCTGTTGAATGACCCTTTCTGAAGCCAGAGATGCGGTCCCTTAATAGTCCACTAGGTTCAATGTACTGAGTCATTTGATAGTAAGCAAGACGTTCAGAGACCTTTGATAGTACTGGAAGAATAGCTATTGGACGGACATCATCATTGACAACAGGAGGATCGACTTAGGTATAGGTGTTAATCGAGCAATCTTCCATAGCCTTGGGAATACAGCTTGATCCATACTGCTGTTGATAATATAGGTCAAAGGTGATGCAATAACCTCGGCAACCATTCGAATAAACTTCGCTGGCAGTAGATCGGGGCCAGTACTGGTGGAGGTCTGGAGATATTTTAGCTGTTGTCTGAATGTAAAGCTATCGCTAGAGTCTTGCTCTAGTGATTTTATATATGCAAACAAATCAGCCTCTGGGAGGGGCTCAGTTCCTAAAGTACGTTTAGCAGTGGTAGAGAAGTGTACACTAAGAGCATCTGGATCAAAATGTAAAGGTCGTGGATTTGGTTTCAAAATGCGATGAATTGCCCTCCAAATACTCTTGGAGTCTGGGGAAGAAAGCTGTTCCCGCATAAATGCCCTCTTAGCCTTTTTTATCTTACGTTTGAGTTCATTTCTGGCAGTACGAAAAGCTGACCAAATAAAAGGTAGCTCAGTTTTGTGTGCGAGATGACGAAGTTTATTTCTCTCTTTCTGCAAGGCCTTGATATCCTCACAATTAAGCCACGGAGCTGGAGGACGAGATATTTTACAGCAATGAAGGGGTGCATGCATATCCAAGCACTCGATAATTAAGGTGTTAAGCGTTTCAAGCTTATCATCAACATTGTCCAAACCGTAAATAAGGCTGAAGGGAAGTTTAGCGAAATCTTCTTTGAACTTGACTTCATCAAACTGTTTCTCATTTCGTAGATATTTGTACCGAGACCGAAATCTGCTGACACGGTTGTTGACACACACGTAGGGCGCACTATGGTCACTCACCAGGGGGGCACGGGAGAACATCAGTAAAAGTAATTCTATTAGGTAGTTAGAAATTACATGGTCAATCAGAGTACTGGAGGTAGCTGTGATTCGAGTAGGTTTAGTTACATGCTGGGTCAAATTAAATGAGCTAAGAGCATCAAGATATTGGTTTGTAAGCGAGCATTCAGCCGGGTACAGTAGGTTAATATTAAAGTCACCCAAAATAAGTAACAGGCCATCCCATTGGGCTGCAATGTGGGCCAAAAGGGAATTAAATCCATCCAACCATGCTGGTGGTGAGAGAATACGTTCCGACCGATAGATTACCCCAAGTAATAAATTACTGTGCTTGTTACGACCAGGAATTTCCAGCCAAAGGTGTTCGATTAGGGGCTGTGTGCTTTCTAGATCCGGGCGGCGCTTATTATATATATAAATCAAAAGCAAAGTTTTTAAGTGTGTGTGTGTATATATACACACCCGTTTTCAAAAACATATATACATAAAGTATGTATATAATGCCCAAATGTCTTCAGCCAACGGCCTGTCCAGCCAAGAGGATCAATACAAATTGATTCCCAGTTCTTGTCCACAATAGTAGTTATCATCAGTTAAAAAGGATACAAAGCTTAAAAATATCTGCCAAGTTACAAGGTACTCTTATATACTAGAGCTAAGTGTGAATACCAAAGGCTTTAAAAATAACAAAATAGTTTTACAAGAAAGGTATTGTTATCTTAAGTATAGAAAACGTCACTAAAATTAGTTAAGAATACAGCGGTGACTCAGTGGTACTAATTATAATGACAATGCCTATATTATAATTACAAGGTAAATGAATTGTAAACCGGAAAACGCACGAACTGGGGTGCGGTATACTGATGGTCTGCTAAATTTAGCTATTATACTGGATGCGGTTTTTAGATTTAAACTCCTGCCTTTTGTTAAGACTTATGCTATGGTTTTGGACAACGTTTGCGAGATTGACTGTATGTATTTTTAGACATTTTGATTTCTTCTCCACTCCCACCTCCCCATGCTAATTTTTGACTAGTGCTAACGTTTAATAAAATATCGCTTGCGTTGGGAACATAAAATGAGAACTTCATTCCAAGAGGGTAACACTCTCTAGTATATACACAGATAAATGTGTGGCCCTCCTTGTAATTAAAAATTCGAAAGAAATGTAAAAGCGTGATTTAGATTACCATTAATTAAATAAATAATGTCACTAATTAAGCTAAACATTGTCTGTTCATGCACGACTGTAATTAGTATACAAGTGAATGAACATGTGAGCAGTCACTTAATTCGATTTCTTATCTGAAAACATTAAAACACCTTTATATTTCTGAAATACTATAAAAGCAGATTGTACCACAGATCGGGTTGTGCTTGGAGGATTTTATTTGCTTATTTGAAGGGCTGTGTGCAAAAAGGGCATAAGTGACTATTGATCACGTTCTAAATTCTCCCTTAGAAAACAAATAAATTGAAGGAGAATTTAGAATTTGATCAGGAGACACTTATGCCCTTGTTGCATATTGCCCTTCATTTATTCTAGAGACTGTTTACATCGTGCAATTATTTGAAGTTTGTCTTTTAAACCCACTCGGAGGGGCCAGAGAAATGCCCAGTAAATCCCAACTCTTCAAGAGAAGCCTTGTAAAGCTCGGCATTGGTGTGACTGGCTTATATAGTCACAATGCAGTATATTTCAGTATTAAACAGTCCACGATCAAAATCACTCACCTAAAGAGTAACCTCATTTTATCTCCTCAGTGTGTGAACTGGTAAGAAGACCATTTCAACAATATCAACAATACAACACTGCAATCCGATGGCATTCAGATGCAGAAATAGCTGTTTGCATTTACTCCTGCCCTCTGACCTTAAATTTCTACCTTCAAATGTAACTTTGCAGTCACGCTACCTAACACGATTAGCCCTTAGGTTATTCTAAGTCGCGCTTACTCTAACTTTCTTTATTCGTTTCTCTTTACCTTCACCTACTTACAAATGTATGTAATTTTGTAAGAGGAAAAAGTAAAAAAAAAATTGTATTGTTGAAATACAAGCATTTTCTTTCAGTTTCCGTTGATTCTTTATCAGAAACAGAAGCAAAAAAATCACTCCTCGAGTAGTATATATACTAGTGGTCCTGGGCCACATCCTTATTTAAGCCCTTTTTCTCCCATCGTATATCCCTACTCCCACGAAAAAATCGTCAAAAAAAATGTTCCTTATATAAGCCCCTCTGATTCCCCCAGGAAGAACTACCACCAACACACATTTAATGCAACCATTAATAAACCCCTATTAGAGCTAAGTTTCAATTATATTATGAGGTCGTATCACAGTTACTATATCAAAACATCGGAAGTATACTATGGCTAATATATTGTACCTTCCTATAGAAATCTTGACTAAGATCGTAGAGTATGCTGGTCCTATATCATTTGCCGCTATTTCTTTGACTTCAAAATATCTAAATGATGCCGCATCTATGGCACGCTATAAAAACGTAGATAAAGAATTCCGTAAACGAGTACTCACTTTTGGTCTTAGGTCTACTCACACCGATAACGATCGAGACAATTTGGTTAGGAAATTCTGTATTTCCGAGAATGACGTATACGATGGCGACGATAGTTTTGTGATAGTCTATGCCTTTGAAGATGGTAATCTTAATGTCATTAAGTGGCTCGTTAAACACTTCCAGTCCACCATAGAGGACAGCTTGACGTTATTACTCGATGTCTAAGAATAGGTGGCATTTTGCCACAGAGTGTAACTGTATTATTATACATTATTCGATGTCTACGAAATCACCATAGAGTGTGACTGTATTTATTATACGTTATGCGCTATTCGAGGCTGGTAAAATAGGCACCCCGTTCGCCATCCCCGAGATGGGCAGCCCATCATACGTCATATATACTAGTACTTGAAAAAAAACGGCCAATTTATGCAACCATTAATAAATCCCAATTAGAGAAATGGCACCATTATGTTATAAGCCATAAAAATGCGAGGACAAAATCAGTGCCGATGGTTAACAGTTGGCAGGAGAACTATTTGCGGTAAGAGTTGCTTATTCGAGTGTTGTGAGCAACATCGACACCAGATCAGAGAAGGATCGTTTGAGCCATACCCCTGCCGTTTGTGTGGAGTTGGGACTCAATCAGAGACACGACTTTGTCGTCCGTGTGGTAATATAACTGCACATATAAACCTGATGCGTAAAGGTAAGAGGGCTAGAACGGATTTCAACGCTGTATTGACTGACCTTGCTACGAAGAATCTACCTATTAGGGAACTGATGCGTATAGGTAGGAGGGCTAGAAAGGATTTCGACGTCGTATTGACTGAACTTGTAACTAGAAATCTCCCTATTAGAGAATAGATATACTAATATTATACCCATAGTAAATATGGCATATGATAATTATCAGAGAGACGTACTAGATGTATACGAACAGGCGCGCAACATCCTTGATGAACCGATCCCCGAAACGATAGAAAGACGTTTAATACGACCATTAATTCCCCGAAAAATTGTCCCACTAGTATTCAAACAAACTAAATCGGTCATTGGTAATTTCTTACGAGGCTGGCAGATGGATGTTCCAGAGGGTCACGAACTTGGTGCAGACCCAATGGCATTCTTAGATGGTGTACGCCACATAATCCACGAAAAACTAGAGGAAGAGATTGTCAATCTAAAAGGCGTGAAGTTCCAGCTCGCCTTGAAAGTAGATCTAATAAAGTACAACCTTGATGGTAGCAAAGAATTCATCGACGTAGTATTTCGTCATTATCAGGAGGTTCTATTGCAGTCCCACGAAATCAATTCCGCGCTAGACAAGTCTTTTCCTGCGATCCAAGAAAAAGTAGAGAAATGGATACATAGAGGCTCAGGATGGGTGGTAGACCGAGTAGTTCTGCTTTGGCTCGATATAGCGCGATACCAACCACTACGAGGAGGCTCATACATTTCACTTCCTAAAGAAGTCCAAAACAAGAAGGCTGTAATTAATGTTCAAAATAAGGACGATAACTGCCTACGATGGGCTCTTCGGTCATCATTATTTCCAGTTATACACGGAGGACATGCATACATACCATCTAAGTATCCTATAGACGATGGCCTAGACTTTACAGGGATCGATGCACCAACACCCATATCACAGATTTGCAGAGTTGAGAAGCAAAACAACCTTGCGATCAATGTCTTCGGATGGGAGAAAGGTGTGATTGTCTATAGGATTAGCAAGCAATGTGGGGACATCCAACGCATCAACCTATTGCTAATAGAGAAATCTGGAAAGTATCACTATACTTGGATCAAGGATTTGAATCGCCTCCTATTCGATCAGAGTAAGTACGAGCACCGAAAACACTTCTGCGAGAGGTGTTTACATGGATACTGCCGAAAAGATCTACTCGAAAAACACATCCCAGAATGCAAAGGTATAGGACAGACAGCAGTTAGAGTTGAGATGCCTGAAGAGGGTAAGAACAAGCTATCCTTCCAGAACTGGCACAAACAGATGAAGGTTCCTTACATCATTTACGCCGATTTCGAGGCGCTGACAACCAAGATCGAAGGACCAGAGCTTGATCCGGGGAAAAGCAACACCCAGAAAACTCAACTACACGAGGCTTGCGGATTCGGCTACGTTGTGGTGAGATGTGATGGCCATACGGAGACTCCAGTCGTCTATAGAGGGCCCAACGCTACGGAAACGTTCCTGGAGGCAATACGACAAGAAGAACAGAAAGTTAAGGCAGCCCTATCTAAATGTAAAGTCCTACGCATGACTCGAGAGGACATTATAGCCCACCGCGGTGCAACCATTTGCCACATTTGTCAGAAATCTCTTAATGGGGACTCCGTTCGCGATCACTGCCATATCACTGGAAAGTATCGTGGAGCAGCACACAATGCCTGCAATCTACTCCTGCGGATAGACCCAAAGAAGACCATAATACCAGTTGTCTTTCATAATTTGCGAGGATACGATTCTCATCTCTTGATGCAGACTATTTCCAAAGTAGAGGGGCAGATAAATTGCATACCCAATAACATGGAAAAGTACATTTCATTCTCACTTGGTAACCTCCGGTTCATTGATAGCGCGCAATTTCTCTTGGGGTCGCTAGACAAATTGGTTTGTAGTACTATAGAGGCAGCGGGCAAATGTAAACGATGCGATAAGGATGAGCTGGTTGTCATTAACGAGGCTTGGGAGCTAGTGGGGACTTGCCCCCAGTGTGGAGAAGGGAGCATAAAGCAACTCGACCTGTCTCGCCTTCCGATAACCGTTTCGCATACACCCCTCAATGCACACCTTCTTGGGCGCAAGGGCGTTTACCCATATGAATATATGGACAGTTGGGAGCGGTTTCAAGACGAGCTACCACCACGTAATGCTTTTTATAGCAAGCTTTCTGATGAAGTAATCTCAGATGAGGACTATACCCATGCACGGAAGGTTTGGAAAGCATTTGGTTGTCAAACTATGGGAAACTACCACGACCTATATCTTAGAACTGATGTACTTTTACTCGCAGATGTGTTCGAAGGCTTTCGAGCGACATGTATGAAAAATTATGGCTTAGACCCAGCTCACTACTATACGAGCCCCGGTCTATCGTGGGATGCATTGCTAAAGAAGACTGGTGTAGAGCTTGAGCTGCTCACCGACTACGATATGCATCTTTTCATCGAGAAAGGTATGCGAGGCGGCATTTCGATGGTCAGTCGACGCCATGCAAAGGCAAACAATCCGTATGCGGCAGAGTACGACAAAACCAAGCCCACTACGTACATACAGTATCTGGATGCAAACAACCTATACGGATGGGCTATGAGCCAAGCGCTACCAACAGGAGGATTTGAGTGGTGTGACGTAGCAAAGCTACAAACCTCGAGTATCCTCGATATCGAGAAAGATGCGGATAAAGGTTATATCCTTGAGGTAGACCTTGAGTATCCTCTAGAACTCCACGACGCTCACAACTCGTATCCACTAGCCCCAGAGCGTATGAAAGTACAGAAAAAATGGATGTCGGAGTACCAATGCGGACTACTAGGTGAAAAAGTATTCCCAATCGAAGTCGAAAAGCTTGTGCCCAATTTATTTGACAAATGTATTTATGCTCGGGACTGTTATTGCAGTGCAACTAGATTACGTAAGAGTACATTCCACACTTGTTTATACGCTTTTGTTATTCAAACAGATATAAGTCATGTCGCAATCAAGTTTTATACTCTTAGGACAGTCAGTGTAACGGATCAAACGACAGTTAATTTGTTCCTTAATATCATGTCAGATAGAGGCGAAGAAGAAGATTCTATTCCACATGCTTCCCGAGATCAAACTGACAAGACAGTTTTGCAACTGAAATCATACTTCGATTCAAAGTTTTTGTCATTGAAGCGTGAACTATCACAGGACCAGATAAAGTCCTCTTCCTCACTAGCAAAGAAGCTTAAATCCGAAAGTAGTGTGAACTTCAAGTTCAACGGTAACAAAAAACAATTTGATTTTAACACGCAAACTTTGGACCAAATTTCTCATAGTTCGGATCTTGTAAACTCCTTGAAACACCTCGTCGACCTTGAGGACCCAGACAACCAGGAGGTTACAGCACTGATTATCAAGCTAGACGAATCTCTTAAATTTACTACAAAGTCGGTAGATCGACGGAACAAGCTCATCAGAATCGCCGATAAGTCGGAAGCGGGTTGGGCTGTAGTCGACGAGTATCTGTCCGACGAAGTCGCCTCTGGCTCTGAAGACGAGAAGAAAATCCGTGCGGCGGAACAAAGGGCAATAAAAAAGAAAAGAAACTCCCGTAAACAGCAAGCGGGACAGAAGTTAAGTATTAGTGTGTCCGTTCGTCTTTGATTGACATTTTTAGTGTTTTCGCGCTATTTTCTAAGGCCCGTTCTTTATATTCTTAACTATGCTTTTTCAGTTTCGCATCCTAGCACTGCACATATCCTATCCTACCAATAATAATAAAGTATTATGGTTAACATACAGGTGTTCTGTGTTTTATACGGAGATAAAGGTTTAGAGCATAAATGAGTTATTGTTGGCACAGAGTATAGACAATAAATGTATTTATGCTCGGGACTGTTATTGCAGTGCAACTAGATTACGTAAGAGTACATTCCACACTTGTTTATACGCTTTTGTTATTCAAACAGATATAAGTCATGTCGCAATCAAGTTTTATACTCTTCGGACAGTCAGTGTAACGGATCAAACGACAGTTAATTTGTTCCTTAATTTCCATAGATTATAAGAAGACAAACGCCCCCTACTGGTTTTACTGCTGTCTCTTCTATTTCACCGGGAAATTTCAATAATTTTCGTCCGTCAACAACGAGAAAAGTTTTTGGTAAAAGCCAGAACGACGTCTGTTTCGCCTGTGGCAAGACAGGTCATTGGAGGAACAACTGCCCAAACTCCAGTGCTTACTTCTCACCAGGACCGTCCTACACGTACAGTAACTACAGGGATTATACAAACAAGACCAGCGGTACAAGTGGGCAGCACTAAATTCATCGCCCAGAATAAAGTAGTAAGAGAAATCATTGAAGGTAACCAGTATTTTCAGTATGTTAATGGGAGAGATTTCGAATTTGAGGGCATTTTGGATACTAATCCTACAGGCCTTACTGCCTTAACAGTCAAAGGCAGGCTCAGAAAACATATCAAGTTTTGGAAGGATACGCTTACAGCTAGTAACTTCATTATCAATACTATTGATAAAGGTTATGTTATTCCGTTCATTAACACGCCACAACCTGCTAGATTTAAGAACAATAATTCGGCAAACAAGCATTCTGAATTTGTAACTGAATCTATAATAGAACTTGTTCAATCAGGCTGTGTTATAGAAGTCGTAATCCCTCCGATCGTGATAAACCCATTATCTGTATCGGTACAAACGTCGGGCAAGAAAAGGTTGATCCTCGATCTAAGACATGTTAACTTCCACATATGGAAGCAAAAGATCAAGTTTGAAGATATCAGAGTAGCCAATAATTATCTTCCGTATGATAATTTCATGTTTAAATTTGATCTTAAGTCCGGCTACCATCATATCGATATAATGGTAGAACATCAATCTTTTCTTGGATTTTCTTGGTGTTTCAATGGAGTATGTAAATTCTTTGTTTTTACGGTTCTTCCATTTGGTCTTTCGTCTGCTCCATTTATTTTCACGAAAGTGGTCCGTGAATTAGTTAAATATTGGAGAAAGCATTTTGTCAGAATTACAGTGTATCTAGATGATGGTCTCGGTTCAGCTAGAGATTGGGCAAGTTGCGAGAGGTCGTCTAATTTTGTAGAGAAGGTTCTGAAGTTGTCGGGTTTTCTGCCTAATGATAAGAAGTCAGTCTGGCAGCCTACAACCAAATTAGAGTGGTTGGGATACATGATAGATTTGTCTACTCACGTTATTGCTATTCCCACAGATAGAATTCACAGTACTCAGCAGATTATTGATAATATTATTTTGCATTCTTTCAGTACAGCCAGAAAAGTGGCACAATTCGTAGGAAAAGTTATTTCCATGGGTTTTGTACTTGGTAATATTACTCGTATTATGACCAGATATTCTCATTTCGATATTTTGAGAAGATTTTCGTGGGATACGAGGATTGAATTATCGAGCTCTACTCTAATAGAGTTAACTTTCTGGAAAAACAATCTATTGTTGTTGAACAGTAAACGCATGCTTAAGCAGCAATTTGTTTATTCTAGAATATGTTATTCTGACGCGAGCTCTACCGGTTGTGCAAGCTACATCTTAGAATTTCATAACGCAATTGCTCATAAGATGTGGAGCGACATGGAAGCTCAACGTAGCTCTTCTTACAGAGAACTTTATGCCATCTCCCTCGGTATGGAGTCCTTCATTAACATGTTGAAAGGTCAAACGATTATATGGTATACCGACAATCAAAGCGTTTCGAGAATAGTCGAAGTAGGTAGCATGAAGGAAGACTTACAATGCATCGCTCTTCGTATTTTCAAGATATGTGTACAACATAATATCCGACTCCAGGTGGAATGGATCCCTAGATCACTTAATGAAAGAGCAGATTTTTTGAGCAAAATCGTAGACTACGACGATTGGCGAGTTAGATCGAGATACTTCTGTGTGATTGAGGACAGGTGGGGTCCACATTCTGTCGATAGATTCGCTAATCATGAAAATACACAATTACCTCGTTTTAACAGCAGGTTTTGGTGCCCGGGCACTTAAGTAGTAGACTCGTTTTCGGTTTCTTGGGCGAATGAAAATAATTCGGTAGTCCCGCCTATTTTCCTCATCCCTAGAGTTATTAATTACATCGTTGCCACAGGGTGTAGAGGTACCCTTATGGTACCAAAATGGCCTTCTGCCGTATTCTGGCCTATGGTGTACACAGATAGAGGGTTATCGTGCATATTTACTGATATATGTGAAATCCCGTGTGGTACAGAGGTGTTTGAATTTGGCCATAACAAGAAATCTTTGTTTGGTTCACCTGAATTTCGCTCCGGTGTCCTTTTCCTAAGGTTTCATAGCAGAACTGATTGACGAACATCGGAGGACAATTATCTTGCATAAAGTTGCATGATCATGGTTTGCGGTATTTAGTTGGATGTTTCAGATCAAGCGCCCACCTGGACGTTATCTACGTTATATTGATACGCAATAACTAGGGTCCACTTGGAACCTGACTGAAATATGTAAATATTACTACTTTGGTTACTTATACATGTACGACTTAGCGAGATCATTTGATATTTTGAACCTGAGCTACCTGGCATGTTAAACACTTGGTGTTAGTTGACACAAGTCATATCGGATTCACCTGGATCCTAGTTTGTTGAGTAAGTCGAAGAAACTACTTAGTTTCCGTAATTAATTAATTATATTATTTGTATGCATTTACTGGGACCACCTGGTCATTATTGTTTTATCTGTAAAGTCCCACTTGGGTTGTAATCAAGATTGAAGTTCAATAACAACAACAAAAACAAACACAACAACAACAAAAATCCCACTTGGGTTCTCAGATTTACATCTGTTATCTAGGTTGCTATTGGCGACACCTGTTTGGGCCGCCTTTTGTTCGAAACGAAAGATAGAGTACATCGACAACCGATATAACCTCTATACAATTACATTGTTTTCGTTTATATATCCCTTTAGGTATGGTTAAAGGTATATTTATGATTAATATATTCTTATTATTATATTTTGATCAGATATTACTTCAGCTGTATACCAGGAAGGAAACGGTCAGACGGATCAGAAGTTGTGGTTCCTTGCCTTAAATTCTAGAGCAGATAATACTGTTTTGTCTTACTGTAGAAACTTTTGTAAATTCAAATATTGGTGTAAACTCAGCAATATGAGAAATTCTTTCCTTCCCGCTACACCTACTACAGTTGCTATGTATCTTAAATCAATGTTTGAAGAAAATAAGGCTAAGGCAACCATACACAACATGTATTATGCAATAAATTGGATACATAAGTTGGCAGGATTCGAGGATAGAAATCCTTGTAATAAGTTTCTTGTAAAATCAGTTGTAGAGGCTTCAAACCGTATTAATTGAAAAGCTGTTAAGAAAGCTGAACCAATAACCCCTGAGGTTCTAAGGATACTTTGTAAGCGTTATGGGGATAGTAGTAACTTAGTTGACATTAGATTCATATGTATGTGTTTACTTTCTTACGCGGGGTTTTTCCGCATTTCTGAATTATTGAATATTAGGAGGAATAATATTGTAACCCAAGACGAGTATCACAAGATCCTCGTAGAAGTTAGCAAAACAGACAAATACAGAGAAGGCTCTTGGGTTTATATTGCCAAAACGGGCAATGATACATGCCCATATACCTTTCTCCTTAAATACTTGAGTGCTGCAGAGATACCTAACAATTCACAAGGTTTCATATTTAGATCAGTAAGATATGACAAACAAGCCAAAAGAAACGTTCTTTCTACAAAAGTTCTTAGCGCCAACAGATCTAGAGAGATACTTAAAGCAAATCTGGTATCTGTCGGAGTAAATTCTTCTGGTTTTAGTAACCACAGTTTTAGGTCTGGAGGGGCTACCGCAGCAGCGAATCTAAATATACCAGACAGATTATTTAAAATCCACGGTAGGTGGAAATCTGAGTCTGCCAAGGACGGCTACGTGTGTGACAAAATCGAGGCACGGCTAATAGTGCCTAAGAATATTGGACTGTAAAGTATTCTCAAAGTAATTGAAACTGATGCTTTTTCAGTTTCGCATCCTAGCACTGCACATATCCTATCCTACCAATAATAATAAAGTATTATGGTTAACATACAGGTGTTCTGTGTTTTATACGGAGATAAAGGTTTAGAGCATAAATGAGTTATTGTTGGCACAGAGTATAGACAATAAAGAACGCTACGTCCTACACTATAGAAATCTACGGCTATATCTATCTCTTGGTATGAAATTGAAGAAGGTGCACCGAGCACTCAGATTCGACCAAAGTCCTTGGATGGAGCCATATATACGTATGAATACAGACCTTCGTAAACTGGCTATGAGCAATTTCGAGAAAGACCTCTACAAACTGATGAACAACTCAGTGTTTGGTAAGACAATGGAGAATCTGCGTAAGCGCGTGGACGTTAAGCTGGTGCGTGCAAGAGAGGAGGACAAGCTTCGGCGGCTGATATCGAGTCCAACATTTGCTAGATCGAATATCTTTGACGATGGCCTTGTAGCCCTACACATGCATAAAAGCAGGCTCGTACTTAACCGCCCAGTTTACGTTGGTATGAGCATCCTAGACCTATCCAAACACCTGATGTACGATTTCTATTACAACCAACTTCAGCCTCAATATGGTAATCGATGTGAACTTCTCTACACAGACACAGATTCGCTATTGCTTGAGATCCAAACAGAAGACGTCTACGACGACATAGCCAAAAATGCAGACCAATACGATACAAGTGATTACCCAAAAAACCATCCACTATATGACACTACCAATAAAAAGGTTCTTGGAAAGATGAAGGATGAGTGTGCAGGCGTTGCCATCGTAGAGTACGTTGGACTTCGACCTAAGATGTATTCGATCGTATGTGCAGACACCAAGGAGATTCGTAAGGCTAAAGGAGTACGGAAATATGTTGTGAAGAAGCATATGCGACACGAGCAGTATAAGGAGTCTCTTTTCGATAGGAAGACCTTCAGACATGGGATGAATATGCTGCGAAGCATTGGGCACCAGATCTATGGTCTGCGAGTTAATAAAATCTCACTTTCGCCCATGGACACAAAACGTTGGATTTCCGAAAATGGAATCGATACCCTAGCCCATGGGCATAAAGATATCTGTTTGCCTCAAACGAACAGAATCCCCTTTGGAGGTAGTTCAGTATTTGGTGGTACCACTTGTAGTTCTTCACGCACAAATCCGCGCTTTGGTGGTTGCGGAGCAACATTTGAAACCTGTGGAGCAACGTTTGAAACCCCTTGGACGGAGGTCAAATATTACAGAACTGGTTGGTTAGGAGATATAGCACTACGTGAAATGATATATGTCTGTAAACTCCATACAGGATCGGTCGCTCGCTTAGTTCCCCCTTCCAATTCTCCAGACGCATAGAGATATCGAACTAAAACGTCAAATGGTAGTCGCTTTTCATCCAATCCAACAGTTCGAGAATATGTAGGAGTCTTTATGTTTACTTGTTGTGCCTCTACAGAATTTGATGGGTTCTTTCCTGTTAGCCGAGTAACTTCGTTGTTCATGGCCTTGATAACCTCAGGAAGCCTCAATACCCATTCTCTACTGCGCGCATCTGATCCTTCCGAAGTAAGTACCATCTCTTGTGCATATTGATATCCGAACAATCTTTCAGCTATAGTTCTATTCGCTCGTTCGACAAAGCTTTGTGATCTGTGATTGCCTGCCTCACCTCTTTGAACTTTCGTACCACGTAGTTCTAAGGTTTCAGACATACGTCCCATGAATTCTCTCCCAGGATCGACTTGCAATGTTTTTGGCCATTCTAGTGGACTACGTTTGTAGATTCGCTCAAATGCCGCAGCCACTTCTCCACTATCTTTCGATGCCAAGGGCTCAGCCTCTTTATATCTAGAAGCTACATCGATTACGACTAAAGCATACTTATATAGTTTCCTTCCACGTCCAGGTCGATCGTGTGGTAGGAATATCAAGTCGGCTTGGTGAACCTCATTTGGTTTCGATACAGTCCAATGTGGTCGTGGTATGTAGCGTGGTGGCGATAGATATATTTGCCATATGGCTTGCTTTTCCAACCAACTCTTAGCTACGTCTTCTGATACCTTTGCCGCCACTGAGAGTTTGCTAATTGCTGCGCGGCCTTTCCAATAGCCCATAGGGCCGTAGAAGGTATTCGCAAGTTTAGCATCCATTTTCTATAAATATATTGGTATAAGGTCTAAGTACCCACCCTTTATATGGAGTAGACTTTCGATTTGGCGGGGCTCTAGGTTCCATTCTAACGTCAGCGTTCTCACATCTTCATCAATTGGAAAGTCTTCGACGTGTTCGTGTCCTATTACTAAACCTATTTCGGATTCGCTACATATCGTATTCAAAAGCTCAGTTGAGCAAACCACTGCGCTGTGAAGGTTTAAGATTGCGTCCCCCATAGTAGTTTTCATTTTTAGATTTACTAAGTCTACCGACTCCACCTCAGTTAGATTATTGTCTTTTAGTGATATAAGATCCACCGACTCTACCTCGCCTTCGAAACCCAGCTCGGTTAGGAGCGAATTGGTACAATATGAAATAGGAGAGTCGAGAGCTAGTAAAGCAAGTGGTGACGAAGTTTCCCCATTTTGCCTTCACATTAAATATTATGATGTGCTTTTCATGCTCCCCGAGGGGGCGTATCCGCCGTTTCATTTTAAGTTGCCCCTACTATGAACGTATGCATACGTTTATTCAAATCGATTTTTTTTGTTCCTTTATTATAGCCATCGACTGGCAACGTATGTGGTCTATCCCTACTTGGTTCGTATTGTATAAGAAGGAAGCTCGATCCAAATCGGCTAGTTCTTCGCTAGAGTAGCGCTTCAGACGTATTTGCGATTGTATCCAGTCGGACAATTTTTGTCGAGTCTTCTGGTAAGTAGACAAATCAGCTTGATATTTCTCGAAGGCTTTGTCGTGTCTTTCAGCCTCTACGGCCAACAAGTCTGGATCTGTACCATCAATCGCTTTTTGGGCGTAGTGCGCGGCTACACCTGCGACGGAAAAAGCCACCGCGGTACCAATCACCGCTCCCATGGAGATTTGAAACGAATCAGTTACTCAACAGGCTTCCAATACCCCTTGTCCTCGAGGTATTTCTTTGCCGCAAGGCTTCCCGCTAATACGGCAGTCCACTTCGCGTAGTTTGTGACTGAAGCTGAAGGGTCGTTAAGCATGGACTCTTTGGTTATTTTTTTCGCTAAAAACCCAATGCCTGCCGCTAGTCCAGATAATACAACGGCGTCCTGTAATGTTTTCATCAACGTATTCTCTACCATCATACACATCCATTCACTATATTATGACTTCAAATGGACTTACTCCATTGTAGACCTTACGCGTGTTCGTTCCGAATGGGTAGGCCGTGCGTCTTCAGTGTTTTTCGGTGATGCCACTCGAGACCTAGCATTGTATTGGTAGTATAGACCTACTAGCGTAGCGCCTACGCCAATAGCTGTGAGTGTAGTATTGGCAGATAAGTCGTCGAACCAGCCTTTGTCCTTCTCGCATTCGTTGATGTCGCATCTAGATACGCCACTTTGTTGAGCCTCCTCTTTCTCACGAAGAGCCTCTCTACCAAGGCGATTGGTTTCTGCCATTTTTCTCCCAGCCCCCTTAGGCGCGGGCTTCGGGTCCGTATTAGTAATTTGATCAACCTCAGCCATAGCTTATTATAACTTCGTTGCGTTTAGCTTCAATACGTTAACATTACACTAATTACGATAATATTACAGCTAATTGCGTTAAACATTACGCTAATTACGCTAAGATTACGCTAAAGATTCTTTAAATTTGAATATGCCTCGAGTGCTTCATCGATTTGTGGGGTAGCCACTTCATATTCGCTCGGCAATACTTGCGCCTCGGCATCCTGTTCCGCGGCATCCTGTTCCGCCGACTTATAATGGTTAGCAATATGACAAAAGGCACTAGCTAGTGCTACGAATGGGCCTGCTGTGTGGGACAATGATCCAGCCAGGGCAGATATCTTGTTTCGGATTAAGCGGTCTTCTCGTAAATCTTTCAACAGTTCTTTTCGAGAATCTAGAGGTATCATATATGCGACTATACGAGTTGCTTGACTTAGTGCTCTATCTACTAAGCAGTTATTTATTTGCTTTGCTAAGACGGCTTGGTATCTACGATATAATAATAATAATAATAATAATAATAAGTTTATTTATATAGCGCCATATCAACTAATTTTTCATGGCGCTTTACATTGAATATTATATAAATAATTGAATAATTAAAACTAAAATGAAATAACCTATTTACAATATTTTTAAAAATAATCAACCTAAAAATTTTCCCTATGGACAATGACGTAAGAAATTAAAATCAAATCAAATTAAAATATTGTACATCAATTATAGGCTAGTTTAAAAAGATGTGTCTTTAGTGACTTTTTAAAAATATCTACATTTGGTGAGAGGCGGATTGATAACGGTAATGTATTCCAGACTTTTGGACCCACTACAGAAAAAGCTCTGTCACCATATGAGACTGTGCGTGACTTAGGAATGACTAATAATTTCTGTTCAGTAGAGCGCAGCGTGCGAACATTAGGGCGATATTTGAGTAGTTCTGTAATATATTGTGGCGATAGGCCATTAAGGGCCTTATAAACTAATAGTAAAACCTTAAAAATTATGCGCTGTGAGACTGGCAGCCAGTGCAATCTAATTAGAACTGGGGTTATGTGATCATATTTACGTGTAAGTGTAACGATGCGAGCAGCTGTATTTAATACTGACTGCATAGGCGTTCTATGTCTTTATCAGGTAACTTAGAAATGTCCCCAAGAGAAAAATCCTTCCCCAGATATTCTTTTGTCGTACCAGTCACAGCTAGGATAGAAAGAGATTCCCGATAGTCACCTATTTTTATGCTGTGATCTTCATCGGCGGTAGCGCAGTGTAGGTTCGTTTCGAAGCAATGGCAAGATTTACAGGCAGCCCCGCTGCCGCCGCTACGTGTTGTAGTAGGTGGAGGACCTGTTGTTTCGGATAAACTATCGCATAATACGTCTTCGAGGGCTTTATCCAAATCCGACATGTTATAGTACGTGGTGGTACATCATAGGAGCAGGTAGCTCTAATACAACGGTAAAAGGATTTCGTAAACAAAAGCATAGCCGAGAGAACTTGTGGGACTTGAGTTCAGATTGCAACTTTTTTTTCTCATCTACCTCTATACCTTCGCCGTAGTCCTCGAAAAGTTTCTTACCATCTATAGCCGACACCAAATGAAAGGCCACTACTATGGCTATATTTTCACGAAAGGGTTTGGAGATACTTGTGAGTTGCTGGGTGAGCACCCAAACCGAAATACCGATATGGCGAGCAGAAAAGCCAAGTTTCGAAATATTGCTAGTTCTTCCTTTTACATCCTTTGAAGCGGCACAATCATCTAGGATGAAGAGAGTATTGGTTCCTTCGTAGTAGGTGGTACACACCCCCAATACCGCATTGATGGCATCCTGTGAGGGTGATATAACGCGAAAGTTTTTGTCGCCTATAGCAAAGCCGCGATAGGTTTCGTTGTGGTCATATGTGGGGCATATCAATACGATGTAGTCAAATTTTTCACGAAAGGCTCCGCGAAGCTGTTCCACAAGAAAAGCCGTTTTTCCACAATTCGTTGGCCCCACAATCAGGGCATTAAATGGGATTCGTTCTACTAGTGCGTCCATTTAACGTTATACGTTAGTGCCTTGCAAACCTGTTGCCTTGTAAACGGTTAATATTTAATATTTAACAGCCTCCCACGTTCAATAGTTGCCTGCGCATCAGCAAGCACAAATATATGCATATGAACAATTCCTAAGTCGCCCGTACGATGAATCCTTAGCTGTAGATTTTGACCACTGCCTATTTGGGCCAGACCATCTCCATGAGTATTACTATCTTTAGAGGTACGACAGGCAATGAGTACAGCGAACTTGTTCTCGTAAAACTTTTGCGGTGTCATGGATGTAGTGGCTGTCGTTCCGAGAAGCGTACTGCTTCCACAAAACCAATTCTTTGCTGACTCCCAAAAGTCTTCTGGTAGCATCCCAGCAGGAAAGAGATCGTTAGGGCGTCCATTTACGTCCATCTCGACCTTGGCGATACCCGGATTTACAAACTTCTCGCTGTCTCGGGTGCCTGCGGTATGTTGCTTCACAAAGAGAAGAAGAAGTCCAGTTAAGGAGCGACGAAGGATGTTTACGTTTGCAGCTATGAGTGTGTCGGTTGCGGTGTTGACTGGAATGGTATTGAAGTATGCGATGTGGTTGTACATGAAGTCTTTACCAAAATCGTAGACTCGCTCGGTCTGCGCTGCAAGAACGGAACTATCGATGGTTTGGTATTCGAGCTCGATATTTGTGAGCTGATATGTACCTATTTTCGTGCTGTCAGATCCAACTATTACGTCTGCGGCTGGCGCTAGAGTCAATGCGAAGGATAAGACTTCGTGTAGTGCATGTGGATAGAAGACGCCGTAGGTCGTGATAATATCATGATCAATAGTTATTCTGTACTTACTACCATATACGGTCAGCATCGCATTGTCAGTCGCATTCGAAGTAACTGCATCTCCGGCCTTGGAGCGAAGTTTGTTTACGTTGCTGGATTGAATACCCTGTGCTATACTTGCCTCTCGTTTTGGCTTAGATAGATAGAGATCTTTATATACCTGTGGTAGATCTATCCTAGAACAATTTTCTAAGTTATCGAGATTCATTCTTGTGATCCGCTGCGATACTAAACAGCGTCCGACGTTGGCCACCAGATAGTTGTTGGCATGACCTCCAGATAGAGTGATATTGACTATGAGTGCCAGACTATCAGGTACTAGAAGTCTGTTTTCGCCGAGCGTGGGAACGTCGACTCTCAAAGTCATACCTGGATTGGCCGTTGTGGGGTTGAAATTCATCCGATAGATAGCACGTCTGGCTTTGAGAGATTCGCCATCTCTAGGAGCATGATCAGGATGGAGCTTTGACGATATCATGTTTGTTCCACGATTGAATATCACATAAATTGAATATTAAACTCTAATACCTATTAGGATATATCTGTTAGGAGATATCTTCAATATGGGATCGAAGTGGCGTGAGGAAGATGCGGATGTGGAAGATAAGGATGAAGCTAGCGCTAAAGAACACCGTAGATACGCTGAACGCGAAACCCTGAATAATATGCGTGATGAGATGGATGCCTCGTTCCCAACCGCACCAGATGGTGAGGCTATAGAAATGAAAACCCTACACGACTATACTGCACAGGGCGCTAGGCCAAAAGATAGCCAGGCTGAAACATCATTCATTGAAGTGAGTAGGAGTGTGGTATTCACCGATCGAATCGCAAGAGAAACAAGTGAGGATTTGGTTAAGACAATAAGGAATTACTACCCAGACGTAGGCATACGTGGTACGTTAGAGGTATCTATCACGCCGGATGGCAGAATCGAGCTCCATGCGATGAATAGCAAAGAGAAGCCTATACCTTTGACCACTAAGAAAGGAGAACAATACAAGAAGATTGGTAAGGACCTCAAAAGGGCTCTAGGGCCTACGCGAGAAGAGGCAGACAAGGAAGTCGAACAGGCTGAACAACAACTAAAAGAGCATATCGAGAATGAAGAAGAGATATTTCGAGACCCTAAGTCAACTCCAGCTCAGAAAGAAACAGCTAAGAATAAGATAATCGATGATCAAAATAAAATAGATGACCTCGAACGTCGAAAAGAAGCCCTCCAAAAAAGTATGTCACTGCGATACCGTATCAAAGCTATTTTCAAGAAGTACGGGGTTGGTGTAACTGGCGTGGTGATCGCAGCAAGCACTGTGATTGGAGTCATAGTTTCCAAGTTGTTGAATAGTCTAAATAATCCCCCAGATGACCTCGAACGTCGAAATGGGATGTTTGATAAAGCAAAAGAAGCAACGAAAAAGGGGTTAAAGGCAGTGGAAAAATGGCTAAAGGAAATAGGAAAGAAGCTGGGAGAAATCCTACCTAAAATGATTGGACCAATTGTGAGCTTTCTATTTAGTATGGCTGGTAAGGCCGTGGGGTTATTAGCACAGAATGTTTGGCTGTTAATCGTGGCCGTAGTCGTAGTCGTAATAGAGCAGTATAAATCATTAGGACGACGATAATCGGCGAAACACCATCCATGTGGCTGCGGCCGCCACGATAGCCACAATTACTAAGTTAGTTTCGTGGGTGGTAATCACGTTTGCAACCGGCGTGGTGGGCGCAGCCACATGCTTCGACGTAGTTTCACCCGGCGTTGATGTTTTTTTATGCGCTTCATTGACGTCATTAATTCCGGGCTGCGTATCTTTCCCGACTATCGTAAGGTTATTGTTATACCCCACCACAGGTTTGAAACGTAGGTCCATGTTGCCTGGGAGAAACCATACCCCCGGGGCGGCTGCATAATTGAGGCGCATATTGTCGTCTCTAACGATCTTTTGAAAACGCTTTACGCTAGCGTCGATTCCTTTTGGTGCTACGATTTCGTCTTCGAGCAGAGAAAGAAACTTATCACGAACCTCCTTCGAATGTCCAGACTTACCAAGTATTGATCCTATTGCTAGGTTCTGTGCTCCAAGTACGCAAATCACATATGCCTCAATACTTTGGTTTAATCGGCCGCGACCAACGACTGTCAACCCCGGATGGGTGTTAGCTGTGGCTGGAACAAATTTCTTCCACTGCTCAGCTGCCCCTTCGTTTATGATGCGCGTCCTTCCAGCGTCGAGTTCTTCATCAGGGTCTCCACGAAAGTATGCCTTCATTTCGTACTCATCACCGAAAGTAGGGTTTACGTTCCACCGCTTATCCGCTAGTATCCATGTAGACGTAGTGCCAAGGCCTGTCATACGCCCTTCTCGGAACCGAAAATCAGTTTTTGAAGAAATACCAAAATCTTTACAAATTCGGCGGTAAACCGCTCTGTTGTGGGGGTTGTTCCAAGCAATCCATTGTGCGGTTTTAGGAAGCGGAGCACCTATTTCCTGTAGGATTTTACGAGCCGTAAAATATATGTGAAACCTTAGCAGTGATACGACGCGCCTTGGTAGATCTTCCAGCATCTCAATGTATATCCCACAGCCTTCTGTGGCTAGAAACATAGCAAAGTTGACCTGTTGTGGCCAGAAATCGCTGTTGGGGCCTCGTAGCCACTTATAAATGTCAACCATCTTCCACCAGCTCCGCCACCATATAACACACCAAGGTCTGAAAAGATGTCTGGGACACCTATGGTGAAATAACTATCCTCATTAACATAAATGTCTAGATCTTGGAGTTGAAAGGATTTTTTACCCCATAAATCGGATGACCAATATGGTGGAAGGCGCATTTTCCTGGACTTGTCTGCTAATAGTAGAGACTGTGGGAACCCACTAGTCAAGCCTAATGCTGTGTCGATGCGTTTTTGTACGTCAGCCTTATTATGGTAGCCATCTAACCCATAGGCTATACCTATACGTTCTTGACCGTTGTCTACGAATATGACATATGAATAACTCTCCCCATCGAACTCGGAGGCTTGAGTGCGAAATTTAGAGTAGTCGGCGTTTGGATATTTCTTTTTGAACTCTTGCCATACAGACATATTGAAGCTATCACTAGTAAACTTAAGGCTTTAATATCAAATTTAAGACTTAATATGATAATCTTAAATGTCATATGTACTACGGCTGACCATACGGTCTACTTTGACCGACCTATTTTTATCAATAATATTTCGATAGTTGAGGTCACTATTAGTCATAATTGGTGGAACCTAGCAAGGGAGGCCAAGTTCTGGTTGGGTGCCAATAGTGTGATGAAATATACAATTGAGGCGGGGCATTATACGATAGAACTCTTGATACCCTCCTTCGATTCTGCGGTCGATGCTGGTTTCTTGAAATTCATAGACCATCAATTTAGGAAGTATTGGATTCTAGAGGTTAAGAAACCGATCCTGTTCAGTAAGAATCTCTGCGATTTGTTGAGTATCAAGGGTACTCCAGAAGGGGCTGATGTGGTGTCACTCAAAGTTGGAAAATACGTTCTGATACCAAAATATATTAATCGTATATATATCTACTGTGATGTGGTGGATTCCGATTTCTCCCTTCTTGAGGGGAAGCCATCTAAAATCCTACATATATTAAATCCGATATCCCACAGTTTTTCCGAAACAACTTACTTTCCACCAACCCTCATACCCATTCGAGCCCTAGGAACAATGCGGAACTACATTCGCCTCACAGTTCGAGATGAGAAAGGCAATATCATAGACTTCAATAAGCAGCCTATACATTTCGTATTGAAGATTGAATAAGTTATGATATAGCGAAATGGCAAGCGATTCAATTCAATTACTTCCAACGGCACCAAATATTTATCCGCCGATCAATGGAGATAATTTTCGGTTGCAAACAGTCCGAGATACTCTTTCAGATATCGAAACTCAAGAAAAACACTATGAAGGTGTGCGTAAGAAATACGACCGCGCACAAGGAATTGTCCATGGTGTCGCTGTGGTAACAGGAGGTCTATCTGTATTATTATCGGGTTCAGGATTAGCGGTAGCTCTAACTGGTTTTGGTGTAATAATCGGCCTACCATTCGGTGTTATTGGTGGGGTCTGTGGGATGATTTCAGCAACTACAACCATTGGGGCTAAAAAGATCGGAAAAAAAGTTTCTAAACATGAGAAAACCGCTATGTTAGCTAAAGCGAAAATTAATACGATTCGTGATCTAGTATCAAAGGCCCTTCGCGATGAAAATATATCTGACTCTGAATACGGCCTCATCCTCGCTGAAGCAGATAAATACGAGATTATGAGGTCTGAAATTCGCCGAGAGACTTCTATGACCGCCGGACGAATGAGTGAAAAAAGCGTGGAACAAATTCGATCCGAAGTCAAGCAAAAAATGCTAGAAGAAATGAGAGCAAAATTGGGATAAAAATTGATATCTCATATGAGAAAAGTGAGCGTGGGCGATATTTACACTTTTCTAAGAGCAAAATCGTATAAATTAACTTGTATGTCGAGTTCGTATGCAAATTTCGAGACATAACATACGGCAGGTGTTTAAGACATAAATAGGATATTTTTCGCCTACGTCACTGTCTAGCATGTATAGCCCTCGCGGTTCAACGCTGGACTGGAAGGAAAATGGAGGCCCTTTCAGTTCAGAGTTCGAATCCGGGACTATATATGGTAGATCGGTTTGTGGGGGGTAAAAAGCCTCCAGGCCCCCACAAATCGTAGCGCGTCTGTCGATGTGGCAGAAGTTAAAGTAAGCCAAATGAATACAGTACAAACAGTGTCAATCCTGGGTCGGGTGCTTGGGTAGAGCTTACAGATACTCGAATAGAGTTCCAAGGAGTGCCGGTTGTGCCTCAACCAGTTAGGACCAAATACAGTAGACCGAATACAGTGGACCAAATACAGTAGATCAAATACAGTAAGCCGGGCCCGGTAATAAGCAAAAACCTCTCTAGGAACGAAAATATGGCGAAGGAAGGAAAAGGTGAAAGTGGTTCCTAGAGAGGTTCTGGAGACGTCCAGTTTTGCTTTTGGTTTTTTCCTTATTTTGATTTTTTCTTCTTAGAACTAAAATCATATGTTCTAGTTCGAAATTTTTCTATCTATATCGTGACCAGAAATGGGAAAGAAGTGCCTTTTATGGCGAACGGGGTGCCTATTTTACCGGCATCGAATAGTGCATAACCAGTGAGATGTCTCATTTTCGTAAACATCGAATAATGTATAATAAATACGGTCACACTCTATGGTGAGATGCCTCATTTTCGTAGACATCGAATAATGTATAATAAATACAGTCACACTCTATGGTGAGATGCCACCAATTCGTAGACATCGAATAATAACTCAATGAGACACTTAGCGATATCGAAGTAGTCATTACCATCGGCATAACCTAATGCTAGCCTGACGTCTTCTTCAGCATATGTGTCGAAATCAAAGTGCTTAACGACATAAATACGACCATTTTTGCTGGCATTGCCTAGCGCATAGTACTCATATACGTCATTTACGGAAATATTGAATTTCCTAGCCAAATTATCTCTCTCAAGCAGATGTTGCTTACAGCACTCGAATAAACAACTCTTACCACAAATAGTTGTCCTGCCAATTGTTAACCATCGGCACTGATTTTGTCCTCGCATTTTTATGGCTTATAACATAATGGTGCCATTTCTCTAATAGGGATTTATTAATGGTTGCATAAAATTGGCTGTTTTGTTCTCTTTTTTTTTGTGTTCAAGTACTAGTATATATGATGTATGATGAGTTGCCCATCTCGGGGATCTAGTATAGTATAACTATCATGTTAACATTACCACTCCATATTCAAACGGGTATCGGAAGGCGGTATAAAATGCTCACGTCTCGAGCGATTCATCGATTCGTGGGGTAGCCACTCCATATTCAAACGGTTATCGGAAGGCAGTCTAAAATGCTCAGCGAGCCAATTGGCGATATCAAAATGACCATTGCTGCTGGCACTTGATATAGCATAAATAACTAATTCATCCTCTATGGTGGGCTGGAAGCGATTAGCTAACCATTTAACGACATCGATATGACCACTCCTACTGGCATCTAGTATAGCAGCAATAACGCATTCATCCTCTCTAGTGATCTGGAAGTACTTAACGAGCCACTTAATGACATCGAGATGACCACATCTACTGGCATCTCGTATAGCATCAATAACGCATTCATCATCTATAGTGGCCTGGAAGTGATTAGCTAGCCATTTAACGACATCGAGATGACCATCTCTACAGGCATCTAGTATAGCATCAACAACGCATTCATCATCTATAGTGGGCTGGAAGCGATTAGCTAGCCATTTAACGACATCGATATGACCACATCTACTGGCATGTAGTATAGCATCAACAACGCATTCATCCTCTATAGTGATCTGGAAGTACTTAACGAGCCACTTAACGACATCAAGATTACCATCTCCACAGGCATCGAGTAGTGCCAAATTATCGTAGTCGCCGTATGCGTCATTTGCGGAAATACTGAAAATCCTAACCAAATTGTCTCGCTCGCTATCATTACAAGCAAACCTCAAACCAAACACTAGTACTTGCATACGGAACTCCTCGTCTACGTTCTTGTAACGTGCTAGAGATGCGGCATCATTTAGCTGTTTCGAAGTCAAAGAAATAGCGGCAAATGATATAGGACCAGCATACTCTACGATCTTAGTCAAGATTTCTATAGGAAGGTACGATATATTAGCCATAGTATATATACTTCCAATGTTTTTATATAGTTACTTTAGTATAACCTCATAATATGATAAATCCTTAGCTCTAATAGGGGTTTATTAATGGTTGCATTAAATGTGTGTTGGTGGTAGTTCTTCCTGGGGAATCAGAGGGGCTTATATAAGGAACATTTTTTTGACGATTTTTTCGTGGGAGTAGGGATATACGATGGGAGAAAACGGGCTTAAATAAGGATGTGGCCCAGGACCGCTAGTATATATACTACTCCTCGCTTCACATTGACAGAGCCAGAGAAAATGGTTGCCACATGACATGGCGGCCACGTGTGTTCATGTGCACAGTTAAATCTGATTGGTTTACGGTGACTTCCGGTGCAACACGAAAAATAAAAAATACAAACTTGCAACTCTTGACTCGGGCGGCCAAAGGCCTGGCCCGAGTAATATTTGACATGTTAAAAAATATACCGATTGTTTTCACACTTTATCTGGGATTGTAGCTTGGGATAAAGGGTTTGTCCAGCCTAGTCCCAAGACCTTCTGGGTGGTATTTTGTCTGAGTGGGTTAATGGGATTCCTGTGGTTTGTGACGTCACAGCTCATTGTTGCCAGAAGGCAACACAAGGTATACATTTGCGCAATTGCTCGCGAAGAGCTTGAGCAAATATCAAAGCATGGGTTTCATTATTTAAGAGAGTTTTGCGAAACTTGATAATTGCTGGCGAGCCGCAAGGCGAGCCAGCATATAATCGCTGCAAGTTTGAAAGTACGGCGATGTCGGTTTGTTTGTCTGTTTGTTTGTTTCTCTGTATGTCGGGATTATTTATGAGTCAAGCATTATCAGAAACTAGCTGGGACCCGCGGAAGTTACATGAAATCAACAAATATGATATAGACTTTTTATAGTGACATAGTATAGCCGCCAGATTGTGTACTGCAGGTTTTTAGCGTGTTGATGTTTTCAAAGTTGTATTTTGATTTAAAAAAAGGCAATAATATCTTACGGATCTCAGTTAATTTCTCAAACCGATGAACACAATTATACCTATTGTCAAAAAAGTGCCAAAACTGATGGTCACAGGCAGCTCGAGTCATGAAAACAAATATGGGCGCCGAAAGAGCATTGATCGAAGCAGGAAAACGGAATAAAAACAATAATCAAAAGCCAAGTTATTTGAATGTCTGTTTGTAGTGAATTTATGGTCTGAAGAGCCTACGATAGTTGGGCGAGGAAACAGTTGATTTTTATATCTACAAGAACACAGGAAACTACAGAGAACAGACATGGACAAAATATCTTGCTCTTAGACACATCATAGAGTAGTAAGATAAAAAATAACAGCCTTTTCCACGGATAACATTTCTAACTGTGTTTGAATACCTGGTCTTAGTCTTACCTCGTTCAGTCGTTTGACTTCGGCCGCTTCGCCTGGCGATAGGTCTTCCCTAAATCGATGGCTTGCTCGCTTAGGTTTTCCCTAAAACAGATTCCCGTAAACTCGATGGCTTGCTCGCCCAACTAAGTGTAGAACTTGAAAAAACTCATTTATTTTTAACATTCTTTCCTCAAAAACCACCAAGTAAAGACAGAGAGCAACTTTTCACATGATTCGTCATCTTCGTTGGGATACCTGTGGCCGTCACTTTTTGGCGCCATTTTCGGACGCATGCGCGCTCCATATTAGGATGTCAATCGAGGGCGCGCTCCATATTAGGATGTCGATCGAGGGAGCCTGGGTAAGAGCGTTACATACACACACAGCGGTCAAACGTCTGCGCATGCGTCAAAAGTCTTGCAACAACAACATATTCCAAAACAAATTCAAAGTGAACCGGCAGCTTATGAGATGCATATTTCATTGATGGCTTTTCTATTCCCAATTTTTTTTGGAAAATAGAAGAGAGAAGTGGAATATTAGACATATTCACTCAATTGAAACATTTTTTTATTATTATGGAAAAAAAAATTTGGCGGACAGACAGACCAATATAGCTGTGGATTACCCAGAAGTCTTTCTATAAAAAACTTTTCCTACCACTCTTTGCTCTATTTGTGACTGGGGCATGTATTCCCTACTAACTTTCAAGATGGCGGACAAGGAAGAAAGAAAAAAAGGGTTAAAGAGTCAGAAAAGTGATATTGGGCCTTTACCTGGCTTAACCGATGAAGATACCAATGCTCTCTATTAAGACTTTTCAATCCTCGTGGTAACAACGAATTTATCACTGGTGTGGTCAAGAATACGAGAGAAATGCAGCTCATTTCTAGAAGTGCGGATACCGATGCTCGGAAGGTGGAAACATGTACTCAAACCTACACCACAAACTTTAAGCCGAGGCATACTTTGCATATTTTCGCTAATTTATTGGAAGACATAAGGTGTCAAAGAGGCAAAATTAAAAGCACCTGGTAACAGCGAATACGATGGATGTTGAGTTCTCTTATAATTCGAAGTGTTGGCTATGTGCAGAAACTTGACTACAGATGCTCGGAACTTGGATACAGAATACAAGGTACAAAAATAAAACATTTTATTACTTTTCCAGTCAAATTTGAGCCCCGACGTTTTTTCAAATGCTCAATTAAGTTATGTAGTGCGCATGCTTGGACGCCATACTGTCGATTATTTCTGATGTCACGTGAGAAAGTGAGCACGTGAGCTAGCGTATAGCTAGCGAGCATGGAGGCCACAAAGTGCAGGTTGACTGTTTTCGGTTGATAAATGAAATAAATTTATGGGCATAACTTTTTGGCGATCCTGGCTGGTTCTGCAAGAACCCATAGTATCCTTCGCAGCCGTTATTTATGCCGTCACGCAGTTTTTTGTATGCCAACTATTTATAAGGGCTTCAAACTCTGGCTTTGTCTACTTCTTATTTTGCTGAACTGCTCAGAATACCTTGAAATTACCGTTCAATAAATCTACCTTAATTTATCCTAAAGAAAGCTTTGATTTATACCCTTGAAGATCTATGTTCTCTTCTTCACCGTTCTCTTGCCGTTAACAATAGGAAATGGACAATCTGAATACAATGTTTACCGTCTCGTTTTTCTTGGCCAATGGAAATCCAGATACCATGGCGCATAGGTTTCTCTCGGCGACAGGAAAGGCAAATTAGAGATGAGAAACCTCTGCTCGCAGGGTACGTCGATCTGCGATTGGTGGAGCCCATTGAGGCAAACAAAGCAGCAAATGACAACCAATTAGTTTGGATTATAAAGTATGACAAAGAATATCAGGGGTTAATCAAAAGTGAGCACGAGGCCAATGCTCCATTTGTTACTCTGAGTTCAGCTTTGATGAATACTTTCATTCATTCAAATCGTGCTCTTATAATATTAGATGGGTATATCATGGCCTTAATACATGGCTTATATTCTAATCAATTGCTACTATATTCGCTCGACAGCATGTCACTTTCAATTTGAAACTACTAGTAATAATTATCGATTTGTTAACAGCGTACGGAGTGAGTGAATGAGTGAGCAAGTGACATGATTTCCCCCATACCAATATAACTCGTGGATTGCTATCGAAATATCCACGAGTTAAAAATGAAAAACTCTTTATAAAAATTTGCAAACACTTACCTTTTGATTCTGAGGTACCTTGAGATGTTCCTCTACCATCTGTCCTTCGCGTGTCACGCGGATCAGCGCTCTCTGAGTCACTAGGCATTGGTAACACGAGTGACCTGCTATACCTTTTCATAAGTTCGCTTTTGAAGACCTCAACTGCCTGTGAGTCGATGTGAACAAAGCGAATATCGCGAACAGTACCGCTTTTGGCTTTCAAGTACTGCTCCACACTGCTAACCATTGCACTCGCGCAGAAGTCTAGTGGAACCCCATGGGTGTCAGTACCGATGGCTGGAAAGGCGATCGAAGTAAATCTCTTCTTCTCAGTTTCTTTAATGATGACGTCACAGACTTGCTGAATGAGCTTTTTGCAGGTTTCCTTTTCTGTTTTTCCCCACTGAGGAGCAATAGCGTGGAAGATTGTCTTGCACATAAGCTTGCCTGGCTTAGTCACCACATAATCACCTGGTTTTCTTTTTTTTTGCAAATATAATTTTCCCAGATCAACTCTGATTGTAGAACCAGCCTTCGCGACAAGAGCGTATGCAAGTCCAGAGCTGCAACTCAAATATTCATCGACGGAGTTTACAATGACATCGACTTGTTCGTCAGTGATGTCGCCTTGGTAAACCGATATTTTGAATCCCTTTTTGGTCAAGAACTCTACCTTATCTGATGTAGAGCCTGTTGTGTGATGCATGTCAAGCTGGTCTGTTGACTGTATGCCAGGATGTGATGCTTCATTTGCCATCTCACCTCTTCCTGGCATGGAGAACACCTGATACCAAAACATTGATAACATTTTTGTTAGAAATTTTAAATTAAACCTTGACGTGCAATCCAATACACCACTTTTATAATGGGCGCCTCCTAATTTGCATAATTTGGTAGATTAATATGTTGAGAAAAACTAATGCTACCATAAGATGAGTAGTAAATTTGTTCAGTTATAGAGCAATGTAGAGAACTGCTGTTGAAAAGTATTTCTAATGCTGGAAAAAATATGAAGCGAGGCTATAAAGGCCTCCGTTGTCTTTTGCATACAAATCTCTCCAATTTCATATGGCCATAACTAAATTCACTGCTTTTTAAGCTACAGTACTCAATCTTATTAAGATCACTAATATCGACATGCTCTTTCGCATGATAATGATCAAATATCTGTACAAGTGGATAAACTATCGAAATGGGAATTAATGCATTTATGCCGAAAGTGGCATACGTGAACAAACAATTAACTAACTACTAATCAATTAAGTACGGATCAAACATTACTTTTTGAGTTACATTGTTTTCGATGCTGTTTAATAATGACTGTGTTGCCAGTGCTATTTTACACAGTCTCTGAAATGATGCTGAAATGTGGCAGAATATAAAAGCCACTATACCCCGGCCAAGATTAATGAGAATAACAGTGGTTGCAATGAGAAGCAAATTCGTCTGAAACTTGAGTTGACGGATCTGAATCAATTTCAGCATACCTGTAGCCGTACAGAAATTATTCCTCAACACACCAGATCCAAAAACAGAAATTTATTCAAGAAAAGTATTTATCACATACATACTGAGATTTACGAATCGAATCACTCATGCGAAAACCCACTTCACAATTTTCCTTAGCCAATCAGAATCGCGAAACGAGTTTTTCACACGTGCGAAAAGCGTTTCGTCCAATCAGAAAACACCTGCCAAAACATATAAGGATTTTCAAACTGGACTTGAGATCGGAGGCGCCACTTGCATTCACTACGAAAGTTGGAGATTTTGACTTTTTTTTTAAATAATGTAATATTGTCCTGTAAACAGCCAACTAACGATGTTAAAACTTCTAAGTCAATTGAGGAGTATATTATCGACCAAGAAAACAAAATAACAAGAACAAAAACTTAGAGAAACAGCCGTAAAGTTACTCAAAGAGACAAAGAAGCGAAATTCTACCGAAAGAACTCAACATATATTGAGATAATCTATGTGAAATCATTCTTAGTGTCAAAAGAAAATACGGCGAAGATTACGAGCTCTCAATCCTTCGTGGAGTGATTTCAACTTCCATAGACCATCGACATTTGAAACATCGTAAATATTCTGTGAGCAGAGAAAACCTACAAGCCGTGGAGATGTCTGGAAACTGTCGTAGCAAACAACTTGGACAAAAGCAGGTATACTCTATTGACGATGTAAACTTGTAAACTTTATTTGTTGAATCAAAGACAGTTTCATATTGATGTTGAAAACTATTTCAAGGCTGATGTCAGTTTAGAAAGTAAGATTTTCTTTCCATTTTGATTGTATCGAGCATAAAGTTTAGTCTACGTTGAGTCGGATACGAAATGCAAAACAAAAAATTGAAAGCTACAAATGTACGTGTTCAATGACAAGACCTAAATAAAACCTGTTTGATACTGGAGAAAAATCTCAGTATGTATATAATAAACAAATTACAAGATGGAAAGTGCTTTTGTATGGTATTTACACACTTGTTTGTTTTCACAAAACTCACTCGCTCGTTCGTTTTGTGAAAACAAACTCGTGCGTAAATACCATACGCCAGCACTTCCCATTAAATAATCTCTATATTTCTGCTAACTAATTAACGAAAACTCAGACGAACAGTAAAATTCTCCAATATTTTACTTCAACTCTAAGTACTCGATTACTATTTAGAGCTACTTAAACTCATCCCTAGACTCCATACGCCTCATCCGTTTATCTAACGATATACTTCACTTATTTTATTAACTTATTGTTATTAATTTATTATTAATGCAAGAACTAGTCTTTAATTAACATTAGCTTCTTGTCCCTAGACCTTCTGCTTGTAAAGGTGTTCCTGACTCGACAACCCTTCGGTTTATTCAGGTCCTGCCTACTCAGTTAATCACTGTTACTAATTCCTTATGTTTTTAGTGAAATAAACGTTTATAGTATTGTATTTTATTCTATAAACTATGGTGTTTTACAAGGATTTCCAAGGATTTCTCTGCGCGCATATGTATTATTCTCTATGTATATAATGTCAAAGATATTAATATCTCGTTATATTTGCAAACCAATCAGATTGCTTGATCTTCAAAGGCTACCATGTTAGTATAACTATATAATTATGAAAAAGTGAAAAGCCTACAATTTGAATGTACTTGAAGTGGGAAAATTTGTTCCGAGAAGCGCAGTTTCCCGAGAGCGAAGCAAGAAGCTTTTATCAGGTCACGTGACGTTTTTTCAATAATCACTTGAACGGGAGATCAAGTATTATTTTCCTGCAATAAACTGAATAAACGTACGCGCATGTCCAATTTCCCGCTTTTGCTATTTAGTTGTGTCTTAAGTGGTTTTGGCGTGCAAGATAAAATATACCACACTGTATCTCGTATACCAGTATCAAAAATACACCATCCATTTGTAGAGTAACTTAGAAATCAAAGATATAAAGTCCTCTACAAGAAATCAGTAGTTTTAAATATTGTTGTTACACATTAACCTAATGTCAGTTATATAAGAATTACTTGATGTACCTCAGGTGTGTCTCTTTCTACTGTCAGTCTTCTTTCTTTAAACACGTGAATGCAGTTGAGAACTGTCTCCACAGCTAAAGAGATATGAAGTACACGTAGTCAAGCCTATAAGCAGAGCTCCAAGTATACACGGTTTTACTTTCATAATAGTCTTCTTTAACGCGAGCGAAAATTATAGCTTGCGCACAAATTGACCGAGAGCCAAATATTTTCCTGTTCAGCTGAACATACTTCGGACATCCTAATAAAATGTTTCGTTAACCATCGCCCGACCAACCCAATTTTTGGGAAAAGTAAAAAAAAAAGATTGAAGAATAATTTCATAATTTCACAACTATCCGAGCTCTCTGCGTTTAGTTAGTTGCTTTTCTCATGCGAATTGTCAATCCACAGTACACTAGTACATGTAGAGGGAAAAGTAGTTGAGGAATACATGACAATGTTTACACAAGTTCTCTTAGTAACTAGGTTTTACTTGGTTCCAGGCCCCCTAACGTTTTTTTTTTACCGACCGACCGACCCACCATCATGAGCCAGAGGGCGATGATAAGCAACATGTATTATTGGGATGGCCTTACAGTCAATAAGTGTTTTATCATATGACCACAACAAGATGCAAAAAATTGAGCAGGCCCGCCCATGTCAAATACGTACGGCCCCATCACGTGACTTGGGTAAGCTGTTTTGAAAGAAAAGTGTGCAAGAGGTCGTACGGGTTGTATGAAAAAAGCGCACTCTGGCTTTCCTTTCAAAACTATTTACAAAAGTTATGTGATTGGGGCCGTACATGTTTCACATAAGTGGGCCTGAAAAAGCAGTCCGGCCCAGCTCGATTTCGGTTTGCTTGTTGTTTTTGGCCACCTTTGAGGCGTTGCAATTTGTACTTTATTTTCTTTCACTTGTTTTCTACCTATGGGAAGTGACCACCCCAGAGGCCGGCTAGTGTTAATACACAAGTTAAGCAGATTTTGGAAATTTTAGTTTATGAATATTATAGCTTTTGTCATTAGTGTTTTCTCTTAATAAAGTGATTGCATTGAACTAGTATGCTGCACACTCGGTTATCACTTTGTTTTGACCAAAATTTGACCCAATGTGACTTTCAGTTGGGTTCCCCATGGTATACCTCTCTCAAAGTGCCTAGGAATCGAAAATTAAGTTGATCTCATTTGAAAACTCTTTCGAATTAAGGAAGGTGGTGTTTTCCGTTTGTCAATATCTCATCTCGTTCCAGGGATATTCAGGTTTTTGCAATATCCAAATGAGATGAACTGTGAAGTCATTTGATGGACAGAAGCCTGGAGACAAATCACAAAGTGAAGAATATCTCTGCAAATATTAATAGTGGGTAAAAACAATTGACAATTTGCACATGTGTAGTACTAAAGAAAATACACATCAGTACGGAAATTATGACGTTGCTATGGAAACATCCTTGGCCCAAGACTTCTTCCATGCGAAAATATAATTTCCTAATTTCTCCTTTATTAAACACAATTTTCTATTGTAGGCACATCAGAAAATTTGGATCAATGTAGGCATTGTATGTGAGTGGTTGAAAGCAAATTATTTTCTATAACAGAAACAATAAATGTAATTTTATCTTCAAGATGAAAAGGAGCCTGGGGCCAAGAGTGTTTCCATGGCAACATCATAATTTCCACAGTGATGTGTATTTTCCTTAGTACCACACATGCAAATTTTCAATTGTTTTTACTCACTCTTTACAGATATATTCTTAGTTTTGTGATTTGCCTCCAGGCTGTGTCCATCAAAATAATGATGGAACAGTTCATCTTATTTGCATATTGAAAAAACCTGAAAATGTGTGGAGCGAGTGAGATACTGACAAATAGAAAATGCCACCTTTTCTCATTTCAAAAGGATTTTCACCACCACCACCATCAGCAGCACCATCATCGCCACTATCACCATCAACCACCATCGCCATCATCATCGTCACCACCATCACCACCATCACCACAACCACCATCATCATCTTCATCATACAATATACAATATGGTTTATTAGCCACTCGCCACAGGGTTTTTCAGAACTAATTTACACTGTTAATTAAACAACTAATAAAATCTAATTACAATCTAAATTACGACTTGTGACTATACTGTATAACTAAGGTACTATAAGACTATACATTCAAGCATCATTATTTACTAGATTTAAAATACCTTTCAAAGGTCAGCAACGAAGTGACATTCTTGGCTGAACCTGGAAGGTTGTTCCAGTTTTTTGCCGCGTGATAAAAGAATGATCATTGAGCAGTTGCAGTTCTGCATTTAGTTAAGTTAATGTCATCTGCATGTCTCGTTACTCGCAAATGCATTCCGGAGCGCTTCACAAGTGACGGAAATGTTGTGTTATTAGTAGTTGTAATCCTTTGGTTTGATCGTAATACAAGATCTAGAACGTGACTGATTCAAGATGGTTAAGTAAATATCCATGACGTACTGAAACATGTTTTATGTTCAAGCCACAAATAGAATGACTTGTGAGAAAGTTGTAAGAGAAAATCAGTAAAATAACCAAACCTAGAAAAGAACCATCGCATATGTTGTGAAGTTCTGCCGGTGGCATTCGCAACAATTGGCACCCCTGACAGGACAACGAACAGCCCGAAGACTATAGAGACTCCAGAGGAGAAGCTAAAAGTGAAACTACAGCTACTACAGCTAACACGAACCAAAACAAAAGCGATTATCAAGAAAGGAATTATAGAGAAGATCCATAGACAAAAGGACGCACTGGCCAAGCTCATCAACGCTGTAGAAGAAATCAAAAGAGAAGCTGAAGAAGCTAAATTCAAAGACGGAAAAAGCATCGAAGTGATACAGGAATTGGGAGAAGAAGTTGAAAAGCGAGTGGACGAAGTTGACGCCGAGATCGCCTTGCTGGAGAATTGTGTAAAGGAAGCCGACACAAAGGCAGATAATGACAAGATAAATAAACAAGAAATGCTGCTCGCCCGCCAACGCAAAGAACAGCTTCAATTCAATTCAATTTTTATTTACACTATTAATAAGCACTAGTTACATAGACATACGGTAAACATACAGCAGATTAAAGAAAAGAAAAACATAATATACAGAGATTATAAAAGGTAAGTGTGCGGCAGCCAAAGTAGCATAAGCTTTCGAGTTGGCTGCCGCAATGTTTGTGTAGTAATCAGACTAAGCTCAAATAGTAAGTGTTAATACATGTAGATGTTGGAGAAGCAAAGGAAAAACAAGGAAAACAAAGAGTCAAAATGGGAGGAAGAAAAAGAAGAATAGAGATAAGCTGGCAGGTACTGGAGTAAAAAGATAAAGAGAAATTATTTCTGTCTACTAATTAGTAATTTTTTGCATTTTTTTTTAAATGAATAAAAAGATAAAGATTTTAGGGGTAAAGGTATGGTTTCCCAAATTTCTGAGGCAAAATATTTGAAAGTAAATTTACCATAGTTGGTTCTAACGTTTGGCCTATAAAAGTTGTCATTGGCTGCATATCTTGTATTGTAAGAATGTATATTAGATACAGGTACCCGGAATTCAGAAAAAAAATCAGGAATACTTATAGAATGACTTCTTATTTGATGTATAAGTATAGTTATTTTCATTTTTACTATGTTCTCAATCTTCAGAATCCCGAGCAATTTGTAATACGGATTAAGATTCTCATGCCTACTTGCAAAAAAAATACATCTTATACATTTATTAAGTTTCGATGACAATTTGGTGATATTAGTTTTGTATGTAATCCCCCAGCTCATAATTCCATAATTAAAATAAGGGTAGATAAGGGTATAGTATAAGTTTGTTAGCATACGTAAGTTGAGATATCTAATTCGTACAGAATACCTAAATTTTTAGCAACTTTATTATTGACGTGTGAAATTTGATTATGCCATTGAAGATATTCATCAATATAAACTCCCAAATATTTCATACAGCTTTTGCGTGAAATATTAGGAATATCGATTGTTGCATTTTTTCTTTGAGGTGATGTAATTAGCATATAATTAGTCTTCTTAAAATTTATTGAGAGCTTATTTGCTGAGCAGTATTGATAGACTTTTTCTAATTCATCATTTATCACATTTTGAAGTTCTATAAGGTTTTTAGAAGAATAAAAAATGTTAGTATCATCAGCAAAGATTCTGAAACTTAAAATGTTAGATGAATTTGGGAGATCGTTTATATATATATAAGAAAGATAAGTGGGCCAAGCGTGGATCCTTGTGGTATACCACATGTCATGGTCATCATGCTTGATTTAAAGTTGCCAATTTGAACAAACTGGGTTCGGTTAGTCAAGAAACTTTGAAACCATTCTAAAGGTAGTCCTCTTATTCCATATTTTTCAAGTTTCTTTAACAGTATATAAATTTATGGTTTACAGTATCAAATACTTTTGAAAAGTCAAGAAAAACACCACAAGTAAATAAGTTCTTATCTATTGCAGTTTTGAGAAGATCAGTAGTTTCAAGGATTGCTTGTTCTGTAGAGTAGCCTTTTCTGAAACCAAACTGAAAGTGATATAGTATATTTTGTTTCTCAATAAATAGCAATAGCTGATCATGGACTAACCGCTCTAAAACTTTAGTAAATGGCGAAAGAATTGAAATAGGTCTAAAGTTGCCTGTATTAGTCATTATCCCACTTTTATATAATGGCGTTACCTTTGCAACTTTCAAAATATCGGGGACGATACCTAAACAAATAGACTGATTATATAAAGATGTAAATGGTTTTGATAGCGGTTCAGAAGCTATTTTTACTACCTTATTAGGAATGTCTAAAGAGGATTTGTTGGAATTAAGCTGGGAGAATAATAAACGTACTTCTGCTTCATTTACAGGAGACATGACAAAGTTAGTGGCGGGATAATTTTTAATGTAGGATGTTGGATCGATATTAGTATCTTCAATAAGCCCAGCCAATGATGGTCCAACATTGATGAAATGTTGGTTAAACTGGTCAGCTACAGTGTATATCCTTTTCATCAACAAATGTTTTACCATTCCTAATTATCCTGCTAAGAACTGTTTGTCCTTTAGATTTTCTTTTAGTTAATGTACCTATAAGCTTCCATGTTTGTTTCAAATTATTTTTTATCCCTGGAAACAATTAGAGTAATATTCATTTTTTGCCTTGGTTTTTATCCTGGAAAGTAAATTTGCATATTCTTTATAGTGTTGTACACGGGTTGGCAGCTTACTCAAAATTAAAAGTGGGTGCAATATTTTATTTTATTTTTATTGATTTTAATAAGCCATCAGTTAGCCATGGTTTTGATAATTGTTTCGCCTTTGCATTGGCTGCAAATTTAAGGGGAGCATGTCTATCAATCACAGTCCTAAGGGTATCTATTGTTTTAGTTGCTTTCTCATGTAGACTAAATTCAGGTGCTAAAATTATGCTGTTCCAATCGATGGAATTAATATCATTCAAATAAGCCTCATTTTTTTTTTTTGTAGTCACGAAAGTATAGTTTCTTATTATTTCTTTTTACTTGTATATTAGACATATAAAAGATTGGTAAATGGTCAGAAATGTCGGCAATAATTATTTTGCTTGTCATGTTTATAAGAGATGCATTTGTATAGATATGATCAATTAATGTTGCGGTATGATTGGTAATCCTAGTTGGCTTCGTTATCAAAGGCAAATTAATTAAGATTGTTGCTATACAGCATATCAAGGTATTCTTCTGTTTGGTTATGTTCGTTTTAATGTAAGAAATTAATATTCATATCTCCTAAAATATAGATTTCATATGATTTCAACTCATATATTAGTTCTTTTTTCCACTTCCTTCGTAAAGTCAGATAAGCTTGCACTGGGGTGCCTATATATGCAGCCAATCAAAATATTAGGCTTATTATGACCAGTGTCAAGTTCAACCCAACAAGATTCAACTAATGGCATGTGAAATCTTAAATCAGGTCTTGCAATTGCTTTTAAGTCAATATTAATATAAATACCTGCTCTACCTGCATTTGTTGTAGAATCATAGTAAAAAATATCGTAGTTTGTAATGTCAACATTATCTATAGATTTCGAGTTTAGTTTGGTTTCTGTTACAGCAATAATATCTATAGGTTTTATTTAATGAATCTAAAAGATCATTCAAGAGTGTAATATTTTTCGTTAAGCTACGAACATTACAGTGTATAAGGCTTAAGCTTTGCAAGTTTGACTGATCAAGTATTTCATTGATTAGAGTAGGAGTACAGTAATCAGAAACTGGATTAATAAGCATAAGATCAGAGTCCGCATCATCAAATCTATCGGGATTCGGCAAGATGTTGTTGAGGTCTTTGTTAAATTCTAATAGGTCTGATTCCTGAAACATGATCTAAGTTGGATAATAGATGGCAGCTGAGCTAGGTAGTTTGTAATAATTAAAATAGAAATGAAAGCAAAACAAAAGAAGGTATAAACATGCAACTCTTAAAGTCGTGTACTTTCCCAAATAGTTGTTTTCGGTAAGCGGTAAACTTATCGGTAAACTTATATAGTTATATAAGTTTAAGTAATAATTATACATACTGTACCATTTGAATACATTTGCATCTACTCTATAAATAAAGTATATTTCTTGCAGTTCGATAACTTAAGTTCAAATCCAGCGAAATGGCCTGACGATACGAATAGCTAAATAAATATAATATAATATTAAAGTGAAATTAGATTAAGTATGTGTACTTATCTATTTGATATATCTTCCTGAAAGAGTTGGAACTGTTTGAGAGTTGTAAATGGGCAGACTCTTGAAGAGTCACTCTCGCGTAGCAAAATCTTGCCTCCATTAGTCCAGAGATACACTTGTACTTGTGCATCCTCTTAAAGTCGTGTACTTTCCCAAATAGTCGTTTTCGGTAAGCGGTGAGGGACTCGTTTATATAGATGTTGTTATATCGATTAATTGATTTCCCATATTCACTTCGAACTGTCGGTAGACTGCTAGTAGTGCGTGGGCGTAGGGAGTGGACACATAGCACTACAGCATACCACTTTACATCACATTCTTTACACCTACTAGTGCTACGCGGCAAACATGATTTCATATCATAACTACATATACATATATAACCGCCGTGACCCCATAAAATGCACCAATACCCACGATTGCTCTCATCTGACTTGATAGCTCAGTTGGTAGAGCGCCAGACATGCAACCTGGAGGTCGTTGGGTTCGAGTCCCACTTGGGTCAGAGATTTTTTCTCTTTCCCTCGTAGGGCGTGCACACATAGCACTACAGCATACCACTTTACATCACATTCTTTACACCTACTAGTGCTACGCGGCAAACATGATTTCATATCATAACTACATATGCTAGTAGTTTTGTTCTGCAGATTAGAACGCTTCTTGTAGAACTCTTTTCTTTTAACCTGTCTAGTGAACTGAACTATAAGGCGGTCTCTCACTTTCTTAGTGTCGGGCAGGCGGTGTGAAGTTGAGATATCCAGCTCATGTCGCTCGACTCCGATAATATTGGCAACTTGAGAGACCAGCTCGTTCGTATTTTTGGCAGGTAGTACTCGTATGCCGGTAATTTCTAGGCAGTTTCTTCTAGAATACTGTTGGACCTCATCGATTGCAACCTCTTGGTCGTAAATTTCATCTTGTACGTTGTTAATGTCGAAAAGGAGCAGCTCGAACAGAAAAAACTGTTTCCACCGAAAGAGCAAGAAGCAGCGAAGGCAACTGGCAAGCCAAATTTGAAGTTATCCAAGTTGGAAATTACGAGATACGACTGGTCATTTGAGAATTGGCTAGCATTCTGGAACAAATTCGAAGCGGAAATAGACTCTGTGGACTTGCCAGCCGTAACTATAAGTTCGCGTATTTGAAAGGTATCGATGGGCTTCCATTCACAACTGAAGGGTATGAGCGAGCAAAGAATATTCTCAAGTTCAGCTACGGGAACATTAGTGAAATTATCAATGCCTACGTGAAAAACGTCATGGCACTCCCAGTCATTTCCGGTGTAGCCAGCGATGCCCCACCCCCCCGTGAATCGCTAGTGAATTCGCCCCCCATTCCTCGCTCCCCTCCCCCTTCTAGCGATTTCGCCCACTCCTCCCCTCCCTCCTTTTAAAAGGTTATGGATACATGTTTTCCTTCTTATTATAACTGTAATGTATTGGACATGGAAAATAGTAATGCAAAAAGCTATTCAGTAATGTGTATAAAGGCATAAAATTCGATTTGATTTCAATTTTCTTCGACAAAATATGTGTTGGTAGCTACGGTAAATGCTGCAATTTTCATTCGCGCGAGCAGTGCAACAAAAAACTCGACAAGAGATTCTGCAATCCACCTACAATCTTCGTCAGTCTTCGAATGATTAGTTTTTAGTATATCTTGCCTGAAGCCGACATGTAGATGATGTAATTATTGTGGATACTGAAAGGTTTTGATAGCCCGGAAATCCGCCTACTTTGAAAAGACTTTTATTGAAAAGACATGTTACCGACTCGCGTGAAAACTTCCTGAATAAACAAGCTAATGAATTAATTAAGATCTAAAACGGCGAGAAGTTTTAAAACTACCTCAGCTTGTAGCGAGTGGAACTCATATTTAGAAACAACTACTAAATAGCCTGACATAATTATCGTTGTATGTAAGTTTTTATAACCCGTAATGCTCGCGTCGATCCATCTATTTTGAAAGAACTTTGCCGAATAAGGAGTGTTACCGACTCGCATGCTTTGTTTTATTTCAATTGAGCTAAGGGCGCTTGTTAATTTGGTAATTCGATCAGTTCTAACTAGGAAAACCTTTCTGGATAAACAGTTTATTAACTAATGAGAAAATAAAACGGCGTTAAGTTTTGCAATTTTCTCGCATTCAAATTCAGAAAGAATTTAAATGACTTTCCGAAGAATTAAAAGGAGTGTAACCAACTCGCGTATGTTTGTAGTCAGTGTACTAATTATAGTAGCTAAAGAGGTCTTACACTTAATTTTATTTAAAAAAAGACTTTAGATTTATACAAAAAATACACTGTTTATTCAGTGCGTTGACATGTACTGCCTCTATTTTCTGAGGCGGGGCGATTTCAATAAGAATTACGAGTACAATTCACTAGCGATTTCGCCCTAGGGGGAGGAGGCGAATTCACTGAGGGGGAGTGCATTCACTGAGGGGGAGCGAATTCACTAGCGATCTCGCCCCGGGGAGGGCGAATTCACTAGCGATCTCTCCCCGGGGGGCGAATTCAATGGGGGGCGAAATCACCGTTATTCACCAGTTTTACAAGACACTACAATTCAATGTGCAATCTCTGGAGACCCTGTTGTCACTCGACAATCCCAACTATCCTGAAATGCTGAACGGGGTACATATGGAAGAAACAGCAACGAAAGGTGAGCTCCCATCGACGTGATCTTAGGAGCCAACGAATACACGAAGATCAAGATGGCCGTATATCAGAGTGCAGGAGCTGTGGGAGAGCCCATTGCAGAGCAAACCAGGTTCGGCTGGACAATTATATCAACGGGTGCCGAAGCCGATCTTGAAAACATGTTCTTTACACAGACTGCTGTTGGAGACTACGAAGGACTGTGTCGCATGGATGTTCTTGGCCTACAAGACACGCCCAGCGGAGACCAAAGTGTAGTACCGTACACGAGGAGTTCCTCGAACAGCTTTGACGCAGTCCAGACGGTTGGTACGAGACAGGGCTCTCTTGGAAGGGAAACCACCCTCCCTTACCGAACAACAGAGTCGGGAGCCTTAAGCGCCTTGAGAGCCTGGTGCAGAGGCTCAAGCGAACCGACAGGCTGGAAGCTTACGATGCTATCATCCGGGAGCAGCTAGAGGAAAGAGTCGTGGAAGAGGTAGAGACACCTGCTGAGGGAAGAGAGTTCTATATCCCTCATAAAGCGGTTGTAAGGGAGAACGCGGAGACAACTAAGATGAGAATTGTCTACAACGCCTCTGCCAAGGCCAAACAACTCTGCGACCTCACTGAATGACTGCCTCGAGATCGGACCGCCACTCCAGAACCGCAGAAGGTTTCATGCAGTAGCCGTGGTGGGTGACATCAAGAAAGCTTTCTTGCAGGTGCGTATCTGTACCGAGGATAGAGACGCGCTTCGATTCCTTTGGTTGGACACTGAACGTCCCGGACGAGTGCTTACTCTACGTTTCACGTGAGCACTGTTCGGGTTGAGGCCGTCACCCTTTCTACTCGGGGGAGTGATACAGCAACATCTCAACACCTGTCGGGAGGAACAACCAGAGTGTGTTGCTGAGGTCGAGCGTGGGCTGTACGTAGATGATCTGCTAGTGGGAAGTGAGACTGTCCAAAAGGCGCGAGAACTCAAGACTACTGCTACGGAGATCTTCGGAAAGGCAAGTTTCCAGTTGCACAAGTGGAACTCTAACGTTCGAGAACTGGAACATGACCAACCATCTGACAGTAAAGCAGCACTCTCCTACACCAAACAACAACTGGGAGTTAAGTCTGAAGAGACGTGCGGGCTTCTGGGTCTGAAGTGGGGAAAGGAAAGTGATACCATTGGAGTGGATTTTCCGCAAGAGCTGGCCCTTCCAAAAATGAGAGGCATACTTGGAAAGGTTGCAAAGGTCTATGACCTCCTCGGGCTAGTAGCGCCACTGACCTTGCAAGGAAAACTCCTTTATCATGATGCATGCAAGGAGAAGTGCGCGTGGGATGCAGAGCTATCAAAGAATCTAGTGAAGCGATGGAACAATTGGGAAGGGGACCTTTCCAAGCAGGTGAGCACCCCGAGAACCTTAGTCACTGCCGGAGAATCTATTGAGAACATTGCGCTCCATGCATTTGGAGATGCAAGAGGCCAAGGGGTGGCTGCAGCAATCTATGCAGTAGCTAAACAACCATCGGGAACAAATCAGGGACTTGTCGCAGCACGTGCGCGTCTCACCAAACAAGGTCTAACAATACCGTGATTAGAGTTAGTTGCTGGTCACATGGCGGTTAACTTGCTGACCAATGTTCAGGATGCCCTCGCTGGGTTCCCGGTGAAGTCTCTCCATGTGTGGCTTGACAGCAGCGTAGTCTTGCACTGGATAAGCGGTGCGGGTGAATACATTTAGTTTGTTGGCAATCGGGTCCGTAAGATCAAAGAGCACGAGGCTGTTGTATGGAGACACGTGCCGACACTAGACAATCCTGCAGATTTGGGGACCCGAGGCGGACCTGTGAACAAGCAGAACATGCTGTGGTGGAAGGGGCCCAGCTGACTAAGTGACCTGGCAAGGTGGCCACCGCAAATCGCGACAAAAGCAGGTCCAGAGGCCAACTCAGAGCTGAAGGCAACTAAGCAAGTATTTGGCTTGGCTGTGGATGAACAAGACGACTTCAATGACTTGCTGCTGAGGGTAGGCGCATGGATCACAAGGTGCCTGCACAACACCAGACGACCGGAGGGCCAAAGATTGAAAGGCCCCCTCACCACTGCGGAAATTGACAGGCAGAAGATCTTCTGGGAAAGAAGAGTCCAACAACAATGTGCAGGGTTAGAGCAATTTGAAGAGGATCGGCTGAAGCTGAACTTGCAGCCTAACGGGGACGGAGTGCTAGAGTGTTAGGGTAGAATTCAAGGACACTATCCGATCTATCTCTCAGACACCTCAGTCTACGCGGCGAAATTAGTGCTGCATGCTCACAAGACCACACTTCACGGAGGTGTGGGACTTACCATGACGAAACTGTGTGAGCGATATTGGATACCACAACTGAGGCGACTTGTCAAGAGGGTTGTTAAGGGATGTGATGGGTGTAAGCGGTTCCTGGCAATAGCGTTCGCCAGCCCACCGGCTGGGCCACTACCAACCGACCGAACTGAGGGGACGACTCCCTTTGAAGTCATTGGTGTTGACTATGCAAGCCCCCTAGGGTACAAGGTCACACAGAAGAAAGGAAGGCAAGGCATACATTCTGCTCTACTCCTGCAGTCTCACACGAGCGATACATCTGGAATTTAACTGCCGACATTGGAATCCCTAGACTTCATCAGAGATTCATCGCTAGACGGAGTCGCCCGAAGGTGTACTCTGATAGCAGAGAGATGGCTCAAAGTGGTGGTGCGTGACGAGCGGTTCAATGATTTGCTTGCACAGAATGGAATGACATGGCAATTCAATCTCAGCAGGGCACCATGGTGGGGTGGTCAGTTTGAGCGACTGATCGGCCTAATGAAATGAGCTCTTCACAAGAGTATTGGGCGCGGGTTACTGTCGTGGGCGGAGCTCAGTGAAGTGTTACTCGACGTGGAAGTTGCGCTTAATGGCAGCCTTTGGGCTATGTTGAAGAAGATGTTCAGATGCCAACTCTGATGCTGAACTCGCTGCTGTATTCACAGACCAATCTGATCCCGGAGCTGGAGGCTCATCACGTGAAGGACTACGACTTGCGGAAGAGAGCCAGGTATCTGCAGCGGTGCAAGCAAGTCCTGTGGTCGCGTTGGACCAACGAGTACTTGCATGGTCGGAAAGCTACTCAGTCTAGCAGTAGGTGACGTCATCATCAACAAGTCTGATGAGCAGAACCCAGGCGAGTAGCCGATGGGCATTGTCGACGAGCTGATCAAGGGACGCGACGGGGTAGTGCGAGCGGCCAAGTTGCGTGCCGGGAAAGGAGTGTTGGAGCGGGCAGTGCAGCACCTCTACCTGCTAGAGCTGTCGTGCGACAGGAGAGCGGCAGCACCCCGTCCAGTGCTTAAAGTGCCTATCACCCTTTTGCAATTTTGATAGCTCATGAACCTCCGAAACTTTTGAGTACTTCTGTAAAGAAAGTTTTACTTTAAAGTGAATATTTTATGTTCTACGCTCGTTTGAAATCGTGTAAATGTGACCTTTCCTAACCTGGGTAGACGCATTTCATTAATGCGTTATTCTCCATAGCGCCTTTTTATCATGACGATTTGTTGACTAATGGCTGATTTACTAATGCTTTGGAAATGTTTTCATAATTTCAATAGGCTAATCGAGAGGATGCCCCGAAAATTACTTATATATTAGAGTGTAATTTTACTTGTGAACATGTAGTAACGTACCCTAGTATCATAGTCACAATAGTCTATTCATGCACTCAGGTTTAATTCCAAGTACATATGGACTATCAAATTAATATTACACTTACTTCTTTCTGAAGACGAACATCATGTGAGGAGTGATTTCCGTTACAGAATCTGCTCCATCAAATTCTTCAGGGATTTCAAGCAATACATATGTCATCTGAGTTGCTGACCTCATCGTGCAAGTAAAAGAAAACAAGAAAACATATCACGTCTTCTGCCTCGCCGGCCACTTCAATTGCAGGTTTCTGACAATGCTTGGTGGATGAAATCGCCGGATTATTTACATTACATTCGGTAGAACAGCTACTTGTGGATGCTGAGATTTCCTCCTCACTTTCGGTAATACTTCTCTTCTTATGCATCAGTTCGTAGTGCCGTTGAAGAGTGAATTTTCTGGCGTATTAACTATCACAGTTCGAACAAGAGCAGAAGGCCGCCATCTTTAATAGCATGTGATTTCTCCCCAGTCCTTTACCTCTGAACGAGCGGCGGTACGACGATGGAATGTTGGCTATTTCCGGATATTCACGTGTTCACCAGCTTCACTCGAAAGTCCTCCATTTTTTCACCGATGACTCACTTTGTTGGGAATGTTTGGGATTCCGGTTTCAAGATACTAGTACCGTTATAGCCTCCTCCGCAGGCATCTCTAATTTTCGAAGAAATCAGATTTAAAAAACGTGAATTGGGTTACCTGTGACATGCCACAGGGAGCCCGTAATCTGATTTCTTCAAAAATTAGAGATGCCTGCAGAGGAGGCTAGAGTAGTTGTTGATACTAATTATTTTTGAAGTTACAATCATTTGTTAACTGTAAATCCTTTGACTTTATCTTTATAGGAAGGATCCTAAAAAGTTTTCAAACCAATCATGGTTGAAAGTGACAGAGATAATTTGTACTGGGGGACTTGCAGAAAACCTTTAGAACACCAAAGAAAGCTAAGAAAAATAATTGAGTGAAGTTTTTTTATGTTGTATATATACCGGTTCATTTTTTTTTACTATTAATATTGTATACAGGTTTTTCTGTCTGTAATAATAACAAAATATACTATATACATACTCTACAATCATTTTTGTGTCCAGATACCACATCAAAAAACTTCACTTTAACAAAATATTGCCTAAAGAATACTGATCTACAAACATGTGTGTGATGCCACATCAAATAACTTCACTATACATTGTAATTTAACATACATGAGATGCTAATTAGTGAAATTTTGTAAATATTTGGTTTGAAACAGTTTTGATTCAATTTTTTTGAGATGATTGTTGAATTTTCTTAATTTACCTATATTATTATTAATCAATGTAACAAGAAATACAATTTACGTTTTTTTTATTTTTATTTGATTATATGATCATACAGAGGCATGATTAAAGGAGCTATGTCATGGTACTGTGCATGTATCGAGTAATCGCTCGTTTAGTGGCTGTTAATTGGATACAAACAGTTAAACTTCCCTCCCTCAATGCTTGATTGAAAGGATTTTCAATATTTTCCCTCGAGACTTTATATACACTGTTTGTTAGTCATTTTTGCATATTTGCTTTCATTTTAAGCATCCCACATGGCCGAGATGTTCGTTAGTTCATATCAAAATCAGTATAGCTCTTTCCGGCCCGGAAAAACGAATGTAAAGTCTTACCGTGACACAGCCCCTTTAAATCATTTCTGCCAGGCAATTAAAGAGTATAATATAGACCATTTTAATGTTGTTATATTGGGCTGGATCACATGAGAAACTCATGGGCCTGGATGACATAGAACATGTTTTCATATAATTTTCAAATGAAGCCTGCAATTACAAAGCATCAAGATCTGTCTCATGCAAACATGCTGCAGTTCCACTTCATTATGTGTCTTAATGTTAATATCCATTTTTGTTCTTCAACAAATGTCCTTCTTTAGTTTAATTTATTAAGTTGTCAGAGAACATCAAAAATATGTGGTGTTGGCCATGCCCTTTTCATGTGATATTATTGGTCATGGTAAAAATAACATACATTCAATTTGGTAGTTTTCTTAAAATACCATCTATTACAGTAGGTTACTATTTCCACTGAGTTAAATATTAAAGAAGACTTGAAATGGATGTTCATGATTTTCTCTTGTATTTCCTGCTAATGCTCTGAAGTGCAGAGTATCGAGATTTTCCAGGAGCTTTCAGATATTAACAATTTATAGGATCATATATTTTATTTAAAACTTCTCTTGCTCTCCAGGCTTTCCTAGATTTGCTGGATAGTTTTCGAACCAGATATACATGTAGTATATCTAACTTTCCTTCCTTTCCAGGCTTTCCTGGATTTTCCAGGCTTCCCAGACTTTTCTGGACCTATTGGAGACTTTTTCTCCTTTCCAGGCTTTTCCAGATTTTCCAGGCTTCCCCGGATTACCGGGCTTTCCAGGCTTTTTCTGACCTATTTGAGACTTTTCATCCTTTCCAGGCTTTCCCAGATTTTCCAGGCTTCCCCGGATTATCCAGGCTTTTTCAGACCTATTTGAGACTTTTCATTGTTTCCAGGCTTTCCTTGATTTTCCAGGCTTCCCCGGATTTTCCCTATGTGCAAAATTCCAGGGAAAGCCCGGAATGGTTTCCAGGCTTACCCGGAAAATTTTCCCTGCTTTTACCCCGGAAAAGCCTGGATTTTCCGAGTTTTTGGTGCAAGGGCTTGTTGTACACCAGCATGGCGATCGACCCATGCAAGGGCAGGGATACGATTATACTAGCTATGCATGTGTGTGAAAATCATTCATATTATTCATTAATTCTTTGGCCCATAGTTTTCCAAAATGGCCCATCAAAGCCATGAAACAGGAGTCAAGGGTAAAATCGCGACTAGTTTGTTGAGCAGCCCTAAATTCCAGCAGTGTAACGAAATATAGCTCAATCGTAAGTTAAGGGCAAAAATTGTGATTACTTTGTTGATAGGTCGTAAATCTGCAGCGTAGCGAAATACAGTGGTCAATCTGACGTAAGTTAAGGATAAAAATCGTGATTATTTTGTTGGACCACATAAAACTATTAACTTATGTCTGGACTAGCTTTAAAAAACAAGAGGGAAAAAATCTTAGCTTGAAATTTTGTAAAAGATTGTGCAATCCCACACAATTGACCTTTTTCCCATTCGCTACCTGTCAGAAGCACTGTATAACTATTTCCGTGGAATACAGACTCGAATATTTTATTTCAACATTTTAAAACAAGCAAAAATGCATATATGAATGGCAGAAGTACTTACTTTCAGGATCTTCAAATGTAACAATAGCAGTTGGATTGTCTTCAGGGTCGGGAAACCTGACAGAATCTACATCACCGCCACCATGTTTTCTCTTCTGGAAGTGAATAACAACCTTATTGGCGTAGGAGTTTGGTGGGATATTCGACACCAGCACACTTGTCGTGGCACGTTCTTCGTTCGGCAAGTTTGGATGAACTATAATGAAATAATAAAACAAGTTTGGTTCACAAAGTAGAAAATCATTCAACAGAAAAGGCAAAATCACATGTGATATTGACAACTATGCAACTGTGCAAATACAGGATAAACGAGTACAAATATGCGAGTGTATTACATGGGTCACAAACAGGTTTATTTGACACCTAAAAGGTTTTGCAAGCGTTGAGCCAATCAAAATGGGACTGTTTCAGTAATAGCCAATCAGCATTTAGTGCGCAAAAACAGATTTTTGTCAGTGCGAGCACGTCCGACATTTGGCTTCAAAAAGGCTCTGTTACATTTATGCTCTCAAGATAGTTTCTTCAAACAGAGCTGCAAGGTAGTTGCTGTATAATTAACAATTTATTACACCAAAAGTTGTGTAATACGGATGGGTTAGGGTTAGGCTTGAAAGAATAAAACTGACTCGTAAAAATACCCAGCCGTATTACACAACTTTCCATGTAGTAACCTCTTTTTATTGCTCTTTATTCCACTTTTAACGTAATAGTCGTTCGGGCCCTTCTACTCACAAAGCTGATCAAGCTAAACATAGCGACGCAATGGCGAACTCGTGGGTGTAAAGTGTATTTTAGTGTGTTCTCAAAAGTAAACATGAAATGTTCACAGTTTGAGTTATTTTTCCTGTTGTGTAGCCTGTAAAACCATGTGACCGATGACGTCATCGTCATGACACCCCACTAAGTGATTTATGGGGACCAAATCTATGTCTGTCAAAGTTTGAGCAGCCCGGCTGCCATTAGAAATGAGGGAGATACGGGCATGTACTAAAAATCATGTGACCGACGACGTCATCCTTACGACATTACACTAAGTGATTAATAATACAGTTGAACCTCCCGTAAGCGACCACCCTCGGGACCTGGAAAAGTGGTCGCTTACAAGAGGTGGTCGCTTACGGGAGTAACCACCAAAGGAAGCCCACATTTTAGTAATATGATATCTGGTCTCTAGGGACAGGGAATATCAATACCACTACGGATTTTATCACTACAGTTTATTATTATGGGTTTGTAGTGCTCCAACCTCAAAACCTTTAAACTTTTCAGCGAACATGATCATGAACATGAACTTCAACAGATAAACGGGGCTTGATAGTGTCAAAAAATATTTACAGTTTATGGCTTGAAAAACCTTTTAATCGAGGATTGTGTGAACCATTTCAGTTGTACCTCTAATAGTACGTCACTAACACCTGAGACTGCAGAGGATAATGGTTCATTTCCATGCCAGTCTGCAAACCCTGCCAACCGATTGGCAAGCTCAATTGCTTCTCTAACGGAGCTGATGCTTGGAGTCTTCAAAGGCTCAGTCAAATGCAAAATCATCGTCACTGTCACTTTCTACTGGTTAACGTTACATACCGGATACAGACTGTCTTACTTGCCGACGATGGTAAATGTAACCGGAAATACGCTATTTACTGATATCGATTGTAATAAAGCCATTGTAATCAGCTTATTGTAATGTACTGTATTTGCTGAAAATATATTAATGTACTTGACCTCTGGGATGGTCGCTTACCGGAGGTAAAATAACAAAGAAAAATCCAACTCCCAAGTCCAAAAGGTGGTCGCGGTCTCTTACGAGAGGTGGGCGCTTACGAGAGGTATCAAATGCAGTGATTTGACTGCGAGACAAAACAGGCTTTTGGTAAGTGGTCGCTTAAGAGAGGTGGTCGCCTACGAGAGGTGGGCTCACAGAGAGGTTCCACTGTATTATAATAATTCTTGTGGAAGCCAGCGTACGTACGTATTTACGTACGTACGTATATACGTACGTGAACAATGGTGAAGATGGGACCAATGAAAACGCACCTATCATACGTGCATGTAGCAGGAACCAATCAAAATGCACCTACCATATATACTAAGCGCGCAGGGAGTTATGGGTTGAAGAAATTCGCTGACTGAGCCAGAATCGAAGTGTGTGAGGATGTTACTCGATCTTAGCTGGTAAGTGAATCCAATTTATCCATTGAATTCCGTTTTTTTCTGGATAGTTTCAATGCAAGGAAGCATTCACAAGGTCATGAAAGTTTCAGTGACCTATCTAGAGGCAAACGATGTGCCTTTATGTCATTGTCAACATTGTTACGTAGCCTGAATGTCGGCACGTTCATTCATGGACGCCAAACACTATTGATCAAATTCTCTGTCATGGAGACTATCTTATTATGTCAAGCTTCTAAACTATACAGACTACACTAAACACGTTTTATAACAGTATCTGAAAACCTAATGCAAGTTATAATTCAGGTATCATACTTATAGCCATTCTAATGCACGATTGTTTAACACACTACTATTTTCTCTGCAACTTCTCACAAAATTTACTTTTCAATCAGGTATAAATATATATGTTTTAAAGAATTACACTGTGTAGCAAAGCACTAAAGCAATCACTTCATTGAATAACAGGGGATTGAAGAGCTAGACCAATCTCCCCGATAAACTAAGGTTGGCTAACTGTATAAAACTGCTGTCTACTCTAACATAGAAGTGGAGCAGGGGCATAAACGCACGTGTTTTTGAATGAAAATTATACCCCGGCCTAAACCATTACTTAAAGAGCCACCTTTAGCTTAACTATACTTTGTATCTCTGTTCTTTGTTGACCTTTGTTTAGACCAAGACAACTTCGTTGTGATATATTGAACACAATCTTAACCAGCCCAAGCCTAACATCGGCAGCACTTCACTTGCGATAGGAATTCCTAGTATAATATATATAATTGCGTCCGACGAAGGAGAACGCAACCCTAATCTCAACCGGATTTGGGTACCGCGGAATTGTTGGGATAAGTGTCACGTGCTTTGCCCAGGTGCAAAGAATCAATTGTTTTGGGGTGGACGGGCAATGTGCAAAATCTGCGCCATTTTTAATAATTACTATGCGCGCGCACGTATTTCTAGCTCAAGAAAAGCTGGTAACTACAGTCTACACAATGCTCGACATGCTCTAACTCGAAGTTGCTCGACATTTGGTGCATGGTTTCTTTGTCTTATTTTCCCCATTCAAATGCAATGATGTTTAAAAAGGTCGCAAGTACGATCTTTCAATACCTGAGGAAAGTGTGTACAACTTCTGGAGCATTGGCAAAGTCTGATGTCCGAACTATATAAAGTCCAACCACGCCCATGGTCTGTTTTGTCGGCGGCACATGAAGACGTACATGTACTGATGCAGACGAAGTTGAACAGTCCACTCGGCCATAATTTGTGCTGAACTGTCGACAAACCGAGTGATTCTGCGATCGAATATTCCGTTGGCTTGCTCGCTGTATTGGATTGTGCTTTTCACTGAACATGTACGAAAACTACAAACATCAAGTTACTATGAATATATTCATACCTGAAGAGAAATATTTAAGTAATGTTCCACGTAAGAACTAGGGTAAAAACAATAGGCTTGCGGCAATGAGCATATCCCCACATACGATTTTGCTTGAATATGCCTTAAGTGCTGTATGAGATGTCCACAATAGAAATTACACCCAGAAAATAAAGTATTTGTTATGCTCTTGGTCATTTTTGCTGTGAAAACTCAAAGCAACTACCGTCCAGCCAATCCGTAAGGGAGAAAACAAAAGATCTTTCAATCACAAATTTGAGATCTTTCCCACCGTGCAATATTCTTCGAAATTAAATCCTAGTTAATTTGATCAAATATAAATTAAAACTTCAAAAATTATCGAATGAAAATGTATTTTTTCGATGGGTTTCTATTGAATTTATGAGTATCAACCAATGAAATTACGAGAAAGAAGAATAGGAAATTAGCACCTTTCTACAGTCCTGGACGTTGGACTGCCTAGTTCTTAGCTGGACTATTACTTAAAGTGCCTATAACCCCAAATTTGAAGTATTTTTTATAAATTCTTTACATCCTTCTTATCAATAATTCGAAGAGAAAAAAAGTAAGAGTAAGAAGACGCCAGTGGTTGAGGTTCGTGCGAACAAAGCGAGCGAAGTGGGAATCGACGAAGAATTCCAGCGTTTGTTTGGTTCACTCCAAGCCGGAAGACTTTATAAGATTTTCTTTAGTCCTCGACTCTACGCCAAGACTGAAGTCGGTTGAATATGGAGTTGTTCCTATTCCATCAGTCCATGCCATCGAAACCGATAAGCCATTCTCCGATTTTGGTAAGTGCTTTTGTATTTAGTTTGCATGGCAATACAGATTACAGTAGCCTTCCCCGAAATGATGGAGTGAAACGGAAGCGCTACACAACGGCCCCGGAATGGAGTGAAACGGAAGCGCTACAAAACGGCTGCTATAGTCGGCTAGCAATACAGTGGAACCTGCATGTATAAAGAAGTTCCGAGGGAAAGGAAGAAAACTTCATTATGACCGGGTTCCACGTACTGAACATTGTTTTCACCACAAGTGTATTAAACTAAGATAGTGCATGTTATATTGTTATAATTTAGTATAAGGTAAATAACCGTGAATAAATCAGACAACTTTCTTTAGATGACACCTGCACCTATGGACACCATGCTTAACAAGCAGCCAAGGGCAGAAGCAACCCAGAAGAGACAACAAAGGATGACTGTTTTAGATGTTCCCCCTACAGCTCCTGGTAATTCAAATTGTTTTGTTTAAAATACTTTTTTTGCACAAAAGAAACTATTCAAATTCTGAAAATATTCAAACAAAATCGAGTCTGTGCTGATCACACCTTCTGTGTTTGTCCTCCAATAACACCTAGCTCTTGCTCAAGCAGTGCATGTACACCTACATGTATCAAACTGTTGGACATGTCATATATATACTGCTTGTTTAGTCTTTCGAGACTAAACAAAATATTAAAATACCAGCTGGAAACGTATAATACACTGTAAGTTTGCATTTGAAACGAAACCAGTGCTTTATTTACCATAAACCAATATATATACCCATACCTAACTTAATAATAATTGTTATTTTTGTATTTTAGTGCCAGAAGTTCCAGTTCCACTTGCTGTAAGGCCAGAAATTCCAGTTCCACCTGCTGTAAGGCCCACAAAAACCAAGGCAAAACCCCATTGCTCAGTGTGCAAGAAACCTATTAAATTAATATTAATTAAATTAAATTGTTAATCTCTAAATTATATATTATGTTTCTTTTTTTGAATTTATTTGTGGAACATCTGTAAACTAGCTTGTAGCTAAGTATGTCCTCCTCGTTAAATAAAGTATTGTATAAACCTATGAAAGAGCATAAAGGTGTTGTTGATTGTCCAAAGAACAACCCTCGTCCCCTTATAAGTACAGAGTGAACCAGAAATGTCTACCAGCTAGCTATCTCAGTGATTTGATATTTTATCAATGGACAATCTAGGTAGCAATATATTATACTGTCAACTTCCATAGGCTAATCACTCTTGTGACCAGCTCAGTGAAATCGATTGCCCTATTTCATTATGACATCACATCAAAACAAATAGATGAAAGCCACCATTCTTATTATATTGGGAAAATTAGCCAATTTGAATTAAGGCGATCTATGGCAGAACAGCTTTATTTTGTATGTCTGTTGTTAAAGATGAGTGTTTTGACCCCCTAAGATGGCAGCTGTGTCTATCATGTGACGCCATAATTAATTCGAGGCTTAAAGGGGCTATGTCATGGTACTATGCATGTATGGAGTCAGTGTTTGATTGGTGGGTTAAAACAGTTCAACCCCCTCCTTCAATGCTTGACTGAAAGTATGTTCATTATTTTACTTGAATAATGTATATTTACACAGTTTATTAGTCATTTTTGAATATTTGCTTTGATTTTTACCATCCCACATGTGCGCGAGGTTCTTCAGTTCATATGTGAATCTCTGATAATGAGTGTGTCCGGCCCGGACATCTAATGTAATGGTCTCTCACCATGACACAGTCCCTTTAACCCTTTAAGCCCCAAGAGTGCCATATGGCACTATTACTGGTTACTTGCTTTGAGGGTATATATCTGACTAAGTTCAAAGAGCAATGCCCTGAGATTCCCACACACCTTAATGTATAGACCAATGATCCTATTGAACTGCATTAGGCATATTAAAAATGAATAATTTCATCTAAATCCCCCTTTCTTTGCATAAGTTAACTATAGTTGACATTATTTCACTTCAGAAAAAGGGACTAAAATGACAGTTACAGAAAAAAATATTTCCCCTCAGATTCTAAATTTTCTCACAAAAATGCATATTTCACATAAAATTTAGAGTTTCATGTTTGCACTAACCTCACTTTCTGTCTCCCAACACCTAAACTTGCCCAGCACCAAGCCATTCTGTCCACAAGCACTTCACAGCAAGCTAAATTCATCCATAATGACCGCAAAGCATGCCGGGAAATCCTACCAAACAGCGGCATGGCCCTTCCCCCATCTTCATTCTTCAAAATATACACTAAGTCTAAAGCCATTTCGACCTAACAGCATCATACTGGAATCAATGGCAAGTAAATAGTGTCTAATATTCCAAAACAGCTATGATAGGTGGCTCAAGACCTACATTTATAAAGCTCACGCTAAAGTGACAGAAGACGTCCTGGCCAATTCACGAGTGGAAAATGAGGCTCTTTCTCTATCACAGTAGCAGGCACAGACTCAGTTCTTCGAGAAAGTACTGATTCAAGCTCTCATCAGACTTAATGATGTCCTCCAGCACTCTAAAAATGGAAAAAAGGCTTTAAAAAGCCTTAAATTCTGTTTTCCCCCAAACAAACTTCCCTCCAGCTCCATAGCAATGCGACGTCAACGTATCCAAAATGGCCGACAAAAAACTTTGAGCCCCCAGTATTGTTGGTCAGATCAAACTTCCATGGTAACAGTAACTACAGTTTTCTTAGGGGGGAGGGTTTGTTGCAGTCTAGAATGAGCCAAAAATTAGTTAAAAGCACTCGGGGCTTAAAGAGTTAAGGTTAGGCCAGAGCATTGAAAACATGTCCATCTTGTAAAAGGGGTTAGTGAGATTTTACTGTTTTCCAATTTACTACTCAAACATTTAAATTTTAATATTATAATCCTATTTTCAAAATTTGCGTAAAATTATAGAAAGGAACACAGGGTGCGATGCAAGTGCTTTCCAATAGCCCAGGGCTAGTAGTTTGGCTTGTCAGGGTAGTGATTCCTGTTCACAGGTTGCCTGAATGGGCAAGTAACATTTTGCTTCTTTTTGTACGACTCAGGTAATGTACTTTGCAATTTAAAAGCTTCCTAATTTGGACCAGCTCCCTAGAGCTTTAGGCTACTAAACCCGGCAAGCGCACTGCTTTTTTTAATTTGTCGTGCCCTGGAACATAAAATTTGCATGTATACAGTACAAATAAAATGTATACCTAATAGTGATGAAATAAACCATTGAAAATAATACTGGTAGTTATGAATGGCAATATGGACATACATGTAGGTTAATAGCCCACATTCGATATATGCTTCACCTCACACACAAAGGTTCTGGGGCATAATTAAATTCATTATTGTTATTTCATTAATCACTGCACATTATTCCCCAGAGCCTTGTATTGAATCATTTGTATGTGACCAGTGAAGCCTATATCAAAAGTGGCCAATGGCACTGAAAGTTTGACTGTTCATTGTTGTTCTCCTTAAAGTTTATATAAGTTATGAAGTACTTTCATCTTCATCTTCTTCAAATCCAGTGAAGGTTTCTTTCCCAGCATTGAATTTTGTCCTGATTGTGTCATATGCACATGCTGGTAGAGGAATTCTATTGTTGCCAGGATAACCGTAGACTAACTGGATGTACTCTCTGTATGAGACAACTCGTAGAAATCTGTAAATAAAGAAGTTTATATGTTAGCACCAATTACTTGTTTGATACAGTTGAAGCCCTTTGTGAAACTGCCCTTGTAGGCGACCAGCTCCCCTCAGAGACCACTCTTGTGCTCTGTAGTAACCAGCCACTCTCGTAAGTGACCACCACCACCTTTGGAATTTGTCTTTGTTTTTAAACTCTTGTAAGTAACCACTCCAGAGACATGATCCCAGACAGTCTGTGCAATGAGTCAACTAAATATAAATATGCACTAGTATTTTGCAACAATAGTCTTATTATATATGACATTCATGCTGTTACAGTAGAGTAGTACAGTATTGTATACTGTGATATCAGTTGCACTATATATGTATCCCCATGGGTGTGGTGTGTGCAAGCTCTCATAAGCGAGCAACTACTGATTCCAGTTCTGACTAGTTATGAGCACCTTTTCCTGATTCCCAGTGTGGTTGCTTACGAGAGCTATTATTTTTAATTAACATGCACGATAGATCAAAATACTCTGATAAACCTTCCACTTTCCTGGTCAGACTAAACACGGAACTGTGTTCATTGATTTCAATTCATACCTTGGTCATTATTGAGCATTATTAATGCCTGGTATAAATCTTTCCTTACATATTAGTATGCAGTGTTGGATCTAGGATGTGCCATTGTGGGATGTTTCCCGCTAAAACATATATACCGTATTTGACCGCATATAAGCCACGGGGTATTTTCGTTTTCATTTCGAAAAAAAGTAAAACATTCCTCCCTGAAGTCCGGGTGTGGCTTATAAGCGGGCTTTTTAAGATTTAAGTTAGAGTAAAATAAAATAATAAATTATTAGCCTTTTGGACCATGTATATCTATCTTAAACCACGTATAAAACCGATGAAAATGATTATTATAGTATAACAGGTAAGCATTTTCCTTGAACATTCTTTGTGAATTTAGATAGTTTGAATTACGCTTTAGCAAAAAGTCACGTAGAATTACACATTTTGTTTATTGATTGAGCAATTAAAATTACGGTTTCTTCAGATATATTCTGATCACCGTTTCGAGAAGTTTATTTGAAGTGTTCACGTTTGTCTTAGGCCCGTTTAAAACACCGTGCTACTGCCGTGTCGAACACAATTAAATTCAGTGGTTTCAAATGTCGAACTGAAGTCGCACTTTATACTATAAATCAACTTGATACCACAGCAGCGATAACTGTTACAGCGATAACTGTTACAAATCTAAAGTGACAGAATAAACTTTGTTTTGAATTCGACACTGCGATAGCACAACGTTTGAAAGGGGCCTTAGATCACACGAATGGCAGCTGCGTTCGATGAAGACAAAGTGTGAGTGCAGTACAGTCGGGCCAAGTTTCGAGGAGTTTATTTCAACAACATTTGTATTTTAGATAAAAAGAATCAGTTGTTTGAAGTTTTGAGAGAAACTCAGATAATATTTTTTCCTGTGATGTTCTAAACTCAGGGTGCGCCTAATATACGCGGTATATTTCATTTAAGTTTTCAATTTGAACTTGAGGTTAGATTGAAACCAAAAAGTGGGGGTGCGGCTTATACGCAGGGTGCGGCTTGTACGCAGTCAAATACGGTAGTTGGTGCATGTTTCTCAATTGAGAGGGCCAATATGGTGCACACTGAATTTCCACGAACTGTAAAATATTATCAAAAAAGTAAATTCCGGAAAGGGTAAATATAACAGGAATTACGATATTAGGATACGATAGGCAACTAGTTCCTGTAAAAACGATATTAGGAAACTGTTTATCGTATCTTCATTTAAAGCGACTCTTACAAGTAAATATTATTTTGGCATCCTGCAATGTTTTTGGGGGAGACCACGGCCACGGGAAGCCCATGAAGGGCTATGATAACTTATTTTCATTTTGGACAGTTTAACTCACCAGCTTTTCCTTGGTTCGAGGCCTTCCAACCGATTCTGGAGGTCTCCGTCTGTACTCTGTTAACCCATTCTTCATCGGCGAATGGCTCATCCGCGCCGTCCGCTCTCTTCGCCGGCAGATTCTTCTGCTTCAAGCTCATAGTTGATAAAATTTAGCTCGGAATTGTGTGATGAACAACTGTCTTCAGATTCGGAGCCTGACGAAGACATTTTGTCAAAAAGTCCAGCAGAAAATTACAAAACTTGCGACGCAAATAAGAAAGAACGAACCAAAAGTAATGAGAGAAGCTCCCTACTATGACGTAACTAGTCCCAGACCCCACCAAGTCGCTAAGATGACAGTAAAAGTTCACGGCTCTCATCCATGAAAAGGCGTAAAAATTTGACAAATGCTTTAAAACCATTAATTTTTTTCGGGAAGTTGCATAGAATACTTATAAGTTTGATCTGAAATCGTTATTTTTTTTGGGGTTATAGGCACTTTAAGTGTCTAGACTAGAGTTGTGAAGATTTAGCTTTTTAAACACTAAACGTGTGTACATGTGCACCTTGCCATTATGCATATTAACACTGCATTTAGGCAAATTAAGAGTTGAACTATAATCACACTTGGAGTTGGATAAGTCAAGTATCAACACAAGGTGAGGGAAATTTAAAGTACTCTTTACTGCTGTGTACGTGCAGTCTCTCATCAATGCCAATGGCAAAGATCATGTGTGCATGATACAGTGTATGCTTACAGGCACAATTAATCTACCAACATTGATCAGACATTATTCTACAATAATACCATGATCGCCTCGGATTCCTTTGTTTGCTCACGCACATGTAATCTCTATATTCCCCGGCTCATTACAAATGCAAGGGAAATTTAGAAATATGCATTGTCTTCAACAGGGAAATTTCCCTGCAAGAATGCAATTTCTAATTTTCCCTTGAGTATCGGAGCGCAGCGAGCAGAGATTAGGGGGATTGGGGCGAGAAAACAAAGAGAGGGGGAGGGAGAGGGGAGAAGAGGAAGGGAGAGCCTGCCGGCAACCCATGGTTATTTTGGTATCCACCCACTAATTAAAATGCATAAAATTAGTAAGTCATTTGACCGATTCATCCAATCATCATGCGGCGGAAGTGAAAACCATGTTTAATATCTGTCAAACTCACATGTGGAATCTCAAGGAATCTCAGCTTGAGCGTAAAATTCAAAACAAAAAATATACGAACTTGGAGAATGTCAACTGAAACTCTGAAAAAACATGTGAATACAGGGCCTAAACCCAAACCTGTAAATGTCAACGACTTTTGCAAGATATGTAATTAATGTTTTATGGTAGCATTTGGGAATTCAAATATTTCCACGGCGAGAATCTGTTCAAGCCTTCAGAAAGAAAACAGAGCCGAGGTAAAGAGAACTCGTTGCCGCTGAATATAAAGTCGCCACCAAATCAGAAAAGAACAATAACACTGGAACAAAGTTCTGCCAAAAGAAGCGCTAAAAACCATCCAACGCAGTGTTACGAAATCATCAAAGCAGCTCGTATTTTCAGAAGCACAGGCCTGTTCCTCGAACACACCGGTGTGTGCGATTCGTCAACGACAATACAAGCAAGACGCTTGTGGAGTTCCGATGCAGGTTTCTTCAGCTCATCGAGAAATTCGCTCTCATTACTTCTTCTGCAGAACTAAACATTAATTTGAAGTTGCACTTCTGTAGTTCCTCGGGTTTAAGGTCTGAAAGTTCGACAGCAGGATAACCTAAGGAACTTAACTGGTTCAATTGATCTTTCGTAGTACTTGCCAAAGGAGCAATAACTAAAACGACAACCCGGCCATCATTTTCGACGTCTTTAACACTAGTGAATGCTTGGAATATCCTACTTTTTCCAAACCCAGTTGGGATTACAGCTAGAACATCTCTTCCAGACAAAAGATCTCTAATAGCCTTGCTCCTGTTCTTTCTTTAAATTCATCACTGGGGGAATTCTCGGTATGTTTGTCGCCATATTAATTGGTTTCGCATGCCATGCATGAATAAAATTTAATGATTTCTGTCAATCAGGCGTTTTGGGCAATAGCAATACGCGGCCTTCCGAGGCCAAGAGTTATCAAAATAACCATGGCTTGCCGGCAGGCTCTCCCCTCCGCTTCTTCCATGTGGGATACTTAAAACCATATACGCATGACCTTTAAATATTTACTTGTGACGATCATTAATATACGTGACCTACGAACAGCCTTGTAATCTTATCACGGTTATGACTCATGTACACACCTAGATGACCTTATAGTTAAAGACCCGGACTTAATGCTTACTACCCCTGTATCCGAGTATTATTCAATTACCAAGATAAATAATGTTTTAAAAACATCAGGACCAAAATCGTTTTCATTAATTCATTGCAATGTTAGAAGTTTACAAAAGAATTTAACCTTACTTGAGGATATGCTTTACTCACTTGACAAAAGGCCTGAAATCTTAGCAATCACGGAAACAAGGCTAAATGAAAATTCAATAGTTAATGTAGAACTCCCAAATTATATATTTTATCACACTGACTCATCGACCTTGGCAGGAGGGGCAGCTATTTATATTAATAATAAATTAAAATCAATACATAGACCTGACATCAAATTCAATATGCAGTTAGTTGAGTCTTGTTGGATTGAAATTAATCCTTGTAATGGAAAGGCTCACATAATGATTGGGTGCATCTATAGACACCCAAATGCGTGTATAGAAGATTTTACTGTTCAACTTGAAGAAATAATGAAAAAGCTTAATCAAGATAAATATCAAGTTTATATTCTGGGTGACATGAATATTGATTTTTTTAAATACAATACCCATTCACAAACTGAAGATTATTTAGATATGCTCTACTCTAATAATTTTTTGCCAATAATTACAAAGCCAACAAGACTAACTAGCCATACTGCAACCTTGATAGATCACATATATACAAATGCATCTACCCCACTTATTTCTGGAATTGCTACCATAGATATTTCGGATCACTTACCTACGTTCTGCATTGCTGATATAGCAATAAAAAGAAAAAACAATAAAATATTTCGAAGGAACTATAGCAATTTTAACCAACATTCATACCTATATGACATCAGTACAATTGACTGGAATGCTATCAACAATGAATGCAGAAATTTAAATGAAATAACAACTAATACAATTAAAGCAATTAATAAAATAATAGATAAACATGCACCTAATAAATTGGTATCCCTAAGCAAAAGAAAACAACTAACAAAACCCTGGATAACTAATGGCATCTTAAAATCAATCAAAACTAAACAAAATATGTATAAAACACATTTTCTCTCTAATAATCCAAATAAAATAGATCAATTTAAGAAGTATGCAAATAAACTCAACCAGCTTAAAACCCACAATAAGAAGGCATACTATTGTAAACATTTTGAATTTTGCAAAAACAATCTAAAAGCTACATGGAAATTGATTGGTACATTAATAAAACGAAAAACAAAGGGACAGACCTGCCCATCAAGAATCGAAAGAAATAATAAAATATATACTAGTAAAGCAGATATTGCCGAACAATTTAACCAACACTTTATTAACGTAGGCCCTAACCTAGCAAGTGCTATTGGACACAACAATGAAGACCCCATTAAATACATAAACTCATCACCAACTTCTAGTTTCTTTATGTCTCCCGTTACAGAGACCGAAGTATGTAAGTTATTTGCAAACCTAAATGAAAATAAAGCCTCACTTGATATCCCAAATAGACTAATTAAAATTGCCTGTGAACCACTCTCAAAACCTTTTACACTTATCTACAATCAATCTATTGCAACTGGTATAGTGCCAGATGTCTTTAAAATATCCAGAGTCACCCCCATATACAAGCGTGGTGAAGTTACTGACACTGGCAATTATAGACCAATCTCAACATTGTCAGCATTTAGCAAAGTCTTTGAACGATTAATATACAACCAGCTTCAATCTTTTTTAGAGAAACATGATATTTTATATAAATATCAATTTGGCTTTAGGAAAGGATTTTCCACCGAACAAGCTATTTTAGATATTACTGAAAACTTAAACCTTGCAATTGACAAAAAACAAATTACTTGTGGTCTCTTTCTTGACTTCTCCAAGGCATTCGACACCGTTAACCACAAAATTTTACTTTCCAAATTATATGCCTATGGAATTCGTGGAATCCCACTTAAATGGTTTGAAAACTATCTAAAAAATCGTAATCAATACGTAAAAATTGACGAAGTCGAATCAAGTATGGAAACAGTCATTTGTGGGATACCCCAAGGATCAACATTAGGACCCCTATTATTCCTATTATATATCAATGATCTACCAAATTCTTTAGCTAAGCTTTCTTTCAGGATATTTGCTGACGATACTAATATCTTTTTTGCTAGTGATAATGTTAAAGAGCTTGAAACCGTAATGAATGATGAACTGAATTTAGTTTTAAATTATTGTGTTACTAATAAGTTGTCTATTAATTTTAAGAAGACTAATTATATGGTTATAACTTCGTCTAGGAAAAAAGTAAATATCAACATTAACAATATTGAACGTAAAAGCTATATAAAATATTTAGGTATTTACATTGATGAACATATAAAATGGGATACTCAGATTCAACATATCAATAATAAACTTGCCAAAAATATTGGAATCATCAATAAACTAAGATACTATCTTGATCTCCATATGCTAAAACAATTATATTATACCCTTATATATCCATATTTGAACTATGGTTTATTGAGTTGGGGTTCTACCTATAAAACAAGATTAACCAAAATATACACCAAACAAAATAAATGTATACGAAATATATTCTTTGCTCATAGTAGGGAAAACGCTAGCCCCTATTATAGCCTTCTTGAAATTCTAAAATTTGAAAAATCCATAAATATAAAATGTCACTTTTTACACATAAAATTCAAAATAATAAAAATAGTATTCCAGCCGTATTCTCTGATATCCTTACACCAATATCCGAAATTCATTCCTACAATACCAGATATGCTGCCAAAAAAATTTTCTACAAACCCAAAGTGAGAACAAATTATGGGATTCATACATTTCGGTCCTCTGCACCCAAACTCTGGGAATCTATACCAACAGAACTTAAAGACCTTCCATACCATGCTTTCAAACAAAAATACAAAAAGTTTCTTTTGAATGACCAAATCTAATTGTAAACAAATAAAACACCTTACATATTTGCATATGTATTTAATGAATTTAATGAATGTATAGCTATAATACCATTATAATTATACTTGTTTACTTACAATATCTATATATACTAGTTACTCATCTTATTGATTATTATCTAGTAGTCATAATCAATTTTAATGGCTCCAGTTCTTTCCTTTTATCCTTCTCTCTTTTTTTTTCCTTCTTTCACATAATACGTGTCTCAATCGTCCTTACTAGTAACATAGGCGGTGACCAACTCGAAAGCATTTCTGCTACTTTGGTCTCTGCACACCTATTTTGTATATTTCTTATTATGTTATATGTCTTTTTTAATATCTGTAATTAATTATTTGTACCTATTATATATCATGTAAACAGTGTGAAAATAAAAAAAACTTGAAAACTTGAAACCTCGAACTTCCGGTGTGGATCGCGTAGTCATGTAATTCTTCTTGTATAAAGGAGACCGAACATCTCAATAAAATAGGTTCTGCTTCGTGACTCGGTGTGTGCGTCGTTCTTGGTTCGCGGTGCAGGCCGGCCGTAGAAGGCCAGCACAGAAGCGTTAACTCGGCACGTTACATACTGGTATGTAATCAACTAAAGTTGATTGAGGTATGCTAACCGCCGTGGGAAGCAAGAAGCAGCTGACGTTTCGAGCGCTAGCCCTTTGTCAGAGCAAAAGAGGGAATTGTGGGTGGGGAAACGGTTTATATAGTGTCGAGTGCAAGATTACCGCTGAGGAAACATATACTCGGATCAATTGGGATCAAAGAAAATTGCGCCAATGCATGATTACTGCTGAGGAAACATGTTTTCGGATCAATTGTGATCTAAGAAAACTGCGCCAACAATAGAAATGCTAATAGTATGTAACAGCAAAAGCGTTCATTAATACCGTGAGGTGACAAAGTGCCTAATTTGAAAATAAAGTTCTGTTCTTTGCGTTTACGAGTGTCGGTAGTACCTTGATGCAGAGAAATGCCGCATACAGTGATGTGATTAATGCAATGACCAGGAAGGTTAAAGTGACGAGCTACAGGTTTGGTGAGATCCTTGCTGTTAGTTCTAACATCTAGCAAGTGTTCACAGAATCGATCTCCTAATCTTTGCCCTGTTTCTCCGATGTAGAGTTTGTTACAAAGTGTGCAGGTGATACAATAAATAACATTACTGGAAGTACAATCAAAATGATCAGTGACTTTAAGAGAGCCTTATATAGTAACTAGAAATTAATTCAGTAGGACAACTACAAGCAGAAACAATAGGGCGGCCGGGATTGTTAGCTTTGTGGATCTTAGGCAAAACGAATATGTGTGAAGTTCTAGGAGTAGTAACGATAAGGTTACTAGCAGTATGTGAGAGTTCCTGCTTAGAAATTAAACCATTAATGGTCTCCTTGATGAGCATAAATATTTAGTCAAGCACATAATTACATTGTGTTTTACTGCTATTCTTCTCAAAAACAACACTTGTCTCCAGGGAAAGTCAAGGTCATTCAATCGAGCAAATAAAAAACGTTTTCGAAAGCAACTCAACTGCGACGTCTTTAGTTTAGGCAGAGATTTGTTCCGTTCCTCGGCGATCAGAGTATTACAAACTTATACCATGACAATTCGGGAAATTCCCCTCAAGCCTCGGGAGAGTTTGTAAAAGTCCCTCGGCCGAAGCGGCCAGGGGAATTTAATCACTAATTTCCCTCTTGTCATGGTATTACTTAGAATAACAATGGACACTCAATATTCTGTAGGCAGCCTGCTCTGAAGGAACTGGAGTGTAGTTTATATATACACATGGGTAATATATAGTTTAAGTTCTACACTGGAGTGTAATCACCAACATTACTCATTAGTCAGTATTGTGGAATAAGCTTTGATCATCTGAATGCTATACACCACATTATACCACATTAATTTCCAGTCATTTGATTACCAAATTAACTGAACAGGTACATCCCCTTGAATAACTTATAAGTCAAGACATTCAAAACTGTTCACATTTATTTAAAGACAGACATTTTTGATCAGGATATTCATTGTTTATACACACAATCAACACCACTGTAGCAATAAAGGGTGTCACCATAGTAAGCCCACTCCTTTCTCATACAAAAATGTGTTGAACGCACTTGATTACTTCTAGTAATACGCTAAGTGTATGCGTGTGCGTGTTTGTATGTGCGTCAGTATGAAACGCTCTTTCCCAGGCACCCTCGATCGATATCCGAAAATGGCACCAAAAAGTGACAACCACAGGTATCCCAATGAAGACGAAACTTGTCACCGAAATGCATTCAACAAATCATGCGAAAAGTTGCTCTATGTTTTGGTCTTGGTTGCATTTGAGGAAATAATCATGTTAAAAAGAAATGAGTTTCGGTTTCAAGTTCTACACTTAGTTGGGCGAGCACGGGAATCTGTTTTAGGGAAAAGCTATCACCAGGCGAGGCAGCCGAAGCCGTCAAACGACCGAATGAGGTAAGACCAGGTAAAGTTAAACACAATTCAAACACAGTTAGAAATGCTGTCCATGGTAAAGCCTGTTCATTTTTTTTATCTTACAACTCTATGGTGTGTCGAAGAGCAAGATATTTTGTCCATGTCTGTTCTCACTCCATAGTTTCCTGTGTTCTTAGATGTAAAAACAAACTGTTTCCTCGCCCAACTATCGTTGGCTCTTCAGACCAGAAACTCACAATGTACAACCAGACCAATGCTCTTTCGGCGACCATATTTGTTTTCGTCACACAAATTCATGACTCAAGCTTCCTGTGACCATCATTTTACGATCCATGCTGTGACAGTCAGATTTGGCACTTTTTCGACAATAGTTTTTCTGCACCTATCAGCGGCCATCCCATGGGTTGGGGGGGGGGGGGGGGGGGAACCGGGCTGACAATGATTACCATGGGGATTTTATGGGGGATTTGCTGAAGGATCTTTCCCAGGGGTTGGGAAAATATGGGGGATTTGTATCTTCAAACCTTACCCCACGGAGTATACAGGGGACTTTGTATAAACATCACAAAGTAGCCTTCTTTCACAATCACCTTGTTATAGACCCATTCGAAAAATGGCGTCCAATTTAAAAAGCTATTGTCCTGGTAACGTGAACACGAGGCTAGTCAGTACACACAAAAACTTTTGACCGTGTAAGCGAAGCTAGTCAGTACTAAACAATAGTTATTTAAATTGGACGCCATTTTTCGAATGGGTCTATATTTCAACCTCAGCTGAGCAACTGTTAAATCTGAGTTCTAAGTGTTCTTTTTATGCAACCTTTAATTGCTCATATGTTGCTCGGAAGGATTAAGGAAGAGCATGGGGAGAAGACGCACAGGGCCTAGGGCGACATACGGGACCCTTTTTTCCACAGAATACATGCAGGACTTGGGCTTAGTCACCGCGCGGGACGAGACCACACTTGGGAATTAAGAAGGAAGAAAATCGACTGCAGATCGGGATTCTGAGAGTGTATTACGGTATGTGTATTAAGTTAGAAGTCCCTGTGACATGGGGAGAGATGTCAAAGGTATGCAAAGCTATCTCCAGTCTACGGAGCAACCGAAAGAGAGGCCAGGTCAGAACTATAGGTTATAAACATGGAGGTCGGAGTGAGTTGAACCATTTGCATCTTATTTCATGCTTCCGTACTTTAGATAATTATAGCCGAGTGTTCTGGAAACATTTTTCTTCCATATATTTAAGCAACATTTTGTGCCAATGTTCTTGATTCGTTGTCAAAAAAATAATTATAAATTAACCTGAATATTATGTGCCCCAGAGGGTGGGAGAAATCAATGTTTGCAAAAGTCTTTGACAAAGTCCCCTCCCCTGCCCGGGGTCCACCCCCAGGGGATGGCCTCTGATAGGTGCATTAAGATCCATAAGATATTATTGCCTTCAACAATAAAAATATGCTTATGAGTTATGAAATTATTACTAGTGCTTAGATTTTGTACCCCCAAAGTGATAAAGTTATCAAAATACAACATTGAAAACAACAACATGATACAAAACTCCAGTAGACAATCTCGTGCCATTGCATTGTGTCAGAAGTCAGTGGGCTAGACTATGTTACTATATGTTAATTTTATGTCTGGGAAAAAGACTGCACAGAAAATCTAAATTCCTTTCAAATAGATACTAATTAAATAATAAACTTCACCAAATTTCATAACACATGCAATGTTCCTTTGAACTTCCTTCCAGTGATTTAGCATTTAGTTTTGCACTGTATCAGTAGCTTTGCATATTTACTGGCAGCTACTACACCAGGGGTCAACCCCCAGGTACCCTGGGGATTTGCACAAATACCCAATCAAACTCGTATCATATCCCCTGGTATGGGGCACAGCAATTAGTAAAAATTCATACATTAAGGTTCCTGATCTATGAACCAAAGTGAGCTTTTCCCCCTCACCGATGGGCAACAAACAATTAATTCTGACAGGTTCCCATGGATCCACCCCTGGGGGAAGCAGCTAATACATGCATTATTTACCCATCCATATACTACAACAACAAAAGAATTTAAGGCAGCAGTCATGATTATGTATGTAATCTACTAGATTTAGCCTGTATATTAATATATAAAATGTACATAGTGGCAACAAGGGAACTAGTACTACTACTACTAACAGAGGAGAATGTCAATGTATTTAGCATCATGGTATTGCTAACTGGGGACAAACTCATTTACTCTATGTATACAACTATATCCACTACACTTGAGGGTGGTCACTACCAGAGATTTGGTTGCATTCTCAGTGTTGGCCTACAATTTAACATTCTGATCCAAGAAGACATGAAGGTCCCTGACCAGGATTTGAACCCACTAGTGACTACCTCCTGCACAACAGACTGACACTTAACCACTGAGCTTACTGGAATGCAGTTTAAGCAAACTGGAGGCTACCATCTTTCTGTTATAGGCCCAAACTTAGTTCAGATAAAATTAATCCAATTGTAATGAAATTATAAATACGTATAGATGATGTAACTTTGAAATTTAGAATAAATTATTAGTTCTCAAATAAGGTATAGACTGCATGAGTCCATTTCAGAAATAAACATGCGATTTCCACTCGGTTTTTGGATTATTGGAGTCATCTGTCTTCACACCAAATAATTAATTGCAGTTGTAGATCTTCCGGATCCGTATTCCTATTTTACTGAAAGAACTGATAAATTGGGCCAATTTCTGGAGCCCATTTTCTAGTCTATTAGAAGCCATTTAAACTTTAAGAGGAAATAATAAATATCAACACTGCAACCTGGTATTAAACATTTATGTTTACTTACCAAATATGTCAGATATATAAATTTGGGGTAGTATCGTCGTGTACCGTTTAACCAACTGCGTCATAAAATTCCCTTTGTTACCCACGTTCGCATGAATAATTTGAGACTCAGAAATTTTATACGAACATCGGAATCGACACTTAGAAATTTTAGAACGATTATATGTTATCCTCACTATAAAAAAAAATACCGCCTGAACCAGGATTCGAACCCGGGCCGGTTAAGAATCAATGCAATGGCTTACCCACCACCAACCCAAACCCTAACCATTAGACCACGAGAGAATTCACTGATTGGAGTCATTTCTTTTACCAGATTTATATCAACTTCATTAGCATGTTCATAAAATATTCTATTATAGTATATACTATAATAGCGGTACGACAACCCACCGAGCGCACGAGGTGTGATTCCCCACGGATCTCAACGGTAAACGACGATACTACCAATTTTGGACGCGGATGCAAATATCTCATTCTCAGACTCCTTTCGAATATAAAAACGTGAGAATTTTCCATGCAGACGGCCCGTAAAACTCCTGTCGGCCCTAGAAAAACTGAACATCTTTTTTAAGGTCTATGAAAATCCCACAACCAAATTCTTGACTATCAATTGACTTACGTATTAATTCAGAAATGCTCATAAGGGCATGTGAGGTTGACATTTTCGTCCTAAAACCAAATTGCAGATGGTATAGGATATTATATTTTTCAAGATAGTTATACAATCGTTGATACATTAACTTTTCAAAATCTTACAAAAAATTTACAAAACAGATATTGGCCTATAATTATCTTTTTCCAATCTGGAACCTTTTTTAAATATGGGAGTAACTCTGGCAATTTTAAGTTTTTTGGGGAAAACTCCAGAGTTAAATGAGTCATTCATTAATAAGGCTAGTAATTCAGAAATTAATATATGATTATTAAGAATTTTCAGTAAATTTATAGGTATACTGTTTGGGCCAACAGACTTACTATTGTTTAATTGAGAGATATAATAGTTGAAATTTCTAGAGGAGTAACTGGAGTTAGGAAGATAGATTGTGGATAATTCCCATGAAGATAATGAGATGGGCTATGTTTACTTTTTGAAATATCTTTCTCAGTTGTTTTACCTACATTGACAAAAAAATATATAAAAGGTATTAGCAATATCTTGTGGGTTATCAATAGATTTATTATTAATTAACAACCTGGGGATAAAGGTATTTTTACACTTACTTATATTGATTATAGATCGAATGCCTGACCAAATCTTTTTCATATTGGTCATATTGGAATAAAGGATTGTTTAAAATAATTTATTTTACTATCTCTTACGTCATTCACTACATGGTTCCTAATTTTTTTGAAGAGATATGATAAATCAGAGTCATTTGGTTTATTTAATAACTTAGCATATAATTTGTCTCGGTATTTGATTTTCTTCAGTATACTCTATGTTAGCCATGGTTTAGATTTTAATTTAACTTTATGTTTAGACAGTTTTCTACGAGGAGCATGTGTATTGACACAAAAGGAAGTTTGATGATAAAATGTGTCAAACTTTAAATTAGTGTCCAGATTAGGATTGGTCAAAAATGACCAGTCAAGTGAACTAAAATCATTTATAAATGTGGTCTCGTTGAAATGTGAATAGTCATTTTCAAAATAATCAACATTTTAAAAACTCAATTTAAAGTTTTCAACAATTAAAAATTGAGGGAGATGATCAGCTAATCTAATCACTAGATTGCCACTGAAGGCATTATAATTAAGTGTATTTGCATAAATATTATCAATAAGAGTGGCAGACTTTTCAGTAATTCTTGTGGGTTGAAGGATGTAAGGAAGCAGAAAATTTCAATTCATTGTATTTAGAAATTCATTTGTATCATCATGATTTCCATAGTTTAATAAGTTTAAATTAAAATCCCCCATAATAAAAACATTTTTATTTTCTCTAGAAATATTGTGGAATATGAACTCAAAATGCTCTCTAAACTTCTTGGGATTGGAAGATGGGTATCTATAGGCACAGCAACAAAGCGTATTTTTAGCTTTATGGTTGTTGACCAGTGGTTGACCAGTTAATTGGCGTATTAGATTCCTCGAATACATGCATAGCCAGACCATTTCGCAAATTAATCCTCAGATAAAGCACTGATCCGGCCAGCTCTGGTAAAGTTCTCAACAACAAACAAAGATGGTGGCCGCAAACTCATGATCCCAGGCATTGCTTATCTAAAGACCGCTGACGTGAATTGTGCAGGCACAGCACGCCATTTTCAAAACTATCGACTTTGATTTGGCGTCTCTTGTATAATATGGCTTCCAGACCAAGCAAAGGGTTTTCAAAACACATGGGAGATAACAAAACTATAAAGGTAAGATGGGTGATCATTCAATTGTTGTGGATTGTAACAAGAAAAGGGAATATCGCGCTAAGTTATCATACTTTTAGTTCAGCTGTTGTTTGAACAACGGTTTCAATCATGCCTTGTGGTCTTCATTATTTGAAAGCTTTTAACTTGTGACTTATCCATTTTAATGACCTGAAATCCATACAAAAAGGTTTACCATGTTTATGTAGAGTGAATCTTTTAGCAAAAGGATCGATCGAAATCGCGTACTACTGACTACTTTTCGAAGAGAGTGAAATGTCTCACACCTATCAATGTTAGCCCGAGGGGGAGGGGGGAGGGGGGAGGGGCATTTGACAGGCAGGGCTACCCTGAGGATTGGGATTTTGACAGACGCTGCCTGCCCACGGTGAGGCTATTTATAGCAAACATAAGATGGGACAGATACAGTACAGGTATTTGATATTTTTTACCAAATGTGTTGTCCCAAGGGTGGGGAATTTGACATTCTTTTGGGAGAAAATGTCAAAACCCCATCCCCTCCCCCCTCGGGTTTAACATTGATAGGTGCATAAAGACTGGTATTTTAACTGAAATTTCGCTTTATACAGCAAAAGGGAAAATTTCTTTGTTAGAATTGAAATTTCATGTGTTTATATACACAATAAATTATTTGCAATTCAAACAAATTCAGTCAATACTTTAAAATTCTTCAAGTTTTCGTTTCTGTAAATTCGTGGACATTGTGAAGTTGCACTTTGTGCATGTGAAATTTCACCAAGGAGAAATAAAATTTCACCTTCAAAACTTGACAAAAGTAAAAAGACACTTTTTAAGGGATAAATTATTTTAGTTCACCACATTACAATCTTTTCGAAAAGTATGTGTAGAAATATAATCCTATACAATTTTGGAAAATAACTGTTGCTATGTACATCCCTCATATTTAGCTAGTAAACTATAATATCTAACTGTCTTCTATTATAGGCACAGCACTTTATGTCACTTGATGACTTGCAAGTGCTTGAACAGGAAGAGGTCTATCAATTGCAGATCAAATCAAGAACATGAGCTGCATGTAAAAATTATGTGTGGATTCAGTTTTAGTGAGCCAGTGCACTATAAGGCTTTATTATACAAACTTCGTACGCTGACCAAAATTCCAGCAGCTCATTGGCTAAAATCGATCACGTGATTTCATTGTATCTGAGGACAACAGGCGTGTTGTGATTTTAAACAGTTTAGTGCACACTTCGAGTGCACTAAACAAATGGCAGAAGGAAATGACAGATTTGAAGAACTTAACGACCGTGAAATGGAAGAATTTATAGATGAAGCCATTTCACTGGATTCCAAGCGACAAACGAAGTGGAACATTTCCGTATTGAAAGGTAAAACCCAACGACTGTATTTAAAACAAAACGAGTTTGTTGTGGCTTTGTCGATTGTTAATATCAAGTGTTGAATGAAAATTTTCTTGGTTAAAGTGTTGACCTAAAAATAACAGCTTAATTTTGTTTCTCATTACAGAATGGCTTCATAAGAGATATACCGAGGAAATTCTGGAAGACTTAGATAAAGAAATCCTCGCGGAAAGGCTGAAAACATTAAATCAACTAATCAAGAACTGAAAGTGAAAGTCGACCAAGAAAAAGACTACAGCCGCTCAGCTCACCTTTGCATCATATCAGAGCAGGTATCAACCGCTACCTAACTTAAGAACAAGTTTGAAAGACGTTTTCTATAATAACTGATCCCGTTTTCAAAGTCGCTAATAAATTATTGAGCGCTAAATTGAAGAGAATCAAATTTACGTTCAAATTGGTCAATGACAAATTTCAAGACCAGCATACTCAGTTTGCATATTAAAAGGGTTAGAGACTTCTAGTTCGTGTTTTGTTGGCGAATAACTGCACGAGGAGGCCTCGTGCAGTATTTAAAATATCTCGTTCATTATACAGTCAGCGCGTGCAGTTATTCGCCAACAAAACACTCACATCAGTCTCTAACCCCTAAATGACATCTAATGGACATTAAATAATTTATAATACCAAGTTTATTATTATATTTTAAAAATAGTTTGCAATTATTTTAATTCTGCCATGTTATATGGTAGAGGTCTTTTATTAGATTTTATGTTACCAGACTGTAGCCAGGTGTTTTATAAATCATACCAGAACAGCTTATAACCAGGATTTTATGGTGTATTATAACAAACTGGTTATTATACTAGGCCATTTCAGCTGTTTTGAGTCCTCCATCTCTTTATTAAATTGATTGAAACACTGACTACTGTAAAAGCTCTATTAAGTCCGGACCGCTCTCTAATAAGCCCACACATTAACACTATTTTTTAAATAAGCCCCCTCTCTATATTAATTTAGCTCCCCCTTCCCCTCCTAACCAATCTTAAAAACAAGACCTGTAGAGACTGTATTTTATTATTTTACATAACATCCCCCACGTACATGTACAGGTTCATGTGAGTAGTACTGGCAGAACAGTACTGACTGTGATTTTACCATAAGATTATGGTTTCACTTGAACTCGAACATTTATGGGTACAGAAGAACAATAAATTATTTAAAAGAGTTTTAACAGTGAGGCTGCGGTTTACCAGGCTATACTGGCAAACATGCTTCATCTGGGGTTTTATCAGGCTAATTACCAAGCTTTAACCGGGGTTTTACCAGGCTTACCAAGTTTTGACCGGGGTTTTACCAGGCTTACCAAGCCTTAACCAAGCTAAACCTGGATCACCAAAGCTAATACCAGGGTTTAACCAGGCTTACCCTGGTTTAATCTATGTTATCCAGGTTTTCTTTTAAATTGACCAGGCTACCGGGGTTACCTGGCTAACCCAGGTAACCCCAGTAAATTTCTCATTGGGTAAAGCCTGGTAAAGTCCGGTAAACTTACCGGGCTACCCCGGTATTTTAACCAAGCTTGAACCCCGGTAAACCCCGGAATTACCGGGCTTTTGGTGCCTGGGAAAGCCATATAATACCCATATCATGTCCACCTCCCTGACAGCATTGATGATATGGGAATGATATGGACACCCATATCAAATGTCTATCAAACCCACACCTGTATGATATTGGGCCATATATGGCCCAGGCATGGGTATATGGGTTATATATGGGTTTGCTATGGAAATGATATGGCCAAAGCATTCCCATATCAATCCCATATAAGTAGATTCACACACTTTGCACACCATGCAAACCGTATGGGAATGATACGTTTTTGGCAAGACATCCATATCATGCCAATCTCCTCACAGCATGGGTACTCATGGGCCAACAGTCTCGCTCAAAGACTTTACAACCGCCATCATTAACGCAAGATGACGGTCAACGTTTACTGTCGGCCGTGGCACCAAACTTAAACAGCATCAACCGTACGTCGACGGCCATGCAGCCACCAAACGTCTACGTTCTTCACTGCTACATTGTGTATGTAATTTGAATTTCAAATTTGCCATGTGTGAAAAGAGGGGCTTACCATTTTATACCAGAACTTCCTATTTCGTATGACTGTGAATAAAAATACCTTACATGTACCTTGTTTGCAATGTGTATTACCGTCTTTTTGTGGCAGGGGGAGATTGGTACATACATTTGTAGCTAGTCATTGGTGCATGGCTAGTCGGCAAATGTCTCGAGCTGTTGACGGCTAGCCACCAGGTGGCATCAACCGTTGACACCTGGAATTTACCGTCAGTGGTACCAAGCCACCCAGCATTTAGCCATCAAATTTTGGCAGGCACCGCCAATGATTGCAACATTTTTGAGTGGGACTGTATATGGCCCAGTATGGGTATGATATGGGTCATATATGAATTTGATGTGTTAACGAAGCACTTGCATATCAATCCCATACTCACCCATATCATGCCCATGTGGCCCTAGGATGGCACTAAATCTGTAACTGTAATTTGTACAGCTTAACCCCAGGGTGGCGATTTAATCCCAGGGTAGCATTTAACTTTGCTTTTGAACAACAGAACCATGGGAGATCCCATATTCCATAGGTAATATATACCATGTGATAGCTCTAAGAACCCTGATATAGATTGATAAAGCTAAAAGATGGGGATCTCAGGGGAATGCGAGACTGATTAATCATTAATGAACTACCATGCCTACTGAACTTATAACAACACAGATAAACATTCATTTGGCTACTGAACTGGAAAACATAGAGAACTGTAATTAATAATAATAATTACATTGTCAATTCTCTGTGTTTAAATTAAATTTTAAAAATATTTTTTATTTGTTATAGCAGGCTGAGTATTACAGCTCACAGCTGGTGGGGGCCTGCTTAACTCCTCACACACTCCCCACTGCATTAACTGTTTTGGACACACAACACTCGATCATTGATCGTAAAAAGATCCATGACTCTACTCAGGTTGATTTTTACGGAGGGAGGAAAACCAGAGAACCCAGAGAAAAACCCTTGATTGAATGCAGATAAGGAATCAACAACAAACCTAACTCGTTTATGGTGCCCAAACTGGGAATCGAACCTGCAGGACCACAGTGGTGAGAAGCAAGTGCTTTACCACTGTGCCAACCTGCATCCCATTCCCAATTCAGTACTCGAGGGTTGACTCAGACTGTATGTTTTCAGTTCATGATCATCATGTAGTATATGCATTAGCCTGCTATGCAGATGTAAATGACTCCCTATATTGTAGTGATAGGGGCTTCATAAATGACTCCTAAAGAGCCTAGAAAGTCAATTAAAAAAATTAAAAGAGCCTAGAAAGTCAAAATGATTTTGACCCCTAAAAGATACAACCATATAATGTCTGTTAAAATAATTGTAAAATCACAAGCACAGTAAAAATATATCTAACTACATTGGTCAAACACTAAACATATCAATCAGTTTGAGAAATGAAATTACACCCTAAAAGGTATTGTGTACATGTACTTACATAATTAGCTTTTATCAAAGGACCCAAAATGGTATGGGGCATTGGATAGGACCCCTGAAATGTACGGCCGATCACCCCTATCACTTCAATATAGGTGTCTCCCCCCTATACCTACATGTATCTATTTTTGGTAATAAATTCGAAGAAAACATAACATTTGCTTACCCAAGAGCTTAATTAATTAGTTTTCAATATGCAAGCATGACGTTACACTTTTGTTTCATTTTTCTGCCCAATCAAAAAACATTGTTAGGATTGTTTGAATTGGCACGCCATGCAACCGTCATGAACTCTCAGCTGGTTGCAGGTGCCATGGTGCAAATATATCAAAACAATAAGTTACCAAATCTGCTTTTAGATTCTCCAAAGCCAAAATTTGACTCAATCCATTTCTGCTCTTTCTCTTATATAGCTTTTTATTGAATTTTATTGAGCTTTTATTGAGCTTTTGGAGGCTAAACATAATAATGAGACACATGAAATGAAAGACAATGAAATGTGAAATGTACAAAGTAGTCTACTTGTCTCAAGCGTGGGAAAACTCTCCTATGATTGGTCAATAGCAAATGTATTGTCTACATTCCTGTTAAAATGTAACGTTATGCCAATTTCCAGGATATGGAAGGTAAAATCTGATTGGTCCATAACACAATGAGGTGAGCATATTGGAAACTAATTAAGCACCCTAGGCATGGCACCTCATGAATAACTAATAAGCCTTAACTCTTTGTCGTCCGATCGTGTGTGAGCTCAATAGGATTGGTGAAATCCTGAGTGCTAACTAAACCCTCCCCCCTCAGTTCCAGTTTGGCTAGCCTGGGGTAATTAAATACTGCTGACTTGTTAAGCCAAGGGCTCAAACTTGCCCCACAATGCCATTCGGGAGAATTCTACGTACTGGTCGACGGTAGGTATGGCTGCTTCGGTAGGGTTTCCAATGAAATGTGCTCTAATTTTGGAGAAAAATGCCACTGTCAGAGAGCTTGAAGACATCATTAAGTCTGAGGATGGCTGAAAAGTACTTGGTTTGCTTCTAGTAGGCTTTGTGAGGGGATTTCACAGGGTTTTTCCGTTGTGTTTGTGCTTTGAGACACAGGAAAACATTCTTCAATGAAAGCCTTGAAATCCTGCAGTTGGCATTCTTTTACCCCTGCTCAACCTATTAGGATGTGTTTTTGTCACTTTAAAGCAACGGCTTGAGTCCAAATCACCGCTCTTGGCTGTAGGGGTAAAAGACTTATAAAAAAACACCTACCGGAGTCCCAGAGGGAGGGTCCCCATTGTAATTTTTTTGTTGATTACCCAGCATGCAATTGGAGGTGGGTACAGGAGAACGTGGTGGAGAGAAATGCAGTGTAAACATCGGCGTGGTTCACAGTCGCTTGGTGTGTTTTGTGCAAAAAAAACTACTGGTTGGAAAGATTAAACAAGGTACTGTAACGACTGTCAGTGCTGATTTTGTGTTTGCTCTTGATTTCAAGTGCGAATGGAAAGGATGTTTTGAGCCGATTTTCAGCTCCTTAGAATTCATGAAAATCGAAGAAACAAAAACGAACGCCAAAACAAATGAGCTTTTCTCCATAGTGAAAGAGTCAAGCGATCCCTGTTATAGCTTTGACTTTGAAGCCATTCATCCCTTCACATAATATCGCAACATCGTCTTTCCGGCATGTCTAGATGTGATGCAATATTTTTTTCTCATATAGGTCTCAGGGGACCTATATTTACAGGCTCGGACCCGAAAGAGTTAAGCAAAAAAAATTAAAATCTATAAATGTCTGGTCTTTTCCTACAGAATCAGCCTATTGGATATTCACTAAGTAACGAATTATTTGACCAAGTTTTGTGATATAATTGTTTTCCAGACAGGAGCTAAGGGCAAAAATGTGCTTCCCTTGCCTTCTCTTATAATGGACACTAATTCAGAACCACACTAAGGTTGGAGTGGGTGGTTAAAAATTCAAGTTCATTGCAAAGATTTGTATTAAGCACAACATACAGTTTTGTATGTATCTTCAAGTTGCTGTGACTTCATTTTTGGGAGACATGTTGCTGATGAGTCCAATCATGTGATCAGCCACACCTTATTCTTGTCCATAATTAGGATATTTGCTCTCCAACCATAGATAACCTGTAAAAAATTCTCCTATCCAAAATATAAGGTCATTTCACATGCAATTGACATTATTCAACTACAATGGATGCTAACATCCTGTAAAATAAGTTTGAGTGCAAACAGAAGAGGTTACATGATATTGGTAGGGTGGTGTATAACTCTTTGTCGTCCGATCGTGTGTGAGCTCAATAGGATTGGTGAAATCCTGAGTGCTAACTAAACCCTCCCCCCTCAGTTCCAGTTTGGCTAGCCCGGGGTAATTAAATACTGCTGACTTGTTAAGCCAAGGACTCAAACTTGCCCCACAATGCCATTCGGGAGAATTCTACGTACTGGTCGACGGTAGGTATGGCTGCTTCTGTAGGGTTTCCAATGAAATGTGCTCTAATTTTGGAGAAAAATGCCACTGTCAGAGAGCTTGAAGACATCATTAAGTCTGAGGATGGCTGAAAAGTACTTGGTTTGCTTTTAGTAGGCTTTGTGAGGGGATTTCACAGGGTTTTTCCATTGTGTTTGTGATTTCAGACACAGGAAAAAATTCTTCAATGAAAGCCTTGAAATCCTGCAGTTGGCATTCTTTTACCCCTGCTCAACCTATTAGGATGTGTTTTTGTCACTTTAAAGCAACGGCTTGAGTCCAAATCACCGCTCTTGGCTGTAGGGGTAAAAGACTTATAAAAAAAACCCTACCGGAGTCCCAGAGGGGGGTCCCCCTTGTAATTTTTTCGTTGATTACCCAGCATGCAATTGGAGGTGGGTACAGGAGAACGTGGTGGAGAGAAATGCAGTGTAAACATCGGCGTGGTTCACAGTCGCTTGGTGTGTTTTGTGCAAAAAAAACTACTGGTTGGAAAGATTAAACAAGGTACTGTAACGACTGAGTGCTGATTTTGTGTTTGCTCTTGATTTCAAGTGCGAATGGAAAGGATGTTTTGAGCCGATTTTCAGCTCCTTAGAATTCATGAAAATCGAAGAAACAAAAATGAATGCCAAAACAAATGAGCTTTTCTCCATAGTGAAAGAGTCAAGCGATCCCTGTTATAGCTTTGACTTTGAAGCCATTCATCCCTTCACATAATATCGCAACATCGTCTTTCCGGCATGTCTAGATGTGATGCAATATTTTTTTCTCATATAGGTCTCAGGGGACCTATATTTACAGGCTCGGACCTGAAAAAGTTAAGCAGTAATCACTCCCCTTGCACGCTTTACTCAAATAAACCCGCATTAAAATATTAATAGTTATCAATTAACTTAAAAACTGTAACTGCCTAATGCTCTTCAATAGCTCTTCAGTTGAATAAATTATCATTATAAAGTCAATAAATGTACCATACATTGCGTGACTCAGCTGCTTGTCCTTTTATAGACCAGGAGATCTCTTACATGTATAATCTAGCTTTATGTAATTTCCTTCCTATCCCACTTCTTGTCACTTCACTGTAATTCCTGCTCTGGTTCCCTCTGATTTATGCATCCATGCAGGAACTTTAAAAATTGAACAAACCTTTAAATGTAAATGTACAGGAAGGAAGCTGCATTAATGGCTTACAATCATTCGTAATTTCATTTTCTATTTTTGTGATTTACCTTGCAATTAATTGTTTTTACCTTTATCCACAAGATCTAATAGATCTTGTGGATAAAGGTAAAAACAATTAATTGCAAGGTAAATCACAAAAATAGAAAATGAAATTATGAATGATTGTAAGCCATTAATGCAGCTTCCTTCCTGTACATTTACATTTAAAGGTTTGTTCAATTTAATCTTATTCTCATATAAACATTTTGGCTCGCCTAACTGAGCCAATTCAGGACACAGAGCATGCACAAGCAAATATTATGTGCCCAGACTCGCTCAAAACAGCATGTACATGGGGTATGACAACTTTTCTTCCATGTAAATGCTCGGTAAATTAAAGTTGGCTCAGGGGGGGGATGACCTGGTCCCCGAGCCGATTTTCTTCAACAGGGCCTTAATTAGGCCAAGTAAAAAAAAACATGTTTATCATTTGGATTTCCAAAAAAGAACGGAGTGTGCGGCCCTCTTTATTTGGAAAGTTGGGGACAGCTGTGGTTCAATCCATACTTCAAGTTCAATTAGCTAACATACAGACACATTCGTTTTTTCAATCATTATATTTATATTATAACTGGCCATGGGCCCGGTTGTTCGAAGCCCGATTAAGTTAATCCAGGATTAAGGGCAAACTTTAGTTCAATTTGCTAACTTGTGAACGACATATTTGAGGTTAAAAACCTATTCCTATATATAGAGGAGAAACCACAAGGACTTTTCTACTTGTCTTGCTAGATTTAATAGATTCCAACAATAAGAAAATCCGGTCCAAAAATCCATTCATTTGAGTTATTTACCTAGCTCAGTTTTGAATACAACGTATTTCAAACTTGAACTCGTCCACATTCATGATTCAATCGTAAGACGTGTTGTAAGTCATAAAAAAGTCATTTGAAATTTCGGGAAATTTCATTCACATAATTTTATTTCATTGAGAGAAAACTCTGAAAAATAAACCTTTTGACGATACTTTAATAAATAATTTTACCAAGAAAAGAATCAGCAGCATTATTTTCGTATTCCTTACCTTTTCCTGGTTTAGAGAATGCTTTGTTTTCCTCGTTGTAGATCTAAAACTCCGGCACACACTGCACAACTCTCCGACAAAGGCACCATTCTTCTTCGACGGGAAGGATCAAAAACGCGCGCGAAAACATTAGCATAGAAACGAGGCAACAAATGAGGCATGCTGGGAAATCCTCACAGAGCCAGGCAAGATGGCGGACTGAGTTGCGAGGTCGATGAAAATGTGTTATCCCAACTATTTTACCGTCAAATCTGTCATCGGAAGGCTCAATTAAATCTCTTATTGAAGAATATTACAAAGAAATTGGTCAAAGGTGCCTCATTTAAGTGCTTAAATGACTGAAATCGAGCGATCATCTGTAAGGTTAATATCACAATCATGTATCACTGAATCAGTTATGATACACTGTTAAAACTTACGTGTTATATTTCCGCTTCAATTTTTTATTCTTATGCTATGGTTTAAGTGTATTTTAATTAACTCATTATTTACTTAACAAATTGGGTTGCACTGTCATCAGATTTGTCAAAATTTGAAAAATATTAGATGAGGTTATACGAAAATGTATTTTTTTAAATGAACTTAAAAATAGGTTGGGGGTATACCCCAACATATATTTGGGTACTGTATATTTTTCGTATCTAAATGGTCTAACCCACACCAATTTTACATATGTGCAAGACGGGGGGGGGGGGGGGGGGGGGGATGGGGGGCAGGTTTGGAATTGATAGAGACATTTTTTATCACAATTCTTATTGTGTGACATCAACGTGTGATAAATATTTGGTTGTGGTATCACACAGTCTTTTAATCATATTTCATAACGTGATTTCTGGTAGATCATACATTTCAACTAGTAGGTGTGATTACAGTATAATAATTATTGTGATAAAGTGTGGTTCTTGGAATCACATTTCGACCACATATTCACACTTTCTTTGCATGGGATACTTCTATCACAAACATGTAGGGCCTTTATGAATATAGCTAGGTTTACTTTGATCAAAATTAAAGTGCACCTAACGTTTATTTTGTTATCATAAATATCGATTCTACATCAAGCTTTGAGTACTTCTGTGAAGAAAGTTTTGGATTACAGAGAATACTCTATGTTCTACGTTTGTTTGAAATCGTGAAAATGTGACCTTTCCTGACCCATGACCGCGTAAGCAAAAGCCTGGGTCGATCCCTGGGTTGACGTCATCTCATTAATGCATTATTCTCCATGGCGTCTTTCTATCACAACAACATCGATTTATAGAGAATATACACTGTTTGCGAGTTGTTAGTTAAGAAAAAAGTCATTTTAGTCAACATGTTAAGTATTTATTCAAATTATTGCAAAGGCGAATTAATTATATGACGTCTACCCAGGGATCGACCCAGGCTTTTACTTACGCGGTCGTGGGTCAGGAAAGGTCACATTTTCACGATTTCAAACAAGCGTAGAACATAAAGTATTCACTTTAAACCAAAACTTTCTTCACGGAAGTACTCAAAGCTTGATGTAGTATCGATATTTATGATAACAAAATAAACGTTAGGTGCACTTTAAGCTTGTAGAATTTCAATTTTCCCATGTTGACCCATAATATATAGAAGAATTGAGAAACACTGGGTCATTTGACACAATGAGGAAACAAATTGATAGCCAGAATCCTGAAAATGTACTGAGCTCCATATCAAACCATATGAAGAAACAATAATTATTGATAATTATTACACCCTATAGCTGTCTCTATGGAAAGTCGAGATCTATAAATTGAGCATCTTTCACTTCCCATAGTTCTTCCATATCAGTTCCATATCATTATCCAATAATCCCATATCATTTCCATATACGATATGGCCCAATTTACTCCAGATATGGGTTTTATATGGCAGCCTGCATGTACCATATGATATTCATGATATCTTGAATTTGTATGATATGGAAATGATATGGGATTGTAAGTGTGAACACACCATAAGCAATTCCATATCAAATCCATATGAAGAAGCACCAATAATGTATCCTGCTTCTATGGGAAATGTATGGGTATCTTGTTCCCATACTTTTTCCATATCTTGATAGACATGCAATTGCCATCCCATACCATTCCCATACATAGAAATGTTGCAAAATCAGAGCCCATATCAATTCCATATCATCTTCCAACCATCCCATATCATTCCCAGATATGGGCCAGATTAATGGCTCATTATACCAACCCATATCTTACCCATATCAAAATGTTTGGTAAGCTGGGCAGCCAGGTATGATTTATAGCATCTTAATGTTTGTAGTTTTGGTACCTGTATGTACAGCGAAAAGCAGAATCCAATACAGCGAGCAAGCCAACAGAATTTTCTATCGCAGTTTCACTCAGGTTCAGCACAAATTATGGCCGAGTTGATTTTTAACTTTGTCTTTAAGGTGCAGAACAGACCATGTTTGACTTGATATAGTTTGGACATCAGACTTTGTCGAATGCTCCAGAGGTAACACACACTCTCCCCAGGCTTTGATAAATCGTACTTACTAACTTTTTAAACATGATTGCATTCGATAGGGAAAATAAGACACTTGTCGAGAAACCCTTATCAACATTCACATTTGCTCTGAGCATCGTGTCGTTACCAGTTCCCTGGCCGAGTTAATTTATTCTAAAAAGTACAAACATACGGACATGAGGACACGAATCTCGATTTATTTTGCCTGTGAAAGCACAGGTAGCCCACACAGACCACAGGGAGTCCACTGCAAGATTAGTATGTGTTGTCCAAATATATTTACAAAGATGGAGGGGGGAAAAATCACAGTTTTTCTTTGAGCTTGGAGAAGACCATCTTTAAGTATAATTATTGCGTAAAGAGGACAGTGTAGAAGCATTTCTAATACTAATTCCAAAGAGTTCCATTCCAGAAAGGCAAAAGTGTGCATCCCGGCCTTAGTAGTCACAAACTGTTTGACAAAGTGTTATTGCGGTTAATTATATATACATGTATATGGCAGCTCAGTGAGCGGGCAATATGACTCTGAATGCTGTAATCTGATTGGTTGCTCAGCAGGCAAGAATTTTTCATCTTGCCCGCTCAGGATTTTCCAAATTCGCACTGCACAACCCTTCGTAAACAAATACTGAAATAGCGATAAAACACATACATTTCGAAAGAAACTAAACAATTTGTTACACGTCCATGAAGGCAAATACTAATTTAAAACCATTTTTGCTTTTTCATTTTTGAGCTAAAATTCAACGTTTTAGAGCGATTAATGCAGTTTTTCCGGCTCATGCAAGACATCGACTGTAGTCTGCAGCAAAAACGACTGGGATTAGTGGAGATAAATAACTATAGTTCGTTACTGAAATACACATCTATCGGTGGTAAACCAAGGGAGTTTGAAAAAAAATCATAAATATTCTTATCAGGCTAGGATGGTCGGGAATCCCAATACCAATATGGGAAGACTGTTTAATTAAATGTCAGTAAACAAACTCACGCTAACCTTGTGACTCTATATCTATGAGTTCCTCTCCACTTTTCTTTCTTTCTTCAGATCGTCCTGACTGATAATTAGGAGATGAACCACTGGCAGCTATGCTTGACATAAACGCTGAAAAGAAAAAGACGTAATTTAAACGAAGTTCAGTTTCCAAGTGGAAGCAACCTTGAGCACAACGCTACTACAATCGTGGTACAAAGAAATAAAATTATTACGGAAATGAGTAAACTTTAGCACACAGTTTCATCAAAGAAAGCAAGTTTTTTTTATTGTATGGGCTAAGAAATTCACCATTCGCATTTGGTAATTTGCTTTTTAATTATGAGGATTTACTAATTAACACAGAGAAAGAACCCGAAAACCAGCCATCAAGCTTATAGTTACCTGCACAGGTTTCAGTCTCCAACTTTCCAAGAGCTGCTGTTGGGTCTCCTTTCTAGGTGTTCCCATAGATCACAGGCAGCCCAAGCTCATGATTTGTGGCTCTTACAAATCCTACGTAGATTACGTGATCGATTGCGTGATAGCGCGCGCTAGAGTCACCGTTTTCTCCACAAATTTTCCTTGTCATCTCACTATAATAGAGTTTGTATGTGTTGATTTCTTATCATGGTAAAAATAAAGGTAATGAAATAACATTTTGCAATAAATGTACCCCGAGTGTCCTATTCTTATGTCCTTGGGTATTCTCTGCTATTTTGGGCTAGTTTGGATCGGTTTTAGAGTTTTTGATTTTTGAGATCTCTCTCTATAATGAAATGACAAGGCTGCACAGTCCGTTGAGCACATCAAATCACTCGAACGGCAATAAAGCACTGTAAAATCGCTTCAATCCTCGCCAGACTCCACAAAAGGACGTACCGAATGTCTGTCTGTGTTTATTTCGGGGTGGAATTCCAAAATTTTACATTTTAGTCCTTGTAAACCACATATTTGTGGTATCAAAAACCGCTATTTGAAAACCCGCAGATGCTGGTAACTTAGTCCCGAGACAGCGGGATGTCCCGCGGATGGGAAATGCGCTCTGATTGGTTGGTCGGAGTCACGTGGGATTTGTCGTTGTCACATGGTGGGGTCGGACAAACCCCACATGATGACGACCAACCAATCAGAGCGCATTTCCCATCTGCGGGACGTCCCGCTGTCTCGGGACTAAGTTACCAGCATCTGCAGGTTTTCAAATAGCGGTTTTTGATACCACAAATATGTGGTTTACGAGGACTAAAATGTAAAATTGTGGAATTCCACCCCGAAATAAACGTAGACAGAGATTCTGTACGTCCATTTGTGGAGTCTGGCGACGATTGAAGTGATGTTAGTGTGTGTTTTTGCCCTTTGAGTGATTTGATGTGCTCAACGGACTGTGCAGCCTTGTCATTTCATTATAGAGAGAGATCTCAAAAATCAAAAGCGCTCTAAAACCGGTCCAAACTAGCCCAAAATAGCAGAGAATACCCAAGGACATAAGAAAAGGACACTCGAGGTACATTTATTGCAAAATGTTATTTCATTACCTTTATTTTACCACGATAAGAAATCAATGCAAACTCTATTGAGGGAGATGACAAGGAAAATTTCTGGATAAAAGGGTGACTCTAGCGCGCACTATCATGCAATCGATCTTGTGCGAGCAAACACGTAATCTACGTAGGACTTGTAAGAGCCACAAATCGTTAGCTTGGGCTGCCTGTGCGTAGATAAGCCGCACCCCCAATTTGGGTAAAAAGGTGCGTCTTATACACAGGTCTTAATTTAAAGTGCAGTATCCTATGAATACCACATGAAAACCTCATGGTTATTCATAGTGGTTTCATAGTCTTTTTATACGAAGACCCTATGAAGGTGGGGGATGTTCATGGGTATTTCATAGCTTTTTTTCATAGTGCTATGAACAAAGGCTATGAACCATAATTTGTCCCATTTCATAGTCTTGTTTCATAGGAAAACACCATGAATGTAATGAAAATCTTCAACCTATGAAAAACCTATGAAATATATTACCTATGAAATACCCTATGAAACTTAACTATGAAATATCTATGAAATACTTCCCATGAAATACCTATGAATTGATTTCATAACAATTACCTATGAAATATCCAGAGTTTCACAGGGTTTTCACAGACCGCTCCTATGAAATATGACTCTATGAACTGTTGTCCCGTTTCACAGGGACTTTTCATAGGCTTTTCCTATGAAAGTCTTTTATGTACAACCTATGAAATGTTTTGATCGTCAGTTTAAACCTATGAAATAGGACAGACATAGCTAAGGACTGTAGCATAGTAATTATTAGGTAATTAACAGATAAAAAAAATGATTGGATATAATTATTATAAATGAATAATACAACTTAGTAAATAGTTACATACAATCATTTATTATAATTTTTATAGCTATATAATTATAGATACAGTATGCTAGCTTTCATCTGAGAACATCCCAAATATATGGCATGCAAGTTTTCCACTTGAAATATTAAATTATTATAATATTATGCCTTTTAATTAAACTTGCAAAAAGCAAAGTCTCCTGCCCTTATACTTGTATGAGAAAAACTATACCGGTGATACATGTATGCGAAATAATATTTTGAAATGTATTGTATACCATGATCAACACATGAAAAGGGCACAAGAATCTTAAAAAAAAAAGTATAATTTTATCTTAATTATATATTATTCTAACTTATAATTCTGTGCACAGTATTAATTGTTTTGTAAACAATAAATATTAGAAACTTTGATATACTTCCTCTGATACGATATACATCCCCAGTGTCCCACACTGAAAAACAAAAAAACCCAGTAACTAATTAAACCTTATACCATAAAATTCTGACTATCACCTCTCCCTCTCCCCTGGTTATAAATTACACCAATCAATCTAGCGATGCACCTCACAGCCACTGTCAGGGTCACAAAATACTGGATGCGCATTATAAATTTAGATCACACTAGACTTACAAAATTGGGTGAAGATGAAGACAAAATGGAACCCACTTATGCAGGGGTTTCAATAGAAGGCGGCTACCGGCGATAAACCGCCGGTTACTTTGCTTCTTACCGCCGGCTACTTCACACACTCGTTTTTTTTGTTGTTGAGTGTTGAGTAAAGTTTACTAGGTAAACCTTACTGCCTCTAACGTCAGGACCGCCGGTTGCCTAAAAACTTATTGAAACCCCTGCTTATGGCTCTAAAATTAAGGAAATCCTACAGTTGTAAGGTACATGTAGACCTTGGATATAACAGATCTATGATATGCATAATCCTAATCTTAAACCTAATCTTTAGTTTATAGCTTGTTCCAGGAACTCTACCAACATTCTTGTAGTATTCAAGCAAAAAAATCACTTGTACAATCTCATTGATTTTCACTCAGAGCATTAATACATGTAGCTCTCCTGTGTAGACTTCTTCAGCTCAAGTTTTAGCTTTCTAGCTCTTTCTATATACTTTTCCCTACAAGAAACCAACAACATACAGAGACCCATCAATATTAAGTACATGTAACTTATAATCAGAAAGAATAGACTTACTGTGGTTTCCTAGTAATTATACTGACAAGTACCTATTTTATTGTGGTATATATACCACAGGCAGCCCAATCTCAAGATTTGTGTATTTATACGCTTACAAATATCGCTTGAATAGTTCATATTATAAATCCTTCCAAAACACGTATGTTAGACAAATAAATACACGACTTCACCCTACAATGTTTCAGTTGTGGTTATTCATACCTCTGAGCTCTTCTAGGGTCGTTTCCGCTGTTTTTTTCGAACCTCTTTCCCTCACCTCCTAATATAATGAAAAGGCTGGAAACAACCGACAAATATACGATGCATAACCTGTAATCTTTGCCACGAAAATCACACTTCGCTCACTCCAAATAACTCCAAACTACGGCAGGCCATAGAATGACAAATGAACTCATCCCTACCCCAATTTTAAGATCCAGCGATATCACAGTCTGGAGAAATCAAACAATTTGTCGCCCATTTTCAAGTCCTTCAAGGTTGGCAGCCAACGAAGTTGGATGGCGGAAGTGCAACCGTCAAAATTGCCTCGGTCTGGCGAAGCTATTAGCTGGATAACCGACAAATATACGATGCATAACCTGTAATCTTTGCCACAAAAATCACACTTCGCTCACTCCAAATAACTCAAAACTACGGTAGGACATAGAATGATAAATGAACTCATCCCAACCCGAATTTTAAGATCCAGCGATAGCACAGTCTGAAGAAATCAAACATTTTGTCGCCCATTTCCAAGTCCTTCGTCAGACCGAGGTTGTCTCCTAACTGGAAGGACTTGGAAATGGGCGACAAAATGTTCGATTTCTCCAGACTGTGGTATCGCTGGATCTTAAAATTGGGGTAGGGATGAGTTCATTTGTCATTCTATGTTCTACCGTAGTTTTGAGTTATTTGGAGTGAGCGAAGTGTGATTTTTGTGGCAAAGATTACAGGTTATGCATCGTATATTTGTCGGTTATCCAGCTAATAGCTTCGCCAGACCGAGGCAATTTTGACGGTTGTACTTCCGCAGTCCAACTTCGTTGGCTGCCAACCTCGAGGGACTTGGAAATGGGCGACAAATTGTTTGATTTCTCCAGACTGTGGTATCGCTGGATCTTAAAATTGGGGTAGGGATGAGTTCATTTGTCATTCTATGGCCTGCCGTAGTTTGGAGTTATTTCGAGTGAGCGAAGTGTGATTTTCGTGGCAAAGATTACAGGTTATGCATCGTATATTTGTCGGTTGTTTCCAGCCTTTTCATTATATTAGGAGGTGAGGGAAAGAGGTTCGAAAAAAACAGCGGAAACGACCCTAGAAGAGCTCAGAGGTATGAATAACCACAACTGAAACATTGTAGGGTGAAGTCGTGTATTTATTTGTCTAACATACGTGTTTTGGAAGGATTTATAATATGAAATATTCAAGCGATATTTGTAAGCGTATAAATACACAAATCTTGAGATTGGGCTGCCTGTGTATATACATGTACCTATTAACAAAGGGCTATTAATAATTACTATTACACACATATACACATTATAAGCCCCACTAGTACTCTCTTAAATAAGCCGAAGTAGGGCCAAAGTGAGGCAGTATGTGGAAAAACATCTGGGTATATTCATAACGGCATACATGAAGTACCTACCAAGAAACACGAACGTTGTCGTTTACATGTGAGCCAGTAAAGGCAAAGAGAAAAACCCTTTGCTATGGGGCAAGGGTGATCAAGGTACATGTACAACAACAGCAAAAATATTAAAACTTACATGATCATAGAGAGCGGTGCGCGGTGAGAACTTAAGATTCTAGAATAATTATTTACAACCTATTTGAACACAGACATATTTTGTAAACAGGCTCACTTGTTTCTCCTGGTTTTGAGGTACTGAATCAAATAATTTAGTGCTTATTCCAAATACTCAAATTATAGACTTCGAGTAGTGTCGAATCGAGGAATCGAGAACGTTTTGCGGGACACTGAAATCGGTTGTAAAGAGTAATCAACATGCTTTTCTGAGCGAAATTGAGAATGCTGTACTTACCTTCGATTCTTGAGGAATCGTGGAGATTGTTATAAAAGAAACAGAGTTTGATAACGCTAAAACCACAGCAACATAAAGACAGAGAGTTTGCAGCAAACAGATATGACGGTTGAAGTTCAGTATTTGAACGCCAAATTAATTGAAAGCGTGCATCGCTGATCGGATTGGTTACTAAACACGATACCTGATATTCCCCGCGACGTTATTGGTTGAAAGTATATTAATACCCGGATGTTTCCAAAGGTTAATTCGTAAGTTATAAACAAAGTCGTCCGTTCGCCATGATCATGACACGATGGAGAAACCGCCATCCATTTGCGCTGCTTTTTTATAAAAACATAGCATCAGGATGGCGATCAGTTGAAACTAAAAGTTACTAAATGGCAACAAAACAAGAACTCTTCAAACAAAACTTCCCAGAGTAGGAGGAACGCGATTGTTAGGAGATCGACAAACAGTTCCGATAATTTTCTTTTCGTGTTCATCCTGTGCATGTGGCGTATAGATGTTCCTGAGCATAAAGTGCTTCTTGGTTGGTAGAGAGACGATTCAAATTTCCTTGGAATAGATCTAGTGAACTCATCAGTCATTACTGTCGAACCAGCAGTTTCCCGGAAACCGTGTCCCGGTCCAGTTGAACTTGAAGTGCAAATATGAACTCAGACGAAGAAACAAAAAAATATTAATGAACAAAGACCTGGGTCTGCAGGTACGAATTATTAAAGAACGTACAATGTTATAATAATATTATTAAAAGTACCTTTGCAGTTAAGTTGAGTTAAATTTAATATTGTAATCAGCTAAAATAGGTTTTTGAACAACATAAAATGTGCCAGCTGGTACCATTGGTTTATCACTATCTTATCCAGCAACATTGATTTTTTTTTATCTTGAACTTGATGGTATTCATTTTAATACACACTATATATGCTGTCTCTATATGTACCCTGCGAGCAGAGGTTTCTCATCTCTTTGCCTGTCCAACCTCTGCTTCTAGGGTAGTTTATATGACTTACATTGTATACACACCACAGAAAACAAAATAACAATAAATGCCAGCCAAACTGGCCCGGTGAATATATTGTTGTACAATTACATGGAAAAAAGCTAGCTCATATCATCAGCCCAGGATCCTGGTACATGTACATTTGTATATTATCTGATCTTGCCCAAAGCCAATATTTATTCCAGTTTGTTGAGTCCTCCGTGTAATTTCGAAATTGATTTTTGACATGTTTCACCACCAAGTCTGGCCCTGGTTTTTCAAAGCCGGGTTAATGTTAATAACAACAACAGCTTTATTTGTACTCTAGATTAAATTAGATAAATGCACTAAAATAAGTAAAATAAATGTTTAGTGGAGGATATTGAATGTTAACTGAATATTCCGATTCTCTTTGTAAAAGGTGTCTTAATTCCTGCAATCTAGGATTTACAATTTTAATAGAAATGTACCACTTAGTTCTCAATTATCTAATAAGTTTTTAACTAAAAATCTGCATTAGTCAAGTTAAAATTTCAAACAAATGATTAATTGCACTTCGAATAACTGGTTGGACATGCTGGATCTTACCATACCTGTACATTTGTAATTAAACCATATTGATATAAAAATACTCACTTCATATATGTATCTCAATGGTTGTTTTTGAATTATATTGCAGAATTGCAGAATGAAATATATTTTGAGAATGATGGATCAAACAGTTGACATTATTAGGAACCGACATTAAATTATGAGGAACACCCGGATGAATCCAAAGAATGTCCCACATACATTTCTATGTAGATCAGGACATTGAATTTTATTTAGTGGCAGCTAGCACATAACCGAAGATTAGCTGAGCCTATAATTATACCAGCATGCAGAACCTGCTACAATGATTATATATTTTTGTACATGTAAATGTGTCTGATGGCCGTGGTGCACAAATTTTGTGGAGAAAACTTGTCACGAGACACAAGTTATCACTGATAGTTACATTATTTTTGTATAGAAGTCCTGTTAGAAACAGTTGTGTTCGTCATCACCAAGAGAACACTTAATTATTGGTTGAAGTTTCAATTTGTTCTATCAAGCCGGAGATGCATGTTTGGGTGTATGTTTCCTCTGGACATGGATCTGTCAGGTGGCAAACAAACTTTGCCTTGTGAAATCCACAACAATTTTGACCATGTGTTGGCTGGTAAGGGTGTTCATGAATGTTCTAGCTGCATGCGAATTTGGAAGCAAGTGATGTGCATAACTTTGTATACATTATGTATATCCTATGAAAAGATTTAGTAATTACACTAACTTACAGTTTTCATAGTATTTTCATAGTGCCTTAATTTCATACCCTCTTGTTATACTGATTTCATAGTCATTTCATAGGGTACTGCATTTTTCATAGGATGTGATTTCCCTTTATAAAATTTCATAGCCTTTGAATCTTTCATAGGTCTATGAAAATAAACCTTCATAGTGCTATGAAAATATTTCATGGGATATTTCATAGCTTGGCCTAATTTCATAGCCTTTTCATGTGGTCTTCATAGGATACTGCACTAGTAGTGTATAATAATCTAGCCAAAATAAATTTCGTTTCATTGACACTTTAAACACGGCTGAAAATGATTTGCAATTCGAATATTCGGGTTTCTTACACAGAGAACGCACCCGAAAACCAGCTATCAAGCTTAGTTACCTGCACAGGTTTCAGTCACCAACTTTCCAAGAGCTGCTGTTCTATCAACATCACTCGCCTTGTAATACACTCTTAGACGATTTGGTTGTTGTGGTTTGTGATTTTTATGTGTATCGAGCAACACTTGTCCACGCTGACCAATACTCTCATGATCAGCCCGCGTCGATGAACTGGTGAGCAGAAACCTAACGTGCTCCACATAACTCTTAAGTTGTCCTATCTGCAGCTCCAGATGTTCCTGTTGAGATCGATGTGTAGTTGTTTGTTTGTCTTGCATCTCGTCTATCTCTGCTGTCACTTCCGCTTTGTGTTCTGTTAACTTACGGATTGCTGCTTCAACTCTCTCGTTCACTTCCTTTCGAGCTGACTCCAACTGTTTTCGTATATCAGCTACCTCATTTTTTGAACTGGCCAGTTCACCTTGATAAGATGCGATTGCCTTCTTTACTCGCTCAACTTTCGCTTCGTCTTCTGCATTTTTCATTTGCGACATGTTTCTGTCTTACAAAAGTATTCCAATCGGTTGACACGGGCCGTTGTAAGAAATTTTGTACATCTTCCGACTGGAATTCCTGTATGTAGCAGAACAATTCGATGACTTCGTCTGTGTCCTTCTACATTGGTGTGGGAGGGAGGTAAACGAACCACACAAGACGTCTGCATCGGAGGCTACGCATTGGGCTAATCTCGTACCCAGATCCCACCCCATGTTTTCCTATCCAAAGAAGAATAACCGTGAGTAAATGGCAGATCTGGGTACGAGATTAGCATTGGGCTAGTCCAAAAAAAAACGTACCCCCCTGTTGAGGAACCTTGGATTTCCAGGGGAGCGTTGATTTTTCACGTGGATTTCCAGGGGAGGGGGTTGATTTTGAAGGTGGATTTCCAGGAGAGGGGGCTGTTTTTAACTCTGGATTTCCAGGGGAAGGGTACGTTTCTTTGGAATTCCAAGGGGTCAAGGCCTTTTAAAAATATGTGGAATTCCAGGGGAGGGGGTTTATTCAAGATGAAAATTCCATGGGGGTGTGTCATAATTTACTGTATTTTCGGAAATTCCAAGGGGAGCGGTAAAAAAAGGGTAATCCGAGGTTCCTCAACAGGGGGGTATGGACCCAGACGGCAACAACAACAACAACTTTATTTGTACCATGCGTTACATATGAAGTTTACGGTGATTAATTTACATAAATAAAAGTACGGGTACCTAGAATAACTGAAAAGCTAATCTCCACTGAACCCCTGCCCGATTTACGAATGTAATCGACAACTTCTACAAACAACAAGACGAAGACACGACTAACAAAATACAGAAACGTGTAACGACTTACGTGCAACGTATGTTGAACGCCTGCTACATAGACGATAAAACTAAACAGTACCTCATACGAACTAAGGTTAAACCAGGACGCTTCTACATTCTACCTAAAATACATAAAGCTGGTAACCCGGGACGTCCCATAGTTTCATCTAGCAGCCACCCTACAGAACGCATCTTACAATTCGTTGACTATCAAGTAGTATATGAACTGCCGGTCCTGGCCCACGTCGCATTTTTTGTTGTATTTTATGACATCTCACCCTTCAGGTTCGTTATCATAAAATACAACAAAAAATGCAACGTTGGCCAAAACACGGCAGTTCATATACTACTATAGTTTTATTTATCGTATTTATACGTTATATTGAATGATCGGTTTCTACCGCTTTTTCCGGATTGGAGCAGTTTTGTTGTACTATTTTTTTCCCCGTCGTATTTTCACATTTCAACATCTATTAAAGGAATGATTAGTTTACAGTATATCCACCCATGGTACTAACATACGTTCTCTACTTCACGATATTAACGTATGCTGTTATCTTAGTACGTATTAACACCACACAGATTAGACAAGTGCGTATAATTGAAGAACCTCAACGTAGACGTCACAACTAAGATACCAATTAGACATATAACGTATATAGGTATATTGCACGATGGTTGAGACAAGAACTTGTGATTGGTTAATGCGAGGAAAGACCACGAAATGTATAAGTAAGTGTTCAAAGACGTCAGAGTATTGCTATCAACATAACTTCCAGATAGGAAGAGGATGTGCTATATTCGTTCCATGTTTGACGTGCGGTCGAGGCTGTCGTACTGCTTACGAACTTTGTACAAAATGTGGTGCACCTCAACGCCGTACCATTCGCAATAAGAAGAACCTCGATAAGAAGCGAGCTAACGAGTCAGCGAATACCACGTGTTCGAATGTAGTAGAATCGGAGAAAGATCTAAATGTAGTGGAATCGGAAAAAGATCAAAATGTGGTGGACATTAACGATCTCGATAATGCATTGGATGACCTCTCAATCGGAGAGAAAGATCTAAATGCGGTAGAACCGGAGGATAAGTAGAAATCACGATACCAAAAAAAAGAAGAAAAGAATGAAGAGAAATTGTTATGCGACCTCTCTTCATTTTTTTCTTTTTTTTTTTAGACAAACGAACAATTGAACAATTGACAGGCATATGGTATACAACTAGTATGGATGATATTATCAGATTACTTAGTCCAGAAATTTGTGCAAGCCTACACATCAAACCATTGTCGCATATCAAACCATTGTTACATATTAACACCGGCGAAACATGTTCCGAATGTCTATGCCCGATGGAAATGCAAGGAACGGAATTCATATGTCCCACCTGTGGTCTTGTTTCCGAGACTGAATCATGTGAAGAAACGACTACCAATATTACTACTAGGTTACGCATAGTAGGGCAGGATAGCTTTCGGTATCAACATGATCTAGACCACACAATCCCAAAACAAAGCGACAACAAAGAATTGCAACTACGAACGATAATGCTAGAACTACGGGCATACAACACTATTTATGAACAAAATTACCACCTCTCGTTTCCCACAAATGTATTAGTAATCGTATCCGACGTATTCCTTCAAGTACGGAAAGCTTGTTTCAAACGTAGCTATGCAAAACGAACTATTTTAGCTGCTATACTTTATCAAGCATGTATACAATGTGGGTTCGTTAGATCTAAAGGAGAGGTCGCTCGTTTCATGCAACTAAACGATAAAAGCATATGTCGTGGAAATGTCTTTATACGTTCTCTACATGACGACGATAAGATCGATATAGATTTGAATACCGATCGAATAGCTCCTCACATTACGACTTTTGATAAACTCAACCCCCAAGGAGCACCTAAGAATGCCCAACAAATAGTCTACGAGATTGTTCATAAGGCAATAGAAAACAATATAGGTATCAGCTCCATACTTAGAACTAAAGTCGTTGGAGCGAGTTACGAGGTACTGCGTCGTTCAGGATCTCGTATGTCTCTTTTTGACGTTGTTAAATGGTGTGGTATATATAAGGGTTCGGTCGTGCGTTTTATCGATGAGTTGATTGCTTACAATTCCCACTTTGAGCCCATCTATACTAGACACGGTCTAACTAGCGATAGTGAAATACGCAAGAAGAAAAAATCCCGATAGAGGAAGGACTGGGGAAAAAACAACTTCAACGTGCTATGTACACAAATAGTTTTTATTGTATGTTAATTACGAAACCGGTCCTCGCCGGACCGCATTCCTGCATAATTCATACTGAATTACCAAACCGGCCCTCGCCGGACCGCATTCCTGCATAATTTATACTGAATTACCAAACCGGTCCTGCGAGGACCGCATTCCTGCATAATTACTTTCAAGGCGCCTTGAATCGGCCGTTTACGATTTAAACATCAAAATTCATCTCTAGGAAATTTCAAAAACGCACTATTACTCATGCAGGGAGGACAAGTAACACGATAGAAACATTTTTAAAATGATTCGCCGACCGCGAAAGAAGATATTCGACTCCGCCGTACATCCTACATTTGCGACAGCCTTGAATCGGCCGTTTACAATTTAAACATCAAAATTCATCTCTAGGAAATTTCAGAACACACTATTACTCATATAGGGAGGACAAGGAACACTATAGAAACATTCTTAAAATGATTCGCCGACTGCGAAAGAAGATATTCGACTCCGCCGTACATCCTACATTGTGACACGATTTAAACATGAAAATTCATCTCTAGAAAATTTCAAAAATACTATTACTAACGTAAAGAGGACAAGGAACACTATAGAAACATTCTTAAAATGATTCACAGACTGTGAACGAAGATATTCTACTCCACCGTACACCCTACATTGCGACATCTCTTCGAGTGGCATTTTACTCTTCGTTGGTCGACCGATCGCGAGTTCTTGCCCGATTAGTCACAGGCAAGTCTCAGCAATACTTAAAATGAATTATTCTCCGGTATATTTAGCTTTTCCCGTGTCTATGAACTCCCCAACTTGATCAAGGGCGCCATTTAAGTCTCTAACGAGCGTGAGAAACCTTCCTTGCTCCATGGGTAAACGATAATGACGAAAGGGATGGGCCGCGATCTCTATTATGCCAGCAATAACGCCCACGTGATAGATGTCATACTTCGTGCCGACCTCGTGGTCTATATGGCGCCACCGATACAACCTGCGTGCCGACCTCGTGGTCTATATGACGCTATCGATACCACCTGCGTGCCGTCCTCGTGGCTTATATTACGCCATCGATATCATAAGTATTGCGCCACCAACGGAAGTTTGCGTGCAAACCGGATGTCGGAATTAATTTATACTAAGATTGTAAAATCTACGCTGGGCAGAATCGACAGAAATTTGCATACGGACCAGACATCAGAATTAATTTATACTAAGATTATAAAGCCCACGCTGGTTATATTGATTCTTATCCCACTAGACTACCAAGTTTTGCTCTCATCTCCTTTCGTATCTCGGATCGAAGTTGTTCTACGTTTTTCGATCCTCTTTCTTGCCTGTTTTTTTGCCGTATTTCTAGTTTAAGCGTCTCATATTTCCTTTTCTCATCAATAACGCTTCCGAACTCAGCTTCTGAAATGTTACGATCGGATAGAGCTTTTGAGACTTTGACTTCCACAGAATTCGCCTTAGCTTTTGCTAACATAACAGTCTTTTCATGCTTCGAGACGTGAACGCCAAGTTTCTTACTAACAACAGCCATCGAAGCCGATATGGCGGCACACAGGAACCCCGCTGATCCTAACGAAATACCCACAGGTATCCCAACCCCCGTAAATGATGAACCTAACGCAAAAGCTGATAAAACGCCACTCAGGCTACCTGTGGCCACAGCAATCCCATGAACGATACCACGCGCTCGAGCATATTTTTTGCGAACGACTTCGTAGTGCTTTGCTTGTTGTTCTAGCTCAGCAAGCGTATCACAGATTTTTTGCAGTCTAAAACTCGATCCATTTATATCGCTAAGTTCCTTTATAGCTCCCGATGGATAGATACCTGGTGCTGTTGGAAACGGTTGAATCGAATCGCCATCCATTGTATATACATATGATTTACTCAAGCTTCAATACGAAACGTAGAGGCTGCTTGTTGAAGTCTATGAGATTGCCTTGCTCATCGCAAACTGTGAGGCGAATGTAGTTCCGTATCGTTCCTAGGGCTCGAATGGGTATGAGGGTTGGTGGAAAATAAGTTGTTTCACCAAAAACGTGTGATGTCGTTTTTAAAGTATGTAGGATTTTAGATGGCTTCCCATCAAGAAGTGAGAAATCTGAATCCACCACATCACAGTAGATATATATGTGATTAATATCTTTTGGCACCAGGACGTATTTTCCTTTATTGATAGTCACATAATCCGTCACATCTTCATTTACTTCGATACTAAACAAACCGCAGACATTCTTAGTGAACTGGATTGGTTTCTTGACCTTCATAAGCCAATATTTCCTAAATGGGTAGTCTATGAATTCTAAGTAACCAGCCTCAACTGCGGGATCGAAGTAGGTTATCAAAGTTTCTATCTTATAATGTCCCGGCTTAATTTCGTGTGGAAATGTCAAACTATTGGGGGTAATCCACTTAAAACCCCCCTTCTCAGCTAGGTTCCACCAATTATGACTAATAGTGACCTCAACTAGCGAAATATTATTGATAAGAATAGGGTTATCGAAGTAGACCGTATGGTCAGACGATGTGGTGGTGACATTTAATATAACCATTATGTGTTAAAGGTATGAACTACATACATAATTAGCTTTAACATGAGGAGGCACGGAGGTAATTTCAGCTATCATTATGAGGGTGGAGACGACGAGAGAGATGATGAGACCCCAACACAGAATGCTAATTTACGGTCAAAGGCTAAGAGAATAGCTAGTAGAGATAGAGAGAGAATAGCTGAGGAAGATAAGAAGGTCGCATCATTGAATGCCGATCTACTAGCGAAGTTCAAGAAAAGATACCCACATGCAGATTTTCACCAGTTCTATGCATCCACGGATATAGACGGCCCTGGCAAACATTCGACGGGTATTTGGTTTCGAGATGGGAATCATGGTTATGTGGTTTATGGTGATGATATCTCCAAACTACCTGCTACCATTCAAAAAAATATTAATAAAGCGTTGTGGGGGGTGGTCGATGGTTACCCACTTGCGTTGACACTAAATAAAAGTGCGAAATATCCCATCGCAGCAGTTCCTTTTCACGAAAAAGCACAAGATATCGATTTAACTAATCTATGGATATATGTCACACCTAAGAAAAACTTCGAAGCAGGTGTTCCGAACATATTCAAAGAGACTGTCATAAGGCATATGACAGCAAAGGAGTCCCACCATTGGTTACATGGTCCGGATTTCAAATATTGGCCTCAACAATTGAATTTCGCAACGTGGTGTGCGACTTCTGGATGTGGAGTGTCATTGTTTGATCCTACTTTCAAAACGTATCCACCTATCGTTCAAGGGTTTTTACGATTTCACGTATATTTCACGATACGAAGAATTCTACATGAACTTGGTGGTGCTCATGGAGTTCCTCTACCTGGTGACTCTTCTTTCAAGCAAATGCATAACCTCTATAGCGAACCGGCTCTTGAGAAATTATGCATCGAATTTGGTATATCTCGAACACCAGATTTCCGATGGCACGGAGGTAGGAATAACGGATTAGGAGACGTATTCCTTTTGTATGATGATGGTTTCAAAAACGTCCACGTAATCAGAGGTTACGATAAGGAAGCAGATAATTGGCCAAATCACAATAATTTATTTGCAGACAAAGGAGGTAAGAAGGATCAGGGCGATCTTGTGGCATTCATTCGGAACGATGAACATGAAGGAAAACAATATAATTGGTTTACGCCACCAATCGGTAAGGGATTAACGGATGCTGGATTAGGTAGATTGAATCGATCCGTTGAAGCTTTTGGATATTGCGTTCTAGCTGCTCAAAATGATCTTAACAGTTCCATCATAGGTAGTTTCAATGTCAAAGAAAAATTTAAGAGATTAGTCGAAGACGCTATTCTCGAAAATGGTTTAGTGGTAAGCTATAAAAACTATCTTACAGCTATACTACACACACATAAGAGATTAAACCTATCAACAGCTATAGGGGTACGATTACTACCGGGCAACCTCGAGTACTACCTCGGTAAGAAGGATGGTTATAAGAATCCAATCCCGCTCGCTACAGAAGGTACGGCGTTTGGCGTAAGCGATATTAATGCAGATATTCTCGAAACCAAGTCCCCACCAGATATGAAAGGGAAGAAACAAAAGAAACAATTACCACATCAAGTTCCACAACAAGTTCCACAACAAGTTCCACAACAAGTTACGCAACGAGTTTCACATAGCACCTTACTGGATCCTACTCCACAACATGAGACCGATCTAGTGATCGATGGTATCTATTGCAGGAGCTGGAATTGCCTGGGCGTTATTTCGTTAACGTCGTTTGTATCGCTCTATTGTGATCACCACCATAGCTACGATGAATAACCAAACGTTCTCCGCTAATACTCCTAGAGCTTTACCAGCCATAGTAAATATGAAATTCGCAATTGATCCAATCATTCCAGGTAGTATCTGTCCAAGTTTCTTTCCCATTTCCTTTAACAAATCACCCATCGTTTTTAATCCCTTCTTTACTGTATCTGCCACTTTGTCGATACCATCTTTTACTGGTTTCGGTACGGATTTCGATAGCTGGGAAACTATTACGCTAACGATAGCACCAATAGCAGTTACCACCGCAAGAACGGTCATTCCATACTTTCTGAAAATGTATTTAACCCTCTCACGTAGCGACGTACGTTCTAGCATAGCTTCTTCTTGACGTTCAAGTAATTCTCTTGCCTTATGGATGGATATTAACTCTTTCTTAGCCGTTTCTTTCTGAGCGTCGGTCGATTTGGAGTCTTCAAGAATAGATTCGTTATTTGCTTCCCGATCGGTGAGTTGTCGTTCTGCAAATAATACTTCATTGGTAGCTTCTTCATTATTTGGACCTAAAGCATCTTTGAGAGCTTTCCTCATCTTCACGCGTAATTTCCTATCATCATCATTACCGATGAATAGACGTTTAAAGGGTTCTTTGCTTCCAAGTTCGCGAACGGTAATGTTCCCATCTACTAAGGATATTTCTATATTATGCCGAACACCAGCATCCGGATATTGCCTCTTTACTATGTCAACCAGCATTTCTTTTACCGAATCTCGAATCGTTTGTTCGAATGTGAATCCTCGAAGTGGGTCACCTTCTATAGCGTAGTCATGCAAATTATCCATGGTAATTGTCTCACTACCTCCGGCTTCATCTTGATTGTCACTCAATAAGTAAGCCACGTATCTTTCATTTGCTTCTCGTTGTCGGTCTTCTTCATCTCGTTCTCCTCGGTTTTCTTCATCTGGTTCTCGTTCTTCGTATCTGTCGGTACTATCCTCAGGTCTCACATCAACGCCGCCCCCATCTTCCATATTGAACATAACTATATATCATGGTATATTCAACATGATATCATCGAAGTTAATTCCTAAGGAAGCACTAAGAGTGCAACTCGCACTCAAAGCTCAACGAACCTTATATAGAAAAACTTTCACACCATCATCTGCTAATCCGGGTGAGACGCTCTATGTGGAAATACCAACACTAGGAGAAGATATCGTATTAGTACCTGGTAGTTTAGCATTATTGGGTAATATCGTATTGTCTGGTGGACATGCTAATAATCGAGTCGTTGCAAATGTTGGATGTTGCTTAGTTATACATCGAGTTTGTAAGATAGGAGCTGAAATAGTAGAAGACATTGCTCGATCGGATCTATTACAAACATATTCCGATATCTATCTATCTACGCAAGAGAGAGAATCGAGAGTACAACAAGGTATCCAATCAGATAACACAAATAAGCTACGATCTAAGGCTGGTGATGCAGGTACTTCAGATGTTGGTGAGAATGCATTGTTAGCTGCATATGGTTCAAAATATAGAATTCCGTGAGACGTCGATATTCTTACACAACATGGAGTTCTATATCCACATGCACTAGAAGACACTATTTCATTCGAATTAACTCTAGCCCGCTCTATCGATATAATCGTTGGATCAGATTCGACAAAGATAGGTACGTACAAGCTTACCAACATCCAGTTAGAATACGAAGCAATCAAGAATGAAACGCTAGCTAGGAAGGCATTTCACGCATATGAAAAAGGTACTGCATTCCTATACGATCACGCAGTTCACTTTAAGACAGTACCTATTGCTAAGGCATCAGATACTTTGATATCTCAGAATATAAATGTTCCACGACGATCATTCGCTGGATTACTCTTTCTATTCGTAGATCCTCCCACCGCCGGCTCACGAGATAGCGAAGCATTCGTAAATCCTGATATTTCAAAGATAGAGATAGACGTAAATGGAGTTCCAAATAGGTTCTTTCCAGGAGGTATGTTAACACCAGATTTTTGGGAGTCCGCAAAAGGATGGTTTGCCACATCCAATACTTCCATGACTCCTACCAAATTTTACAATAACAGATTTGCCATCCTAGTCGATTGTCGTACAGCAAAAGATTCCTCTGCTCATGGTGATGGAATGGCACAAACTGGCGGTGGAAAAGATATCGATATTCGTATACATAGAACTGTAAAAGGAAGTGGAAACGTAAACATGCATATCTACGTCCTTGCAGATGCTCAGCTCAAGATATTGAACAGATCTTTAGATAGTATTACATACTGATGGATTCTCTCGTAGAACGTATTCCATTCAACTCACTCATAGTAGGTCCAACGAATTGTGGGAAGACTGCATTTCTCATAGAACAACTTCGTGGACCATTTCGTGGTAAGTTCGATTATATAGTATTAATTTGTCCTACGTATGCCCACAACAAAACATACCAGGGATTTGCTAATCGAGATACGCATTTTTATGTCATATCACCATCTCAGGATGCTATCGATACCACATTAAATATTTGTGCAACCTTTTGGTCAGGTACCAATACATTATTGATTCTCGATGATTGTGCCGCATCAAAAGATGTAAAACGAAGAACTGACAAACTAGTAGATTTAGCATTCTCTGCTCGACATATAGGACTATCTATTTGGGTACTATCCCAACAATTAACGAGTATATGTAAACCATTTCGTGAGAACGTAGCTATCGTAGTAGCATTTCATACGGCATCGGTTATAGATGGAAAGAGGATATTCGATGATTACGGAGGTTCACAAGAATGTAATGAATTACGAACGATACTTCGATCTCACAAGTTTGCTCGCATATGTTTTTGTTTGCGACATCCTTTTGCAGTAGTGTTAGAGATACCCGCACCTATAACATATTATCATGGATGAATACGTTAAAGAACTGGAAGGTGAGGATTTAACAGGTCCACCACCCAAATTGGAATTTTCAACCGAATTGGAGGATATCGAAGAATATCGGGAAGTACTTAAGACCTTAGCTGTATTGGGTAAAACGAAAGAATGTCTAGGACAGAATTTCTCCCTAACAGATATAACTAAACTATCTGAGAAGGACGTAAAACGTTTACATAGTAGATACCAGGCCGTAGTAGCAAGTCAAATAACAGTACACTTAGTAGATGGCGTACTACGTCAAGTTACTCGCGCAGTCTCATGCGTAGCTACACTAGACAACCAACAAGCACTGTTTAAGGATCTACAAGAAAACCAATTAGCCCGCCATCAGATATCTATGGTGGCTGGTCGATTAGCACTTAAACACGGTCGATTCGTAGCTCTAGCTAGTGTCTTGTTCAACGTAGCTGATCACATAGTCATGCCAGGGAATGAGGAGGATGACGAAGTCGACGAATATGAAGTGAATGCCCCAGAAAGAACAGTAGTACTTGAGGCATATTCATCATTAAAGAATCTTTAGTGTCACACACCTATTAAACCTTCGCAAGTAACTACTATATCAAATCGAGATGGAGGAACAGACGGATCAGATAACTGCGGAGACTCGAAAGAGAGAGATTACATGTGAAAGCGAATTACCTAAAGAAATCAATGTAGATGAAAAGTTGGACTACAAACATACCTACTATAGCAGTTATTGGTATGGGCGCTGTATTGTTTGGCGTATGCTATCAAATAACAGGATGCTGCTTAGTAAATGGTTGGGCGCTGTATTGTTTGGCGTATGCTATAAAATAACAGGATGCTGCTTAGTAAATGGTGCACTACGTCTAGCTACTCGCGCAGTAGCATACGTAGTTCCACTAGATGACCAACAAGCACTGGTTAAGGATCTACAAGAAGACCAACTAGTCCGCAATGAGATATATACTGCGGTTGGTCTATTAGCACTTAAAGCAGTTCGATTAGTGGCTCTAGCTAGTGCTTCGTTCCACGTAGCTGATCACATAGTCGTTTCTAGTACGCCTATTAAACATTCGTAAGTAACTACTATATCGAATCGAGATGGAGGAACAGACGGATCAGATAACTGCGAATCCACCAAAGACAACACCAACTAGAGTAAAAGATCCAAAGAGGGTTGCTGCTGGGAAAGCATTAGCACTAAGTAATAAACTTGCTAGAGAGGCTCAAAGGAGAGAGATTACACGTGAAAGTGAATTACCTAAAGAAATCAACGTAGATGAAGGTTGGATGAAAAATGTGTCTATCAATACTACGATCGCAGTTATTGGTACGGGTGCTGCATTAGTTGGCGTATACTATCAATACAGAAGACGTATAGATGACACTTCTAAGAACATTAGTCCTATACGACCAGCAAGTCCGATAGAGACTACGGTACCAGATATGGAGTAGCAATTAGAGACTAGAGATATACTATATATATATTAGGATGGATAAGGAATTGATGAAAACAGCGACCGATGCTGCTATAATAACTGGAATAGCTACTGGTATTGGTTGGATCGTAAAAAAGGCTACCAAGGAATCTATGCTTAGTGATCCTTCTATTTCTATCACAAATTACGTGAAGTGGACTGCTGTAATAGCTGGTAGCATATATGCAAAACGATATCTCGAGAAACAAAAGATCGTACCATAATGGTGACGGTAGCAGCTATTGGAATGTCTATTTTCGGAGCAGTTTTGAATGCAACGGCATTTACTGGTGGTGGAGTGCTTGCTAGGATGTTTGGTGGAAAAGATGAAACTGCTAATATAGAACGAGAGAGACATGATAGGGCAATGGAAAAATTCGATGTTGATAGGGAGGCTTATATCGAAAAACGTAAAGAATTGTCTGATTGGACGCATGAACAGGAAGTTGCTGAACGCGATTCTCATAATAATCAACTTGATAGTAACCTAGATTTCATAAAATCCGATAAGTTACGTCAGGCACTGAAACGACTCAAAGCAATGAAAGAACCTCGTTTCTCTGACTACTATCAACCATCTAACGCACATAAAACTAGTGAGTTGATCTATGTTGGTGGTGGAATGCTAGTCGCTGGATACGCTATTAGTCGATATTCCTTTTAAAAAACGAGAATTTTTACGATCGACGAGAAAAAAAAAAGAATAAGAACTAGTTGGTTAGATAAGTTCTTATTCCTTTTTTTCTTCTTGTTAAAGGTTAGAATACATAGATATATAATGGATGCTAAACTTGCGAATATCTTCTATGGTCCTATGGGCTATTGGAAAGGTTATGCTGCAATTAGCAAGTTATCGGTGGCTGCAAAGGTATCGGAAGACGTAGCTAAGGGTTGGTTAGAGAAACAAGCCATGTGGCAAATATATCTATCACCACCACGCTATATTCCACGACCACATTGGACTGTATCGAAGCCTAATGAAGTTCATCAAGCTGATTTGATATTTCTACCTCATGATAGACCTAGTCGTGGAAGGAAACTATATAAGTATGCTTTAGTGGTAATCGATGTAGCTTCTAGATATAAAGAGGCTGAACCCTTAGCATCGAAAGATAGTGGTGAAGTGTCTGCAGCATTTGATCGGATCTACAAACGTAGTCCACTAGAATGGCCAAAAACATTACAAGTAGATCCCGGTAGAGAATTCATGGGACGCATGTCTGAAACATTAGAACTACATGGTACTAAAGTCCAACGAGGTGAAGCCGGTCATCATAGGGCACAAAGTTTTGTTGAACGAGCAAATAGAACGATAGCTGAAAAATTATTTGGATATCAATATGCAAAAGAGATGGTACTTACATCTGAAGGATCGGATGCGCGTAGTAGAGAATGGGTATTGAGGCTTCCCGATGTTATCAAGGCTATGAACAATGAAGTTACTCGACTAACAGGTAATGAACCTTCAAATTCTGTAGAGGCACAGCAAGTCAACATCATAACTCCTACATATTCGCGCACCGTTGGATTGAAAGAAAAGCGGTTGCCATTCGATGTTCTAGTTCGATATCTCTATGCGCCTGGAGAATTGGAAGGTGGAGCTAAACGAGCAACTGATCCCGTGTGGAGTTTACAGACGTATATTATTTCGCGTAGTGTGATATCTTCAAACCAACCGGTTCTGTACTATTTGGAAAAAGATGCACCAAAGCGAGGGTTCGTGCGCGAAGAGCTACGAGTCGTTCCACCAAATACTGAACTACCACCAAAAGGAATTCTGTTCGTACCCAACCAATCTAAGATAGCAACTCGTAGATAAACTCATCCATTTCTAAGTTTTTGTGTCCATAGGCTAATGTATTGATTCCGTTTGCTGAAATCCAACGTTTAGAGTCGAATGGTGAGAGAGAGATCTTATTCATATGCATACCATACATCCTATGACCTTCACTTCGAAGCATATGCATTCCATGGCGAAATACTTTCTTATCTTGTAAGCACTCTTTGTATTGTTCGTGGCGAATACGATGTTTAACGACTGCCTTCTTGGTACCTTTGGCTTTCCGAATCTCGTCACCACCTACTTTCAAGATCGAGTATAGCTTCGATCGTAGTCCAACGTATTCAGCAATGGGAATACCTCCACATTCATCTTTCATTTTACCAAGTACTTTCTCGTTGGATATGTCATACAGAGGATGATCCTTGCTGTAGTTGCTAGTATCGTATAGATGCTTATTGGTGGTAATGTCTGTATAGATGTCTTCTGTTTCGATGTGAAGTAATAGACTATCAGTGTCAGTATATAGTAGATTACAACGTTGCCCATACTGCCGCTTGAGATCGCCGTAGTAGAAGTCGTACATCAGATGTTTCGAGAGATCTAGAATCGACATTCCGACATATACTGGACGGTTCAGTAGTAACTTACTTTTGTAATTGTGTACAGCAGCCAGATCGTTATCGAAGATCGTGGATCGGGCATAACTAGGCTTATTCAAGAGACGTTGTAGTTTGATTCCTTCTGAAGATCGCACTAGTTTGACATCTACGCGTTTTCGTAGATTTTCCATTGTCTTACCAAATACGCTATTGTTCATTAGTTTGTAGAGATCCTGCTCGAAAGGGCTATTCGCTTGTTTTCGTAGTTCTGTATTCATTCTTATGTATGGCTCCATCCATGGCGATTGGTTGAATCGTAGTGCTCTGTGAATCTTCGTTAAACGCATTCCGAGAGATAGATACAGTTGTAGATTGCTGTAGTGGAGCACATATCGTTCTTTATCGTATAGGTTAGGTACAAGTTTTTCCACTTTCAAAGATCCGTTGCCTTCGTATAGTTTCTCAAATAGATCGATTTGATAATCTGATAACTGACCCTTATTTACTTGCATTCTCTCGGGAGCTAGTGGATAGTCGTTGTGTAAGTCGTGAAGCTTTCGAGGATACTCAAGATCGACTTCGAGAATGTATCCCACGTCTGAATCGATTTCGCGTTGGGTAATTCGTTCTTCCGTTGGTGTACACCACTCAAATCCTCCCGTTGGTAGATATTGGCTCATGGCCCAACCATATAGATTGTTGGCGTCGAGGTATATTATATGGCTATTTGGCTTATCTGGATCGAAGTCGGGTACGTTTAGGTTGTTTGCTTTGGCATAACGATGCGATACCATAGATATCCCACCACGTAGACCTTTCTCGACGAATAGATGCATGTCATAGTCGGTTAATAATTCGAGTTCTACTCCGGTCTTCTTTAACAATGCATCCCACGAAAGTCCTGGACTCGTATAATAATGAGCTGGGTCCAATCCATAGTTTTGCATACATGTCGCGCGGAAGTTCTCGAACACGTCTGCTAAAAGAAGTACATCGGTTCGTAGGTAAAGGTCGTGGTAGTCTCCTAACGTTTTACAGCTGAATACCTCCCAAACTTTTAGTGCGTGTTCGTAGTCCTTGTCGGAGATGTCCTCTAGAGTTAGTTTACTATAGAATGCGTCTTTTGGTGGAAGAGAAGTCTCTGTAAATCTACCCCAAGAATCCATGTACTCGTACGGATAAACTCCTTTGCGTAGCAGCAACTTGTTTTTATCTGGGTCGGGTGTATAATTCGTAGTTTGTTGAAACGTATCTAGTGCTGAACTTGCTACCAATTTATCGAGAGAAGATAGTAGGAATTGTGCGCTATCTATGAACCGTAGGTTGCCGAGTGAGAATGAAACGTATTTCTCCATATTGTTTGGAATACAAGAGATCTTACCTGACGTCTTGGATATGGATTGCATCAATAGGTGAGAATCGTAGCCACGCAAATTGTGGAATACGACTGGGATAGTAGGAAAGATACGTAATTTGAGATTACATGCGCTGTGTGCGGCACCTCGAAACTCTCCTGTGATGTGGCAATGGTCGCGTACTCTATCTTTACCAAGAGGTTTATGGCAGATATGGCAAAGAATTGCTCTATTATGATCTCTCATGCTTTTTGGTGACATACGTAGTGATTTGGCAACTTGAGCTTTTATCTTCGCTTCTTCTTCTCGTATACATCGTAGAAAGCACTCGATAGTATCCTTACCTCGATATAATACATGTGGTTCGCTATGGCCACCAGAACGTACGACTACATAACAAAATCCACAAGGAATATGTTCTTCTGTTTTGAGCGTATTGCTTTTTTCTGGGTCTTGGGCAGGTCCTTCGATCTTAGTAGTTAAGGCCTCAAGATCCGCATAGATGACGTAGGAAACTTTTAGCTGTTTGTGAACGTTCTGAAACGAGACTTTGTTGTTCTCGTTGGTGGGCATCTCGATTCGAATGGCTCGGTCATTAATTCCGTTGCACTCTGGGGTGTGTTTTTCGAGGAGAGCTTCGGTACTATATCCATGTAGACATCTCTCGCAGAAGTGCTGTCTATGATCATGTTTTGTTTGATCGAATAGAAGGCGGTTGAAGTCCTTGATACAGCAATAATGTTGTAGACCACTATCTGGGCACTCTATTAGTAATAGGTTGACTCTTTTCGAGAAAGTCTCCTTCGAGATGTGATATACGATCAAACGCTTTTCCTTTGGGTCCCAACCATACACATTAATAGAGATATTGTTTTGCTTCTCTAAAAGTGGTATTTGTGATATTGGTGTTGGCGAGTCCACCCCCTTGGATTTCACCTTATCTTTTTGATACTTCGATGTCCTTTGGGGATGTTTTGCGGCTGGAAACAGTGCTACGCATATCGCCCAAAGTGCACAATGGTTATCATAGTTCTTCACATTGATCACGGCTTTCTTATCCGCTATTTCTTTAGGTAGTGGGAAATATGAACCTCCACGTAGTGGTTGATATCGAGCAATGTTCAACCATAGAATGTTGACTTTATCTATGGCCCAGTTTGATCCTCGACTGATCCACTTCTCAATGTAGTTATAGATCTGAGCATGTGCTTCTACTATTGCTCCACGGGTATCAGAACTGTTGGTCAGAACTGCTTGTGAACTCCGAAATGTGATTGTATCGTATACCGAACCCTCAGGGTTGTCGAGACGAAGAGTTATGTTCAAAGCTAATTGAACCTTAATACTATTTAGGGCTCGTAGCTCTTCATCGATCTTTTCGATAGTCTGCTTTCGCACGTCGGATAGGAAAGCAACTGGGTCTGCTTCTAGTGGATTACCATCTGGAATGTCCATCTTCCATCCTCGTAAATAGCCCTTAAGACCAGGTCCTTGAATGAATGTTAGTATATGATTAGCCATGGTATATTACTTATATTATCCTTCCTCTAATAGAGCTTCAAGTGCGTTGAGGTGGACTATGGTCTATAGTAGTAAATAATGATTATGACAATATATGTTACAATACCTAGTAGCAACACTCCTCTAATAGGGTGTTAGAATACAATAAATTCACTATAAACCAAGTGTTCGAACAATGTTAATATATGCTAGCCTTGATGTAATACCTATAACTACGATCCTTTAATGTGATGCATAAATACAATAAATGAACTATAGTAGTAAATAATACCTTATAAACACGTTTCTCTAATAGGGCGTTGAAATGTAAAAAATACGACGGGAAAAAAATAGTACAACAAAACTGCTCCAATCCGGAAAAGCGGTAGAAACCGATCATTCAATATAACGTATAAATACGATAAATAAAACTATAGTAGTATATGAACTGCCGTGTTTTGGCCAACGTTGCATTTTTTGTTGTATTTTATGATAACGAACCTGAAGGGTGAGATGTCATAAAATACAACAAAAAATGCGACGTGGGCCAGGACCGGCAGTTCATATACTACTTATCACATTAAATCCTTAGTTTTTCACACATTAAAGACACCACTGATTTCCTTAACAAACTTCTCAAACTTGGTAAACTACCGGCCTGATACCGCTATGGTTGTTACTCTTGGCGTTTCATCTTTATACACTAACATCCCACCTCAAGCATGTTAAGGCCTGGTTCATTTAACGGAAGATATATTTACTTTAAAAAATTTTTTCTGACAGAAATAACAGTTTAAACAAAATCTAATTACACAATTCGCTATTATCGCACTTCGGCCATCTTGGATTGAAAGCGAGGCTTCCGGGTTGTCGGTTACGTAGCGCTTACTATTTGCTCTGTTGTTGGTCGCGAGTTTGGATGAAAAAAACTACTTCATCTCCACTTCTGTAATTCCAATTGTACAAATAATAGTCAGAAAAGAAGATCTAGGGATTCTTTTCACATATTTGATTCCAATAAACAGCTCAGAAAGCGATGGAGTTTGAAAATACGCGGAGATGTCGACCCACACTTCAGACTTCGATAAATATCCAGAGGTAGACTTAGAGTGAGGAAAAAAGTGTCACAGGTTCCCTCAGACTCACAGCTAGCACCGGTCTCTACAGGTAAAATAAGAAGAGAGAAACCTCACCTAGCAGGGCGAATGGAACAGGTTAAGTTATTGTTCTCAATAAATATATATACACGTGCACCAGCCACCCTCTATTATTATATTTTGATAATTTTTAGTGCACATGGGACTATTTTCACGTTGATCGTTATTTTTCATTTTACGAATAAGACTTGTGTACTTTGCACACCACTAATAATAAATTGGCACTAATTTTGAAAGTGTCATGACCATCATATTAATGTTTTAATGTGTGAATAATAATTTTTATGTAAAATATATTATATATCATATGTATTTGTACTGAATCAAAGGGAAATATTTTGGGAGGTTTTATTAGAATGGTCATGGGTGTTATGCAATGATATTTATCACTGTCAAATTTCTGGTATGAAATGAAGGTTTATTTATTAGTTAATCTGGGATTTTCATGTGTGATTTTCTTAGTAATACCACGATCACCTCAGCTTTCTTTGTTTGTTCAGGGACATTTAAACTCTAAATTCCCTCATCAGCATGGATACTTGTTCTAATTTTCTCTCATTGACATGCAAGAATGAAAATTAGAAGGGCATGCATGCTGATGAGGGTTATGGCAGGTCATTATAAAAATTAGTCCCTAGCAGAGTGCATGAATGCCTGTCAACCCTGTACCCTACCTATTTTATGGCTCAAGAAAGGTCTTCTCTTCATTTGTCAAACCCGCTTCTTCCATACATGTGAGATAATTATACTTAAAACCACAAACATGACATGATTAAACTCTATGCGTGCTCCTGGAATATTTAGTCAGCCACATATTACATTTTATTTTTACATTTTACTTGACATTTTATTTATTCTTCACAAAATCAACACACTTGCAGGGTCCAGTTCAACCAATAGTGCTCAATCAAGCATAACAAAACGTTAAAAAAAAAAATGGTAACTTTAGTTTAGGCAGAGAAAACCTAAAGTCCTCTGAGATTAGTTTCATTAGTCAGTGATAATAGTATTACAAAGTAATAGCATGAAATTAGCTAGTGATTAAATTTCCCCTTGACCTTTGGGAGGATTTATGCAAATTCTCCCTAATCCCCCTCAGCCATAAATCCTCCCTCAGCTCTCGGGGGAAATTTGATAACTAATTTACCTTATGCCATGCCATTACTTATAATAATAATATTTTGGAGTTTGGACTGAGTTTACTTACCAGTAACCTGACTGTTAGGTCTATTCGATTTTATTAAACAGGGTTAAAAAAATCTGCTCTATCTGTGAATAAATTCAAATCGAGCTATCCTCCATAATTTCTGTGGCTTGGCTTGGGAAAGAAATAATATTAATTATAATAAATTGATAAAAATGATGTAAATGATGCTGGAGTACCCATCCAGCTAGCAGCTACATGTAGGTTAGAAAAAAACATAGTTGAATCATTGCAATGATTATGGCAGAAGAAAATATATTGTACAAAATGTTGTAATATACCAAAACAGACGACTGAGACAGTGTTGGGGTCTGGCAGTATTTAACATAATATAAATTATTATTACAATATATTTTAATATGTTACAATTTATTTACATGATTGAAATATAATATTAATAGTGATACAAAAGCTGGATGGTATATTATTAGTATGGCTGCTCCCCTAAAGCATGAGATAGTTGGTTTACAAAATAGTTACTACCGAGACATACAAGGCCTAACCCATTGGCTATATCCAGCCTGATGATAATTTTACAGTATTGCTCAACTAAAAGTAGGCTGTACCCTGCCAGACTCCAACCTGATCAGCTGATTCTGAATATCTAGATTAATATTCACTTCAATTATAAATTATGGAAATTAAAATAATTGTACAAAATTTGAAAACTAAAGTAAGGTGATTTAAAAACAATTAGGTAGTCATTGTTGCAATTTTTATTGCCATTATTAGCACTGTCATCAACATCAATATTGTTTTGCAATAATACCATCACCAGTACCATTTCCATTGTCACTATCATCATTGTACATGGTCAAATGACCCATATCTCAGTTTCTCTACAGGTAATTTTGGTCAATTTCCAAGTAGCCATTTGTTGATAATGGCCCAACATTGCAAGTCAGTAATACTGTCATTATCATCATCTTATTAACATACACTACCTGGTATACATATGATATATGTATCAGGAGCCATATTATGTATATATGATATAGTTACAGTACCAATGCAATGTTATCAGCCATCCATGCAAGTGAACCATTTTGGTTCATTGATAATGCATTTTCTCAAATCCTCATACAAACCTTCTAAAAACCTAACCCAAAATTTGCCAAAAACCCTAACCATTTCCAACCCAAATCATTCCTAGAACGAGTACACCCAAGGCCAAGCCCGGGGGGGACTCCCTTATGTGAGGGGTACATGGATGCTCGTCGTACCTTTTAGGGGTCAAAATCAGGAGTTTGGTACCACTTAGGGTATCCACCATCAAACACAGACATTTCTATGTAAAGCACGGTACCTTTTAGGGGTCGGGTGTCAATTGAACAAAAAAGCTGTTATCAATTTACATTTTTATTATCTTTTAGGGGTCAAAATAAGCTTGAGCCACGCCCATTTTAGTACCTCTTAGGAGTCAAATCGAAAATGTCCGACGAGCATCTCTACCCCTTTTATATGGGAGTCCCCCCCCCGGGGGCCAAGCTATAAAATTATGAAGGATTTTTCACAGGTTTTCAAGTGATCATTTGAAGTGGCAGGGTACACTGCAGTGAGGTTTCTCTCTTGATTTTTACGTGTAGAAAATGGACTTCTGCTATCTGTTAGTCTGGGGGAACCTGTCACACTTATTTAAGCGAAGAAGTATTTTATAATCAGATTTTTTTGTACTCACTGGATATTTTATCGATGTCTGAAGTATGGGTCGACATCTCCGCGTATTTTCAAACTCCATCGCTTTTAGAGCTGTTCATTGGAATCAAATATGTGAAAAGAATCCCTAGATCTTCTTTTCTGACTATTATTTGTACAATTGGAATTACAGAAGTGGAGATGAAGTAGCTTTTTCATCCAAACTCGCGACCAACAACAGAGCAAATAGTAAGCGCTACGTAACCGACAACCCGGAAGCCTCGCTTTCAATCCAAGATGGCCGAAGTGCGATAATAGCCCATAGTACTAATACCGACTTCCTTAAAGAATCCAAGTCATCCAAAATGCATTGCGCGCTCATGTTATTGTTTACATACGGGACATGGACCTTCCAACGGCTCGACTCGATCGAGCAATGGAGGTTTATAGAGACCCGGGAATTGATATTGTTCACTTCAAGTATTGTAGATAAAAGCAGGTGAAGATGAAAGTCGTCCTGGTCCTTCACACAATTGCTACGGCTCTCCAACTGCAGTTGCTTGTGCTCAGCCTGAGCGAAATGCTAACGAGCCATCACCAAACGCATTGGGAGAAATTATCTGACTCTCACTTCTGACCGAGTGGTAAGCATGTTTTTATTTGGAATATCGTACTTTAAATTTGAGTTAGTTATTATCTATTTTAAAAATAAACTTTCATACGAATAAACATTTGTAGGTTTGCTCCTGCAAGAACACCTGCAGCAGGAAGAAAGGTGCCAAAACAAAGGGTTGTTCATCGTGCAAAAGTGTTTCCCTAAAATGCTGTTACTGCAAATGCGGTACCAAAAGGCGGGATGCAAGAATAAAGTTAGCCTTAGTTATAAATCATAATCCAAATGCCTTTGCTCGACACCAGGAGCAAGTCGCAAATGCTGAGAGAAATAAAGGTGAGAAATGAAATGTGCTAATACTTTTTCTTCTGTTGTTTCGCGCGAGACTAGCTGCAACCAAAAATCGGAAACTTTGTGACGATGATCAGAAATGGGGTCAGTTGAATAGTCACTTGCATCGATTTTGCTTTAACTGTAAATAAATTCTAGAATGATATTTTTGAATCCACTCAAAATCTAATATTAAATTAACTTATTGGTATACGTTTTCCCCTTTATTTATACGTGTTTCTCTTCTATCTCACGGCATATAATTGTAGTTTTGTTTAATAGAAACTAGACTCGATAACCCCTTGGTTTATTCAGGTCCTGCCTACTCAGTAATTATTGTTTTTGTTTTGAGTGAAATAAACGTATATTGAATGTTGTACCTTTTACGAATGAAAACTACTGTCGAAAACTACTTCTGTTAATGCACCTATCAATGTTAAGCTCAGGGGGTGGGGTACGTTAGGTGGGGATTTGACAGGAAGGGCTACCCCGAGGGTGGGGATTTTGACATACGCTGCCTGCCTGCCCAGGGTGGGGTTATTTATAGGAAACATAAGGAAGACAGGGCAGATATTTGATATTTTTGACCAAACATGTTCTCCCGGGCTTAACATTGATAGGTGCATAGCAGGATTTCATTGTGCTGTAGTTTGCCCCACTCATACAAAATCTGTTCTAGGTCTATACAGACCCCATGGCACAAGTACACCATCCAGGTCGCTGGGGATTTATCATCTGGTTGACCGTGTGGTTCAAGCGAACTCTAGACTTCCACGAAGTTAATAGCCTTCAGAAGCAGTATATCTTTATCACCTTCTGGTAGTTCCCCACGGCATGCCATGACATGGAAATAATTTCCCATTGTTTTTGTCCTGCTGATCCAATCAAATCGGTTATGGACATGCCATAGTTTGTCCCACTCATCTGAAATCTGCTCTATTTAGTAACTGATCTGCCTAGATCGAGAAGTTCTAACATTAGTTTTTCGGACTAGATGTGGCATAAGGAGAAGAACCAGATTATTCAAGTAACTCATTTCGAAAGGCAGCCTACAGGCAATATTGCCTGTGGAAATATGGAAAACTGGGTTGAGCAAACCACAGAGTTCTACCATCCAGTGTGGTGCTCATGATCCGATAAGACTATCCACAACCAGGCAGGGCATACATTGGATACAACAATTACTTATCTACATATTTTTTAAAGGGGCTATATCACTAGGATTATTGGTCCACCATTATCATTGCTCCAGTTGGAAACATTTCAGGACATTTAAAGTGCAAGTAACATTTTAACACAGCATGAATTCTTTATGCTCAAATTCTATATTTTGTTATAGTTGAGTCTAAATTATTTTTCTTCAAAAGGCAGTCACAGTAATTAAACTAGGATAAAAGCTACCTGAATTGCAGGACTGTGTTGTCTCAGTGTCATAATTCAATCCTATGGGATGTTATTGTACCAGTTCTCTTGGGAGTTGATTCATCTGATGATGACATCACAGGATCCACCAAAAGTAATCACAATTAGTGATTATATGCCAAAAATATACCTTTTTTGTTAGAAAACCATAACAGTACAATAATAATTATACATGTACATTTTTTTAATAAGATGCTTTCATGATACCAAAATATTTCGAAACTAGTTACTTTTTTTGTGTGTTCATTATTGCAGACTGTTAAGGTCTCTATTAATTTCAAGCCTATCCCTCCCTCCCTCAGGCATTGATATTTTTGAATGAACCACCACCTTTGGTGTCAGCTAAGTTATGCAAATGCCCCACCATGTATAAAAATTGATGTAATTAAATACTCTGACAAACAAGACATTTTCATGATGCCATCACATACTACAACTACTTCGAATTTGTATCAGTCTTGGAACTCTCAAAGGAATTGATAAATTTGAAAGAGAAAAAAAAAATGATGCCATAATGAAAATGTGCTATTCTCCACCCTCTCTGACAAATGCCCCTGGGACAGGTGCCTAGGTATGTTTGGGGGGGGGGGGGGGGGGAGGACAGTACTGGTAACTCGTGCATTGCATTTATTAGGCAAGTTTAGTATTCGCAGACGAGCTGGACGAGGACTCGATGTGATTAACTTTCCTAAAAGCTATTCAGCAGAGCCTCCATTTATGTAGTAGTTAAAATATGAGCGGGAGATCTGTATGGGCATTTACAATGGCGAGCCGCTTCGGCGAGCCATTGTAAATGCCCATACAGATCGGACGCGAATATTTTATCTTACTTGTGAAATGAATAGATAACTAAAAGCCATTGATATGCACAACATAAAATTTTAACCTTTGATTTCTCCCACCCTGCTATCGATGTGGGATGAATTAGTTTCTCACAAAAACATATCCCACATCGAAGATGCAATGTGTATGCAATAAGAGAGCAGAGCGTAGCATGCAGAAAAACAGGTCCCACATGGAATAGATGGTGTGTACATAATAAGAGAGCAGATGTACTTTGTCATTTCACCCGTCCCGGGATAGGGGTAGTCAGTGATCGGTCGTGAGACTTCCCTCACTAGCTTAGCTAGTATTCTGTACCTGATACAGAATACTACTAGAGCTATAACGGACCATGGGGTCTGTATCACGGACCATGGTTTCTGTATCACGGACCATGGTGTCTGTATCGCGGACCATGGGGTCTTTATATCGATACAGAACCTGATGTTTTATTAATCAGGTTTCTACGTGGGTATACAGAGGCGATCATGTGGTGTCATTCAGCACATGGGATTGGCTAGTAGCCTTATGAATTATTAATGAATTTTACAACTAGCATTGTAAAATTCATTAATAATTCATAAGGCTACTAGCCAATCCCATGTGCTGAATGACACCACATGATCGCCTCTGTATACCCACGTAGAAACCTGATTAATAAAACATCAGGTTCTGTATCGATATAAAGACCCCATGGTCCGCGATACAGACACCATGGTCCGTGATACAGAAACCATGGTCCGTGATACAGACCCCATGGTCCGTTATAGCTCTAGTAGTATTCTGTATCAGGTACAGAATACTAGCTAAGCTAGTGAGGGAAGTCTCACGACCGATCACTGACTACCCCTATCCCGGGACGGGTGAAATGACAAAGTACATCTGCTCTCTTATTATGTACACACCATCTATTCCATGTGGGACCTGTTTTTCTGCATGCTACGCTCTGCTCTCTTATTGCATACACATTGCATCTTCGATGTGGGATATGTTTTTGTGAGAAACTAATTCATCCCACATCGATAGCAGGGTGGGAGAAATCAAAGGTTAAAATTTTATGTTGTGCATATCAATGGCTTTTAGTTATCTATTCATTTCACAAGTAAGATAAAATATTCGCGTCCGATCTGTATGGGCATTTACAATGGCTCGCCGAAGCGGCTCGCCATTGTAAATGCCCATACAGATCTCCCGCTCATATTTTAACTACTACTTCCAGCTCATCTGTGAGAATACAAAACTAGCTTATTGAAACCACAGTAGATCTCAGATTCCTTATCCTTGTATTAGAATTAGTTGAACATCAAAAGGCATGCTAGTATGAATGGAAATTGAGTATAGCACAAACAATATTTCAATGTATTATTGTAATCTCTCAAAACTTCTGTATATAGACAATGATGGTGGTCCTAGCACTAGGGACAACCTCTCTACTATACCAGGCCCATACATGTATTATGTTCATTTAACCTTGTCTGTAAATGCAATTGGACTCTATATAAATTTTTGTAATCAACTTTTCAATTATTTACTGTTACTCTGTTTAACACTAGTTTCCCCCTTTTATTAACCACACAATAATTATTAGGACTTCAGTCTCAGTCCATACTCAGTACCAGTTGTTATCAGTACCAACCAACAAACTTGGACAAAATAGGTTGGCACATCCATTTGAGATTAAAACACAAGAAAATTATTACCCTTTTCCTTATAATTATACCCATCCCCTGGCTCAATGTTGATGTTTTCTAGTTATGCACAATAAGCTGAATATAAAAATTGCCCTTTCAACATTGAATGAACAGGGAGGTCCAGAATACAAAACACATTTGTCCAAGATTGTACACATAGCTTATTCCTTGTGATTTTTATTTTAGTTTTTAAATTCTGTTGCGTAATCTAAAAAGCAATTACTCAAGTTATGTAGTTCATGGCCTTGTTTGGAGGCTTCCAATAAAAACATAAAATGTATTAGGAACACAGTGTTAAATGAAAAGTTACATTTATCAGGGCTCGAAATTAAGAAAAAAAAGGAGGCGTAATTTTACGCCCAGCTTAAAAATTTTAGGCGTAATTCTCCAAAATTTAGGCGTAATGTAATGTAAACTATTTTCCCGTGCGAAACAAGTTGTTTTGCATGACAAGACTATAGGAGATGTCAAACTTTGACATTTTGCGGTTTAAAGTTCAGACTTCACACGCCAAACGTCGCCGCGTAATTAGTAAACTATGCGTTTCAAACTTGAAACAACAGACAAAAAAGTTTACACTAAACGCTTGCTTGCAAATGGTAGTAATTTTTCAAAAAAATCAGATAGTTTTAGAGATTTGGAAATAAGACTTGTCTTCCGATAATTTTTACCTTTGTAAGAGGATCTAGGCGTAATTTTACGCCTAAGTGGAAAACGTTAGGCGTAAAACGAAAAAATCTAGGCGTATTTACGCCCGTATCGGGCGCAATTTCGAGCCCTGTTTATGTAAAAATATTGTCAAAAGCTGTAATTTTGAAAAGCATTGGGATTAGCTACAGTCACCCAGATGAGAAACAAAATATGGACTGCCAACCAGTGTGCAATTCCAGTGCATTCTCAGTGGACCAGTATAAGAAATATATATCATTCAAAAACACATTAATGACATTTTGACCAATCAGATGAAGCAACTAAGCCATGTAGTGTTTTATTGGGTATAAAGGAGGATGCACTAGGGCCTTTATATACCACTAGGGTCTCATGTATACACAGATACATGGTCAAATGCATGAGCAATACAGTGAAATTGAAAGACCTTTCAATCTTCCCTTTCTGAAACTGCCACCAGAGAAATATCACGCTGGGATCCTTTTGCATCACTCTTCAATGGTGTGGACTGAAAGTGTTGGCGTTTACCTAAATTTAAATAGCAACCATTTAAAGTTTAGTATGGCATGTATTTAAAAAAGAAACAATGCAATTTATCAAAGCGGAGAGGGTCAGTCTATATATGCCAGGGAGACGGAAAGATGTCCAGAAAAAAACTAGGGAGGAGGAAGAAAAATTATGGGATTACATTATGTTCTTGGGCTTGGGAGAAATGTTTAAAACTCACTAGGGAGGAGGGAGAAAAAATCGAAAACTAGGTCTAGGGATGAGTTATCACACCCGAAATTTTCAACAAGCAATCGAATTCAACACTTACTTGATGTACATGTATTGTAGGCTGTTGGTGTTGCTCGAGCTAGGGTTCCTTGTTGAAACCTTTTGCATCGGCAACTCGGCGAACTCTGGAGGAGTAAAATGTCATCATATTCGCTATTTGAAAGGCATTTTATCCCAAAACTTTCCTTTCTCTGGTTCTATAGCACATACGTGGAGCGATTCCTTTCTCCTCCTTGCACTTTTTCGGCCTCTGGTATGGCGATTGAAGTGCCTGCCGTTCTTCACGTACTAAGGCCGTATTTTAGTTGAAAATATAGTCTAACTACGACTAAAACTTTAAAATAATAACATACACACGAAGACTGATAATTCTGAAAAACAACTTGATGATACAATTGACTTTAACGTAAACACTTAGGCCGATGGAAACAGATTTTCCTCTTATACTGCTAAACTCCCTATATGGCCGCCATTTATCCTGGCATACAAAATGGCGGTTTCGCACTTGTGAGCGCGCAATGCATTTTGGATGACTTGGATTCTTTAAATTTGTTAAGTGGATCTGTGGATGGTTGTCGTATCACGTGATCGATGACGTCATAATTATATAAAATCGTTTAAGTTAAATGCGGCTGCGACGATAACATATGAATATAAAGTAACCCTGCTAAAACCTTAACCAAATATATCCACTCATCATCCTAGCTGTTTTAAACTCGGAGCCGCGTTTTTGATTTACTGATTTCGTGTTCTAAGTCACGTGACAGACCACGTGACACGTTTTACTACACACAAACCACTTAAAGACCCAGGGTCGACCATCACGCATAGCGCGCCTCACACTTCCGAGCCGCCATTTTGTGAGAGTCGAAAAGTCCAATATTTAGAGCGAAGTGAGAAATCCGTTTCCATCGCCTGTTTTCCTTCCTCTAACTTTCGAATAACGTTCATTTTTACTTTCTTTATTTATAACTTAACATTTTGACAGCTATTTTTACCCAAAAAAATATTTAGATCAGTATTATTTTGAGTGAACCGTCTTGCGTTCTGGTGCGAGATAAGATCCGGTATTTCAGTCAAGAATGGAAAGTCCGCGTTTACCAGGCAACGCTCGATACATAATACACGAGCAATTCGCGCGCCAATCTAATCAAAATTTCAAGCATGTAACGCGGGCTCATTTTGTGAAGTAATTTATGCGTGCGCTATTATTTCATTCTTTCGCGCGAAAAGCGATTGCCATCCGCGTATCGGTTTGTAGTTATATATAGAGTTTTTCTTTACGAAATAAAGGTAAATGTGTGATATGTCAAACATTAAGTAGCTCTAGGTTCATATATTTATCAACGTTTCCTGTCGAGCAGCTGTACTTGAAAAAGGAGCGCTTTGGCGATGTTTAGTTGTTTCGATCGCTCGGAAATAATCTTAGACTTCAGTCATTTTGTCGATTATCTCGGTCAGTAAAACGCAAATTGTAGGGCTAAGGTAACCGAGTTTTGGTGTAAGGAGAAGTCTACGGAACGGAGTTTGAGGAGATGGATCATCTTGGTACCAGTATGTCGGCAGCAGTTGAAGTGGTCGTCATTTATACCTCCAGAAAAAATGGTGATTTTTAGTTTTCTTGATGTATTTGTAGATCTGGTACAGTGGTTGTTATAAAACATGCACAGCATTATATATCTTGATTGTGTTGGGAAAGAAATGGTAAATATTCTTTCCCTGACTCTTCATATTTTGTCTAAAGATACTCTTGGAGTAACATACCACAAACTGTTACACAAAAGCAATGAAAGGTTTGGAGTAGTTGTGTTTTTGGAAAAGAGAAATGATTTTATGAAAGTCTAAAAAATATTTCATTCAAAAGGTTCCATGAAAATTAATTGTAACTAAATTTTTGAGAATGACTGATATCAAAGAAGTTATTTCAAAGACAGAAATAGCTATAAAATTTGACTGACTTTGAAAGAACTTCAGTTTAAATGACAAGGGTGCTTCCACTGATATATCCCAAATAACAGCCATCAACATTCGAGTTTACTAATTTGTGGTGACAAAGGCATTTACATCAACAAAACTCCTCCTACAGTTTAATAATACAAAGAAACATCAGTCTATAAATAGAGCTATAAACTACTGGGAACTTTTGAAGGACTTCTTGTCCTATAATTAAACTTCCATGCCCCACTCCGGCTTGCCAGCAACTTTTAATTTCAGCAAAATTAGTACAAGAAAGCCCTCAAGACCTGTAGAAATAAAACCAAAAACTACCTTAAATGCATCTAGATTCAAACAATAAAATTCAAAGACTTTTGTGCAAGTATTTCAAACAGATCTTGAGACCAACAACACAATCTGAATCAACTGAATATTTTTGTTGTCAGCAAATGCTGTTTTAGTGGAGACTATAGCCTGGCTACTTGGTCTCACTTGGCCTTTTTAATCTCTTCAAGCTATCAGATGTGCCTTAAGGTATACCTCATGCTCCTCTAATTTTTCAAAAATATCAAAATAAGAATGTACCTGAACAAAAGCTTGAAACTCTAATGGCAAGAGACTTTGATTAGCCACTATAGTTGTTCAGTTCAAGGATTGTTAAACTTAAGTGTTTTTTAATCCTGTTCACAGGGTCACATAGCTCTAATGGCCTAGGTCTAAATAATTGAATGCAGTTGGTGTATATATGCCACCATTCAAGAAAAAGAAGCTCAGAAGTCACTATAAACTGCTCAGTAGCAGTAGCTTCACAGCAATCCCAGTGCCAAATCTGAAGAAAACAGAGGAAATGTTCCAAATAGAGCAACTTAAGTCATCTTTTTAAGTGGATATCCCTGGCACAAGTGTAAACAAGCCAATGCTTCCTTTAAAAAAATGTTTATTGCTTAAAGGGATACCCGAGTGAAAAACACATTTTGGCTCAAAAGAATCTTCAACATGTTCTTTGTTCAGAAAATGTATTAAAATTTGATCAAACGTTTTTAGTATTAAGAACGAGCACCTCAAAGTTGGCCCCGCGAAGACATGGGCGCCGCCATCTTTGTTTGCATTTACGGAAGTGACGTCACTTCGTCCCACCAGCGTATGCGGCTACTTGTCTTTGTATGATTTTCACACGCTCGGAATTAAAGTGGATATATTTTCATCGAGATTGCAGAGGAATTCTTACAGAAACCGGAATTATGATGAAGACGACATTATGAGAAACGTTCAGAAGACTGGGAGGAGGAAGAAAAGCATTGGGAAGGCGAGAAATTATCAGACGAACAACAAGGTCTCGTAACTGCCATTTAATAACAGCAAAACAACATGGCTTAAAAGACTCGAGTGACTTCTGAATAAGTATAAGAACTACAATGTATGTGAGGTACAGTTAAGGCGTTTATCATCCTAAAAACACCTAATAAGTGAGAGAGTAGAACGCTGGTGGGACGAAGTGACGTCACTTCCGTAAATGCAAACAAAGATGGCGGCGCCCATGTCTTCGCGGGGCCAACTTTGAGGTGCTCGTTCTTAATACTAAAAACGTTTGATCAAATTTTAATACATTTTCTGAACAAAGAACATGTTGAAGATTCTTTTGAGCCCCAATGTGTTTTTCACTCGGGTATCCCTTTAAAGAATAGCAAAATTTAAAAATACATACAAAGACTGTACTAAATGTTAAAGTGATTTTCATAAACCTGTGAAACAATTATTGCTTGTTAACATCTAATAGTCAAATATACATAAAAGAAAACAATAGAATTAGCATTTAATAGTACTAAATATTCTAGTATCTGTTTCACAGGTTTATGGAAATCACTCTATAATACACGGATATTGTTAAGAATACTCAATACTCGGATAAAACAATCTTTCTAAAACCAATATAGCTGAATTTTGATTTGAATCTTTTCATTTTAATATAGTTTCATATCAACATACATCATGTAAATGTAGCTTATTTTCATCATTACAATTTGTTTTATTGCCCAAGAGCATGCAGGTGTACCAATTGTGTTCATGCAGCGAAATCTACCCTGCGAGCAGAGGTTTCTCATCTCTTTGCCTTTCCTGTCCGCCGAAAGAAAGGGAAAGGCAAAGAGATGAGAAACCTCTGCTCGCAGGGTAAGCGAAATCAAATCATAACAAATTTGGCTGGCGGTTATTTTTTTTTGTAAACTGACACGCCAAATAGTAAGAATTTGTTGTTTAGCTTTCAACAAAATTAATGAATGAGACACTAAAAACACTAAATATCACAATCAGCGCAGCTACCAAAATTAAGTAATATTTACAATGTCTGTGGCATAAATCGCGCGTGTAAAACTCATAAACACAAGCAAATGATAATTTGCATATTACAGAATTTAAAAGAAACTAACATGATCTGAAGAGGGCCTCATACCTGTTCAGAAATGATGAAATATTCTGGTGTTAGCCATCAGCAACGATAATCCGACTACAACAATGCTGCCCAGTGTGTAAAGTAAAATATTTTTTTACATATGTTAAAATGGTTCTCCTTACAGTTTTCCTTCCACAAAGCCACAATATAGTGACATTTATAGAACAATGCTAAAGTTGTTAATAACGAAATTCAGTCGAATTAAATTCCAGTGTGAAGCAGTCTCTAAAGAACGTTACCAAAACAGAATAGCTTTCAGTTTTGTCTCACAACCCTTCCTCAAGCTATCCATCGTATTGCCTACGAAATCGAAACACTTTCTAGCCAGCACTTCGTACTTGGATACTCTGTTGTATTGAAAACGCCTGAAAATGAAGTACCTTTCATCACAGAAGTTTTAATCCAGAAAAAGGTTATCTTCTCCATCAGATCAGAAAAGAGTCCCAACTTCATCTGATTCCTCTGAAGAATGGTGAGAATACGAAATTCTGAGAGTGGTTCTTCTTGTAGTTCAGCTGTTATTCAAAAGTCAAAATCTCCCGTGTTAGTTCATGTTAATTTCGACGTTAACCTTCGTGACAACTTTTCATTGCAAATAACCAACTCAGTTAAGGCTATGAAGATCCGATAAATGTGGCTAAAGTAGGTTGAAAGTGTGATACAAACTTCGCCAGTGAAAGTTAACTTTCTCCTCCTTTTGATCGCGCACATGCGACGAACACAATCCAGACGTTGCCACGAACGCTCCGCGAACAATTATATCCTCTGGGGGTGGTGATAGAATCGAATATATAATGCGCATGTCTAAACACTAGACATAACTTCCAAAGGCCAGATTTATGGCGGGCTCACATTGAGATTAGTTTGTGAAGGAACCATGCTAGCGAATTGCTCGTGAATACTTCGGTCGTCTGTATTTTAACTCTGGAACATAAGGAAGGACAATCTTGGCAACTAGCGTATTCGCAGAGTATATTTCTTCAAGCTCCTCAAAGAAGAATTATTCAAATCAAACCAGGTCCAAGCCCAAGGACAAGGTGAGAAATGACTTGGAGTCAATTTGTTTTGCGTAAAATAACCATATCCATAGTTGGGTGAAATAAGCTTACCTTGGGTTATTTACAGTGAAAAGGTCCTATTTGCTCGTTTTATTTCAGGCACAGACGAAGAGCAAGGTGAGGACAATAAATCGAGACACCATTTCGACTATGATTATGATTATGAAGTCGCAGATGAATAGGAATTTGAAGGTAAAGAATGGTCGTAACAATTAATTTCAATAGTATGATGTTGAAATGTGCACCGAAAAGAATGGCATTTGAGCAATTAAAAATGTGTTATGAATTTGATGACCTACCAAGAATATTAAAGTACAATATTTTTATTGGACAACATGCTATATTGAATTCAAGGGAAACCAATTTGCTACCACAACCTGCAATTGCAGTTATCTTTATAAGCATCCCACTTCTACTGTAAGCTTTCCAGGCTTATACTTATTCTTCCCCCTTGTAAACTAGTTTCCTCAACATTCCATGCCCCCTCTAATAATGATTTGTTCTGCAGAACTTTCTCTAAAACTAAACTTTATATTTCATGGCTACAGGTACCCCTACATTGTATTTCATGAAAATTATCCTTGCTGCTGTTGATCACAACATACGGTCATACATCTCTTCTGCAAGCCTGTGGAGACCAAGTCTGGACACGGGAAGTTTTCAAAAAGAACCCAGAAGTACCATGCAGAAGTGAAGGAGGAGAAAATATATACATACATGTATGCCTACTTCTCCTACATGACTGCTCAAATGCTGTAAGAATGGAAACAGTTTGATGGCAATTTCTCTCGGCAGTCTGATGAAGATAACTTCAACTCAAAGGACATTGCTCCAACAATAGACTGATTTATGTACTGATCAAATCGAAACATTGCCTAAAATGACAGTGGTATCAGGCATTTGAACAACATATTTGAACAACCCAACAATTCAAATGCCAGGGGGGAGGGAAAGATATGTTGATGTTTCAATTTGATCAGTACATTACATGTAGCTTGTACATTTGTTGTCCCAATTCAAATAATGCGACAGCTCGCTAGGGATTCAGTGCTTTGTCTTCCAATCAGAGAAATTTATACATTTCCAATTTGGATACAGAAAAACAAGAAAACATTACTGAAGGGACAATATTCAGGTAATCTGAATTGGGACAACAAATTAAATGTACTTGCTAAATCGGTCGATTGGAAGTTGTCTGGGTGGTGGTAGTCTTGCAAAATACTGTTGCTGGTGACTGACATTTTGATTACCCAGCTGATGGTCAGCCTTATATTATTAGAAGAGAAGTACCATGTGAATGTTCTGATATGCTTTTTTCAAACTTTTTCAACAGAGGACGGTAAAGATTAAAGTGGATTACAAAAGCTTATTTTAGGAACTTAAAAGTAGTATTTTTCATTCACTCGAACTAATTGCCAAATATAACTGGCGTACTACTAGTTATGTTGTCTTTCATCATGAGAAAGTTCATTATTAGGGGGTTGATGGAGCCCCTTGAATCAAAGATGTATGTTGTTTACCTGGGGGACCTAGTTTCTTATAAGTTGTATCCCTAACTTTGACTACCTCAGTGACTGATTTGAAGTCAAAATGTTTGTTGGAAAACTCGATTATAAACAAGGGAAATGCCTGTTCTTTTAGTGAACAATAGGTCTATCAATGTTGCAACAACCACTTTGTAAAAATCCAAGATGAAGAAAAATAAAGCTTTTTTCTTGAAATTACAAGTAACAAGGTTCCTTCAATACATGTTGGCTAATAGAGGACTAATAGAATACTTGGGTAATTTTAAAATAAGTAAAAACAAGATGGCAAAGAAATACTTCATACTTTTTTGGCAGAAATAATAATTGGCATAGAAGTACTTGGCTGTAAGCCAACCACTAACTATTTCCACTTTGCATACCAACTAGACATGACCTAGTTTGGGCTCTAGATTTAAGTTTTCTTTGATTATTACTGTATTTGTTGAAGTGAGACCCTGGGTGTTTCAAGTTGCAAAATTGCATTTACCCATATGTCGATCAAACGAGTCTTGTCTCATACAAAGCTTTAACCAGGCTTAATTACCTTTTGATTGATGGTCAGCTAAATACAATTTTTCTAACTTCCAAGGTATCACTTCATTGAAAACAGTAATAAGAGCTAATGAATAATAATTATTATACAGACCAATATGTCATGATTTGCTAAATTCTATAATACTTCAGAGGATGAAGCACATTAGCCTCTCCCCCATTCATTTTTGGGGCATTGCACATTCTCACCCCACAACGCCTGCTTGTCTGCGATGGACATTACTTTCTCAATGTTTGACCAATCAGAATTAGCTTTCCACAAAGTCAGTTGACCTTCACCTTGGCCACAAGATTGTACAACAAAAAGAAAATAGCTACCCTTGAAGCATTTAGGAATGGCAGCAATGATGTACTTCATTCAAGATCACAAGTTAAAATAAATTATTCTTATTCCCAGGGGTGTAGGCAGGATTTTTCCAGGGGGGTCCCAACACAAATGTTGGACTGAGGTGCTTATCTCTAAGGGCATGTTATTAATAATTATTATTATTCAATAATTTAACAAAGGGGGACCAAGGGCATCCCCTTGCTATGCCCCTGATTCCTATGCAAAATACAATTAATACTTTTTGAAACGGAAATAGTATCAGTTTTGTTGGAAACATCACATGCTGATGTATCGCTTCAATAGTGAATGAAATTGCACTCATGATTCAATGCGAAAGGCTTTACTGGATGGCAAACAAACTTGAAAATGCTGTTTTAAAAACCCAACAATATTATGGTTGGAGGTGGAAAATAGCATTTACAAACTGGTTTTGCTAATAAAACCAGTACTACCAATCTCGTACAAGTGCCTTTAAAATATATAAATATTTTTTGCCACCCTATCAGGACAACCAAGTGATTGGCCCATAACACTAGCTTTGAAGGATACTACATGACACAATGACAATCGAGAAATGAATGTCAGACGAGCAGGCATTTGTGGGGTGAGAATGCAGGGAAGACAGAAACACCATTGTCTTTAAAAATATGTTTGGTAGTCACTGGTCTAAGTGCATTTGACTACACATATTGTCAACAGAACTACAAATAATTCCACATTCTTGCTATTTATTCAAAGTGGCCAAGGTGAACCATTATTTTCTAGAAGAAACAGGTGCACAAACAATGTTCCTTGATTTGTGTAATTTTATTTTACCACAAACTACATGTACTCTGTAACAACATTTGAATGTTCTATAGCTTTATGCCTTCTACAAAAAGGCATATTACATAATGGTTTTCCAGCTTTTTCGATGGCCAGCTATGTAAAAGCCATAAGTTATCACTGTTCCAACTGAGATTGTAATAAATTGATGTGGCTACCTAAATAGTCTATTTTAAATATTACTTTAATATACCATTTCCAGTAAGGAATCTGTTAATGGAAAATAACATATACATAAATTTTATTGTGAGGAAGATCTGTCGATAAACCTACACAAACCTCCTATACATATGCTCTTTTGGCTCGTCATGCATTCCTTCCAATGATTTTGGAAGCCTTACTTTGATTGGTCAGTCTCTGGGAATGGAATGTGTTGCTCATTTCAGCAGACATTCTTGGGGGACTTCTGGGTGTGTATTACATGTACACTGTAGGTAGGTACAAGCAGTAGGCACCTATGATTGCAGCTGAGTAAAATGCTTGTACTTATGCTTATAAATTATTGTGAGTGATACTGAACCAGTGGCCAATTTGGTAAAACTTTTACACAGTATTTTACAAGTCTGTCCATTGCCAGCTATATACAAATACATGTGTAAAAGCTTTACTGAATTGATCCCAGGCCATATTGTATAGTTGTAAGACTCAAACTAGGCCGAAAAACCATGCACCGTTGTCTGGTACAGGACATTGGATTCAGTCATCCTGACTGAAGTAGCCTACATGTAGCCATTTACCCACCCTCGATAAAGTCTGGAGGGAACTCCCAACTGATGGTGGGTAAGAGGCTATAACTGAACATGCAGATATGACGTGTCTATCCTCTGCCAATCTTTCCATACCTCCACAGGGCAAATTATTTATATGCAACTTTCCTAAAACTTTCCATTGTGAAATTAAACTCATCTACACATGTCGCACCTTGCTTTGATACAGACCTCTAGGATATATCTGTCTAAACACATGTTTCTACAAGCTGTATATGCAGTAACACAGGTTACCCTCTTGTCTCCTGTTCGTCTGGCATGGGCCGACACATTAAATTTATACCAGTATAGACGGTTTCCTGCAGGTGGTCCCCAGCCTTTTCCAGGTATTCCAACTAGCTGTTTTGTGAAGTAAATTAGGCTGCCTCTACTCGTGCCTAAAAGGTTGATCGATAGCTTGTCTTTTTTCTCCATGTCCAGGCTTGAAACAAAGTACTTTTCATTGTTTTTGGAAGGTGTTCATGGCAAAATTGTGCATGCTTTTACGTTGAAAATGAGCAATCAAAACTTATAGATTTTCATGTGATTGTGCTACGAAGGGATCCAAGTTGGGTTGAAAATACGATTCCTGAAAATTATACGTATTTTTAATACATTTATTTCACCCTGAGAAATTTGAACTCGTAATCGTATGGGCCCCATCTTGCACCGCTGCAGGTTGAATGTTATCGGCTATTTCTTCGTTCTGTTAAACCGAAATATAAATAACATATATCAATTGTATCATTGAGACCATCTCAAACAACATTACAGTCAGCTAATCCAAGTCAACTTACAGCTTACCTTGTTTTATCGCAACCACCTATACTCTGGCTATAGGTCGTGAGACTTCACGTCGGCTTTCGCATTTCGCGGCATTTTCAGGAACCCTTGCCTCTTCTCCTTGTGTACTGACCTTTGCATGTGCATTTTACTCGGTTTAAATCGGCTTCCGGGATGAGACCTGACTGAGATTAATAAATCGAGTAATGTTGTTATCCTGTTTATAATAGCAGTTTCACAGATAAGTACGCGTATCGAAGTCGAAGATCACAAACTTCCTTTAGTTCTTCGTTGATTTGAATATCCACAATTAACGAGCCATACGCATTTCTTCTCCCTTCTTGCTACACTGAACCAATAGATGAATTGGAATCCCTTGTGGAACCATTTGTTCTTTAAAAGCTTCGTGTCAACGACTGAACGAAACACACGATCGCGTACGACGAAGAACAAGTGCAGTTCAGTTCACTCGAAACAGAAGCCTCGTCTTGGTGCCGATCAAAACAAAAACAGAGGCGCGCAAAGCATAATGGTCGACCCTGGGTCTTTAAGGTAGTCAAGAATCGCGATACCTATTATCGTGAGAAACTTGGCGCACTTACCATACTCTGCTGTGCTGAAATAAGGAAAACAGTTTTTACCCGAAATTTAACCGTTGAACCAGGCCTTAACATGCTTGAGACATAACGAAGGTATTAATGCTTGTAATCATTTTCTTTGCACTCGTACTAATCCTACCATTCCCACCGAAACACTTTGTGACTTATACGTATGATCCTTACTATGAATATTTTTTCTTTTAATGGTAAATATTATCTGCAGGTACATGGCACAGCCATGGGTACCAGAATGGCTCCTTCTTTCGCTTACTTATTCCTCGGTAAATTTGAAACTAACGCTCTCTCTAATGCCCCTTATAAACCTCACACCTTGTGGAGAAATCACGACGACATTTTCATGATCTGGACTGAGGGGGAAGACCATCTGAAAATATTCATCGATTATCTCAATAATATTCATCCTACTATTAAATTCACTAGTTATCACTCATTAACTCACGTTCCATTTCTCGACGTTACCGTATCAATACATAACAAGTACATTGAGACTGATTTGTATAGGTAATCATACGGTTTCGAGTCCAATTTGGGATTAATTTGCACGAGTGGGTTTTTCAAAGAGTATCAAAATTGCACGAGCCCGCACGAGTGCACGAGTGAAAATTAATATAATCCCAAATTGCACGAGAAAACCGTATGATTACTTATTAATACTAGTATACCTAACAGGTAGTGAATGCTGCTCCGCTCAGTTAAGGAAGTGTATTTATAGAAGAGAACCTACAGTAGCACTTTGGCAGGAAATTGATTACTGGGTGATAAAAATGCCAAGGTGTTACAGATGAATATATTTTGTAGTTTTGGGGCTATCGTGCGACTGAATCCTGTTTGAGCTGTGGTGTGTAATGCACTAGTCAATTGAAACTACGGCCCCCGGCCCCCCGACCCCCGGGACAGCGGGGAATGTAACATTTATACCGTGTTACATTTTGACCTTTTCCCCGCCCATCGGTGACAGTTGGATGTTACAATACCCGCCCCTATGGCCCCGGCTTGTGCTTCAGAATTTTCAATTGGGAGGAGGCATTGATAAATTGAATATACATAAGCTTCAATCTGTTGTTCCATTATTTGAAAAAAAATTCATTTCTGAGGCACACTTTCTATTACTATATTTTCTTATTGCTATCGTCGACATCGACCCGTTCGCCCCAGTCTTCGTCAAATCTTTGCAAAAACACCGCATATGATACGCCAAACGCTTGGCTTGCTTGGAACAAAAACTGACTTATAGTGGAATTTCTATCCACAACCACAACTTTCGTACGATCATTGTAATGAAAAAGCACCTGATATGAAAAGTAAATACATGCATTACAACCGAAGTTCGTGAATAATGGTGACAGATTGAATATGTATGATGATTGAATATTTATAAACTGATCACTACATAAATTATTCATGTCGAAAACGAATTGCTACGGAAATAGAGAGCAAAAAATCGGGAAAATACAGTCTCTATGCATTAATAAACCAAGCGTTTAGGACTAAAAATAGCGATGGGTAAAAAAAGGGATGATTTCAAAGGATGCAACTTGCCTTTTCCAGCGTTGTTGATGCTCGGGCCCAGTCCCGCTCTGTCGTGGCTGGCGTTACAACCAGTTACTTTCCCCGCTCCACCGGTGAAATGCAACGTTAAATGTGCGTTATTCCACGGCCATGTCCCCGTTAATGCCCCGCTATGTCCCGGGGGTCGGGGGGGCCGATGTTTCAATTGACTAGTGCATAACTCAAAAGTTGTCGCGATTTATTTTCGTTTTGTCCCGACATATCAACGATCTCCCGGTAATTAAATTCCCTGAGCCTACCAATTCCCAACATTTTCTTAAGATTCAGCGGGACAACAAACTGCTGTTCTCCCCGGTGAAGTTTAAACACCGGAAATCAACTGTAACTGAGAATGTAATTGTAAATGCTAATCGTATTTTTAACCGGCGGCTTGACTTTATCGAAGACCAATTGAAGAAAATTATTTCTGTTTCTGTTTATTACTTGGTTATGCTAAGTTGCGCTTTACACCAAGATTATACCGAAAATAATAATAGATAATAACAGAAGTCCATAACCAGAAGTGTCCATCTGGTATTGGGGTAGCGGCCCATCAGTTTACAGAGTAGTCTATTTTTAGAAATGCTAATCTCAAATTTCGCGGGGAAAATCAATGGCGGACATTGGGTCAGATGCGAGAGTTATGACGACGTAAATGAGATGTGCATGCGGCGGTACCGGATAAAGGTTTAAGTCCAATTTGGCAAACTAAGTCTTGTTTTGGAGCAAATCAACTATCAATTCGGGTTGATTTTCATAAATTTTATTGGAAATTCTGGTTAATAAAAACACCTTCATTACATTTTATTTTGCAAACTGGGTCGGGCTCTGAAGACGATACCTCACATACCTCCCCTTTATTATGCAAGCAGTGCCCCCCGGTTTGAAGCTCAATACATACAGGTCGCCAAGCGGTGCTACAAACGTCAGGCTTTTGACGACTAAAATTGAAGATATTGGAATTGTAATGAAACGAAATGTATAGACTGATCATCTGTACCACTACTTTTAAAATGGTTCTTGGGGTAATTTGAGAAAGTTAAAAGTGATTTTTAAGTCTTCAAGTGTTGACTAGCGACGAGTATTCACATTCATCTGGCCAGGAACAACTGACATTATACCAGGTCAAAATTAAATCAAAGTAAGCCAAGTTTACTTTAATTTTTTTATTTAATTGTTTTGTTTTTAATCCATTGAAATCGGCCTTGGAAACTCGGTCGCATATGACCCGTTGCCGTGAGACAGTTGATTCAAATATTCTAATAATCTTGTACACTGGTTGCCTGAAGAAAAAAACCTTGTTTGTACTAATTTTAAGAACTGGAATTTCATTTTCAGCTGCGATAGTTGCGTTCAGTTTTCTAGTTTTCGATTGTAAAGTTTATTCTTGGAGATGTATAACAGTTAGTGTCTTTAATAAAACAGCAAAGTGACAACTGTTTCATTGTTTGATTGTGCTTGATGAACTGCCTGAAATCAAACTTCGCTTCTTGCTAGTGTTAAGTGTACCAGAAATTGACTTTTTTCACAGTTTATAGCTATTTTCTTTCAGTTCCAGTCGATTATTAAGCCTTGCTTGGAGATTTGCCGGGCTGTTCTTTTATCTGCCAAACGCAAATTACTTACAGGATTTTCAAATGTTCACTTGAGCTCAAACTCAAAGTAAACAAACTCGGTGCACTTTTAAAATTACTCTTGAGAAAACATGTGATTGTCTTTTTCAGTACATTTCTTAGGTCATATTATAAACAAAAATAGCATGATTTTTATGTGATATTTATCACTTGCTGTATTTATGCCAAATATCACTACAAAAATCTGTGTTTATGAACCAAAAGACAAAACTTAGCTTCGTTCTGTATACATCACACAAGTGCTGTAAACACGAAGTCTGAAACGGATGAAACGGGAAAATAAAAGGTTACAAAGGAACCACATGTTCTGGTTTATAATGATCTTTCCTGGACATGTGGTGCCCACCAGTTCTTGCCTGTTATAAATGCGAAATAGCTGATTATCAAGAAGTTTCTACACTAGCAAGTAGCATTCGCTCGCCTTGTCCGCCAAAATTTTGTCGCATATATAATTAACTGTACAATATTACAAACAAAGGAAATCGCTGTATCAGCCAATCAGGTACTGCTGATAAATTTTCGAAGAATATGATTGGCTGCGAGATGGCGGGAAAAGCTTTCTATAAATAGACTACTCTGTAAACTGATGGGCCAAACCCTATAGTGGGAGATGGACACTTCTGGTTATGGACTTCTGATAATAATAAATAATAATATATAAACAATTAATTTATAATAATTAATTAAATTAAATGGGAATTTAGGGTAGCGGTCATGTTTACATAGCAATGTTAACTAAGGTTCGAAAACTGTTAACTGTATAGGCTTCAGTTATGTGGCTAGGCAAGTCATTCCATTCAGGAACGGTACGTGGGCAAAAAAGAATACTTGAAACAGTTTACAGATGGCGAGAAGACATTCAATTTAAAGTTGTGTTTACGTACTTATTTGCTGCTCACCATCTTGATAATAGGAGAGATCTTGCTCTTTGGAAACTGATAGTTCACACATAGTTAGAACTGAAGAGTTCGCCTACACGTCTACACTTCAACAAATTCATGATTACACAAGGATTGCATACACAGAAATGCATTAAAGAACGGTGGAACGTAGTTACTCAAACAATGCAGATTCCACCTCGTGTAATGTCACGTGACGATCAGATCCGTGCAAAGCAGTGTGGTAAAAAAAGACAATAGAAGTGATGCATTGTGGTAAAATAAAGAAATCACGATTTGAACCCGCTTACAGATTAGAACTGCTGCCTTGCTCGCTCGCTTCAGGCTCGCTCGCTGCGGCAGCAATAAACATCAACACCTCCATCCTTAAATCATCCTGTCATCCCCTTCACACTAAAAGAGCCATTCCTTTCAGTTTAGCTCTTCGTCTCCGACGCATCTGTTCTACCGACGAAACTTTTGAAATTCGTACTAATGAATTAATAACATACCTTTACAAACGAGGTTATAACCGCACATTCCTTAATAAACAAATAGAACGCGCTGCTAACAGTCCTCGCAACGACGCTCTACAAACTACTAACTCACAAAACTCTACCCACCGTATACCTTTTGTTATTACATATAACCCAGCACTTCCCACATCTCTAATGTCGTACGCAAGCACGATTCTTCCAATCGCTGCAGAGACGTCTTTAAGCAATTGCCTCTGGTTGCATATCGACGTGACAGGGCACCCGCCCTTAGTGAATATTTTAGAGGCAAAGTCTCAGCCACAGGGTTCCCACCCTGCGAAAAATCTTTAATATTTTAATCTTTCTGGATAACAAGATTCATAGTAGGGGTACCCCTCCCCAAACAGAATAGTGTTATCCAGAGAAATATTATAATAAATAGGAGGCATTCCCTCACTAGATAGGAAAAAATAGGTAAAAACTCACAAACATTGTAAAAAATCAGAAAATTTCCTTTAAAGGGATTTTCACCTGTAAATATTTTTGATTTGTATAATAAACCAATTTAAAGATAAAAAAAGTAACCTTCGTGACTTTTTGGTCAAATTACAACTACCACGTAACACATCTAATCAAACTAAAGCTCCCCCAGGCTCCTTTCGCTGCGGACAAGATTGTGCAACTTGTCCCGACATTACTAACGGCCTCAATCAATACACATTTCATTCCACTGGCGAGTCTCGCTTTATTATTCACACATAACCTGTAATACTAAAAACCTCATATACATGATACAATGTAATCGTTGCCATTTGCAATACATAGGTGAAACTAAGCGACGCCTCAAAGACAGATTTAATGAACACAGACGGACAGTAGACAAGCCTAACATTAAATCTAAACCGACTACTGTATCTGAACATTTTCTTTCTAGACCTAACCATTCTTACACCGACATGCAACTTATCCCTCTAGAAATAATATACTCCTCAAGAGACTCGATACGTAAAGGCAGAGAAGCGCACCTTATAGATAAAGCTAAAATTCTAGAACCATATGGTATCACTATGAATATACGTGATGAAATTTTTGATAGTGCTTATCTCTTATACTATTTTGCTACTTCAAGTTTTGGTCTACGTCACTTCCCGTTTCCGCAATTTCTATTGCGAAATTTACCACATTTATAGATCTTCTTACCTTAGAGCTCTTCACTTGTAACATCTAGTACCTGAAGAAGGCTGGTTTGGCCAGCCGAAATATTGTAATATTCAATATAAAATCCTATTTTTACTTTTATCATTTAAGACTAACCTCCTCAGCAATTTCCGGCTATTTTTAACACAACCCCCCTCCCCCATTTCAATGTTAGTTTTTGAGAAGACCGAAATGTTGCCTTTCTATCCCAAGCGAAGTCATAAAAAAACACCGGCAATCTGTCAGAGGAGTTCGTTCAGGTTCTGAATAGGCCTTACTTTGTCGGGCGAAGGTTGTAGCTAGGGTACCATATGTGTGTAAAGGTGCAAGAATGTGCATGAACTAACACAGGCACACAAACATAAATAGGGGTATGAATATAAATAGTAGCTATGGAACCGATATAGTATTTAGGGTAGAATGTATGTTAGTATGATGGAAAGGATGGAAAGAAGTATAGGTAAGATTTATATATAGCCAGATTAATATCTAAGTAGCTCATTTTTCAATTTCCTTTTCAGGGCGTTTATTATTAGGGTTTTTATTATTGATATAATCAATAGTATTCCAAACTTTAACTCCTGCAAATCTGATATCGGCATTTCTGCCGAGATCCGCAGATTCTAGAAATTAAGTGCTCATACTCTCTGGTACTGTATCTCCATGCGCTGTAATAATAGGAGTGGTGATGGTTGGATTCGAATGCCTAGTATATCACTCGCTGAAAATGTTGGCGCACTCTACTGAAAACCACATGCAGCGGTTAATAAGATAGATAGATAGATTGATTGATTGCATTAATTACATTGATTGATTGCATTGATTGATTGATTAAAAGCAGCAAAAAACCGTATACGAAAATTCTGTCATCTTGCGAAGAGATCTGATCAGCCAAAAATACTAATAAGAATATATTGAGAATTCATGATCAGTCTACGATATTTCGGCTGTCCAAACCAGCCTTCTTCAGGAAGAAGAAGAAGGCTGGTTTGGACAGCCGAAATATCGTAGAATTCTCAATATTTACGTTGTTCGATCAGCTTTTCTGTAGTCCTTGGACTTGTTTTCTTGTTGATTGATTGATTGATTGATTGATTGATTGACGGATAAATCATTTATTAAAGTTACACCATCATTTAGCACGGTCAGAGACTGAATTACATGTGTATTTTAGAAATTTACAAACTTTGATACAGTATAATCTACTAAAGTTATTACAAGAGAGAAAACTTAAGCCTGATATAAAACTGGCTAGATTTTTTTTTTAATTGAAACAAAGAATATTAAAAAAGTAAACTATTTACAACGTATACTTCTGTGCATAATTGATAAAAGAGTTCTTGAAATGGTTAGTTTTGGAGTTGGGAACGTCTAAAGTTCTCTTTTTCTTAAACTGGTGGTGATATATTGCTGGCCCTAGGGAGAAGCAACTCTGCAAAGGCAATTGGAATATGATTGATAGCTTCTTGCAGAGTGGGACAATGCGTGGGATAGTTGTAATTGTACTACAAGCCGTGCTAGCCCGGTGATCGCGATTACCTGGTGCGGGCACAGGCTAACCATCCTCTCATTTCGTGTATTTGTCACTGATGTTAATCCATTATTTCTTAGCAAATTGTGAAATAAAATACCTTTTGAAGCATGTTGCATGAATACTAAACGCGTTCTATTTTAAGTTCCGATATTCTATTTCTTGATTTGTGTCAAAATGTCCTCTTTTCAAAGCAAATTTTGCCAAGCCAATGTCATATTAGAATAATTATGTTTCCACGTTTGCCAGAGAAAAACAGAGCATGTCAAGGAACTTGGCTAGAAAGATAGAAGCTGACAAAACAGAGAAGGCAGAGATATAAGATACACACTGAAAAGTTTGACACGGTTTACAATTCAGTCAAACTTTTATTCAGAATCATAATTTTCTCCTGTTTACAAAAGCATAATTCTCAAAAATTATTATAACACTTAACTGTTGATGAAAATTAATGTCAACTATCTCTCTCCTACATATATATATATCCAGAACACAGTTATCAGACTGTGTTCAGGAATTACTGGACACATAATGGCAAGGTTGCCTAAATCAAGTGAAAACTTTGCCAAATTGAGTTCAGGAATTACTGGACACATAATGGCAAGGTTGCCTATAAAATCAAGTGAAAACTTTGCCAAACTGTGTTCAGGAATTACTGGACACATAATGGCAAGGTTGCCTAATTCAAGTGAAAACTTTACCAAACTGTGTTCAGGAATTACTGGACACATGATAAATGGCAAGGTTACCTGAGTCAAGTGAAAACTTTGCCAAATTGAGTTCAGGAATTACTGGACACATAATGGCAAGGTTGCCTAAGTCAAGTGAAAACTTTGCCAAACTGTGTTCAGGAATTACTGGACACAGAATGGCAAGGTTGCCTAAATCAAGTGAAAACTTTGCCAAATTGAGTTCAGGAATTACTGGACACATAATGGGAAGGTTGCCTATAAAATCAAGTGAAAACTTTGCCAAACTGTGTTCAGGAATTACTGGACACATAATGGCAAGGTTGCCTAATTCAAGTGAAAACTTTACCAAACTGTGTTCAGGAATTACTGGACACATAATGGCAAGGTTGCCTAAGTCAAGTGAAAACTTTGCCAAATTGTGTTCAGGAATTACTGGACACATAATGGCAAGGTTGCCTAAACTTTGCCAAATTGTGTTCAGGAATTACTGGACACATTATGGCAAGGTTGCATAAGTCAAGTGAAAACGTTGCCAAACTGTGTTCAGGAATTACTGGACACATTATGGCAAGGTTACCTATATCAAGTGAAAACTTTGCCAAACTGTGTTTAGGAATTACTGGACACATAATGGCAAGGTTGCCTAAGTCAAGTGAAAACTTTGCCAAACTGTGTTCAGGAATTACCGGACACATAATGGCAAGGTTGCCTAAGTCAAGTGAAAACTTTGCCAAACTGTGTTCAGGAATTACTGCTCCATCAACGTCTAATGTAAGTTTAAAAAACATCAATAATTCACTATATAAAGTCCTTTCCAGTCATTCCTTATAAGATGGTCCATGAAAGTTATAAAGGCCATCACTCATACATAACTTTGTTGTTCTCCCAAACAGACTGTCATGAGTACAATGACCCCATGTGAGATCTCGAACACAAATAGGGCTCTGATTATGCTGACTTTTATTCCTATGCGACTGGTCCACCATCATGGCACTTTATTTGTGCTCTGTATTCCAACTGTACATGATGCCAGTGACAACATACAGCATCTATAGTAATTATTCACTATTCATCAACATTTCTGAGTTATTATCTTTTAAGAGTAAATTGTTAGTCATTCAATATTAAAGCTTGCAGTAAATATATGTGCTTTATCCATTTCAAAACCTGATAAAACACAACTTCTTGCATAATAAACTTATGTACATTGTACACTGTACATGTACTAAAAGATGTGTAACACACTAGAAATCTATTATATGACATTAATTATTTGCAAATGTTATTATCAAAAACCTATAGTGCTATTAAGTAATGGTCCAGATAAGAACTGCAGTGCTCTACGGCAAGGAATGTGAAAATGTGTTAATTTTCTATTATTCTTTCTTGTAATTTCATTGGTTGATACTTATAAATTCAATAGAAACCCATCGAAATAATGCATTATCATTCGATATTTTTTTGTGGTTTGAATTTATTTTTGATCAAACCATAGTTAATAGAGTGGAATGGTTATGAAACCCAGCGACCTTCTTTGTTATATGTCTTTATTAGCACAAAACACAATAGAAATTCCAATGTGTTAATCAATCAGCCAATAGAAACGTGTGAGTTCAGTCGTTCAGGGGACGCTAATGAACTATGACCCTGCACAATCTTTTCTCTTGCCCCCTTCCAACATAAATCGCAGCGCCTTTGTTAGCCCCCTTGAAGTTTGCCGGGTTTCATAACTATTCCACTCTATTAACTATATATATGATCAAACTAACTGTGGGGAAAGTTCTCAAATCTGCTGGGTTACCTGTGGTTTATCGATTAGTTTCATAACGATCTCAGAAGAGTTTATATAATTGCTCCGTGTGAATTTTTTTTCCGATTCCTGCGAAACAAATCTTCAATAATTAAAGATTGATACTTAATGAAGTTGTGTGAGTGGTTTTTTGGCGATTTAGAGCCTTCTAAAGCAGTTTGGTTAGGATTCGAAATTTTGACCGTTGACCGCGGCTCTAAAAAAATTCTTAGAGCCGCGGCCAACGGTCAAAATTTCGAATCCTAATAAACTGCTTTAGAAGGCCCCAAATCGGCGAAAAAACACTCACACAACTGAATTAAGTATCACTCTTTAATTATTGAAGATTTGTTTCGCAGGAATCGGAAAAGAGAATTCACACGGAGCAATTATATATTTAAAACTCTTCTGAGATCGTTATGAAACTAATCGATAAACCACAGGTAACCCAACAGACTAATATGCTCTGCTATCAAATACAAATTACCGAGGGTTTCAACTTTTTTAGTAAATAATTTTATAACTTAGTAAACTCACAATGATTTACTAATTAAGAAAACTTCAACCTGTTAAAGTCTTAGGCTTAGCTTTTAAGTAGTTTTTAACTCGTGGATTACGCAATCCACGAGTTATTGGGGTGAAATCGGGAAAGATTGTGAACAGGCGCCAGGCCCTCTCGGCCGCCTTCACAAAATCACAAAATGGCGGAACCTCGGCAGCCATCTTTATACTGACTGGGATAATTTATGGTACCTCGAAGGGACCTCGAAGTCGAAGGAAACCTCTAAGTTCAGGAAGAAAATAATCATCGACAAAGCTGTTTTGGAGACTTTCAAACGATTGATTTAAGCTTTCATGTACTGGAGCGAATTTACTATCGGTAAGTGTTTGTTATTTATTATCTCTCACTCTAAAAACTGGTTTCTTTAAATCAAGCAAAAGTTTGCTTAAATCAATGTCCTCTGATAAGTGCAAAAAATATTGTTTTGAATTTTAAAACAAGCCTATTTGAAACTTAAATTAAGCAAATATGTGCTTAAAACAAGCTTCAGTTGTAAAACCCTGATATGCTTGAATTAAGCAAGCACTTAAAACAAGCTCCAGTTGTAAAACCCTGAAATGCTTGAATTAAGCAAGCACTTAAAACAAGCTCCAGTTGTAAAACCCTGAAATGCTTGAATTAAGACAAGCCTCTTGTTTTGCATTTTGAAATAGGACTGTTTAAAACTTGAATTAAGCAATTAACAAGCGCTTAAAACAAGCTCCTGTTGTAAAACCCTGAAATGCTTGAATTTAAACCGAGTCTTGCTTTGCACTGATTTTAAACAAGGATGGTGTTTGATCGCTAGTCGGGTTTTTAGTCACCGCTGTAAGATAGAAAGATCAACAAAGTCTTTACAAATATTCTCTCCTTTTTTTAATTCCAGATTTCAACTTCATTATTATACAATAAAATGGTACTTTGCAGTCACATTCTTATAAACACTTTAAGACTTGTACATGTATGACCATATTCCCGCCATATTCCAGTTTAAGAACAGATTGATTATTAAACAATAATATTGGACTAATGTTAAGAACACTCGGCTAAATTTAAGGCACAAATAACCGTAGTTGATCACCTAACCCCAGGCACTCACTTATAAGCTGCACCCCTAACTTTGACAACCTCACTAACTCAAATTTGAAGTCTGAAAATGTTTTGGAAAAGTATCACTTGTTTTTAGCGCGCGATTTCTCTTCAAAACCAAGTCAAGTTTCGAGCAACATTTGCTCACCTTTCTGGATCTCAAATCCCCTCAGATTATCTATGATAGCTTGAAGATGTCCTAGGTTCCAGTTGTAAGACATTTACAGTTCATAAACCTGACAAAAACACTGAAAAATCGAAGCTAAATGGCATGGAAATCCTTCTCCGTCAGGTTTTGGCCGTTATTTTGGGTTGAATGCAGACTGCTGACCACAAGATTTGAAGGCTCCAATATGGCGGACAACGGGGCAAAGGTCCATGGTTTATGTTTTCGCGAGTTTTGAAGCAAATTTTGAAAAGTTTTTGGAAAGTATTTGGCTTTAAGCCGCATCTCTAACTTTGGGAACATTTTTTCTTCACAGTTTTGTGCCAAAATGATGCGGCTTAAAAGTGATCATAATTAACCTCAATATTTTTTTTTTTATAATGGATCATTAATATTTTATTGATCTAAAGGTTACTAAAATTGTGTTGTTTACTTTTAAATTACATGGACTTATATTCACATGTATACTGTTTATAATTGGACACAGTTTTCTCTATGAAAATGTGATCAAAGCAAATTTAGTGATGATAAGTATTATAAATATTGCTTAGAGAAATAAACTTCACAGTTGATTTTTTCTTGCATTCATAAATGATTTGCATTGCAATGCTGTATAGGTATTTCAATAATTACACATATAAATACACTTCAAATAACATTAATAAACTTAGTCATCAATATTCATAACTAAATGTATTTAACTGTATATACTCGAAAGCCCTGCTTATACATGCATCCTTATAAAAACTAGAATGATTTTCTTAAAAGCAAAGGTTTTTTAAGAATCAACTCTCAAAGTGGATAGTGAATCAAGGGAATGAACTCTTAAATTAATTGTAATTTAAGTAATTTTGAAACAAGTAATTGCTAAAAAAACAACTGCTTAAAACAATATTCTTAGCCTGAAAACAATATTCAAAACAATTTTGTGAGCTGAAATTAAGTATGCTGTTTCTTAATTTAAGGAACCATTTTCTTGTTTAAAAAAAGCAAATTTTAGAGTGGATCTGCCTCTGGCTCTGCATGTTTAAAACTATTTTTTGCGACTCCGTAACTTACAGAATTTGAGTTTAGCAGACTTTGTCGCCTGGTACAATTGCGTTAGACAAAGAAATGGTTCTAATCAAATTAAATCCAAATCCACAAAAGACAATATATCAGATAACTACTTGCCAGAAACAGATTTTGATGAAAACGTTGAGGATGACCATGATACAAATGAAGATAATGTTGAAGGTAAAGAAATTCAATTAAACGGTGGAATGAGACTTGTTAAACGAAGAAAACCTAAAATCATTCGTTCTGTAAGATTCAATAAAGAAAACTATTACAGAGAACAACTAATGCTTTATAGTCCTTGGAGAAATGAAGAGAAAGATCTCATGCTGAACTTTCAAACTTATGCAGAGAGTTTTGAATCACAAAAGGACACAATCACTGTAAGAAGGGAACAATATGAATATCATTCTGAACTTCTTGATAAAGCAATGAAATATATTGAAAGGCTTGACGATGAAGGTATTGCCAATGTAGCACCCAATACACAGCATGTAAACGAGCAAGATAAGCAAGCTGAAAAAAGAGCTAGTGAACTCTATGGATGTTTTGATCCTGGAAAAAATAGCCCACATAATCAGTATGATTTGATAGATGACATGGGAATGTTTCCTAGACATAATGATCAAGAAGACCTAGTAGTGAACCATATGGAGGATCATGAATTCAGAAAACTAGTGCAATCACTTAATAAAAAACAAAGAGAATTTTTCTATCATGTACTTGATTTCTGTCAAAACAAAAAATGAGCCACTGACACTGTTTTTAAATGGCGGAGCAGGAGTTGGCAAATCAACTGTAACTAATGATTTATACGAAGCTCTCATTAAATATCTAAACAGTGTACCAGGTGAAAATCCTGATGAAATTAAAGTTCTTAAGGTTGCACCTACTGGTAAAGCTGCATTCAATATCAGAGGTAATACGATGCACACTGCTTTTACACTTCCTGTAAGTAGAGGATGGCAATACTGTACACTTAACAGAGACACACTTAATAAAGTCAGGTTTAAGCTAAGTAAACTTAAGATCATATTTATTGATGAGATTTCAATCATTGGTTGGCAATGGCATGTTTAACTTCCTAAATTTACGCTTACAACAGATAATGGGCACACAAATGCCTTTTGGAGGACTAAGTTTAATTACTGTAGGAGACTTTTTTTCAATTAAAACCTGTGTGTGATCACTGGATATTTGACATGTCAAAAAAGAACTATGGTCCTTTGGCTGTTAACTACTGGCAAGAACATTTTCAACTGTTTGAATAAACAGACATCATGCGACAAAATGATGACAGGCAATTTGCAGAACTTTTAAACCGTCTTAGAGAAGACAACCATACCAATAATGACATTGAAGTATTGAAGACAAGGATTTTAAAAGATACAAATATTACCAGTATAAACTATCCCAGGAGCAAAACATACCTATTTACAACTAATGCAGTGTAAATGCACACAATGATGCAATATTTGAGATGCAAGTTCACTTCGAAGTTAACGGGCTAAGGGGGCACAGAGGTTACTCAATCTCATCTACATGTATAGCACGACTGAAAAACTCATGACAATTCACGAGTGCACCAACGGGTGCCTTTGATCTTAGTTTTTGACAAAACAGTTCACAAATGAATACTTTTAAGCAGAAACATTAAAATCACGGCATATGCCTGTTGTTTCATTTAAGTTTTCGCGGGAAACTGGGGGCGGCTGCGCGCGGACAAGAATAGCAAATACGCATGCACGTGGTCACACCGCGGCAAAACGTCACGTGCATGCGTATTTGCTATTCTTGTCCGCGCGCGGCCGCCCCCAGTTTCCAGCGAAAACTGAAATGAAACAACAGGCACATGCCGTGATTTTAACGTTTCTGCTTAAAAGTATTCATTTGTGAACTGTTTTGTCAAAAACTAAGAAAACTACCGTTTTGCCGCGGTGTGACTGTATACATGTTTATAGCTAGCGAAGCTAAGTTGAACAAAGAACAGTCAAATTAACTAGGCCATAATTTGTGTTGAACTATCAAGTAACAAGCGAGTGAATAATTTTTATGTGATCGAAAATTCTGTTGGCTTTTATTGGATTCTGCTTTTCGCTGTACATACAGATCAAAACTACAGAGTTGTGATCGACACACATCAGTGACACATGACCATGTATGTGTACATCTTAGCTTGCCTCTTTGGTTATACAAATTAACACTACATTCAGGCAAAGAGTTAATCTATAACGACACTTTGATATGTCAAGGTACTTGAATATCAACCAACAGTACAAGGTGAGGGAAAATACTGAGTTCATTGCTGTGTTCCCTAATCAATATTAATCTACACTGAATAATGAATTTCTAACGGGCCGGGACCTGAAACAAGGCTGATCAAAGCCAGGACCGGTGACAAACATTGATCATAAATTATTCTGCAAGTAACAATGGCACTCAATATTCTGCAGGCAACCTTGTTCTCAATTGAAAAATAATTTGAATGCTCTGAAGGAACTGCATGGGGTGTAGTTAATTGTTTATACACATGCATATAGTTTATGTTCTACACTGGAGTGTACTAAGTATTGTGAATTCTAGGAACTGGAATGCAGTTTATACACATCTGAATAGCCGTAGCTAGCTAGAGTTGATTGTGTTCTAAACTAACTCCAACTATTACTTTACACCATATACGTTTACCACACAGCAAAGTATGCTACAAATGCTCAAATGAAACACATGTACATATCTATAGCCACATAAGCAGGTGACATAAATAGCAATATTTACTGTTTGTAAACACTAACAGCATTAATACATTATTTTGCATATATAACGTGGTTGGCAAAAAAACCTGCATGTTTGTATGACTCGGTATGGCACCCAGCGATTTGGGCCTTGCAAAATACTCAATTTTGCTTCCAAATCTTAATTCTTAGAGTAATATGGCGATGAATAAGCACCAACCTGTGAATCAACTGACTGCATTCATGCTTCATTTCTGCCAACCACAGAATGCAACAAATGTGTTGTGACTGGCCTGTGTGACATCACAGTAAATATCCCTATACCTCTAAATTTCAATTTGACCATGGAGTTCGTCAGAATACTTAAACGTAAGCCTCTGGCTTGGGAGACCCAGTAATGGCTTCCTGTATCTTCGACGTAAAATAAACCATTTATTTTGTTTTAATTTTATTGACATTGCAAAAAAACACTTCCCACCACTGAGATTAGTCCAAAACAATTAAGAGACGATCTCTTGGGCCAAAAGCAATGTTCTATTATTCACACACACTTCCTAATTCGTTATTTCTAGTTCCTAAACTAAAGAAATCTCTTTGTTTCAGCTAAGCTGCTTACACGGTAAAACATCACTTGACATCAGCTACTGCGAATCACAGGGGGAAAATAATAAGTTGTTTCCTCTCTCAAGCAACGTGAAGTTTGCCTTCACAGCAGCAAAGGTATTTGGGTTCAAGTTCATAACATCTGATAATCCATTGCAAGCAACTGAAGATGGCAGCTCAGGATTAAAGCGGCAAAAGACATCATCACCAAACACAAGTGTGCAGGCAGCAGCTTCAAGTTCAAGACCCTCGCAGAATACAATGACATCATCACCTAATGCAAGTATGCAGGCAGCAGCTTCAAGACTCTCACAACCTAAGTCTAATAAGCAGACAGTGACTGAAGATAGAGGACAACAGAACTCAGAGTTTGGAGACTCAGAATTCATGAGTTATGCAGTTAAGGGAGCTGGTAAGAAGTGCAGGTTTCAAAAATAGAGATTGGTGATCAATACCTTACATGCATGTACATGTAACCCATGCACATTATAAAATTACATCCATAGAGTGGTCTTTGGTTGAATTTCGGAAGTAATAAGTGATTGTAGTTGTAATTTGATTTTGCTAAATATATTTTTATATACTAGCCAAAGGTCATAGATATTATACATTTTTTTTATTTGGAGTCTTACACAGAGTATGTAGACTAAAGTCCAAATAACCTTAACCTAAATGTCATTTCTCTTTGGATGAGTAAACAAGCATATATAGCGAAGTGCATGAAGGAAAATAGAAATTAGTTCCTAATTGAAAGGAAACAATGTCTATTGTTTGTGCTGTCAAGTGCCAGCCAATCAATGTGTTAGGATTATTCAGTTGTCATGGTTCTGATCTGACTCAAATATAATGTCTAATTTTAGGTAAGCTGGATGTAAAGTAAATAAAGTAGACCAAGGCTAGCTGATTAGAACCATTCCACCTATATGTGCTTGTGTGTTGATCTTAAGATTAGGAATAATGAATTAATAATTACATCTGATATTTACAGTTGTTTTTGGGTTTGCATGTTGTAGTTCTATCTTGTCTCAGCCTGGATTTTGATGCCAGTTCTATGTAGCATACATTCAAATGTGTATTTTGCTAAATTTCCTTCTGCGTAACTGGTTGTTCATGTATATTATAGGCTGCATTTGATGTACCACAGGGTTGGGGGCAGTTGAATTTTTTTTTTCAGATGTCAAATTTTTATGATTCCCCCAGAAAAAAGCTTATGATTTTAGCTTCTCTCTCTAACCTTTAAACAAATTATTCTAACAACGAATACAATTTATAAAAGATGTGCAAACTAGATGCATAATTTTACAGAACTGTCATTTTGGGACATGAAACTGATAGTAGTGTATAGATGCTAAGAATAACCATCAAATTACTGTTAATACTACTTTAGTGTATGTAAAAAGTATTTGTTCTTTGTTGCTGGTATTCCCAACTACACGAGAATCCATATCTCTACATGTATACCTCCTTTTCAGTTTGAATGACAATAAATGACTGCTGAATTCTGAATGAAAAAATGGAATGCAAGACAACATTAGCTAGATTACATATTTTCATTTCAGCTCCAATAACAGTACTTGTCTCCTCCCTCAAACCACCAAGAGAGGAATATTTACTGAGATCGATAGATCTTGTATTTATTAAAGTTTTAAAAGAAGAGCTAAAGACAAATCCAATGCCAGGTCAGAAGCCTCTTATTGTGGTTGTCAAGGGGCTTGCATCTGTTGATGATTTCAAAGATGAAGAACTGGACTCCTATGAGCTGGAAGTTTTGGGAGGAAACCATAGGCGAGTAGCCTTGACTGAGCTTGCAGAAGAGAACAGAGGTTGCAAAAGGCTAAAGTCTGTTGAAGCAGTTCTTTTTGTTGGTGAGTAATGTTAAATACTTATTTATAGCAGTTGAGTTAAACCTATTAATAATAATTAATCCCAATGGAATAGGGATTATTGTATATGTTGTAGTTGAAATACTCCTGACCAGTTTCCTATTCGAAAATTACCACTGAATGGAATGACTACAGACGCATGTACTCAGGCTTAGCCTCATTCTGAAGTTAAACATTCATAAATACCAGCGAGAAGGTGGGCTATTCACAACTCTGCGTATTGTTGTTGTTTCGCATTTCGCACCTTCTCGCTGGTATTTAAGAATGTTTAACTTTAGAATGAGGCTAAGCCTGAGTACATGTGTCTGTAGTCATTGCATTCAGCAGTAATTTTCGAATAGGAAACTGGACTATTGACCATTCAGTTCAATTTGACCATGGGTCAAAACAAACTAGTTTAATTTGACTCAAACAAAGTAGTGAGCACACATTGTTGACGGTTAGGTGTTTTTTTTTAATGTAGGGGTAGGATTTGGATTAGTTCACATGATTATTGATTGTTTGAAGCAAACTAAAGCAAAAATTTTTTTTGGGAGTTTCATGACAGATTCCATGTGGGTTACTACTTCATGTAAGTGTTGACTTGTTGACCCGAGAGGATCTGGGTTCTAGTTTAAGTTACTTATATAATAAATGGTATTACATCTGAATGAAAGGTAAGTGTAAGTATATGGAGAGAGAGGAGGGAAGGGATGGAAGGAAGGGAGGGGAGGGTGAATTTTTTTTAGAATCATTGATAGCGAAACCAGAGTCAATTTGACCTAGGTTGAATTGACCTGGGTCAATTTGACCTAGCTTGGTTTGACCGGGTCAAATTGAACTAGTTGAATATGACCAATGGTCAAATTGAACTAGTTTGTTTTGACTCATGGTCAAATTGAACTGAATGGTTAATTTCAACTGTGTGGTTTATTATTTTTTTGGTTTACAATTTTGACATTTTTTAAACCAGGTCAAAATTTACAAATTTTTTTAACCAAGATTCTAAAAAGGTATTTCTTAATTTTTTAGGATTCATAAAAAAAGGGGGTTTAGTTTTTTTTGGGGGGGGGGGGGGGGGGAGATCTAAAAAGAAAAGAAAAATTACCCACCCCTCCCCAATAATATCCAATATTGATATTATTTGACATACTTGTATGAATAATATTTCAGAAATGCCTGCATGTACTTCTCTAAAGCTAGCACAAGGACACAACCGAATGGATCAGTTTAGCCATGATCTTACATCCCAAGACAAGGTAATCCTAACATGTAAAACATTCATTCTGTGTAAATATTGAACTACAATATAATTAATTAATAATAATTACAATCATAGAATTTTAGTTACAAATGCCTCCACATAAAAATAGCACTCTCATTTTGTTAATTTCTTTTGCATAATTATGGAAGCTATATGTTAATGTACAGTGTACGGTAGATGTTGCAGTTAAGTTTTCACTGACAGGACGATATGAAACCCAGATATATGAAACTGTAACACAGATGAAGTTTGTGTTGACTCTGTGTTCTTTTATGGAAACTTCAGCAACTCAAGGGAAGTAAGGAAGTAAATCAAGAAAAGTTATTCGAAGCAAGCTAGCTGTGTCAATCAAACCAACTTTTCACAGTCGAGAGTTATAATCACTCAGCTAATAATAAAGGCAAAAGAAAAGAAAACCACCTAACATTTTATCCAGAAGACTTCTACAAAAGAGCTAAACAGCCTCTCAGTTTAAAGTACATGTAATGTGCAGTAAAGTGCAGAGGATCTTGAAGTAACCCCTTATATGCTTGTTTAAATGAGACTCAGCTTTTCAAATGGAATAAAACACTTACTCAGACTAGGAAAAAATGGAAATAGCTCAAAGAAATGATGTATTATATTCTCTTGTTCTCCCATCAAAGAATCACCCACAGTGGATGTAAAAAGACACACAAGTGGATACTTACATGTACACAAAAATAACTCAAAACGTTGTCAACAATTATGTTTCACTTAATTTGCATTTCCATTCTGAACAAGGGCCAATAACAAGCAGATTTATTAAAGTCAGTTAACACCCCAATCCAAGCAAACTCATTCCTAACACTATAATTATTATAGCCCTACGGGTGAATGGGATTATTTTCTGAGGGAAAGGGAATTTTCTCTTGTTTTATTGTGAGTCATGCTTTTGTCTTTTCTTATTTTTTTCCAACAACATTTAAATATTCAACATTTGTTGTGGTTCAAATTTTTTGGGGTTGAATTTTGTTAAAAAAATTTAAACATTTTGTTTTAAAACTAGTTCAAATTCACAACCAATTGTTATAAAATAATGTTTATTTTTAAAGGTGAAACTGTGTAAAAAGTTGCTTCTCACAACGTACAATGGGACCAAGTCAGCTCAGTGGAGGGATTACTGTACTAAGTTGTATAATTCCACCGCCTCACTGGTTAGCTCAGTTGGTAGAGCACGGTTTAGAGTGCGGGAGGTCAGGGGTTCGAATCCCGGCCGCGTCCTTGGGCAGGGACGTATACTCCGTTGGCCTTGTCTCCTTCCTCTTCTAATCTATACGAGGGGGACGTGAAAGAACCTGTTGTGTTATTTCGAGAAAGAGTAGGGGATTGTCTCCCGACACAACAGCCTGGGACTCTGAGGTACTAACAATCACTCATGATTGTAAACTGCACGGCAGCACATTGCGCCACAATAGCAGTCCGTATCACAAAAAAGAAAATAACATTGTGAAAGTGCTATGAACAATTCGTGAATATAGCGCTATATAAATGTTAATTTTTTTTTTTTTTTTTTTTTTTTTTTTTTTAAAGTAAGTATGCTTGCTTATTTAATGTAGTTATTGCTCACCTTTTGCAGAGCTTGTTGCATGTGTCCTAACAATTATTAATTATTCAAATACATTACTGCAGCAGTTTTGTAGGCTGATTTGACATAATATAAAGGAATATATTTATTATTTTATGCAATAATTTTTGCAAAAATAAATTATTGATATTTTAGAATGTTCAAAGTAAATTGTACAGTTTGGTGAAAATAAAAATCCAAAGCATTATATTTTCAATGAGAAATTAAACAGAAAAGAAATATGGATTGTTAAGCAGGCTGTTGTCAGCTTATTAGCAGTTGTGAAGCATTCTCATGGAAACCACAAAATACATGTAACATACATGTGTATGTTGCAGTTGAGATTGACCATTCAGTTCAATTTGACCATGAGTCAAACCAAACTAGTTCAATTTGACCATCTGTTATATTCAACTAGTTCAATTTGATCAAGTCAAACCAACCTACATGTTGACCCAGGTTTAGCTACATGTATCAATGATTCTAAAAACAATCACCCTCCCCTCCCTCCCTTCCTTCCCTCCCTTCCTTCCCTCCCTTCCTTCCCTCCTCCTCTCTCTCCTCTCTCTCCTCTCTCTCCTCTCGACCCATATACTTACACTTACCTTTCATTCAGATGTAATATACCACGTACTGAACTCGGAGGGATTTGAACTCAGCAGCTCTGCCTTGACACACCCAGTTTTCCACTGACTTAACACACTGCACCACACAAGCGCTTGTTGATTTGGAACTCAAGCAACATTTATTATTAATATTATATAAGTAACTTAAACCAGAACCCAGATCCTCTCGGGTCAACAAGTCAACACTTACATGAAGTAGTAACCCACATGGAATCTGTCATGAAACTCCAAAAAAATTTTTGCTTTTAAATTAGTTTGCTTCAAACAATCAATAATCATGTGAACTAATCCAAATCCTACCCCTACATTTAAAAAAACCCTAACCATCAACAATATGTGCTCGCTAATTTGTTTGAGTCAAATTAAACTAGCTTGTTTTGACTGGATCAAATTGAACTAGTTTGTTTTGACCCATGGTCAAATTGAACTGAATGGTCAATTTCAACTACAACATGTACATCTGATGCTTTTATAAATGCTCACTTGTCTAAAGGCTGTAGTATCACTCATCATAAAGCCAAATCTAGCTCAATTCCTGATTTGAAGATACCTAGGGAGAGCTAAAACAAAAAGAATTTGCCAGTTTTTTTCTGTGAAGAAACGAAAGTCAATGCTGACAGAAAAGCGATATTGGCTCATATTATAACCAAATAAATCAGTGGGTAGAAGTTGTAGATTCTGCAAATGCAACTCCTGAAATGAGTGGACTAACACGATTTTCCATAATAGTCTTTTGTCTTTGCCTTCTCTGTGCACTCATGATTTGTGTGATATACCAAAACATTATGGTATATTCAAAATGAAGATATTATCGCTCTGAAGTTTGAAATACTACTACTTGGAGTTTGTAATTTCACTATTACTGTAGATGTTGGTTGAAATAATTTACCACTCCTCTTAGCCAATCAGATTGCAGAAATGTCTTAGGTCACGTTATAAATTTAATGGTAATTGCAGTAGCTTTATGTAATGGTAATTAAGTAGTTAATGTTTCATGTAAGAACGATAGCACCAATGTAACGGCAAAGGAATGCAGTGAGGTGGTAATTTTGTATTGTTAAAACTCTTGATTTGATTGGTTTACACATAAAAATCTTCCAAAAAGTAAGAGAGAGAAGTATTTTCTCTGATTTCGTTAAAGTTTGATGATATGAATTACATGGTGGTTCCATATGTTGTTTATAAAGGAAATTGTATGCGAGGAACCTTATCAAATGTGCCAGTTTCGTAGCTTTTGTGTTCAACAATCCCTTCATTAAAATGGCAAGAAACATTTGAAACACTTTCTACAAACTTTATTTCAGAATATTTATCCCTAACCCCCTAGTAGTGTATCTATATTCTACAACACATGAGAATCCTATGTGAGGGAGACTCATTGCCACAAACAATGAATTTTGCTATGTACATGTACATTTGTAGTTCTTAAACTTCTTGCATCCAATGGAGATACATTTGTACTAATTATTGTAGAGCCAAAACCTGGTCCACACTACACAAATTCACCATAAGATTACTCAAGGAGTTAATAACATGTAGTACTAATTTCAAAACTTAAATGCATGTACTGCTAACATGTACATACACTCTGTTTTTTTATCACTGTCTGAATTTGTTTTATTGTAGGACAAGATGGAGTACGTATTTTTTCTTGCTGGCCTATCACCAGATGTCTATGCTGAGTTGTTGAATGTTTTCCAGAAGTTTGAGGATTTTGAAATCAAGGGGCAGAAAGAGAGCTCAAGTGTGAACAGAAAAATGATCACCAGGAATACCAAGCCTGATCTTGTGGCTTCTCGTTTTAAAAAACTGAGAGGATTGGAGGATGATGACTTAAAGCAGATTTTCTCATCCATTGCTCATGGACAAATAACATTCCATGAAGCAATGACCATGGCAGATGAAAAAAAGACCCTCTGCTCTGCAAAAAAGAATTTTTTGAAGATAAGTGGCATTGGAGATTGGACAGAGGCTGTTGCAAGGTACACAAAAATACATACATGTACATGTACTGTGTATATAATATAAATAATAATGTTGTAGTTCAAATTTCATCTCAGTTAAATTAACTATTGTACTGTATATATTTTTATTTACATACAATGAATATTTTTTTACCCTTAATAATAAGGTAAATTTTTTTGGTTATCACTCTGATCACCTGAATTTTCATTTTCTCCTCTCGTTAACATTTTAATCCCTCTGTCAAAAAAACAGGACTACAGACAATGAAACAGACATCTGTGAGGTCACTTAAATTATCACAGACAATTTGAAAGGGAAATACATAATTAAATCGTAAAAATGTTCTTAGTGTTCACTTTAATACTGAGATCGAGTCAAAACAATAAAAAAATCATTTTGGGAGCAAGTGTCCATAAGTCCATAATAATGTGAATCTGTAATAATGGTAGTTGTTTTCAGTCAATCGTCTGTAAATTTTGCTGGGACCGTCAGCTCATGTCCATATAGGGTGTCTGCAAGGCAAGAGTTGACTTTATGTGACAATTATGTACAGATATTAAGGTTACTGTAGACCTTCAGAAGCAGAAATTTGTTAATCTTTTTCTGCTTGTATACATCTATAGGATGCATTTCCTCAAATCTTCCAGATACAAAAAAATTATTTTGCCGGCAGAAAATTTGTAAGCTTTGATCGACAGAATGTCATGTGAAGTATTAGAATTACTCAGCCGTAACAAATGCCCACAAAACTAGCACAATAATAAAACCTTTCAAATCAGCTCCGATATTGGTATTTTACGGGTTTTCCCCCTGAATGTTTTGATATGTGGCTTACTTTATCTCATCGGAGAATGTCATTTAAAAATATTTGAGGAAAGAGCCAGATCAATAGTGAGAAAATCGTTGAAATCAAAACCCTGCAATTAGACTTCAGATTTCCGCTGACTTGCATAGTCTAATATCCATGGTTATTTTTTTTCGTACTAATATTTTGCCCATGTAAACACATTGATTCTAGAAGCGAAAGAAAGTAGAAAGCTGTCAACAGTTTTGATAAACATACAATAAATAAAAAGAAATAGCCAATCTGTTGAAAAAATTACTTTCGCTACATTGGGCTTTACTTTGACATGGTCATCATTCCTGGTATTGTTCTCCTCCTGCCTCTCTAATCTTGTTTTTCACAGGGCTGGGAATTTTGTTTTTATAGTTAGACTTTTAAAACGACTATTCATGATTTTGATAAACTTTTCAATTCCTTTCTCACCATGATCAATCAGCCAATGCAATCCAACACAACACTTCCAATTCACAGGCACAGTGAAAGAAATGACGTCAATTAAAATCTGATTTGACTGGCTAGCTACTAGTCTAGAGAATTAGTGTCAAGGAGACAGAGCTAGACTTACATGTATGGGGGTGTGAAATGGATTTCTCTTGTAACGGACAATGAATGTATGAATTGGTAGTGAAAAGGGAAATAATTTCCTATGTGGACGAGAGGGCCTGGGAGCCAGTATTATGATAATTAGGGTTATATAACTGTCAAGGGACAAAGTCAGTTTCATTGTGGTTCTGGCTCATGAACAGTGACAATTAAATTTACGATAATTACTTATGATTAACTGCCAGGCAAGTCGAGGTTATATACATGTATATTCAAACATATTAGTTCATTCCATGTGTATTACACATCAGTTTATATATATATATTACTTTATATACTTTATATTGGATGTTCTGGGCTTAGTCCCTTACATAGGTACTTCAAGTAAGTACTTAAATCAAGTGTGTAATAATTATTATATATACGTTGGTGGTAATAATAATAATTATTGGACGTTGTGGGCCTGGACCCGTCACCGCAAAATGTTGCTGTGGTATTTGATTATTCAGGGACTCGAGGGAATAATAGGAAACATAGTTTTCATTCAATCAGCTTTTTCTTGGCAAACTTTTTCGAGCAGAAAGAACTTTAAAAAGGTAAAATCTAACACAAATTTATCACAATCTTCTAAAAATTGGCATTCTAGTAGATTAATATCATAATGCTGTTTGAGGCACGTAATTCTAAGTTCATCAAAATATACATGTATTGACAATGAGTTTAACATTAAACAAAATGACATTTGAATAAATTTACTCTTTAAATAGGTTTCCAGAACACACAAAGAAAGAGACCCTGCTAAAGTTCCATTTTAGAAATGGGAAGAACAATGAGGTGTTTGTAACCTTTGTGCAGAAAGCCCTCCTGCAAGAGGATAAAGAAGCAGACAAAGGTATGCACTTTTATATATTAAACAACTGTATATTGTTTATTATAAATGGCTGCTCATAGAAGAGTTTTAATTGATGCACAATAAATTTTTACTTTAATTTGTAAAAAAGAGACGACATTGAAGCACTGAAAGCAGACATTCTTAATGGAGTAACAGACTGACATTTCGAAAGAGTGACTTGTGTAAAGGGCCATTGGACATCATTAAGTTGCTGGGTTAACTCATTATTGAACAAAGAACTGTTTGCCTAAAAGGCAACAAATTGTTATTGCTGGAGATTAGCACAGAGTCGCATCTTCAGACAAATTTTGTTGATCTAATAAGTTGATTTCAGTAAGTTTCATGGTCTGAGGTTTCCAAAGATAGTCATATCAGGCCTTATTTGTGTTTTGCCTGAAGACTTCTAAACGATTTTTGAGACGGAACTCCATGGATGTTCGCTATACCCATAACAATAATATTTTTTGGGCTGTGTTGAGTCTGAAGGGAATCTGAGGCAAATCATGTTGTATCCGTATTAACCGTCAAAAAACCATGGTATATCGTAATATTTTGACGAAATATTTCAAGAATAGAATATCGGAACTTAAACTAGAACGCGTTATTTTCTCTCATTGCTCGTACTTGCTTTTTCCCAAGGTGCTCGATTTGCTCGCAGCTGTGATAAAATAAAATTGCTCATGCTCGCCTACTCGTCAATGCTCGAATTTACCATTTGGTAGCCCTTATTCTCATGCAGGCACGCATGTAAACAAATAAATATCTCCCTATAGCTATAGAGGAGACACAAAAAGGTTTTCAAGCCAATCTGAGCCTGTACACTTTATATAGATGCAGCTATTAAACCCTATCGTCTTTTTTCTTAACTCTCAAAGAGACTTTCTGTTTATCTGTTGCAGAAATGGCGTTCCGATCCTTTCTCGTGCGTAGACTGTTCATTGCAGTAGCCTTGCGCCCCCCTCCCCCCCCTCCAAAAAAATAATGAATAAAACAGCACAATTCCACCAGAAAACTTCTATCGTATGGATATACTTTATAGCATCCCGTGGCGATTTTCCGCTGCCAAGATTTTCCGTTGCCTAAATTCTCACAGCGGATGAAATATGCCAATAAGTTCCTTCTGAAGGTTCCTATACAGTCAATTTTTAAAAGAGCTATGGAGAAAGGGCTTTTTCTGTTATTGCGTTAAAACTGTGGAATTTGTTGCCACTTACTATATAATATAGGTTTTTATTAGTTTAGTTATTGCTTAGATCGTAAGATTTAATGTTATAGTGCTTGTAACTAACTTGCCTGTTTTCCAGCTATGTAAAGCGCCTTTGGACGTCTGGGATTAACTGTATTATGACAAACCAGGCCGAAATATTCCTTTTTGCCCAGAGTATTATAGTGACAAAAGCAAAGGAAAGTTAAGTTATCGCAAAGAAACGGTTTACTTATTATAAGAATACAAAAGCTCGAGGCACGCACACTGTAGAAGGTATAAAACAACTAAATGGAACAAGGCAACAACAACGCTTATATCAGCGGGCGGCCACCCTTACCCGAAGTATACGTTTTACATGTTTGTCAACAACTGATTTCTTTAGTCGATTTTCAGGGAGAATAGTGACATTCGAAAGGAACCAGGTTATGCAAACTTAGTCACAACTACTAAAGATCACGAAGGAAGAAAAACAGTGGCAATAGCCCTCTTCGTTGTATGAGTCAGGTCAAGGTAAACTGTCCGCTGTTATACTCGCTTTCCAGGGCAGTTAGCTCAATCGACTTTAGTTGATTATATACCAGTGTCCGATAATAGGTTGACTTACCTTATACAAGCTAAAATAACTGTGAAATGGCTGTTAGAATCCCACTCGATAATTAGGGTAACGCTCCTTGCCTTTTCATTCAATAAAGACTGGCAAATTATCAGCCTGTTTCGAAAATGTTGCCGCGTGATTGTCGTCTTCCGTGACAGCCAGCTGATTAACTTTATTTGATTATTGCAGTTTCAAAATGAACCTGTTCATGATCGTACTGTAGGTCTGAAGAGGAACCCTACATTGGCTGATGAAGCTCACTGTGTCGGCATCGTGATCAACGCGTCCATGGTGACCGTCATAAGTGAGGCAGTCTGGGAAAAGGAGCAACAACTAATGCATCAACTCAATGCCAGAGGTGACCTCCATGAGAAATATTTCAAACTGTATAACCTTCAGAATGTCTTTAGATGTCAGAAATCCTAGCTGTCTCATTAAATGCTAAGTTACGTATTTACTAAGAAAATGGTGTGAAAATATAAAGTCACGAGTTTAGGAGAGTCTGTGAATGAATGGTACCGAGAGATCAGCTTGCGAAAGACAAAATAACCTTTGAATACCAAGGTTATTCACAAAGAGGCCACTTCACAGTTATAATATCACCAGGTAACTTTGGTAAGGTATGGATATCTGCCTACATGTGTATATTCTGAAATAATAAGATCATTACATTCTAATCTTGGTCGGATGGATAAACATGGTCAAAGTCCATACAGTGTACATACCATGCCTCAATAAATTGACTGATTAATGGTTCCTCATCCTACGGAAAAAAAATAGAGCATCTAATTAGTTTTGTGCTTACAGAAGTTGCGGTCTGGACATTGCCAAGTGGCAACTAATATGTTGATTTTAATTTTGAGGCCTGACTATATAATGGCACTATTTTTAGAGTATGATATAATTGATACAGTCACTCTGCTTTGGTAATATTCAACTCTAAGATCTCACATGTTATGGTGACTCTGCTGAATATACCCAGCTCGAAGATCTTGACATAATTATATGTTACTCTACAACAGTAACAATACCAAGTCTGAATTTGATACATCTAACTGAGACCTGTCTGACCATAATGACCTAGACCCTCTTTATAGAGTAACCATATTACTCCCACCTGATGCTCAGTAAACTCTCTACATTCCTATCAATTAGATGCAGCTTGAGTTATCTCTAATCCCTTTAACTATGAGAGCTTTCAGCAGGCTTTTCTCAGTACTGACTAACTTGAAGTCAATCATATTTTGGAAAACTTGCCGGAACACAAGAATAAAATTAGTTCTATATCCCAGAAGCACTCAGGGAGCCTATAAGCTGGCAGGACTTCCCACTGGATGAACCAACTGGGGATACAGAACTAACTTGAAATCCATCTTATTTTGGGAAACTTGCCAGAGCGCTAGAAAAAAATAATGCATCAGTCAATTCCAGCAATGCCCATCCCCTCCCCGGGACAACCCCCGGGCATTAGTCATTTTCGTTATTTTTTCCCAAATTCCCCACGGTGGGGACAAGCAAGGTGTTCAAATGCCCCACAGTGGAGCCAAAGAAGTAAGGAAAATGACCCACCCCCGGGCACATCCATAACGATATACTGCCCAAGTTTAATTCCATGCAAATGCACAAGGCGCAGAGAAGTGCTACTTCTCTATCTATTCATTGATAGTTTCCGTTACGGTTTTGTAGATCCGCCATCTTGTTTTGTATTTGTATTTATACTCACTGCTGTATCAGTGATTATGCTATTGAGCTGCCTGGAACAAAATGGTATTAATTTACATAGTTTATATTTCATTCCTATAAATAATCATTCGCACCGCGGTTAACGTTATACAATAAGCGCTTATTAAAACCACATGACAGACTTTTATAATAATAGTGTGACTTCTGTTCGTCCGGTGGACAGCAGCAAACAGTGTATATTTGTAAACAAACTACTTGATATCGTTTCCAACTCGGACAAGCAGAGCTTGGGCCCCGAGTGCCTCCTGAATTAACATTTTAGCGTAGCGTAGAGTTAAGAATACAGGATTGCAGATCAGTGTTAGATGGGCGGTGAACGTACGAGAACTGCTATTTTCTAGCTATATTGTAAAAATTAAACATCCATAGGTTTCCCGGCTTTTTCGTGTCCTAGCGTATACAAATAACGTGGATAAGACGGTATAAACTGCAGGTTTCTAGGTTTAGAGAAATAGATAGAATCCACAGGCAGCTGGAATAATTACAACAACTCAGATTTATTGGTTTCTTTTACTTGATACAGTATGACGTCGTTACCACGAGACCTGCAGTCTCTTTCCCAGAATTATTTTCGGCAGTGTCAAATGCCCCACCATATGCCCCGTGGTAGAATAATGCCCGACCCCCGGGCCGATATAAGGTTACAAATGCCCCACTGCCGGGATCTCAAAGTATGCAAATGCCCCACCATATCCCGGGAGGGGGATGGGCATTGCTGGAATTGACTGATGCATAAGGTCTATATCTCTGAAGCAGGCCTGGAAATATTTTTTCCTACTTAGCAGGAAAAATAAGTATATTAGTAATTTATATGCATGTGGCCATTTTCTGTGACATTGTTGTTTTGTCTATTTATTTAGTAGCTTACAGGAAGTATGCACTTTTAACTAGCGCCGGAAGTTCTCACAAAATTAGCACGGTGCGGGTGCCCGTGAAGACTTCCGAGTCGAGACACGAGGTTCAGTATGGTTTTGACTTTTGTGTTGTTCTTTTCATTATTTGCTCGCTTAGAAACGTCCTTGTTAAGTTAGAACTATACTCAACCACAACGGAATGGCCTAAGATTGTAACTAGATGGCTAATTCGAATCGCCAATATGTGTATTTAGGTGTAATGACACTTCATGTTTTCACTCTGCTCGGCCCGGTCGCAGATTTATAAAGGCAAGAGAAAGCAAACCTGTTAGTTCTTCCATGAAATACTCATTTACTTTTTGTTAGTATCATTAAGGCACCTACTGATGAACATATCTACTTGTAGTTGTAAGTAAATTAGTAATTACTTTAAAACTGATGTATAAGGCTTACCGTCTGGCGTCTATCACAGTATCACTATCAGGCATATCATCTCGCACTGTATTTAGTCTTTCGTTTTCCTCCAAACATACCAGCCCAATAGCCATTCAGGATCCAAACGACGTCTTGATGAGTTCTTAGCTTGGTTCCAAAACTCTTAAACTAGCTAACCTTCTGTAAATCCATCGAAGTTGTAGGAAAATACCACTCAGAATACAGAAAGTACTTAGCTTCGCCGCGAACCGTTGAAAACCTGATATAACTCATGAGCATGCGTCATAGCGTTGCCGCTGACCGATTTACAGTACTGTAGTTACCAGTCTCTACTCGTGTATCAGGAGACACGGTTGTACGCGGACCCCTGCGGAATAGATGGGATTGATCTTGCGGACTATTTTTGTAATATTATTTTGTACTATAGTATATTTTTCATTTATTAATGCATAAGAAATTTACATGCTAATTTCCTCTGAAAAAAACTCTGAATTTATAACGAGACCTGTGGGCAGTGGCTTCTTTTCTTCTAGATATTTCCTTTTACTCAATGTTAACTGCTTCAAAAATTATGAAATGTAACAAAACAGGAAATTTAGCAGGGAGTGGATTGCTTTCCTTTTTTTTTTTCCTCACTTTTATGAAGTGCTGTCTTCTAGTCAAATGACTCCTTCAAAGAGTCACATGACTCTTACAAAGGGACGCATGACTCCTTCAAAAGAGTCGCATGACTCTTACAAAGGGTCGCATGACTCTTACAAAGAGTCTGCTTACTCCACTAAGGGTCGCGTGACTCTTTGAAGAGTTAAAGAACTCCTATGAAAAGTGGTTTTGGCTCTTTATTGGAGTCAAAACTACCCTTGGGGTCAAAACGACTATTGAAGAGAGTCAAAAACTATTCTTTGGTTAAAGAGTAGAAATCACTCCTTGGGGTCAAAACGACACTTATGTTTTTACAGTGTGCGATACTAAAAACCAGAAGGGCAAAACAAAATGATTATTTGGGAAAGATGTTCACAATTGCTAAAAAAAGTAATTAAATAAGCGCGTTTGTCCAATTCACGAGACTGTCTTCTTACTTGTTCTCTCTCGTGGAATAGACGAGCTTGTTGGCTATAAAACTTACTTAATTGCATGTAATTAGATGCGCGTAAAAAATGAACTGTTAAGCAAAGACTTACTTTCAAAGTGAAGCTCTCCCCGGAGATGCCAGTAAACGCGGTGGGGGCGACTCTCTTGCGATACACGTTACAAAGACTATTGATGAAGCTCGATTTGCCTCCTCTAATTTGTCCAGTAAGAATAATGTTAAAGTACGGCGTGGATTCTACTTGCACATACGACATTAAAGAAAGGGCCGGAGGAGAACCCCTTCCCTGGCGGTTCTGCGATTCAATGGGTTTGGAAACGGAACAAACCAATTATGGTATCCAAATCACAGATATTCTTGCAGCAGTGGATGGCAAACTTCCTGACGGTTGTGAGGTATTAATTAATAGATCCCTAGCTTGTAGTCACAAAACGATATTCCTATTCTACATGTACAAACGGTACAGGGTCTACATGTCAGTTAAAATTTTGGCCATTTGTCAGTTGTCAGTTAGCCCTAGTTAATCATTACTAGAGAAAATGTACAATGTTTGACCCACAAAAAAAAATTGTTAGTTGTCAGTTATTTTTAAGGCCGTTTGTCAGTAGTCAGTTAACCCCATTTAGATCTTATTGCTGTGTAAGGTAAGTCAACCTATATCGAACAGAACGTATTCTAGGGCTATCGAATGGTCAGTCAAAATTTGGAAGTGCTTGTCGTTTTAGGCATTTTCTCTCATTGCTCGTACTTGCTTTTTCCCAAGGTGCTCGATTTGCTCGCAGCTGTGATAAAATAAAATTGCTCATGCTCGCCTACTCGTCAATGCTCGAATTTACCATTTGGTAGCCCTTATTCTCATGCAGGCACGCATGTAAACAAATAAATATCTCCCTATAGCTATAGAGGAGACACAAAAAGGTTTTCAAGCCAATCTGAGCCTGTACACTTTATATAGATGCAGCTATTAAACCCTATCGTCTTTTTTCTTAACTCTCAAAGAGACTTTCTGTTTATCTGTTGCAGAAATGGCGTTCCGATCCTTCCTCGTGCGTAGACTGTTCATTGCAGTAGCCTTGCGCCCCCCTCCCCCCCCCCCCTCCAAAAAAATAATGAATAAAACAGCACAATTCCACCAGAAAACTTCTATCGTATGGATATACTTTATAGCATCCCGTGGCGATTTTCCGCTGCCAAGATTTTCCGTTGCCTAAATTCTCACAGCGGATGAAATATGCCAATAAGTTCCTTCTGAAGGTTCCTATACAGTCAATTTTTAAAAGAGCTATGGAGAAAGGGCTTTTTCTGTTATTGCGTTAAAACTGTGGAATTTGTTGCCACTTACTATATAATATAGGTTTTTATTAGTTTAGTTATTGCTTAGATCGTAAGATTTAATGTTATAGTGCTTGTAACTAACTTGCCTGTTTTCCAGCTATGTAAAGCGCCTTTGGACGTCTGGGATTAACTGTATTATGACAAACCAGGCCGAAATATTCCTTTTTGCCCAGAGTATTATAGTGACAAAAGCAAAGGAAAGTTAAGTTATCGCAAAGAAACGGTTTACTTATTATAAGAATACAAAAGCTCGAGGCACGCACACTGTAGAAGGTATAAAACAACTAAATGGAACAAGGCAACAACAACGCTTATATCAGCGGGCGGCCACCCTTACCCGAAGTATACGTTTTACATGTTTGTCAACAACTGATTTCTTTAGTCGATTTTCAGGGAGAATAGTGACATTCGAAAGGAACCAGGTTATGCAAACTTAGTCACAACTACTAAAGATCACGAAGGAAGAAAAACAGTGGCAATAGCCCTCTTCGTTGTATGAGTCAGGTCAAGGTAAACTGTCCGCTGTTATACTCGCTTTCCAGGGCGGTTAGCTCAATCGACTTTAGTTGATTATATACCAGTGTCCGATAATAGGTTGACTTACCTTATACAAGCTAAAATAACTGTGAAATGGCTGTTAGAATCCCACTCGATAATTAGGGTAACGCTCCTTGCCTTTTCATTCAATAAAGACTGGCAAATTATCAGCCTGTTTCGAAAATGTTGCCGCGTGATTGTCGTCTTCCGTGACAGCCAGCTGATTAACTTTATTTGACTGATTATTGCAGTTTCAAAATGAACCTGTTCATGATCGTACTGTAGGTCTGAAGAGGAACCCTACATTGGCTGATGAAGCTCACTGTGTCGGCATCGTGATCAACGCGTCCATGGTGACCGTCATAAGTGAGGCAGTCTGGGAAAAGGAGCAACAACTAATGCATCAACTCAATGCCAGAGGTGACCTCATATAAAAAAAATCAGTATATAACTCGTCTTGTTTTTGAATTTTACATCATTATCTCCAATACACACGATTACTATGGATTTTTAAAAACTTATCACCCGTCTTTTTTCCCCTTCAGGTATCCATACGTTTGTCATTCTCACCAACATTGACAAACTGTGCGAACACGTTAATAAAGACCTCACCAAGGTTTATCACAGCATTGCAGTTCGGGATGTCGTAACAAAAGTGAGTAATAAACTCTATGGTCTTCCCGAGACCCAGATTTTTCCTGTCAAGAATTACACTGAGGAAGTGGAAATCGATGAGCACATAGATATATCCTGATATTGTACGCTGCCCGCCACATGCTTCACACAGCTCAGAACTACATAGAAGAGAGAGAGTGAAGAGAGAGTAGCAACAGTAGAGATACAGTAGTATTCAACAACAATAAAAAGTAAGGTGGCAAACTTTGTAACTAAGAAACAGACGAGTCATTCTTACTAGTAGAATTTATCTTTCCTCAAACAAAATTCACACACAGGTATTTCAAGAAAGGTCGCGTCGTGCATACATGTTGCATTGTCTGTTCCAAGACAGAGTGATTGGAATCCATTTACACGCGTAAAAAAGACGGCACGGCACCTCAAATCTCGGCAGGGTGCCTATAAAATTGCGGCACGGTACCCCTAACTTTGAACGCGTACACAAAGCAGTCCCTTGTTTAGTAAGGCACTGGTACTCTAAATTTTAAAGGTGTCGAGATACCTCTCGTAGGTAATCTCGGCACGAGTAAAATCGGTACCGTGCCGAGATATGGGATGCCGTGCCGTCTTTTTTTAAGAAAATTGGAGGGACCACAGACGAAATGATAAAAAACCGGATCTCCTCGGGTGTAGGGATCTGATCAGCAATATATATATAAATAGACAAGAAAGGAAAGGCTGATTCAACGGTAGAGAGTTTTTTTCTTCCAATATTTCGATCGGCACGGCCGATCTTCTTCGGGGAAAGAGGCTTACAATGTATCTAATAAACTAGAACCTTTACGAAATAATACATGAATTATGAATTGCACAATCTTATGATAAAACACCGTATAGACCAATGAAAAGAAGGTGGAGAGTGACATATAATATGAAACAAAAATAACTTTAAAAAATTGTGACGTGATGATGATTGTGAAATACAAGTTAAGTTTCATCACGTTTATTCATACCTAGAACCTCTATCGATAAGATACGCTTCTCGCGCTTTGCGTATACTGTCTCGCTGAGAAAAAACAAGTTCTAGTGGAATTAGCTGCATATCAGTAGGTGAATGATTGTTAGTTAGAAAATGTTCTGAAACGGCAGTAGGCTTGGATGTGTTAGAAGGATTATCTACTGTACGGCGGTGTTCGTTAAAGCGGTCTTTAAGGCGGCGTTTGGTTTCTCCGATATATTGAACGTTACAGCGTTTACATTGGACCATGTAAATTAGGTTTTTGGAATTACAGTTAATGTGGTGTTTAATAGCTCTTAATTCGCCAGTAGAGTGGAAAGTGTAATTATTTAGACCATTGTCAATGTATTTACAGGTTAAACAATTAGTGCCACAACTAAAAGAACCGGGAGGATCGTTATTAGGTTTGTTAGTTGTTAGTTGAGCTCTGACTAAAATATCACGAAGGTTATTATTACGTCGATAAGCGACTAGAGGTACAGATGTAAATATATTTTTGCATCGATTATAAGAAGACAACAATATGTTAAAATGTTTGTGCATGATAGGAGAACAAGAAGGTAAAGTAGGGTTATAAGTTATAACGAGCGGTACTCGGTTAGATTGGTTGTTAGTTTGTTTGGGCTCTAGTGCTTCGGCGCGGGTTATGTTATTGACACGATCTATTTCTTTGTTAAGAAAATTACGGTTATATCCTCGTTTATTGAGATACGTAAAAATGAGATTTAAATGGCGTGTTCGTTTAAGCAAGTCCGCGTGTGTGTTGCAATTATTCAGCTCAATAACAATATGAGGAATCATTATTTCTTAAGAGCAGATATCTACAAAAATCATACAAAATCGAGCAAAAGTCGAAAAATAGAATTCGCTCCCCTTTTACACTAGTAGGTAGCCCTTAGTCAGAATACAAACGCTGTGTAGTTTGTTTGGTGAAATATTTATTTATTTCCGAGAAAAACGAAAAAATCCCATTGAGCTCCAGACACGATTCCTGGGGGCCCATCAGCGATGAAAATCGGCCGTGTTCGCTCGATTCGTGAATTTTAAAATAGAATTGAATTGAATGCCTTACACATTACTGGTAGCTTTTTGCCGTACTATTCTCCACGTCCAAGACATTACAGTAATAATAATAATAATAATAAGGAAAACATGTATAGAGGGGGGGGGGGGGGGGGGGGCGAAATCGCTAGAGGGGGCGAGGAAGTGGGGGCGAATTCACTAGCGATTTCGCCCCCCGGGGAGCGAATTCACGGAAGGGCGAAACTGCTGGTACACCGGGAGGCCCGTCAGCGATGAAAATCGTCCGTGTTCGCTCGATTCGCGTGTCAAAACTATTGAACCGAGAATTATTGTAATACTACCAGCTTAGGGGTGGACCATTAGAAATCTTGGGAGGTGGGGTGGGTAGTCCAAAAAAAAAATTCGTGCAAGGCTAAATGTCCCAAAAGAAAATCCCTGCAAAGCACAAAGGCACAAAAAAAAATTCGTGCAAAGGAACCGATGCATTGTTCAATTTTTGTTTTGAAAAAATACTAGCAATTCAGTTTTACCAATTCAAAATATAGTTCTAAAGATTACCCACACAGTCTGTGTAAGGCCAGATAAAAACAAATACTTGGTTAGCGTCCCCGCCCGACCTGAGAAATATCCCCGATCTCTAATCTTTTTTAATTTTTAATTTTTCATAAAAAAACTTTAGAAAGTGTAAATGCGCCCGTGAACACCAATTCTTTTACCCAGACCCCTACATGTACCACTTAAAATATGCCCCGGCCGCCGGCGCATTAAATATTTTAACATCGACGCCATTTTGTTTCTACAACACGAGGTGAGTGAACTTCACAAAGAAAAAAAATTAAATAAAAAACCTCCCTCCCTATAACCTGGAAACATTGAAATGGGTGGACGCTAAACAAGAATTTTTTTATCTGGCCTAACTGATTTTCAGGTATTTCCAGATGAAAACAACCTCCCCAACCTTCATAACAATAGTTTAGTCACTGTTGTCATGGAAATACCACTACCGGTATCAGGGGAATTAAGGCCAGTTAAACCACAAGAATAAACACGCTCAAATGTTTGGCCAAGAGAGAAGTTTATTTGCGGTCTAAAACACTAGACAAGCTAAAAACAGCTATATTATTGGCAAATAAACCTTCTCTGCAATTACTGAAGCCTCAAATTATTCTCTGATGCCAGCAGTTTTTGCAACCGAGTTTAACGTCAGGTTTCATTGAGTAAACTTCAATATCCACATTTTCAAAGATTACAGAGTCTGTGTTTTGCACAGAGTCTGTGCAAAACATCATGGACAATGAAATATTGGGGTATGCATTTTTGATTTGGCCTGAATCGGAGCCAAGCAATGAAAGACCTGGACTATATGCATTCTAAGGCGATCAAATTAAATTCCTCACATCACTGGGCTCGTTACAAAAAAACTGCGGCTCAAAATAAATAAACAAGTCAAGAAATGTAAAGCAAATTACTATAAAGATCTGATTAGACAAAACAAAGAAATTCAGGTGCTCTATGGAAAACTATAAATGATTGACTTGCTGTAATAAGATCTAATAATGGCTCTCAGCCAACCTTTATCCAATCTGAATCTGATGGAGTACAGTTAACAGAGCCAGCGTCGATCTATCAGACCTTTGTTAGCAGCAAAGTTTCAATCTCTGGTCGGCGCCATTGACACCATTACTCCAGCTAGGACAAATAACAGTGAAATTGTCTTTCGCTTTTCGAACATTTCCGAGAGCTTTGTTTTTAAACAATTAAGAGGTTTGAAAACAAACAAAGCTACTGGTTTAGACCGAATCAGCTCGAGGCTACTAAATGACTCGGCTGTGTGTATGACTCCTGACCAGTTTTAACCAAACTGTTTAATCGTTCTCTGGACTCAAGTATTTTCCCAGCCATGTGGAAACCAGGAAAAGTTACCGCCCTGTTTAAATCCGGCGATCACTCTGATTTTAACAATTACAGGCCTATCACAATTATATTCTACCTGATGTAAGTAAGATTCTTGAAAGGGCTGTACATCAACATCTCCACGGCTATCTCTCGTAAGAGAAAATCCTCACACCTAATCAGTTTGGTTTCCGCCCGAGGTTATCTACTGAAATTGGCTTAGCACACTTCACTGACAACATTCTACGACACATGGACAATGGCAAGGTGACTGGTGCAGTATTCATAGACCTGTCCAAGGCTTTTGTGACTGTGGACCACAACCTTTTGCTGACAAAGCTCAGGGCCATTGGTGCTTGCAGTGAAGTTGTAAATTGGTTTACCTCCTACCTTGATAACCGACACCAGATAACTGCAATAGGCGACTCTCAGTCCTCTTCGTGCTCAGTGGGAGTTGGCGTGCCACAGGAGTATTCTCGGTCCTCTCTTGTTCTTGGTTTACGTCAATGCCGACCTTCCTCTTACTGTAGATCATTGCCAAGTGACCATGTACGCTGATGACACCGTGATATACTGTAGCCGTCCTTCTATCAATGACATCGAACATTGCTTAAATCATGACTTGGCACAATTGGCCTCTTGGTTTCGTATACATCGCCTGACTTTGAATACTTCTAAATCTAAGTTTATGTTAATAGGTAGTCCACATAAACTGAAATCTTGCTCTAGCATCGATGTCATTATAGACAACGTGCCCCTCGAACGCTCTGACAATATCAAGTACCTCGGTATTATAATTAATAAGTATATGACTCCGCATGACCTGGTAGAGGCCTCATCTATTAAAGTAAACCAAAGGATTGGTCTGGCCAAGCGTAATGGGCACTTATTGCCCCTCGAGACACGCCTTACTTTGTATAATAGTTTAGTATGTCCACTTTTTGACTACCGCTGATGCGATATGGGGTGACAAATACAACTCAACCCTCACGGACGATCTTCAGATTTTGCAAAATAAGCGGCCAAGATAATTCTTGAATTTACCTGGTTAAAGTTATTCAGCACAAACCTTGTCAAATCTCAATTGGCCTACTCGTTCCAATTAACGTCGTCTTGTACATCGTCATATTTTAATATATAAGTATGTTAATGGACTCATTGATTATGATTTTAATATCTACATTCACAGGTATAATACAAGAAGAAAGAACGATTTTAGACTTCCAATAATCAAGCTTAATTATGGCAAACAACGTTTATTGTACCAAGGTTTTAGTGAATGGAATACTTTAGATAATTCGTTGCGGGAAATCGAATCCCTAACTCTTTTTAAACAAAATGTCAAAAGACATGTTTTTGAATTGCCTCATAAATTTTAGCTCTAGTCACTCTATAAATGTATTTTTAGCCTAGTTTTTAACTCTAGATTATTAATGTATTTTTATTTTTGTTTCTTATTTATGTTATGCAGGGCTCTATTGAAAAAACTCTTCGGAGACATATTCTCTGCTATAAATAACATTATTATTATTATTATATTATATTCATTAATTAGTATGGTTGTATTCACAGGCTGTAAATCTATATAGAATGTGCACTGAAAAAAAAAATCGTGCAGAGGTATCGCCCTAAAAAAAAAATTCTTGCAGAACTCACACTGCTAAAAAAAATATCGTGCACAAAAAGTTTTCCACCCCCCCTCCCAGGATTTCTAATGGTCCACCCCTTATTATATGACTCTTCCTTGTTCGCTCAGAGGAATTTCATAAACGTTTGATTATTTTAAGACTTCGAGGGAAGTCGAGAGCAAAGTACCCTGTTTTGTTATGACAATCGGTAGGTCCAAAAGGATTGTGATTTTAACCATGTGCCACAACTCCAAATTCCATAAGACGATGGATATTAACTACGAAGGAATAGGTCTTTCAAGTTATAGAAAGTTTTCTTTGGGCAAATTCATTCGCGCTCCTCGGAAATTTTCTCAATGTAGCACTGATTGTGTGACCAAAGCCAAAGTGTCATTAAAAGCTTGTAGTTGAAGTAAAAACCTTACATATATGTCACATTGGTAGAAAACAACATAAATCTGCTAACCTTTCCTCGGTTATGATATTCTGTATGGTCCATAATATTCTTTTAGACATATTCTTTGCCGTTCTTTGACGTACCGGCCACATGACAAACGGTCGTAAATTGAATTGAACGATTGCTCCTCATGAACACATGTATCCTAGTGCTCTTTGTGTCGATGATATAATTGGCCGGTAACAAAACGAGCAGGGGACTGGAACCGAGTTTATCAGAATTACTCTAATTCTAAAATGAAGTTCATCACATGATAGAGCATGTTGAAATTAGCATGTGTGCCAAGTTTGACGTGATTCGAGTGAATCTCGTCTGAATTATAAGTAATTGAAATTTCTTTGTCCCTCCAGTTTGGAGGGACAACGTTAAAAAATAAGAGAGTTTGTATGGGAAAATTGACACATTTGATGCCTTCTAGCATCGTCAATATTGAGCCAAAGTTCACGAAACTTTCCAGACTAGCTAAGTTTGATCTGTTCTTTTGGAAAATAATGCTCGCTTTGACTAGTTATTAATTGAATTAGTTTTACTGACTCGGTTCCAGTCCTCCGCTCGTTTTGTTACCGGCTAATTTACTTTGCAAGCTTCGGGCAGCATCCACTAGAACCATGATAAATAAGTGCCGTTTCAAAGCTGCCATCCTGTAATGCACTGTTGTGATTAATTTGCATATTGCCGAGACAAGAGTGCGTTACAATGTATTTGTTCGTGGCTCGTGGGGGTAGGGGAGGCGGAGACCGTTTTATCGTTTTCTGTATGGTTTTGGATGGCCAGAGTAGCTTACCAAGAGGTAGCCTGATTTTCAGACGGTACGAGGTCGTCCGCTCACTTCCTCCCCCTCCCCGTCTGATGGACTTCATAGACTTTCATGTTCCTGACGTCATCAACCTTTGTTTTTACAATAAGTCAATTACGAACACGCGTAAGAATTGAAGCGTGAAATGCAGAACAGAGGCTTTTACTAGTTGGAACTATCAGCCTTCATGCACTGGAAAAAACATTCTACAGCTTCAAACTTCTGTCGATTTCTCAGAATGGTATCCTGTATGAGCTGCTGTGGTTCTTTGGAGAGCAGGAACTTGTTAAATGGAAGTTTGCGTGCAGTATTTGCAACAAGAAATATCAGCCTCGATTCCATGCCGTAACGTTTATATATTACTGTGATCTTAGAACTTTTACGCTGTTACTTTTATTTTTAAAACGTTATGAAGTTTGATATGTATGTCGATTAGTCACACAAGACCCTAAAGTTGTCCTACGGTAGTTTTTTTGGTATCAGAGGTTTCTGTGCAAAGTTTAGATGCCATTACCGTACATGAACGTATGGAAATGTTTCATAATTCTGAAAACATAAACATTCACGTGCACCCAAGTGCCATGAAACTTTTTCCATAACATACTCATTATGTGTGTTCACTCCTGCAGGGGAAAATCATAATATTCCATGAAAGATTTGGTCTTCTAAAAGCCAAAATTAAAAACCTAGGAGAATGTTTCAGATCTAATGCATGAGATTTATATAAGCGGAGTGATTTACCAAAGCCCGTACGCAGATTCACAAACACATCGTTTCAATAAATACACGATTCCAATGCTTTTTTCTGCTCTGGATATAGATTCGAAATCCTGAAAACTTTACAACTTCGGTCGACACATGCACTGCTCAAGTTCTTCCCCGGTATTCTCTTCCCCAACACCATTTAGAAAAATATGCGAGCACATTCCTCCAATTCCAGACTTTGCCAAAAGTGCAAAGTTCGCTCTGATTGGTTGAAATTATGACGTCAGGAACATGAAAGTCTATGAAGTCCATCAGACGGGGAGGGGGAGGAAGTGAGCGGACGACCTCGTACCGTCTGAAAATCAGGCTAACCAAGAGGTAGCTTATCACAGAAAAGTATGGCGCGCCGGATGGTCAAAAAATAAAAATCGCTATTGTAATCACTTGTAAAATTCATTAATAATTCATAAGGCTACTAGCCAATCCCATGTGCTGAATGACACCACATGATCGCCTCTGTATACCCACGTAGAAACCTGATTAATAAAACATCAGGTTCTGTATCGATATAAAGACCCCATGGTCCGCGATACAGACACCATGGTCCGTGATACAGAAACCATGGTCCGTGATACAGACCCCATGGTCCGTTATAGCTCTAGTAGTATTCTGTATCAGGTACAGAATACTAGCTAAGCTAGTGAGGGAAGTCTCACGACCGATCACTGACTACCCCTATCCCGGGACGGGTGAAATGACAAAGTACATCTGCTCTCTTATTATGTACACACCATCTATTCCATGTGGGACCTGTTTTTCTGCATGCTACGCTCTGCTCTCTTATTGCATACACATTGCATCTTCGATGTGGGATATGTTTTTGTGAGAAACTAATTCATCGCACATCGATAGCAGGGTGGGAGAAATCAAAGGTTAAAATTTTATGTTGTGCATATCAATGGCTTTTAGTTATCTATTCATTTCACAAGTAAGATAAAATATTCGCGTCCGATCTGTATGGGCATTTACAATGGCTCGCCGAAGCGGCTCGCCATTGTAAATGCCCATACAGATCTCCCGCTCATATTTTAACTACTACATAAAAATGTGTTATCACCAATATGTTGTCAACTATCCTTGTTTTCATTTGTCAACGCTACTCAAAACCTCGATCAATAACTTAACCTCTGTTGATTGCCATCAAATACAATGCTGTTTCAAAAAACCCCTAGAGATGGTGATAAAAAAAACCTCTGGTGATCGAACAAACTCTGGTGATCGCAAAAAACTCTGGTGATCGAAAAAAAACTCTGGTGATCGAAAAAAACTCTGGTGATCGAAAACAACTCTGGTGATTGAAAAAAACTCTGGTGATTGAAAAAAAACTCTGGTGATCGAAAAAAAACTCTGGTGATTGAAAAAAACTCTGGTGATCGAAAAAAAACTCTGGTGATTGAAAAAAACTCTGGTGATCGAAAAAAAACTCTGGTGATCGAAAAAAACTCTGGTGATCGAAAAAAAAAATCTGATCATTGAAAAAAAAACACTTGGCTAGGTCGGTTATGTAACCACTCTATTCTTTCAGTATCTTTAATTTGCAACTTTTTCGATATGCAAGACGGTAGAACTTTCCATACCGTTATTTTTGGCCTATTACCCGCACAGCGTATCACCCGCACCCGCTAATTTTAGAGTCTCAAACTGAAAAATATATTTTAAAACAGATTACTCGCACCTCCCAATGTCAATTTAGGAACAATACCGGTACCTCATAGTAGGTTTTAATTGTTGTGTCTTTGTAGACGTAGGAACATGTGTAAATCCATTCGTATACAGTGCGATTTCACAGCAATTTAGAAACTAATCGATTCACCTCGGCGGCATTTTAGAGTTCGACTCAAAGCATTTCCGGCATCAGGCGAAATTGTTCAGACACGAAACGAATATAAAAGAAAAACTCTCAAAACATTCGATTCGGAAAGTATCTCAATTTCTAAACGAAAATTTGTCTTTAGGAAATGTTTGGTGCATGTATCGCAAAGTAAAACAAACACTGCCGACTAATTGATTATTCAAATCAGTTCGTGGAAAAATTCACGCTTCTGTGTCGTGGAATTCGAGAGACTCGAACCTCCTCACCTTTGAAAATGGTTCCACATTAACAAAAAGAACTCCAGAATATTTTCTTTGGTGGACCTTTTCCATTTTCACAAAAAAGTTGAGAAGCTGTGTGGTAAATAAGCTTCACTTTATACGCTAACCGCTAAGTTCACAGAGGGTGACACTAAGGTGTTGTTGTGTCAAAAACCAGACAATGTCGAGAGAATTCACATGCCAGTGAACTCCAAGAATGTGATCTTTTGATAAGCTGGCTTCTTGAAACATAAGAAACAAGAGCCCAGATGGGCTCTCACTCGGGCCACATGAGATTGAAGATAAAATACACTTTCATTTGAAATCCTTTTAGTAATAACCGAATGGAATAATTATTAGCTGAATTTAGCAGTCTTTAGGAGTGGCCGGTTTAGTATATATATGTAATTTAATATTTTTGTTTTTCTCGTGTATGTAAATTAAAGAAGTTGACCTCTACTTATTCATGTAACGCACGCTTACAATTTAGTCTGCTGTTCTCCTGGTTCAGAGTACTAATAGATGAGTGTCTCAAATGTATGTTTATATTTGTCCCATATTATAAGTTGTATCCTGTCCTGTCCTGTCCACCTATGATGGAGCTATCGCTATATTTCTCTACTGTTCATTCTACCCTGTGGCTCTTTATTGCAGCTCGCGTCCATATTAATTGGTCATCTATATTTGAAAGCTTTTACCCTCCTTCCCAAAACTGCAGTCTGCTCATTATATTACAGAACTATAAAGGGAACTGTTGAGTGTTGGAAGCCTTTAATTTCTCGAACCAAAACCTCGGCCGTGAGAGGATTCTTCTTTAAGTTTACCTTGAGAGTTGAATATTGCTTCGCTCATCATAAATTATTCTGTGCTGAGTGTTTATTTCTCCGGGGGTATTTCTGGCTTCGTTTTGGCGAGCGACGCCTACAGATCACGGTGTTTGCGCTGGTCAGTGTATTATGACCGAGAGTAAAATGAAATGTGGCATAAAACCTACGAAACGTACCTCAAACAAGAATACCGTCCGATGGCAAAATCTATCAGCGCCACGAGGTCAACAAATCGACAAAGAAATGCAGATATAAACACGCAATGATTACAACCTCACCGTACCTTAATTCATAACCTGACAAGACACTGTTCAGTTTCATTTTCCCTCTCAGCTTTGCTCTTGAGTTGAAGTTGAGTTTGGCTTTGTTAAAGACTTCTTATTCAGTTGTATGGTATAATTTGTGCAGTATATTTGAGTATACCAATCCACAGCGATTCAAATCACAAAGCCGTGGCGAAGAGAAGCTTAAACGAGAAATATTTTGTCCTCCTAGAAAAACACAACATCTTGCCATTTCTATCGATGAAGCCTTTGGTTTTAGCAGCCTTTGGTTTCAGTAGCAAAGCAACACGCTAAATTCCAATTCGATATGTGTGGATTAGCCGGAATCCTGGCTTTGAGTTTGATCATGTTTAAGTTTTATTGTTCCTACTTGCTGTATATAAAATCACTGGCCATCTGGGTAAAAAACGCGGTCCTTCGGCTCCGACAAGAGCGCCAGTTGAAATATCCTGAGCCTGTTGGAAGGCTTTCGCACGGTGAAGTTAAATAAAACATTAAACTGCTTACATTTGAGAGATGGGACTCGAAATTTTAGAGAAATTGCCTCGCGGGTCGACCATCTTGATTTACTGTATTAAATTATGTAAATAAATTAACCTGGAGTGTCACGTGACCAGCACAGTGCAATCTGATTGGTGGTGAACTTGAAATTTAATACATGGGAACAAAGAAAAAATAACCGCATGGGTCAAAAGGCCAAATTTTGTTGCATGAAACAAAACAAAAACAAGAGCCCATGTGGGCTTTCACTCGGGCCACATCAGATTGAAGATGAAATACACTTTCATTTGAAATCCTCTTAGTAATAACGAAAGGGAAGAATTATTAGCCGAATATTAGCAGTCTTTAGGAGCGGCCGGTAGCGCGGTGACTTTCATTCTCTGCTCCCCTAGTTTATATGCATTTTTCTGTTTTCTCGTATGTAAATTAAAGTACTTGACCTTTTACTGTAAACACTACTTATTCATGCAACACACGTTTACAATTTAGTCTGCTGTTCTGTTATACTGCAGGTTCCAGTCGTAAACAGTCCGAATTTGACCAAAGTGAAACGAGCTGCTCGCGTCCGTAGATATATATTTCTTCGTTATGTTATTTAGACATGATGTAATTCTTCAAATGGCACCATTGTTTTATTTCTACATGTTTAATAATACAGTTCTCTGCTGTAAAAAAAATAGAACATTCTATGGGAAATTTCTTGTCCTAAAATTTGGAAACGTAACACATGCATTTGATGCTAGAAAGTTCAGTACTCGCGGAAGTACGCAAGGTTAATTTACTAGTGGCAGTTTACTAGTTTGCACTATCGGCTGTTATGGAATGGAAACATACTTTCACAGCTTAATATGTATGTCGATTGGTCAGAAGGATATCTTGTTTAAGATGCTATGGTCCTTTCGTCATCAGGAATTTTTAAAACGGGAGTTTTCGTACAGTATTTCAAGCTATGCTGTAGCGCGAGTTCAGTTAAGCCACAGATGTCCGTGAAACTAATACCGTGTTCATTATTATCGGTTTTCTCTATGGGTTCTCATGTATTCAATAATTACTTCTGGAGCTTCATATGTATGTCGATTGCTCACAAGGATTTCCTCTTTCAGTTTTTCCCGTTAGTTTGGACATTAGAGATTTATTCTTGGAGAGTTCGTACAGTTTAGCGACCGTGTGTCGAAAGTAGAAACGTTCGCTTGTCAGGAAAGTGCGAATACTGACAAGCGGTTTCATAGCAGTTCGATGTTTGCAGACTCTCACGTAGTCGATAATATAAACTTCTATAGCTTCATATGTACGTCGATTGCTCACAAGGCTATCATATTTGAGTTTTGCCATCAAAGAAAGGTTTTATCTAACTTTTCGTACAGTCTTTGCACTTCGGTCGGTTCATATGATTTCAGCCTCGATCGTTTCTAAGCCGTAGATATATATTTCTTCGTGTCGCTGTTGAAAACTGCCATATCATTTATAATATGACTTGAAAAGTCGCTATGTGTTTCGTGAACTCTATTGGACATCCAAACCCTCTTCGCTTCTGGTTAGAATGCCAAAAAGCTTCCAATTTCTTGCGTTTTTCGGCTGCTGTATTCAGAGGACTCACTTTGCTTTTTTGTTTTAGTTGTGTTGCAGTCTGCAACGACTAATTTTCAATAAACAAATAATTAAAACTTATTTAAGCACATCTTACATTTCCATAAATGACCAAAGGAGGCAAGGATGAGTTAAAAAAGAACACTGATGGAGTCGATTTAAAAATCGGTATTTCACCCGTTCCGGGCTAGAACATAATTCTAAAATCATCAGATTTTCACACATGCGCAGTACCGTGACACAGCGCCTTTAATTATATCCGCAGTCTGTGCGGCTTCCGGTTTACCTTTCACGATTACCATCATCGACATTACATTATGCGGCGCCAGGCGGCTCCGTGTTCAAGTATGTGCACTTGAACAGTGTGAGCTGATTGGTTAACGGACCGGAAGTCTACAATTTTGCTGCACTGAACAAAAAAACACGTTCAACCTCAACAAGAAATCTTTAAAAAAACAAGAGCGCCAGTTGAAATATCCTGAGCCTGTTGGAAGGCTTTCGCACGAGTGAAGTTAAATAAAACATTAAAGTGCTTACATTTGAGAGATGGGGCTCCAAATTAGAGAGAAATTTCCTCACGGATTGACCATCTTGATTTACTGTATTAAATTATGTAAATAAATTAACCTGGCGACTGTTGCGTGACCAGCACAGTGCAATGTGATTGGTGGTGAACTTGCAATTTAATACAGTACATGGGTCAAAAGTCACATTTTGTTGCAATGAACAAAAAAAAAAAAACCGCTCGCATTTTAAGGCTCGGTGCTGCCACAGGCAGCCCGAGTAATAACCGCTTGCATTTTAAGACTCGGTGCTGCCACAAGAAGCCCGAGTAACGATTTCAGCTAAAATCCTGAAGTAGTAACGGATCAAGTGTGAAACTACATCGTGCAGAAGGTATATAAAGTTTATCAGATGAAATAAGGCACCAAACAGCGGGATGGTGTTTATACACATATGTGGTAACGCAATTCTTGTTCGGCATGTTTAAAGTACAGGTCACAGGTCAGGTCACAGGTCACGTTACAGGTCACAATTAAATCGCGTTTTCCGCGATGCCATCATTTTCCTACAACTACCAGAATTATTTTCAGCTTATTGTTTTTCTTATATTTGTTATCCCTTTGAATACCTACAGCAGGTACAAGAGAAACCGCATTTAACACCGCTTACAAACCAAACGTGCATCAGATTGCAAAGAGCATCTAAACTGTAAAAAAATTGGAGGGGAGGGGGTCTCCTTTTCCCCCGAGCTATCAAATATTTTTCTAAAAATAGGAGGTACAATCAATGAAGTATCACAAACATTTAGCAAATAAATGTATTTGTTTTTTAAGTTTTTAAAGTTATGGAAATTTAATTTAAATTTAAAATTTAAAATTCAAATCAAAATAATAAAGTAATGTAGGCCTCTCCATGTGTCAAGAGTTGAAAGCAACAATAACACGGGTATTCATTGCTGAACGGATTTTAATATCGGGGATACGATAGTATTGTCGTAAACGTACTGGTAATTCCACACGTCCAAATGTGTATTTGTGTTACATCTTGAAAACTCCTTTCCCAACAGTTCTTGGCGTTGTCTGTGCCGTTTTTGATATTTCCATAAACGAACGCACAAGTCCCTGGTCAAACGGTTTCAACGTCGGCTCAACATTAGTAAAACATGCTCTCCAACATGTTTTCAATATCTTTCAAAAACCACTTAATAATTCCCGAGTTAATTGGCCAACCAGGGGTCTCAATTTGTACCACGTGCAGTACTTTGAAACCCCGTCAAAGTACTCTCTATGGTACTTTGAAATCGTTTTCTAAGTCCAAGGATTTTGAGCTATGAATATTCATAGTTCAAAATCCTTGGACTAAGAAAACGATTTCAAAATACTGTAGGCAAATACCTTGAACAGAGGGAAGTCTCACGACCGATCAGTGACTTTCCCAAACGAAAAAAAGTTTAAAGATACAATACCTGTCTTGATGCATACAGACCGTCTCTCCAATGTGGAACCTGTTTTTTGCACACTGCCCTGACACTGTGCATGTCAGTGACTCCAACTATAGCGCCAAACTATGTTTTTATCAAATTTCACGCCAGGTTGTAAACACGTACTCCCATGAGAACAAGCGCATAATTGTTAACATTCCATCTTTTCATTAATAATGGACGTTTGATTACTTAAGGCAAACAAAGCAACTATATGTAAATACGCAAGTACAACCTACAAGCCTGAAATATCGAAACTCTAAACGCATGAAGTTTTAAAATCGTTGTGTTGTTTATCCCACAACCACCAAACAAGCATGAAATTATTAAGTAGCGTTTTTGAAGTCATTTCAAAGCCTCCAATTCGGACTGGACGGGATTTCAAAGTCCTCGCAATTAGTTCAGGTCCTCGGCTGCGCCTCGGACTGGAACTAAAATTGCGCGGACTTTGAAATCCCGTCAAGTCCTCGAAGTCGGCTTTGAAACATTACTTCAACGCCTTTCAGCAAAGTTTTCAGACCATTTCAAACAGTTTCAAGCTCTGCTTCAACAAATATTGTACGCGCGATGTTTAAACCGTTTGGTTAACAAAGAAACAGATTTACATCATTCTATTTCCATAGAATTTCTATCGACGGATTATTTGATATTGGGGGAAGCGTCAGTATTTGTTTTTTATCGGGTAGCCAAGGCCCGTAAGGGATTTAAAAAGGGTTATACTATACAATACTCAGCGTAGAAATGGAGAGGGGGGATTCCCATCAAGAAGAGGCTTTTCGCAGGCTATACTCAGCGTAGAAATGGAGAGCGGGGGGACTCCCATCAAGAGGTGGCTTTCGCAGGCTATACTCAGCGTAGAAATGGAGAGCGGGATGAGACTCCCATAAAGTAAAGGCCCTTCGCAGGCTATACTAGAAAAAGTGTTAAAGATAACTCATTTATAATATACTATAATATGATAATGGACCTAAGCTTTTACAAATACAACAAAGTTAATATAATATACTAAATGATAAAACTATGATTTAAAAATATAATTACAAACGATTGCATGCGAAGAGCTGTTCAGATTAACTCTTAGTACATCAATGTTTGTTTGAATGCACTGCCATCGTAGCGTTTGTTACTGCAAACAAAATTGGAATCGACTGAATATTAATTGAGATACACAAATTTGAAGTGAACCCGGAAGCTAGAATTGCACGAAAACCCTTAAATTAATGTTAAGTCGGCCACCCCAACCACCAGAGTTAACCCCAACCCCTACTAAAACACTATATATTTCTTGCTTTCCAATGAACTTTGGTGGAGATCTTGACATAGCACGGAGCTACAACATACCTAATGATCACATGACTAAACTGCGCTGTTGCTTAGCAACCATTGGTAAACTTTAAACAACATTTTATCCCTGTTTAGCTTAATTCTTAGTCGATATTCAATATTCATTGAATGCACTGCCATCGTAGCGTTTGTTACTGTAAACAAAATTGGAATCGATTGAATATTAATTGAGGTACACAAATTCGAAGTGAACCCGGAAGCTAGAATTGCACGAAAACCCTTAAATTAATGTTAAGTAGCCACCCCAACCACCAGAGTTAACCCCAACCCCTACTAAAACACTATATATTTCTTGCTTTCCAATGAACTTTGGTGGAGATCTTGACATAGGACGGAGCTACAACATACGAAATGATCACGTGACTAGACTGCGCTGTTGCTTAGCAACCATTGGTTAACTTTAAACAACATTTTATCCCTGTTCAGCTTAATTCTTAGTAGATATTCAATATTCATTGAATGCACTGCCATCGTAGCGTTTGTTACTGTAAACAAAATTAAAATCAATTGAGTATTAATTTAGATACAAAAATTTGTACACCTGTGAAGCTATAATTGCTCGAAAACCTGTAAAATATCACAAAATGCTGTGAAGGTAGGTTATTTGTGTTAACACATAATCACCCTACGACTCTTTTTTTCAAATTTAAAGATGCATCGGAGAACTACATTATTAAAGGTTACGTTGGTACAATTGCTTTTGGAATCGGGTGAAATTTGATCAGGGATATATTAGTTTTTGAAGAGACTCAATGGAACGTTACAAAAATCACAGAAACTGTTTCGAAGGATGGGTGGTTGACTTCAAAAAAAATATTCGGATCTTCGAGAGGTTGTAACTTCGTCAATAATATCTAACCAAAACTTAATCATCATTTTCTCGAAGAGACGATGACGTTCTTCATAGTGATTCGCTTGAAGCCATCAAAATGCTAAAATATGGGAAGTTAGAAGGGACAGACGAAATCACGGCAGAAATTTTGCAAGTGTCGGCTTGATGAGGAGGAACAGACAAAGATTGTACATAGACTGAGCTATGCACGGGGGCGTAGCCAGAGGGGGGCCCGGGCCCTTCCCCTTTCGTAACAAAACGCAACTGAAAGTAACGTCACAGTAACGCACCTAATAAGCTAAGTGATTTACCGGGAGTCAGTGAACAATGCGACAGTCTTACTGGAAAAGGTTGGTGACTGAAAACTGAGATGTACCTGAATAGACGAGATTGGTGCAAAAGACCGCGTTCGCTATGTAAAAGAGTACTGCAGTCGCGAAATTCGTGAGTTTGGTGGAGTGCCCTACCCCCCTCTATGCAAACTGCTGGCTACGCCCCTGCTGGCTATGCAGGGCAATATACGAGGATGGAGAATGGCTGGAAGACTAGTTCTTGAGAAGTGTTCTTGTACCGTTTTAGAAGAAAATTAATACAAGCAAATGTGAAGAACACCACATGATAAGTCTCTCGTATGTATCCAAAATCCAACTCAAAGTTCTGGCAAACAGACTAGATCCCAAGGCGGAAAGCGTACATCGACAATGACCAGTTTCAGTGAGTGCATCGAACATGGCCAAGATCTGCATGCATGCTTCTTTGTTTGACTACGAGAAGGGTTTTTATACAGGTTCTCTGATTTTCCCCCCTCCCTCAAAAATCATCACGTGAGTCGATTGTCTTGTATTCAACCATATATAAGCCATATAGGTACATATACCATCGCGTTCACGCAATGTAAAGTACATTTGGTGAAAACCGAAAACGCACTGGATTGTGTACGGGTCCACATAAAGATGTTGTTGTTGTAGGTATGTGCCGCGGGATAGGGTATAGTTTTCGAGGTGCCCGACCGTTAAATAGCGTCTCATATTCTGTATTAATTATCATCCTTAAATAAAATATCCGATCCTAAAATTGGGTACGTTTTTTTTGTGTTCCCCTAACTCTTGGCAGCGTGCATTTGCTCAACGTCCGTTAAACGTAACAATCTTCAATAAACGTAAAGCATTACACAGACTGAGAGAAATAAAAACGATATGTTCAATAAATTTTGAGTATTCACTTGTTCATATTTTAGTTTCAAGCCTTGAAAAGAGTACCCATTTTACGATTTTTCATGCGCTTTTAATTTGGGTCAGGGTTTCGATATCTCCGTATCCTAAATTTCTGGGAGTATAGCTCCCTGGGAAACAGGCCCATGCACGTCAGGTGTAAGCTGCCATAACAAATACAATATTTATTTTAGTTCTTTTATAAATGAGCCCAAAAATGGTATCGACATTACAAGACAACCATGATCAACTCGAGAGCCTCCCCTAAATGCGGAACAAAAGTTTAAACTACTCACCATATCATTGATTACTCAACCTCGAGTCCAACTTCAATGACAAAATTAAATTGTCCGAGTCCGAGCGCCATCGAAGGCTTCGGAAAACATCAGTTTTCTGGTTGCTGGAGAACTTTGCTCATAGCTCGGCTTAATCAGTCAGACTGAGCTTGATATTCAGTAAAACAACAGAAGCTATCAGAAAGGCTGAGAGGCCTCAGTCTGAACCCACAATTGAATGAGAATGACCCGAAGGACACACTGGCAAATCCAAAGGCTCCCGTTCTATTGACCCTTTTTATATATGGTGTATATTTAGGTTTATTTACAGACACTGGTCGATACAGTTGGGTAACTGATAAAAAAATCAACCGTGAGTTGAGTGTAGTTAAATAAATAAGTGTCTAAAACAGTTAATGCTTGTTAATGTATAGTGGGGAGTGTGTGAGGAGTAAAAGCCGGCCTCCACCAGCTGTAAGCTGTAATACTCAGCCTGCTATAAAATATACAATATTTAATATTTTATTATTTATTTTATTATTTATTTTATTTATATATCGATAAAGGACCCACTTTATAGGACCCTCTTTCTAGTGAAACTGTAACATTTATAGTTTGACTATAAAAAGTTCAAAAGCCACAATTATAATATTTCTATAAACAAGGACAATGATCAGACTTCAGTCACAAATTGCTATGTTATGGAAGGAGTACGGACCTAACTTGTATATATAGCCGTGTCAATTTGTTTAAAAACACTAATACTATCCACGGAAGCCTCTAGCCGAAGATCGGAGCCGAAACCAAAGAATCTCAATAATCGAAGTATAAATAATAAGACAACTTCTGTCATAGAACATATAATTTTAAGCTTTGATATTGTTCGCTCGCTCAGCTCTAGATCTTAGTCCAATTAGCGACGATTTTCCTTCCTCGAATGCTTATGAGAATGTACTTTCGCTTTATTAAATGCCTTATTTATGGTAGTCTCCTTCGCAGCCGTGCTCATAGAAGTGGTCACCTTCGCCGATACGTAAGAGGAACCTCTGTTGAATATTAACGACCGCAACCAGTCACGTGGTGGTCAGGCAAGACATATGATGTGTCCTGTATAACCATAAATACCATGGTAGAGATACAGAAGTTTGATATGTTTCTTAAGTGCGAAGAGAGGGCATGCCCTAATCTGGTAGATGTAGATGTGACCTTACAGGTTTTATGTAGGCTATTTAACACCTTGTTACAGTTTGTTATGGAGTCATACAGACAGTGTTGACGTCACAAACAATAATTACAGATTTGTTCAGTACACCAAAACCACTTTATTAGGAACTGCTAGATAGAAAGGAGGTCCCAGGGAATATGAGACCATTAGAGCAAAAAAACGGATGATATATGAACTTTTAAGTGGAAATAATCTCCCATACAAAGTCCCTTATGTTTCACTTTCACTCCATTCTAACTCGTTACAACTAAGTGATAAATAAGAGACGTATGACAGAATTGTGAACTTTAAATACATTTGTTATTGTTGCAACTTGAAATTTTGCAAGTAGTCTAATAGAAGTACCTTCTGTCTAGCTAGTGGCTTTTCAGAATTTTTGAAGAATTTTTGTGTCTACTGCTTCTTAAGAAGCTGTAGACACTATGTTATCGAGTCCTGTGACGCGCGTAAGATAGTGTTTGTTAACATTGTCGATAAGTGGTCGTAAAGTTTTATTCGGGAGCAATTGAATGTGTCGTTGGCTTCGTGCATTACTCGGAATTTTCATTTAGCGACAATATCCAATCACAAAATGGCAATGAAGATGACGACTATATGCCGATGGTGACATGTTCACGAGGTCGTGAGATGGTCTTTTCAATTTCGTCACGACGATTTGGAGTTTGAGGGAGCTAGAGCGGTGAGTAATACTGCTATGTTACCATGAATTTCCTAAGATTTACAAACTTGATTAGCTACAGCTTTCGCAGAGTGTGTTTGGTCAAATGAAAGGTTTCCAAAGGTACTTTCAAGGTCTAGGTCGATGTACTCCCATTTGAATACCAAAGTGATAATTTTCCTGCTCCACAGCTAAATCTCTAAATAAGGCTGGAACAGAAATATTAAAGGTTTGCAACAACTTGTCTTTTGGTTGGAAGAATGGCGAGTAGGTTTTTACGATCCATGGTCTCAGCACCCGGCCCCGGGTTTTGGGAAAAAATTGATTTTCAACTCCTTGTTCATATGAAGGAAACTGATGACGAAGCCGTTGTTTCAGGAACACCCAACGAACTGTTCTGCAAAATAACTGTTCTTCTGGGCCATTCGGCTGGCAAATTCTGCACTTTGGAATTTCTTGGCTGGCAAATTCTGCAGTCTGATACTAAATAATAATATAACGGAGCGATATTTGTCAGCTGGTAAATTCTGCAGTCCGATATAATTACATAATAATAATATAACAGAGCGATATTTCTCAGCTGGCAAATTCTGCACGTACCTGTTGTTTCACAGGTTTTTAAAAATACCGAATTCTGCAGGTTAGCTCAGGTTTTTATTCTTAAAATAAAAATATAGCGTTCTATATTTCAGTTAAGCCCTGTACAAACCGTTTCAACATCGGAACAATATTTAGTGTTGGAGCCGATCTTGAAACAGGTTTAAAATGTTGAAAGGTGTTGAGATATAGAAATCATTTAAAAACAGTTTTCGGTCTCTACAAGTCCCCAGGGGAGGGGTATGTACCGCCCTGGTCATCAAATGTGGACCCCGTTTAAGAGTAGTTTCGTGTTAATTTTGATACCCCGTTTTAGAGTTTGATTAATTTTGATACCCCGTTTTAGAGTTTGCCGGTATTGTCCCAAGACGGATTGAATGTAATACGTAACACGCGTTGCGCTGCTTGACAGAGTCTGCCGGATCAACACCTTCAACATGTTTTGCTGCTGGCAAATTCTGCACTTAAATATTTCAGCTGGGAATATATTCAAAAAAATATTTTTGCTGCTGGCAAATTCTGCACTTAAATATTTCAATTGGGAAATTTAGAAATTCTTCATGAACTTTAGGCTGGCTGGCGCTGCAGAACAGCTGTTCGTCTGCCAGCTGAAAAACAATTCCCTTAAATATGTTTAAATACATCTGATTTGTTATAAAAACATCAGAATGTTTGTTTTTATGAAGTTTTACCGTTGGGTGTTCCTGTTGTTTCACCTCTAAAATGGAACTGATGGCTAGATTTACAACACAAACTACAGACAGGCAATCCAAATTGCTTGGCATTATACAGAAGTTATGTTTATGATTTTTATATTAGCCCGGCTGATTTTGGAGAAAACATTCATTTTCCCCGGACATTTTCTGGGCAAACGTGGCGGAAGCCTAAATTCAAGCGCATAAATAAAATTATTTCAAGCACTTCTATTATTATTAAAACTATTAACTTCCTGTTACATATGTAACAACTACAATGGTGCCTGATTCTATTTTTCAATTTATTTCGAAAGTAAAGTGCTGTTTTCAGATTCTTTCGAGTTATATTCCCATCTCATGATGTGCAAACAATGATGTTTACGAAACCCAACACTGCGGTTACATCGCAGCAGATTGTTTGCTAAATTGAAATCTAGGTGGCGGCCAAATTGCTATAGAAAACTTGCTACAAAAACACTAACTAAAATCGCTTGATATCAGATAAGTTACGTCAAGTTACGTTGATGATTTAGTGGTTGATAACCCCATTAATTTTGGAGGAAATGTAAATTTTCTGAGGCCTACAATCAGCGAGGAAAATTGCACTGGTAATTTTTGACAGATCAGACATGCATAACTAATTAGGAGGCGTTTTTCAAAATCACAGGCGTTGCGGGCAGGCGTTCCCTTCCCTTCTCCTCCCCTACCCCTTCTTCCTTGTAGGGGTGGGGGTGGAGGAGAAATTATATAAAAAAAAAATTTCAAGACCCCTGTCAGCCTCAAATTTTCTTTTTAAAGCAACCCCCCTTTGGTATCCAATTTTCTCCACCCCACCCCTCCTCCAAGTTAAATAATGACTGGTCCCTTATCAATTAAACATCTGAGACCACCAACAAAATAAATGTTTGCTGATCAACATTATCTAACATATAATACAAGTTGCATTAATTAACCAATATGACATTGCAATCAACACTGTAAAGCCTTTATATGCTTTATTATTAATAAAAAAAACTTTATAGCATATACTCTATCGTGTTATTATTTAGTAAATACAACTTTTTTTAAATGTCATTCTGGTTATACATTAGAAAAAATATTTTCAAGGAGGTGGGGGTGGGCAACTGCATGCCCCCCTTGTCCCTAGCCTGCTTGCCGGCACTTCTGTATTTTTTTTCGGTCATTTCTTTTCGGATTGGGTCACTTGTAGGCTCGGTTTCAGCCGTTGGGGTGTCGTTTCTCCAAAGCCTCCCCCCACTAACGGCTGGGCGCGCGGTCAACACACCGTGTCCGTGACGTCATCTGATTAACTTCAATATTATTTATTTATTTGCGTGTAGCGTAGGTTCGATTCCGCGTAAACTTTCAAAACACATTGGAATTCTTTAAACTAAAACTCCAAGTGTGAAATTAATTCGACGTAGGTAAAGGTTTTATTTAATACCTGTTATTATTAGCTCTCATGTTCACAGTCCAAGTTTTCAAGGAAAGCCCGGCTGTTGAGACACTCTCGCTGACAGAAATTTATACAGGGATAAAAATGAAGTCGCAACTCTGAGCTAGAGTCGAGTATTCCCGCTTAGTACTTGTGTAGAGTATGTCTTGGAGACATAAATTGTACAAACTTAGTACATAGGACTTGAAGAATTGTAAAACTCATTTGATGCAGCGATTTTCAAGTGAATCGGTGATTGCAGAGTTAAACGCGTAAACATGGCCTGCGTCAGACGTGATTTCCTCTCTTCTATAAACTCTTTTAATATGGAGTCGTCAGTCTTTTCTTCGCCGATAAAGGCAGCACTAATTTTCTTTGAAGTAAGAATAGCCGGGCTACATTGGTCTTGCATCGGTAAGGTTAAATGAGAAATGACTCAACGTTACGAGCTGCGACCTTTGAGCTGACGGTTTCCCAAGTGACTTCCAGAGCCAGTGCGTTTACTGACAAAGTGTCTTCACCCGAAAACTAACTCTCTTACTGCTTCTTTGTGTGAATCCTTGAATTCTTCGAAACCAAACTTTTCCAGAGCAAATTTAAACGCATTTTCGAACAGCAATCGAAAGTCTTTGGTCCGGCTTTCAAAAGTTTACAATGTAAATTATGCAAATCAATTTAGCGACAGGATTTGAGTGGCAAGTTTGTGATTGGCTAAAACCCGACAATGTCTCAGCTCGCGCGCCCAGTCGTGAGTGGGGAGAGGATCGCGGGCTCACCGAAACCCCCACGGCTGGAAACCGAGCCTACAATCTCGGTCAATTTAGTTGGAAAATTAAGACCCCCCCCTCCCCCCTATTCAATGATGTTAAATCATGGTCCATTTTAGTTTGACTACGCTCTCATCACTGAAATGGGGGGAGGGGGGGATTTTTTTTCCTACTCAATTTCATTTGTCCGAGATTGTCAACAGTGGCTAAACGGCGTTACAGACAAGGTCACAGATCATATTTCGCGAAAGGAAATTAGAAGAGCAAGTAAAATACAGAAGGAAAACAAACAAATGAAAATAGAATGGGTCTCAGAAGGGAAGGGGAAAGGTGAAAGCACACAAGCTAGTAGTTTTTGTTGTTTTTGATTCGGTGGCGGATCTTTCGGTTTAGAATGCAAATTCCAGAACATAGCCAACACAGTTCCTTTATGCACGAGACTGCTTTGCGGAGCAGATTATCCCTCAATCATTTTTCAACGTTGAAACTCTGGATTATTGTTTTGACCCGGGCTGAATGTCTAGTATTATATTGAAATAATTAACCACGATTATCACAAACAATATAATCACTACAATTACGTTATTTCTTAAGCTTTATTGCATGTATTTTCCGCCGGACACTGATAAGGCCGCAGTTAGAAATACAGTGTATTAAGACCGTTACTATACATTTGTATGTCTGTCTATATCTTTATATGCCATGATGTGCTGGTTAAAAAGAAAAGAGTGAAAACAAAATCCGTCTTGTTCAAGGATCGAACCCGCGTCCATGGGCATGGCCTCTCAGCCGCGCCGCAAGAGAAACCGACTGCGCCACCGCGCTGAATTGTTTTTGTAAGTTACCCAGAAAAAGACTGTTCAGAAAAAGACGCTATTCGATTTTACTGTCTTCCCCATTTTCTTCTTTGATCTACTAGCTATAAGGTTTTACGAATATTTTGGACGGTTTACATGGCATTTGGCTTGATATGCCACGGTTTACGAGCGATTTTTATCGATTTACAACGGTTTTTAACGTTTTTTTTAGTAATAAGAGAAACTACATCGATGTTTTATTGTTATGGTATAAACCGTAAAAAAACGTAAAAAACCGTCTGAAACGTTTCTTAAATCGTCCCAAAACCACGTTTAACCGTTCTAAATCGTGTTTTTTTCCTCTTTGGAACTGAGGGTTAAACAGAAATCTTTACAGGCCTTAGCTTGTGGTAGTCAGAAAGCACAGGGTTCCCAAACACACGAAGCATGAATACCACTTTTCCGTATAAGCGTTCTTTTAGTATTTCAGCCGTTCTCCATTGTTTCTAATTATTTCTCTAATCCTATTGTTCATAGACTCTATAGTCTTGTTAATCACCTCAACTGAGATTCCGGTAATTGTTCACTGTACTCTATCACTGAACTCCTCATAAGATTCGCGTGTGATACAATGACATAATGCATCTTTTTGCAACTTCTTCGATATAATGTGGAAAATATTTTCGATAGGATTCAGATCTGGACTTCGGGGAGGTATCTTTAAAAGATCAGCATTGGCACAAAGCATGGCTGCCCGAGCTCTTGCACTATTCTGTGAGGGATCCCCATCTTGAAGCCAGAGCCGGCTTGCTCCTTTTGCAGCCCGATGAAACAAACCATCAAAGTGTTCGTCAATGAACGATTCGAAATACTCGGCATTCATTTTCTCGTACTGCTGGCAAATCACTACTCCTCTGCTATGACTGATAGCCACAATCATCTTGACCACTTTTCCTCCAGTTCCTACTTTACTTCCCTTTGCCAGACACCCTTGGTTAAGGCCTTCTGACTTTTTCCTCCAAATTCTTCCCTTAGGAGCCCGTGCCTGGTCCAGGGGGTTTGTTTTGTAGATACAATTAACTCCATCTAAGTAAAATGCAATTTCGTTTGTCCAAACATCCTTAGAATAATTATTTTGTATATTTTTGGCAAATTCCACCCGTCTCTGCCTATCTGCTTTGTTCATTAAGCCCTTTTTACGCGCTTGAAGGTAGAAGTAGCCATTTCTGTTCAAGACGCGACGGATAGTGCGATCACTCACATTACGAATGCCCGTGTGTTCCATGAGCCGTCTTGATGAAAATGCCCCGCCCTCTCGTTCTCTTAAATCTTCAACGCTACGAGCGAGTAATGTTTCTTGTTCCTTGGAAATCTTTCGCCGCCTGCCGCAAGGAGACTTCTTTTTTATCACTGCAGTTTTAGGCTTATTAGTTATTCTGAAAACGGTAGTAGTTGAAACTTTACATTGCCTTCCAATGTCTTTTAAGGTGAGAGTTGTGTTGTTTCTTAAATGCTCTACAGAAGCTCGTGTGTTCGAGTCGATTTTCTTTTTAAATACCATCATATATACAGAGACAGTGTTCAAGGTTGTAAAAATTCGTCTTATAGTTTAGGTTTTTGTTTTTTTATGTACCGAAAACCTCCCTTTTTATGCACTTCTAAGCTCAAATATAGAAGCGTTGTCATATATATAATTAGGTCATTCCGTAAAACCCTCGAAAATTATCGCGCCATCTTACTGACAGATACTCTCATAATTAATGACGTTGGTGGCTTTGTCACGTTAACGCTCTGAATACAATCTCGGTCAATTTAGTTGGAAAATTAAGACCCCCCCCCCCCCTCCCCCCTATTCAATGATGTTAAATCATGGTCCATTTTAGTTTGACTACGCTCTCATCACTGAAATGGGGGGAGGGGGGGATTTTTTTTCCTACTCAATTTCATTTGTCCGAGATTGTCAACAGTGGCTAAACGGCGTTACAGACAAGGTCACAGATCATATTTCGCGAAAGGAAATTAGAAGAGCAAGTAAAATACAGAAGGAAAACAAACAAATGAAAATAGAATGGGTCTCAGAAGGGAAGGGGAAAGGTGAAAGCACACAAGCTAGTAGTTTTTGTTGTTTTTGATTCGGTGGCGGATCTTTCGGTTTAGAATGCAAATTCCAGAACATAGCCAACACAGTTCCTTTATGCACGAGACTGCTTTGCGGAGCAGATTATCCCTCAATCATTTTTCAACGTTGAAACTCTGGATTATTGTTTTGACCCGGGCTGAATGTCTAGTATTATATTGAAATAATTAACCACGATTATCACAAACAATATAATCACTACAATTACGTTATTTCTTAAGCTTTATTGCATGTATTTTCCGCCGGACACTGATAAGGCCGCAGTTAGAAATACAGTGTATTAAGACCGTTACTATACATTTGTATGTCTGTCTATATCTTTATATGCCATGATGTGCTGGTTAAAAAGAAAAGAGTGAAAACAAAATCCGTCTTGTTCAAGGATCGAACCCGCGTCCATGGGCATGGCCTCTCAGCCGCGCCGCAAGAGAAACCGACTGCGCCACCGCGCTGAATTGTTTTTGTAAGTTACCCAGAAAAAGACTGTTCAGAAAAAGACGCTATTCGATTTTACTGTCTTCCCCATTTTCTTCTTTGATCTACTAGCTATAAGGTTTTACGAATATTTTGGACGGTTTACATGGCATTTGGCTTGATATGCCACGGTTTACGAGCGATTTTTATCGATTTACAACGGTTTTTAACGTTTTTTTTAGTAATAAGAGAAACTACATCGATGTTTTATTGTTATGGTATAAACCGTAAAAAACCGTAAAAAACCGTCTGAAACGTTTCTTAAATCGTCCCAAAACCACGTTTAACCGTTCTAAATCGTGTTTTTTTCCTCTTTGGAACTGAGGGTTAAACAGAAATCTTTACAGGCCTTAGCTTGTGGTAGTCAGAAAGCACAGGGTTCCCAAACACACGAAGCATGAATACCACTTTTCCGTATAAGCGTTCTTTTAGTATTTCAGCCGTTCTCCATTGTTTCTAATTATTTCTCTAATCCTATTGTTCATAGACTCTATAGTCTTGTTAATCACCTCAACTGAGATTCCGGTAATTGTTCACTGTACTCTATCACTGAACTCCTCATAAGATTCGCGTGTGATACAATGACATAATGCATCTTTTTGCAACTTCTTCGATATAATGTGGAAAATATTTTCGATAGGATTCAGATCTGGACTTCGGGGAGGTATCTTTAAAAGATCAGCATTGGCACAAAGCATGGCTGCCCGAGCTCTTGCACTATTCTGTGAGGGATCCCCATCTTGAAGCCAGAGCCGGCTTGCTCCTTTTGCAGCCCGATGAAACAAACCATCAAAGTGTTCGTCAATGAACGATTCGAAATACTCGGCATTCATTTTCTCGTACTGCTGGCAAATCACTACTCCTCTGCTATGACTGATAGCCACAATCATCTTGACCACTTTTCCTCCAGTTCCTACTTTACTTCCCTTTGCCAGACACCCTTGGTTAAGGCCTTCTGACTTTTTCCTCCAAATTCTTCCCTTAGGAGCCCGTGCCTGGTCCAGGGGGTTTGTTTTGTAGATACAATTAACTCCATCTAAGTAAAATGCAATTTCGTTTGTCCAAACATCCTTAGAATAATTATTTTGTATATTTTTGGCAAATTCCACCCGTCTCTGCCTATCTGCTTTGTTCATTAAGCCCTTTTTACGCGCTTGAAGGTAGAAGTAGCCATTTCTGTTCAAGACGCGACGGATAGTGCGATCACTCACATTACGAATGCCCGTGTGTTCCATGAGCCGTCTTGATGAAAATGCCCCGCCCTCTCGTTCTCTTAAATCTTCAACGCTACGAGCGAGTAATGTTTCTTGTTCCTTGGAAATCTTTCGCCGCCTGCCGCAAGGAGACTTCTTTTTTATCACTGCAGTTTTAGGCTTATTAGTTATTCTGAAAACGGTAGTAGTTGAAACTTTACATTGCCTTCCAATGTCTTTTAAGGTGAGAGTTGTGTTGTTTCTTAAATGCTCTACAGAAGCTCGTGTGTTCGAGTCGATTTTCTTTTTAAATACCATCATATATACAGAGACAGTGTTCAAGGTTGTAAAAATTCGTCTTATAGTTTAGGTTTTTGTTTTTTTATGTACCGAAAACCTCCCTTTTTATGCACTTCTAAGCTCAAATATAGAAGCGTTGTCATATATATAATTAGGTCATTCCGTAAAACCCTCGAAAATTATCGCGCCATCTTACTGACAGATACTCTCATAATTAATGACGTTGGTGGCTTTGTCACGTTAACGCTCTGAATACAATCTCGGTCAATTTAGTTGGAAAATTAAGACCCCCCCCCCTCCCCCCTATTCAATGATGTTAAATCATGGTCCATTTTAGTTTGACTACGCTCTCATCACTGAAATGGGGGGAGGGGGGGATTTTTTTTCCTACTCAATTTCATTTGTCCGAGATTGTCAACAGTGGCTAAACGGCGTTACAGACAAGGTCACAGATCATATTTCGCGAAAGGAAATTAGAAGAGCAAGTAAAATACAGAAGGAAAACAAACAAATGAAAATAGAATGGGTCTCAGAAGGGAAGGGGAAAGGTGAAAGCACACAAGCTAGTAGTTTTTGTTGTTTTTGATTCGGTGGCGGATCTTTCGGTTTAGAATGCAAATTCCAGAACATAGCCAACACAGTTCCTTTATGCACGAGACTGCTTTGCGGAGCAGATTATCCCTCAATCATTTTTCAACGTTGAAACTCTGGATTATTGTTTTGACCCGGGCTGAATGTCTAGTATTATATTGAAATAATTAACCACGATTATCACAAACAATATAATCACTACAATTACGTTATTTCTTAAGCTTTATTGCATGTATTTTCCGCCGGACACTGATAAGGCCGCAGTTAGAAATACAGTGTATTAAGACCGTTACTATACATTTGTATGTCTGTCTATATCTTTATATGCCATGATGTGCTGGTTAAAAAGAAAAGAGTGAAAACAAAATCCGTCTTGTTCAAGGATCGAACCCGCGTCCATGGGCATGGCCTCTCAGCCGCGCCGCAAGAGAAACCGACTGCGCCACCGCGCTGAATTGTTTTTGTAAGTTACCCAGAAAAAGACTGTTCAGAAAAAGACGCTATTCGATTTTACTGTCTTCCCCATTTTCTTCTTTGATCTACTAGCTATAAGGTTTTACGAATATTTTGGACGGTTTACATGGCATTTGGCTTGATATGCCACGGTTTACGAGCGATTTTTATCGATTTACAACGGTTTTTAACGTTTTTTTTAGTAATAAGAGAAACTACATCGATGTTTTATTGTTATGGTATAAACCGTAAAAAACCGTAAAAAACCGTCTGAAACGTTTCTTAAATCGTCCCAAAACCACGTTTAACCGTTCTAAATCGTGTTTTTTTCCTCTTTGGAACTGAGGGTTAAACAGAAATCTTTACAGGCCTTAGCTTGTGGTAGTCAGAAAGCACAGGGTTCCCAAACACACGAAGCATGAATACCACTTTTCCGTATAAGCGTTCTTTTAGTATTTCAGCCGTTCTCCATTGTTTCTAATTATTTCTCTAATCCTATTGTTCATAGACTCTATAGTCTTGTTAATCACCTCAACTGAGATTCCGGTAATTGTTCACTGTACTCTATCACTGAACTCCTCATAAGATTCGCGTGTGATACAATGACATAATGCATCTTTTTGCAACTTCTTCGATATAATGTGGAAAATATTTTCGATAGGATTCAGATCTGGACTTCGGGGAGGTATCTTTAAAAGATCAGCATTGGCACAAAGCATGGCTGCCCGAGCTCTTGCACTATTCTGTGAGGGATCCCCATCTTGAAGCCAGAGCCGGCTTGCTCCTTTTGCAGCCCGATGAAACAAACCATCAAAGTGTTCGTCAATGAACGATTCGAAATACTCGGCATTCATTTTCTCGTACTGCTGGCAAATCACTACTCCTCTGCTATGACTGATAGCCACAATCATCTTGACCACTTTTCCTCCAGTTCCTACTTTACTTCCCTTTGCCAGACACCCTTGGTTAAGGCCTTCTGACTTTTTCCTCCAAATTCTTCCCTTAGGAGCCCGTGCCTGGTCCAGGGGGTTTGTTTTGTAGATACAATTAACTCCATCTAAGTAAAATGCAATTTCGTTTGTCCAAACATCCTTAGAATAATTATTTTGTATATTTTTGGCAAATTCCACCCGTCTCTGCCTATCTGCTTTGTTCATTAAGCCCTTTTTACGCGCTTGAAGGTAGAAGTAGCCATTTCTGTTCAAGACGCGACGGATAGTGCGATCACTCACATTACGAATGCCCGTGTGTTCCATGAGCCGTCTTGATGAAAATGCCCCGCCCTCTCGTTCTCTTAAATCTTCAACGCTACGAGCGAGTAATGTTTCTTGTTCCTTGGAAATCTTTCGCCGCCTGCCGCAAGGAGACTTCTTTTTTATCACTGCAGTTTTAGGCTTATTAGTTATTCTGAAAACGGTAGTAGTTGAAACTTTACATTGCCTTCCAATGTCTTTTAAGGTGAGAGTTGTGTTGTTTCTTAAATGCTCTACAGAAGCTCGTGTGTTCGAGTCGATTTTCTTTTTAAATACCATCATATATACAGAGACAGTGTTCAAGGTTGTAAAAATTCGTCTTATAGTTTAGGTTTTTGTTTTTTTATGTACCGAAAACCTCCCTTTTTATGCACTTCTAAGCTCAAATATAGAAGCGTTGTCATATATATAATTAGGTCATTCCGTAAAACCCTCGAAAATTATCGCGCCATCTTACTGACAGATACTCTCATAATTAATGACGTTGGTGGCTTTGTCACGTTAACGCTCTGAATACAATCTCGGTCAATTTAGTTGGAAAATTAAGACCCCCCCCCCTCCCCCCTATTCAATGATGTTAAATCATGGTCCATTTTAGTTTGACTACGCTCTCATCACTGAAATGGGGGGAGGGGGGGATTTTTTTTCCTACTCAATTTCATTTGTCCGAGATTGTCAACAGTGGCTAAACGGCGTTACAGACAAGGTCACAGATCATATTTCGCGAAAGGAAATTAGAAGAGCAAGTAAAATACAGAAGGAAAACAAACAAATGAAAATAGAATGGGTCTCAGAAGGGAAGGGGAAAGGTGAAAGCACACAAGCTAGTAGTTTTTGTTGTTTTTGATTCGGTGGCGGATCTTTCGGTTTAGAATGCAAATTCCAGAACATAGCCAACACAGTTCCTTTATGCACGAGACTGCTTTGCGGAGCAGATTATCCCTCAATCATTTTTCAACGTTGAAACTCTGGATTATTGTTTTGACCCGGGCTGAATGTCTAGTATTATATTGAAATAATTAACCACGATTATCACAAACAATATAATCACTACAATTACGTTATTTCTTAAGCTTTATTGCATGTATTTTCCGCCGGACACTGATAAGGCCGCAGTTAGAAATACAGTGTATTAAGACCGTTACTATACATTTGTATGTCTGTCTATATCTTTATATGCCATGATGTGCTGGTTAAAAAGAAAAGAGTGAAAACAAAATCCGTCTTGTTCAAGGATCGAACCCGCGTCCATGGGCATGGCCTCTCAGCCGCGCCGCAAGAGAAACCGACTGCGCCACCGCGCTGAATTGTTTTTGTAAGTTACCCAGAAAAAGACTGTTCAGAAAAAGACGCTATTCGATTTTACTGTCTTCCCCATTTTCTTCTTTGATCTACTAGCTATAAGGTTTTACGAATATTTTGGACGGTTTACATGGCATTTGGCTTGATATGCCACGGTTTACGAGCGATTTTTATCGATTTACAACGGTTTTTAACGTTTTTTTTAGTAATAAGAGAAACTACATCGATGTTTTATTGTTATGGTATAAACCGTAAAAAACCGTAAAAAACCGTCTGAAACGTTTCTTAAATCGTCCCAAAACCACGTTTAACCGTTCTAAATCGTGTTTTTTTCCTCTTTGGAACTGAGGGTTAAACAGAAATCTTTACAGGCCTTAGCTTGTGGTAGTCAGAAAGCACAGGGTTCCCAAACACACGAAGCATGAATACCACTTTTCCGTATAAGCGTTCTTTTAGTATTTCAGCCGTTCTCCATTGTTTCTAATTATTTCTCTAATCCTATTGTTCATAGACTCTATAGTCTTGTTAATCACCTCAACTGAGATTCCGGTAATTGTTCACTGTACTCTATCACTGAACTCCTCATAAGATTCGCGTGTGATACAATGACATAATGCATCTTTTTGCAACTTCTTCGATATAATGTGGAAAATATTTTCGATAGGATTCAGATCTGGACTTCGGGGAGGTATCTTTAAAAGATCAGCATTGGCACAAAGCATGGCTGCCCGAGCTCTTGCACTATTCTGTGAGGGATCCCCATCTTGAAGCCAGAGCCGGCTTGCTCCTTTTGCAGCCCGATGAAACAAACCATCAAAGTGTTCGTCAATGAACGATTCGAAATACTCGGCATTCATTTTCTCGTACTGCTGGCAAATCACTACTCCTCTGCTATGACTGATAGCCACAATCATCTTGACCACTTTTCCTCCAGTTCCTACTTTACTTCCCTTTGCCAGACACCCTTGGTTAAGGCCTTCTGACTTTTTCCTCCAAATTCTTCCCTTAGGAGCCCGTGCCTGGTCCAGGGGGTTTGTTTTGTAGATACAATTAACTCCATCTAAGTAAAATGCAATTTCGTTTGTCCAAACATCCTTAGAATAATTATTTTGTATATTTTTGGCAAATTCCACCCGTCTCTGCCTATCTGCTTTGTTCATTAAGCCCTTTTTACGCGCTTGAAGGTAGAAGTAGCCATTTCTGTTCAAGACGCGACGGATAGTGCGATCACTCACATTACGAATGCCCGTGTGTTCCATGAGCCGTCTTGATGAAAATGCCCCGCCCTCTCGTTCTCTTAAATCTTCAACGCTACGAGCGAGTAATGTTTCTTGTTCCTTGGAAATCTTTCGCCGCCTGCCGCAAGGAGACTTCTTTTTTATCACTGCAGTTTTAGGCTTATTAGTTATTCTGAAAACGGTAGTAGTTGAAACTTTACATTGCCTTCCAATGTCTTTTAAGGTGAGAGTTGTGTTGTTTCTTAAATGCTCTACAGAAGCTCGTGTGTTCGAGTCGATTTTCTTTTTAAATACCATCATATATACAGAGACAGTGTTCAAGGTTGTAAAAATTCGTCTTATAGTTTAGGTTTTTGTTTTTTTATGTACCGAAAACCTCCCTTTTTATGCACTTCTAAGCTCAAATATAGAAGCGTTGTCATATATATAATTAGGTCATTCCGTAAAACCCTCGAAAATTATCGCGCCATCTTACTGACAGATACTCTCATAATTAATGACGTTGGTGGCTTTGTCACGTTAACGCTCTGAATACAATCTCGGTCAATTTAGTTGGAAAATTAAGACCCCCCCCCCCTCCCCCCTATTCAATGATGTTAAATCATGGTCCATTTTAGTTTGACTACGCTCTCATCACTGAAATGGGGGGAGGGGGGGATTTTTTTTCCTACTCAATTTCATTTGTCCGAGATTGTCAACAGTGGCTAAACGGCGTTACAGACAAGGTCACAGATCATATTTCGCGAAAGGAAATTAGAAGAGCAAGTAAAATACAGAAGGAAAACAAACAAATGAAAATAGAATGGGTCTCAGAAGGGAAGGGGAAAGGTGAAAGCACACAAGCTAGTAGTTTTTGTTGTTTTTGATTCGGTGGCGGATCTTTCGGTTTAGAATGCAAATTCCAGAACATAGCCAACACAGTTCCTTTATGCACGAGACTGCTTTGCGGAGCAGATTATCCCTCAATCATTTTTCAACGTTGAAACTCTGGATTATTGTTTTGACCCGGGCTGAATGTCTAGTATTATATTGAAATAATTAACCACGATTATCACAAACAATATAATCACTACAATTACGTTATTTCTTAAGCTTTATTGCATGTATTTTCCGCCGGACACTGATAAGGCCGCAGTTAGAAATACAGTGTATTAAGACCGTTACTATACATTTGTATGTCTGTCTATATCTTTATATGCCATGATGTGCTGGTTAAAAAGAAAAGAGTGAAAACAAAATCCGTCTTGTTCAAGGATCGAACCCGCGTCCATGGGCATGGCCTCTCAGCCGCGCCGCAAGAGAAACCGACTGCGCCACCGCGCTGAATTGTTTTTGTAAGTTACCCAGAAAAAGACTGTTCAGAAAAAGACGCTATTCGATTTTACTGTCTTCCCCATTTTCTTCTTTGATCTACTAGCTATAAGGTTTTACGAATATTTTGGACGGTTTACATGGCATTTGGCTTGATATGCCACGGTTTACGAGCGATTTTTATCGATTTACAACGGTTTTTAACGTTTTTTTTAGTAATAAGAGAAACTACATCGATGTTTTATTGTTATGGTATAAACCGTAAAAAACCGTAAAAAACCGTCTGAAACGTTTCTTAAATCGTCCCAAAACCACGTTTAACCGTTCTAAATCGTGTTTTTTTCCTCTTTGGAACTGAGGGTTAAACAGAAATCTTTACAGGCCTTAGCTTGTGGTAGTCAGAAAGCACAGGGTTCCCAAACACACGAAGCATGAATACCACTTTTCCGTATAAGCGTTCTTTTAGTATTTCAGCCGTTCTCCATTGTTTCTAATTATTTCTCTAATCCTATTGTTCATAGACTCTATAGTCTTGTTAATCACCTCAACTGAGATTCCGGTAATTGTTCACTGTACTCTATCACTGAACTCCTCATAAGATTCGCGTGTGATACAATGACATAATGCATCTTTTTGCAACTTCTTCGATATAATGTGGAAAATATTTTCGATAGGATTCAGATCTGGACTTCGGGGAGGTATCTTTAAAAGATCAGCATTGGCACAAAGCATGGCTGCCCGAGCTCTTGCACTATTCTGTGAGGGATCCCCATCTTGAAGCCAGAGCCGGCTTGCTCCTTTTGCAGCCCGATGAAACAAACCATCAAAGTGTTCGTCAATGAACGATTCGAAATACTCGGCATTCATTTTCTCGTACTGCTGGCAAATCACTACTCCTCTGCTATGACTGATAGCCACAATCATCTTGACCACTTTTCCTCCAGTTCCTACTTTACTTCCCTTTGCCAGACACCCTTGGTTAAGGCCTTCTGACTTTTTCCTCCAAATTCTTCCCTTAGGAGCCCGTGCCTGGTCCAGGGGGTTTGTTTTGTAGATACAATTAACTCCATCTAAGTAAAATGCAATTTCGTTTGTCCAAACATCCTTAGAATAATTATTTTGTATATTTTTGGCAAATTCCACCCGTCTCTGCCTATCTGCTTTGTTCATTAAGCCCTTTTTACGCGCTTGAAGGTAGAAGTAGCCATTTCTGTTCAAGACGCGACGGATAGTGCGATCACTCACATTACGAATGCCCGTGTGTTCCATGAGCCGTCTTGATGAAAATGCCCCGCCCTCTCGTTCTCTTAAATCTTCAACGCTACGAGCGAGTAATGTTTCTTGTTCCTTGGAAATCTTTCGCCGCCTGCCGCAAGGAGACTTCTTTTTTATCACTGCAGTTTTAGGCTTATTAGTTATTCTGAAAACGGTAGTAGTTGAAACTTTACATTGCCTTCCAATGTCTTTTAAGGTGAGAGTTGTGTTGTTTCTTAAATGCTCTACAGAAGCTCGTGTGTTCGAGTCGATTTTCTTTTTAAATACCATCATATATACAGAGACAGTGTTCAAGGTTGTAAAAATTCGTCTTATAGTTTAGGTTTTTGTTTTTTTATGTACCGAAAACCTCCCTTTTTATGCACTTCTAAGCTCAAATATAGAAGCGTTGTCATATATATAATTAGGTCATTCCGTAAAACCCTCGAAAATTATCGCGCCATCTTACTGACAGATACTCTCATAATTAATGACGTTGGTGGCTTTGTCACGTTAACGCTCTGAATACAATCTCGGTCAATTTAGTTGGAAAATTAAGACCCCCCCCCCCCTCCCCCCTATTCAATGATGTTAAATCATGGTCCATTTTAGTTTGACTACGCTCTCATCACTGAAATGGGGGGAGGGGGGGATTTTTTTTCCTACTCAATTTCATTTGTCCGAGATTGTCAACAGTGGCTAAACGGCGTTACAGACAAGGTCACAGATCATATTTCGCGAAAGGAAATTAGAAGAGCAAGTAAAATACAGAAGGAAAACAAACAAATGAAAATAGAATGGGTCTCAGAAGGGAAGGGGAAAGGTGAAAGCACACAAGCTAGTAGTTTTTGTTGTTTTTGATTCGGTGGCGGATCTTTCGGTTTAGAATGCAAATTCCAGAACATAGCCAACACAGTTCCTTTATGCACGAGACTGCTTTGCGGAGCAGATTATCCCTCAATCATTTTTCAACGTTGAAACTCTGGATTATTGTTTTGACCCGGGCTGAATGTCTAGTATTATATTGAAATAATTAACCACGATTATCACAAACAATATAATCACTACAATTACGTTATTTCTTAAGCTTTATTGCATGTATTTTCCGCCGGACACTGATAAGGCCGCAGTTAGAAATACAGTGTATTAAGACCGTTACTATACATTTGTATGTCTGTCTATATCTTTATATGCCATGATGTGCTGGTTAAAAAGAAAAGAGTGAAAACAAAATCCGTCTTGTTCAAGGATCGAACCCGCGTCCATGGGCATGGCCTCTCAGCCGCGCCGCAAGAGAAACCGACTGCGCCACCGCGCTGAATTGTTTTTGTAAGTTACCCAGAAAAAGACTGTTCAGAAAAAGACGCTATTCGATTTTACTGTCTTCCCCATTTTCTTCTTTGATCTACTAGCTATAAGGTTTTACGAATATTTTGGACGGTTTACATGGCATTTGGCTTGATATGCCACGGTTTACGAGCGATTTTTATCGATTTACAACGGTTTTTAACGTTTTTTTTAGTAATAAGAGAAACTACATCGATGTTTTATTGTTATGGTATAAACCGTAAAAAACCGTAAAAAACCGTCTGAAACGTTTCTTAAATCGTCCCAAAACCACGTTTAACCGTTCTAAATCGTGTTTTTTTCCTCTTTGGAACTGAGGGTTAAACAGAAATCTTTACAGGCCTTAGCTTGTGGTAGTCAGAAAGCACAGGGTTCCCAAACACACGAAGCATGAATACCACTTTTCCGTATAAGCGTTCTTTTAGTATTTCAGCCGTTCTCCATTGTTTCTAATTATTTCTCTAATCCTATTGTTCATAGACTCTATAGTCTTGTTAATCACCTCAACTGAGATTCCGGTAATTGTTCACTGTACTCTATCACTGAACTCCTCATAAGATTCGCGTGTGATACAATGACATAATGCATCTTTTTGCAACTTCTTCGATATAATGTGGAAAATATTTTCGATAGGATTCAGATCTGGACTTCGGGGAGGTATCTTTAAAAGATCAGCATTGGCACAAAGCATGGCTGCCCGAGCTCTTGCACTATTCTGTGAGGGATCCCCATCTTGAAGCCAGAGCCGGCTTGCTCCTTTTGCAGCCCGATGAAACAAACCATCAAAGTGTTCGTCAATGAACGATTCGAAATACTCGGCATTCATTTTCTCGTACTGCTGGCAAATCACTACTCCTCTGCTATGACTGATAGCCACAATCATCTTGACCACTTTTCCTCCAGTTCCTACTTTACTTCCCTTTGCCAGACACCCTTGGTTAAGGCCTTCTGACTTTTTCCTCCAAATTCTTCCCTTAGGAGCCCGTGCCTGGTCCAGGGGGTTTGTTTTGTAGATACAATTAACTCCATCTAAGTAAAATGCAATTTCGTTTGTCCAAACATCCTTAGAATAATTATTTTGTATATTTTTGGCAAATTCCACCCGTCTCTGCCTATCTGCTTTGTTCATTAAGCCCTTTTTACGCGCTTGAAGGTAGAAGTAGCCATTTCTGTTCAAGACGCGACGGATAGTGCGATCACTCACATTACGAATGCCCGTGTGTTCCATGAGCCGTCTTGATGAAAATGCCCCGCCCTCTCGTTCTCTTAAATCTTCAACGCTACGAGCGAGTAATGTTTCTTGTTCCTTGGAAATCTTTCGCCGCCTGCCGCAAGGAGACTTCTTTTTTATCACTGCAGTTTTAGGCTTATTAGTTATTCTGAAAACGGTAGTAGTTGAAACTTTACATTGCCTTCCAATGTCTTTTAAGGTGAGAGTTGTGTTGTTTCTTAAATGCTCTACAGAAGCTCGTGTGTTCGAGTCGATTTTCTTTTTAAATACCATCATATATACAGAGACAGTGTTCAAGGTTGTAAAAATTCGTCTTATAGTTTAGGTTTTTGTTTTTTTATGTACCGAAAACCTCCCTTTTTATGCACTTCTAAGCTCAAATATAGAAGCGTTGTCATATATATAATTAGGTCATTCCGTAAAACCCTCGAAAATTATCGCGCCATCTTACTGACAGATACTCTCATAATTAATGACGTTGGTGGCTTTGTCACGTTAACGCTCTGAATACAATCTCGGTCAATTTAGTTGGAAAATTAAGACCCCCCCCCCCTCCCCCCTATTCAATGATGTTAAATCATGGTCCATTTTAGTTTGACTACGCTCTCATCACTGAAATGGGGGGAGGGGGGGATTTTTTTTCCTACTCAATTTCATTTGTCCGAGATTGTCAACAGTGGCTAAACGGCGTTACAGACAAGGTCACAGATCATATTTCGCGAAAGGAAATTAGAAGAGCAAGTAAAATACAGAAGGAAAACAAACAAATGAAAATAGAATGGGTCTCAGAAGGGAAGGGGAAAGGTGAAAGCACACAAGCTAGTAGTTTTTGTTGTTTTTGATTCGGTGGCGGATCTTTCGGTTTAGAATGCAAATTCCAGAACATAGCCAACACAGTTCCTTTATGCACGAGACTGCTTTGCGGAGCAGATTATCCCTCAATCATTTTTCAACGTTGAAACTCTGGATTATTGTTTTGACCCGGGCTGAATGTCTAGTATTATATTGAAATAATTAACCACGATTATCACAAACAATATAATCACTACAATTACGTTATTTCTTAAGCTTTATTGCATGTATTTTCCGCCGGACACTGATAAGGCCGCAGTTAGAAATACAGTGTATTAAGACCGTTACTATACATTTGTATGTCTGTCTATATCTTTATATGCCATGATGTGCTGGTTAAAAAGAAAAGAGTGAAAACAAAATCCGTCTTGTTCAAGGATCGAACCCGCGTCCATGGGCATGGCCTCTCAGCCGCGCCGCAAGAGAAACCGACTGCGCCACCGCGCTGAATTGTTTTTGTAAGTTACCCAGAAAAAGACTGTTCAGAAAAAGACGCTATTCGATTTTACTGTCTTCCCCATTTTCTTCTTTGATCTACTAGCTATAAGGTTTTACGAATATTTTGGACGGTTTACATGGCATTTGGCTTGATATGCCACGGTTTACGAGCGATTTTTATCGATTTACAACGGTTTTTAACGTTTTTTTTAGTAATAAGAGAAACTACATCGATGTTTTATTGTTATGGTATAAACCGTAAAAAACCGTAAAAAACCGTCTGAAACGTTTCTTAAATCGTCCCAAAACCACGTTTAACCGTTCTAAATCGTGTTTTTTTCCTCTTTGGAACTGAGGGTTAAACAGAAATCTTTACAGGCCTTAGCTTGTGGTAGTCAGAAAGCACAGGGTTCCCAAACACACGAAGCATGAATACCACTTTTCCGTATAAGCGTTCTTTTAGTATTTCAGCCGTTCTCCATTGTTTCTAATTATTTCTCTAATCCTATTGTTCATAGACTCTATAGTCTTGTTAATCACCTCAACTGAGATTCCGGTAATTGTTCACTGTACTCTATCACTGAACTCCTCATAAGATTCGCGTGTGATACAATGACATAATGCATCTTTTTGCAACTTCTTCGATATAATGTGGAAAATATTTTCGATAGGATTCAGATCTGGACTTCGGGGAGGTATCTTTAAAAGATCAGCATTGGCACAAAGCATGGCTGCCCGAGCTCTTGCACTATTCTGTGAGGGATCCCCATCTTGAAGCCAGAGCCGGCTTGCTCCTTTTGCAGCCCGATGAAACAAACCGTCAAAGTGTTCGTCAATGAACGATTCGAAATACTCGGCATTCATTTTCTCGTACTGCTGGCAAATCACTACTCCTCTGCTATGACTGATAGCCACAATCATCTTGACCACTTTTCCTCCAGTTCCTACTTTACTTCCCTTTGCCAGACACCCTTGGTTAAGGCCTTCTGACTTTTTCCTCCAAATTCTTCCCTTAGGAGCCCGTGCCTGGTCCAGGGGGTTTGTTTTGTAGATACAATTAACTCCATCTAAGTAAAATGCAATTTCGTTTGTCCAAACATCCTTAGAATAATTATTTTGTATATTTTTGGCAAATTCCACCCGTCTCTGCCTATCTGCTTTGTTCATTAAGCCCTTTTTACGCGCTTGAAGGTAGAAGTAGCCATTTCTGTTCAAGACGCGACGGATAGTGCGATCACTCACATTACGAATGCCCGTGTGTTCCATGAGCCGTCTTGATGAAAATGCCCCGCCCTCTCGTTCTCTTAAATCTTCAACGCTACGAGCGAGTAATGTTTCTTGTTCCTTGGAAATCTTTCGCCGCCTGCCGCAAGGAGACTTCTTTTTTATCACTGCAGTTTTAGGCTTATTAGTTATTCTGAAAACGGTAGTAGTTGAAACTTTACATTGCCTTCCAATGTCTTTTAAGGTGAGAGTTGTGTTGTTTCTTAAATGCTCTACAGAAGCTCGTGTGTTCGAGTCGATTTTCTTTTTAAATACCATCATATATACAGAGACAGTGTTCAAGGTTGTAAAAATTCGTCTTATAGTTTAGGTTTTTGTTTTTTTATGTACCGAAAACCTCCCTTTTTATGCACTTCTAAGCTCAAATATAGAAGCGTTGTCATATATATAATTAGGTCATTCCGTAAAACCCTCGAAAATTATCGCGCCATCTTACTGACAGATACTCTCATAATTAATGACGTTGGTGGCTTTGTCACGTTAACGCTCTGAATACAATCTCGGTCAATTTAGTTGGAAAATTAAGACCCCCCCCCCCTCCCCCCTATTCAATGATGTTAAATCATGGTCCATTTTAGTTTGACTACGCTCTCATCACTGAAATGGGGGGAGGGGGGGATTTTTTTTCCTACTCAATTTCATTTGTCCGAGATTGTCAACAGTGGCTAAACGGCGTTACAGACAAGGTCACAGATCATATTTCGCGAAAGGAAATTAGAAGAGCAAGTAAAATACAGAAGGAAAACAAACAAATGAAAATAGAATGGGTCTCAGAAGGGAAGGGGAAAGGTGAAAGCACACAAGCTAGTAGTTTTTGTTGTTTTTGATTCGGTGGCGGATCTTTCGGTTTAGAATGCAAATTCCAGAACATAGCCAACACAGTTCCTTTATGCACGAGACTGCTTTGCGGAGCAGATTATCCCTCAATCATTTTTCAACGTTGAAACTCTGGATTATTGTTTTGACCCGGGCTGAATGTCTAGTATTATATTGAAATAATTAACCACGATTATCACAAACAATATAATCACTACAATTACGTTATTTCTTAAGCTTTATTGCATGTATTTTCCGCCGGACACTGATAAGGCCGCAGTTAGAAATACAGTGTATTAAGACCGTTACTATACATTTGTATGTCTGTCTATATCTTTATATGCCATGATGTGCTGGTTAAAAAGAAAAGAGTGAAAACAAAATCCGTCTTGTTCAAGGATCGAACCCGCGTCCATGGGCATGGCCTCTCAGCCGCGCCGCAAGAGAAACCGACTGCGCCACCGCGCTGAATTGTTTTTGTAAGTTACCCAGAAAAAGACTGTTCAGAAAAAGACGCTATTCGATTTTACTGTCTTCCCCATTTTCTTCTTTGATCTACTAGCTATAAGGTTTTACGAATATTTTGGACGGTTTACATGGCATTTGGCTTGATATGCCACGGTTTACGAGCGATTTTTATCGATTTACAACGGTTTTTAACGTTTTTTTTAGTAATAAGAGAAACTACATCGATGTTTTATTGTTATGGTATAAACCGTAAAAAACCGTAAAAAACCGTCTGAAACGTTTCTTAAATCGTCCCAAAACCACGTTTAACCGTTCTAAATCGTGTTTTTTTCCTCTTTGGAACTGAGGGTTAAACAGAAATCTTTACAGGCCTTAGCTTGTGGTAGTCAGAAAGCACAGGGTTCCCAAACACACGAAACATGAATACCACTTTTCCGTATAAGCGTTCTTTTAGTATTTCAGCCGTTCTCCATTGTTTCTAATTATTTCTCTAATCCTATTGTTCATAGACTCTATAGTCTTGTTAATCACCTCAACTGAGATTCCGGTAATTGTTCACTGTACTCTATCACTGAACTCCTCATAAGATTCGCGTGTGATACAATGACATAATGCATCTTTTTGCAACTTCTTCGATATAATGTGGAAAATATTTTCGATAGGATTCAGATCTGGACTTCGGGGAGGTATCTTTAAAAGATCAGCATTGGCACAAAGCATGGCTGCCCGAGCTCTTGCACTATTCTGTGAGGGATCCCCATCTTGAAGCCAGAGCCGGCTTGCTCCTTTTGCAGCCCGATGAAACAAACCATCAAAGTGTTCGTCAATGAACGATTCGAAATACTCGGCATTCATTTTCTCGTACTGCTGGCAAATCACTACTCCTCTGCTATGACTGATAGCCACAATCATCTTGACCACTTTTCCTCCAGTTCCTACTTTACTTCCCTTTGCCAGACACCCTTGGTTAAGGCCTTCTGACTTTTTCCTCCAAATTCTTCCCTTAGGAGCCCGTGCCTGGTCCAGGGGGTTTGTTTTGTAGATACAATTAACTCCATCTAAGTAAAATGCAATTTCGTTTGTCCAAACATCCTTAGAATAATTATTTTGTATATTTTTGGCAAATTCCACCCGTCTCTGCCTATCTGCTTTGTTCATTAAGCCCTTTTTACGCGCTTGAAGGTAGAAGTAGCCATTTCTGTTCAAGACGCGACGGATAGTGCGATCACTCACATTACGAATGCCCGTGTGTTCCATGAGCCGTCTTGATGAAAATGCCCCGCCCTCTCGTTCTCTTAAATCTTCAACGCTACGAGCGAGTAATGTTTCTTGTTCCTTGGAAATCTTTCGCCGCCTGCCGCAAGGAGACTTCTTTTTTATCACTGCAGTTTTAGGCTTATTAGTTATTCTGAAAACGGTAGTAGTTGAAACTTTACATTGCCTTCCAATGTCTTTTAAGGTGAGAGTTGTGTTGTTTCTTAAATGCTCTACAGAAGCTCGTGTGTTCGAGTCGATTTTCTTTTTAAATACCATCATATATACAGAGACAGTGTTCAAGGTTGTAAAAATTCGTCTTATAGTTTAGGTTTTTGTTTTTTTATGTACCGAAAACCTCCCTTTTTATGCACTTCTAAGCTCAAATATAGAAGCGTTGTCATATATATAATTAGGTCATTCCGTAAAACCCTCGAAAATTATCGCGCCATCTTACTGACAGATACTCTCATAATTAATGACGTTGGTGGCTTTGTCACGTTAACGCTCTGAATACAATCTCGGTCAATTTAGTTGGAAAATTAAGACCCCCCCCCCTCCCCCCTATTCAATGATGTTAAATCATGGTCCATTTTAGTTTGACTACGCTCTCATCACTGAAATGGGGGGAGGGGGGGATTTTTTTTCCTACTCAATTTCATTTGCCCGAGATTGTCAACAGTGGCTAAACGGCGTTACAGACAAGGTCACAGATCATATTTCGCGAAAGGAAATTAGAAGAGCAAGTAAAATACAGAAGGAAAACAAACAAATGAAAATAGAATGGGTCTCAGAAGGGAAGGGGAAAGGTGAAAGCACACAAGCTAGTAGTTTTTGTTGTTTTTGATTCGGTGGCGGATCTTTCGGTTTAGAATGCAAATTCCAGAACATAGCCAACACAGTTCCTTTATGCACGAGACTGCTTTGCGGAGCAGATTATCCCTCAATCATTTTTCAACGTTGAAACTCTGGATTATTGTTTTGACCCGGGCTGAATGTCTAGTATTATATTGAAATAATTAACCACGATTATCACAAACAATATAATCACTACAATTACGTTATTTCTTAAGCTTTATTGCATGTATTTTCCGCCGGACACTGATAAGGCCGCAGTTAGAAATACAGTGTATTAAGACCGTTACTATACATTTGTATGTCTGTCTATATCTTTATATGCCATGATGTGCTGGTTAAAAAGAAAAGAGTGAAAACAAAATCCGTCTTGTTCAAGGATCGAACCCGCGTCCATGGGCATGGCCTCTCAGCCGCGCCGCAAGAGAAACCGACTGCGCCACCGCGCTGAATTGTTTTTGTAAGTTACCCAGAAAAAGACTGTTCAGAAAAAGACGCTATTCGATTTTACTGTCTTCCCCATTTTCTTCTTTGATCTACTAGCTATAAGGTTTTACGAATATTTTGGACGGTTTACATGGCATTTGGCTTGATATGCCACGGTTTACGAGCGATTTTTATCGATTTACAACGGTTTTTAACGTTTTTTTTAGTAATAAGAGAAACTACATCGATGTTTTATTGTTATGGTATAAACCGTAAAAAACCGTAAAAAACCGTCTGAAACGTTTCTTAAATCGTCCCAAAACCACGTTTAACCGTTCTAAATCGTGTTTTTTTCCTCTTTGGAACTGAGGGTTAAACAGAAATCTTTACAGGCCTTAGCTTGTGGTAGTCAGAAAGCACAGGGTTCCCAAACACACGAAGCATGAATACCACTTTTCCGTATAAGCGTTCTTTTAGTATTTCAGCCGTTCTCCATTGTTTCTAATTATTTCTCTAATCCTATTGTTCATAGACTCTATAGTCTTGTTAATCACCTCAACTGAGATTCCGGTAATTGTTCACTGTACTCTATCACTGAACTCCTCATAAGATTCGCGTGTGATACAATGACATAATGCATCTTTTTGCAACTTCTTCGATATAATGTGGAAAATATTTTCGATAGGATTCAGATCTGGACTTCGGGGAGGTATCTTTAAAAGATCAGCATTGGCACAAAGCATGGCTGCCCGAGCTCTTGCACTATTCTGTGAGGGATCCCCATCTTGAAGCCAGAGCCGGCTTGCTCCTTTTGCAGCCCGATGAAACAAACCATCAAAGTGTTCGTCAATGAACGATTCGAAATACTCGGCATTCATTTTCTCGTACTGCTGGCAAATCACTACTCCTCTGCTATGACTGATAGCCACAATCATCTTGACCACTTTTCCTCCAGTTCCTACTTTACTTCCCTTTGCCAGACACCCTTGGTTAAGGCCTTCTGACTTTTTCCTCCAAATTCTTCCCTTAGGAGCCCGTGCCTGGTCCAGGGGGTTTGTTTTGTAGATACAATTAACTCCATCTAAGTAAAATGCAATTTCGTTTGTCCAAACATCCTTAGAATAATTATTTTGTATATTTTTGGCAAATTCCACCCGTCTCTGCCTATCTGCTTTGTTCATTAAGCCCTTTTTACGCGCTTGAAGGTAGAAGTAGCCATTTCTGTTCAAGACGCGACGGATAGTGCGATCACTCACATTACGAATGCCCGTGTGTTCCATGAGCCGTCTTGATGAAAATGCCCCGCCCTCTCGTTCTCTTAAATCTTCAACGCTACGAGCGAGTAATGTTTCTTGTTCCTTGGAAATCTTTCGCCGCCTGCCGCAAGGAGACTTCTTTTTTATCACTGCAGTTTTAGGCTTATTAGTTATTCTGAAAACGGTAGTAGTTGAAACTTTACATTGCCTTCCAATGTCTTTTAAGGTGAGAGTTGTGTTGTTTCTTAAATGCTCTACAGAAGCTCGTGTGTTCGAGTCGATTTTCTTTTTAAATACCATCATATATACAGAGACAGTGTTCAAGGTTGTAAAAATTCGTCTTATAGTTTAGGTTTTTGTTTTTTTATGTACCGAAAACCTCCCTTTTTATGCACTTCTAAGCTCAAATATAGAAGCGTTGTCATATATATAATTAGGTCATTCCGTAAAACCCTCGAAAATTATCGCGCCATCTTACTGACAGATACTCTCATAATTAATGACGTTGGTGGCTTTGTCACGTTAACGCTCTGAATACAATCTCGGTCAATTTAGTTGGAAAATTAAGACCCCCCCCCCTCCCCCCTATTCAATGATGTTAAATCATGGTCCATTTTAGTTTGACTACGCTCTCATCACTGAAATGGGGGGAGGGGGGGATTTTTTTTCCTACTCAATTTCATTTGCCCGAGATTGTCAACAGTGGCTAAACGGCGTTACAGACAAGGTCACAGATCATATTTCGCGAAAGGAAATTAGAAGAGCAAGTAAAATACAGAAGGAAAACAAACAAATGAAAATAGAATGGGTCTCAGAAGGGAAGGGGAAAGGTGAAAGCACACAAGCTAGTAGTTTTTGTTGTTTTTGATTCGGTGGCGGATCTTTCGGTTTAGAATGCAAATTCCAGAACATAGCCAACACAGTTCCTTTATGCACGAGACTGCTTTGCGGAGCAGATTATCCCTCAATCATTTTTCAACGTTGAAACTCTGGATTATTGTTTTGACCCGGGCTGAATGTCTAGTATTATATTGAAATAATTAACCACGATTATCACAAACAATATAATCACTACAATTACGTTATTTCTTAAGCTTTATTGCATGTATTTTCCGCCGGACACTGATAAGGCCGCAGTTAGAAATACAGTGTATTAAGACCGTTACTATACATTTGTATGTCTGTCTATATCTTTATATGCCATGATGTGCTGGTTAAAAAGAAAAGAGTGAAAACAAAATCCGTCTTGTTCAAGGATCGAACCCGCGTCCATGGGCATGGCCTCTCAGCCGCGCCGCAAGAGAAACCGACTGCGCCACCGCGCTGAATTGTTTTTGTAAGTTACCCAGAAAAAGACTGTTCAGAAAAAGACGCTATTCGATTTTACTGTCTTCCCCATTTTCTTCTTTGATCTACTAGCTATAAGGTTTTACGAATATTTTGGACGGTTTACATGGCATTTGGCTTGATATGCCACGGTTTACGAGCGATTTTTATCGATTTACAACGGTTTTTAACGTTTTTTTTAGTAATAAGAGAAACTACATCGATGTTTTATTGTTATGGTATAAACCGTAAAAAACCGTAAAAAACCGTCTGAAACGTTTCTTAAATCGTCCCAAAACCATTTAACCGTTCTAAATCGTGTTTTTTTCCTCTTTGGAACTGAGGGTTAAACAGAAATCTTTACAGGCCTTAGCTTGTGGTAGTCAGAAAGCACAGGGTTCCCAAACACACGAAGCATGAATACCACTTTTCCGTATAAGCGTTCTTTTAGTATTTCAGCCGTTCTCCATTGTTTCTAATTATTTCTCTAATCCTATTGTTCATAGACTCTATAGTCTTGTTAATCACCTCAACTGAGATTCCGGTAATTGTTCACTGTACTCTATCACTGAACTCCTCATAAGATTCGCGTGTGATACAATGACATAATGCATCTTTTTGCAACTTCTTCGATATAATGTGGAAAATATTTTCGATAGGATTCAGATCTGGACTTCGGGGAGGTATCTTTAAAAGATCAGCATTGGCACAAAGCATGGCTGCCCGAGCTCTTGCACTATTCTGTGAGGGATCCCCATCTTGAAGCCAGAGCCGGCTTGCTCCTTTTGCAGCCCGATGAAACAAACCATCAAAGTGTTCGTCAATGAACGATTCGAAATACTCGGCATTCATTTTCTCGTACTGCTGGCAAATCACTACTCCTCTGCTATGACTGATAGCCACAATCATCTTGACCACTTTTCCTCCAGTTCCTACTTTACTTCCCTTTGCCAGACACCCTTGGTTAAGGCCTTCTGACTTTTTCCTCCAAATTCTTCCCTTAGGAGCCCGTGCCTGGTCCAGGGGGTTTGTTTTGAAGATAAAATTAACTCCATCTAAGTAAAATGCAATTTCGTTTGTCCAAACATCCTTAGAATAATTATTTTGTATATTTTTGGCAAATTCCACCCGTCTCTGCCTATCTGCTTTGTTCATTAAGCCCTTTTTACGCGCTTGAAGGTAGAAGTAGCCATTTCTGTTCAAGACGCGACGGATAGTGCGATCACTCACATTACGAATGCCCGTGTGTTCCATGAGCCGTCTTGATGAAAATGCCCCGCCCTCTCGTTCTCTTAAATCTTCAACGCTACGAGCGAGTAATGTTTCTTGTTCCTTGGAAATCTTTCGCCGCCTGCCGCAAGGAGACTTCTTTTTTATCACTGCAGTTTTAGGCTTATTAGTTATTCTGAAAACGGTAGTAGTTGAAACTTTACATTGCCTTCCAATGTCTTTTAAGGTGAGAGTTGTGTTGTTTCTTAAATGCTCTACAGAAGCTCGTGTGTTCGAGTCGATTTTCTTTTTAAATACCATCATATATACAGAGACAGTGTTCAAGGTTGTAAAAATTCGTCTTATAGTTTAGGTTTTTGTTTTTTTATGTACCGAAAACCTCCCTTTTTATGCACTTCTAAGCTCAAATATAGAAGCGTTGTCATATATATAATTAGGTCATTCCGTAAAACCCTCGAAAATTATCGCGCCATCTTACTGACAGATACTCTCATAATTAATGACGTTGGTGGCTTTGTCACGTTAACGCTCTGAATACAATCTCGGTCAATTTAGTTGGAAAATTAAGACCCCCCCCTCCCCCCTATTCAATGATGTTAAATCATGGTCCATTTTAGTTTGACTACGCTCTCATCACTGAAATGGGGGGAGGGGGGGATTTTTTTTCCTACTCAATTTCATTTGTCCGAGATTGTCAACAGTGGCTAAACGGCGTTACAGACAAGGTCACAGATCATATTTCGCGAAAGGAAATTAGAAGAGCAAGTAAAATACAGAAGGAAAACAAACAAATGAAAATAGAATGGGTCTCAGAAGGGAAGGGGAAAGGTGAAAGCACACAAGCTAGTAGTTTTTGTTGTTTTTGATTCGGTGGCGGATCTTTCGGTTTAGAATGCAAATTCCAGAACATAGCCAACACAGTTCCTTTATGCACGAGACTGCTTTGCGGAGCAGATTATCCCTCAATCATTTTTCAACGTTGAAACTCTGGATTATTGTTTTGACCCGGGCTGAATGTCTAGTATTATATTGAAATAATTAACCACGATTATCACAAACAATATAATCACTACAATTACGTTATTTCTTAAGCTTTATTGCATGTATTTTCCGCCGGACACTGATAAGGCCGCAGTTAGAAATACAGTGTATTAAGACCGTTACTATACATTTGTATGTCTGTCTATATCTTTATATGCCATGATGTGCTGGTTAAAAAGAAAAGAGTGAAAACAAAATCCGTCTTGTTCAAGGATCGAACCCGCGTCCATGGGCATGGCCTCTCAGCCGCGCCGCAAGAGAAACCGACTGCGCCACCGCGCTGAATTGTTTTTGTAAGTTACCCAGAAAAAGACTGTTCAGAAAAAGACGCTATTCGATTTTACTGTCTTCCCCATTTTCTTCTTTGATCTACTAGCTATAAGGTTTTACGAATATTTTGGACGGTTTACATGGCATTTGGCTTGATATGCCACGGTTTACGAGCGATTTTTATCGATTTACAACGGTTTTTAACGTTTTTTTTAGTAATAAGAGAAACTACATCGATGTTTTATTGTTATGGTATAAACCGTAAAAAACCGTAAAAAACCGTCTGAAACGTTTCTTAAATCGTCCCAAAACCACGTTTAACCGTTCTAAATCGTGTTTTTTTCCTCTTTGGAACTGAGGGTTAAACAGAAATCTTTACAGGCCTTAGCTTGTGGTAGTCAGAAAGCACAGGGTTCCCAAACACACGAAGCATGAATACCACTTTTCCGTATAAGCGTTCTTTTAGTATTTCAGCCGTTCTCCATTGTTTCTAATTATTTCTCTAATCCTATTGTTCATAGACTCTATAGTCTTGTTAATCACCTCAACTGAGATTCCGGTAATTGTTCACTGTACTCTATCACTGAACTCCTCATAAGATTCGCGTGTGATACAATGACATAATGCATCTTTTTGCAACTTCTTCGATATAATGTGGAAAATATTTTCGATAGGATTCAGATCTGGACTTCGGGGAGGTATCTTTAAAAGATCAGCATTGGCACAAAGCATGGCTGCCCGAGCTCTTGCACTATTCTGTGAGGGATCCCCATCTTGAAGCCAGAGCCGGCTTGCTCCTTTTGCAGCCCGATGAAACAAACCATCAAAGTGTTCGTCAATGAACGATTCGAAATACTCGGCATTCATTTTCTCGTACTGCTGGCAAATCACTACTCCTCTGCTATGACTGATAGCCACAATCATCTTGACCACTTTTCCTCCAGTTCCTACTTTACTTCCCTTTGCCAGACACCCTTGGTTAAGGCCTTCTGACTTTTTCCTCCAAATTCTTCCCTTAGGAGCCCGTGCCTGGTCCAGGGGGTTTGTTTTGAAGATAAAATTAACTCCATCTAAGTAAAATGCAATTTCGTTTGTCCAAACATCCTTAGAATAATTATTTTGTATATTTTTGGCAAATTCCACCCGTCTCTGCCTATCTGCTTTGTTCATTAAGCCCTTTTTACGCGCTTGAAGGTAGAAGTAGCCATTTCTGTTCAAGACGCGACGGATAGTGCGATCACTCACATTACGAATGCCCGTGTGTTCCATGAGCCGTCTTGATGAAAATGCCCCGCCCTCTCGTTCTCTTAAATCTTCAACGCTACGAGCGAGTAATGTTTCTTGTTCCTTGGAAATCTTTCGCCGCCTGCCGCAAGGAGACTTCTTTTTTATCACTGCAGTTTTAGGCTTATTAGTTATTCTGAAAACGGTAGTAGTTGAAACTTTACATTGCCTTCCAATGTCTTTTAAGGTGAGAGTTGTGTTGTTTCTTAAATGCTCTACAGAAGCTCGTGTGTTCGAGTCGATTTTCTTTTTAAATACCATCATATATACAGAGACAGTGTTCAAGGTTGTAAAAATTCGTCTTATAGTTTAGGTTTTTGTTTTTTTATGTACCGAAAACCTCCCTTTTTATGCACTTCTAAGCTCAAATATAGAAGCGTTGTCATATATATAATTAGGTCATTCCGTAAAACCCTCGAAAATTATCGCGCCATCTTACTGACAGATACTCTCATAATTAATGACGTTGGTGGCTTTGTCACGTTAACGCTCTGAATACAATCTCGGTCAATTTAGTTGGAAAATTAAGACCCCCCCCTCCCCCCTATTCAATGATGTTAAATCATGGTCCATTTTAGTTTGACTACGCTCTCATCACTGAAATGGGGGGAGGGGGGGATTTTTTTCCTACTCAATTTGTCCGAGATTGTAGGTCACTTGTGGCACGCGGTAAAATTCATAAAAGCCGTTGTCATTACACAAATGTCAGCCCTGCTGCCAATATTATTGATCTCCACAAGAAAGCTAGAAAATGCCTCGCCCCATTTTGACCGCGTGCCACAGGTGACCCAATCCGAAAAGAAACGACCGAAAACAAATACAGAAGGGCCGGCAAGCAGGCTACCTTGTCCCTCACTAGCTGCGGCCCTGTCATCTATATACACACTTTCACGATCTAAGGCCCGGTTCAAACATTGCGCCACTCCCGTGTCGAACTAAATGCAGCAATTAAATTTGACTATAGCACGGCAGTGGCACGACGTTTGAAACCATTTGGTACGGCGACATGAATTAAGTTCGACTTGACAAGCTCTGCCGTGCTACACAGCAGTAGCTCGACATGGTTTCAGACGCCGTGCTATCTCCGTGCCGAACTCAGTGGTTATTCTTTTAATCGCCCAAACTGAATGAAATTCAAAATGAAATGAAACAAGAATAGTGATGATTGACTCAATGCGATTAGCGGTTTCTACCACTACGCATGCGTATGGTGGTAAAGCAAAACAAAATGGCGCCGTGGCGAAGAGCTGTGGCGATGGACCTTTTCTCAGTGTAGGTAATCCCAAACTATCCCACGTACCATCCTGTATTTATATTTACACTGCGGCAAGATCGAGGGACTGCTGCTCCACGAGATAAAAGTGACAGAAGGGTCAAAGAACACACCTGAAGAATCAATCTTTTCCTTAACATGAAATAGCTTAAAACGGACTGCTGTATTAGTTTCCTTTTCCTTTTGGCATCTCGAATGGTTTTCAGGAGAATAAAAGCACGAGTTTGTCGGTCCGCCATTTTCGATTTGTAACAGATACCGCTGTAAAAATGCTTTACACTCGGTGTTAGTCCACCGCCGTGCCACTGCCGTACTAGTGTCGAACCGAATGTAATTGAGTTCGACACGGCACACGAGCGGTTCCTTCACACTAATCTTCAATGTAAGCCCGCCATAAATCTGGCCTTTGGAAGCTATGTCTAGTGTGTAGGCATGCGCATTAGATATTCGATTCCATCACCACCCCCAGCGGATATAATTGTTCGCAGAGCGTTTGATTGTGTTCGTCGCATGTGCGCGATCAAAAGGAGAAAGTTAACTTTCACTGGCGAAGTTTGTATCACACTTTCAACCTACTTTAGCCACATTTATCGGATCTTCATAGCCTTAACTGAGTTGGTTATTTGCAACGAAAAGTTGTCACGAAGGTTAATTAACGTCGAAATTAACATGAACTATAAACACGGGATATTTTGACTTTTGAATAACAACTGAACTACAAGAAGAACCACTGTCAGAATTTCGCATTCTCTAACCATTCTTCAGAGGAATCAGATAAAGTTGGGACTCTTTTCTGACCTGATGGAGAAGATAACCTTTTTCTGGATTAAAACTTCGTGATGAAAGGTACTTCATTTTCAGGCGTTTTCAATACAACGGAGTATGCTGGCTAGAAAGTGTTTCGATTTCATAGGCAATACGATGGATAGCTTGAGGAAGAGTTGCGAGACAAAACTGAAAGCTATTCTGTTTTGGTAACGTTCTTCAGAGACTGCTTCACACTGGAATTTAATTCCACCGAATTTTGTTATTAACAACTTGAGCATTGTACTATAAATGTCACTACATTGTGGCTTTGTGGAAGGAAAACTGTAAGGAGAACCATTTTAACATATATGTAATTGTAAAAATATATTTTACTTTACACACTGGGCAACATTGTTGTAGTCGGATTGTCGTTGCTGATGGCTAACACCAGAATATTTCATCATTTCTGAACAGGTATGAGGCCCTCTCCATATCATGTTAGTTTCTTTTAAATTCTATAATATGCAAATTATCATTTGCTTGTGTTTATGAGTTTTACACGCGCGATTTTAATATGCCACAGACATTGTAAATATAACTTTATTTTGGTAGCTGCGCTGATTGTGATATTTAGTGTTTATAGTTTGATTATTTATTTTGTCTGTCTCATTCATTAATTGTGTTGAACTCTATAAACAACAAATTTACTATTTGGCGTGTCAGTTTACAAAAATGATTTGATTTCGCTATCCCTGCGAGCAGATGTTTCTCATCTCTTTGCCTTTCCTGTCCTTTCCCTTTCTTTCGGCGGACAGGACAGGCAAAGAGATGAAAAACATCTGTTCTCAGGGTAGATTTCGCTGCATGAACACAATTGATACACCTGCATGCTCTTGGGCAATAAAACAGATTGTAATGATGAAAATAAGCTACATGCACATATCATGTATGTTGATATAAAAATATATTAAAATGTAAAGATTCAAATCAAAATTCAGCTATATTGGTTTTATAAAGATTGTTTTATCCGAGTATTGAGTATTAACAATATCTGAGTATTATAGAGTGATTTTCATAAACCTGTGAAACAGATACTAGAATATTTAGTGTTATTAAATGCTAATTCTATTGTTTTCTTTTGTGTATATTTGGCTATTAGATGTTAACAAGCAATAATTGTTTCACAGGTTTATGAAAATCACTTTAACATTTAGTACAGTCTTTGTATGTATTTTTAAATTTTGCTATTCTTTAAGCAATAAACATTTTTTAAAAGGAAGAATTGGCTTGTTTACACTTAAAAATATGACTTAAGTTGCTGTATTTGTAACATTTCCTCTGTTTTCTTCAGATTTGGCACTGAGATTGCTGTGAAGCTACTGTGCTACTGAGCAGTTTATAGTGACGTCTGAGCTTCTTTTTGTTGAATGGTGGCATATATACACCAACTGCATTCAATTATTTAGACCTGTAGGCCATTAGGGACGGACCATTAGATTATTGATGGGGGGGTTGCGAGAATTTTAGTTGCTCGATATTTTTTTTTCTGATTCTAGCCCTGCACGATATTTTTTTAAAGCGCCATGACCTTGCACGATATTTTTTTCTGAACTTACCTAAAGATTTTTTCAGTTATATTAATGCAATATATTTTGTACCAACAATCCTATATTTTTTTAGCGTGACTGTTTTTTTTACATTGCACGCACTCCCGCTCGCTCAAGTAGCATTCCTGGTTGGGCCTTGGAAATTAAAGAAAGCCACATAATTAATGCCAAATGCCAAAACAAAGCATGGATATTCTGTGGCTGACAAACGGGCTAAGAAAAAAGGGGGAAAAGGACAGTCAAAGCAAGAAATCACCACATAGAGATCAGCCCTCTATCAGCAGAAGTGATGAAACACAAACTGGTACCCAAAACCTATCATTACCATTTATATTTCATATAAATATTTCAACTTGATCTATTTTTTGATCAAAAATGTTACTGTTGCATTAAGATTACCAGCAGAAGTGAAACCAGAAGAGCCTTGTGTCCGGGCCTTGTGTATAAACCTGCGAACATTTATAACCCGGATCATGTGTGCTGTACGCAATGTCTGCCGACGTATCGGTCGCGGCCGACGTATCGGTCGACATGTCGACCGACGGTCAGCCGATAGGCGACCGAGGGTCGGACGAGAGTCGACCGCTACACGGCCGAGATTTGGCTATTCCGTATGTCGGCCGACATGGTTGATGATGCACCGACAGTCGTCCGATTGATCACCGACACTCAACAGCTATCGATAGTTTGCCCACAGTCGGCCGAGGTAACGGTGACTGTGATATTTTCAGCTACCGTATATGTACTTCAAAGGTTGTAGAGGCCACAACTATTAATGCTTTCGTACAAGGCTAACCTTTGTAAACTTAAGATAGCACAAACTAGCAGCTCTTTATTTATTTTCCAGCCATGCGCCTCTGCATTGTACTCCGATTGGAGTGCGCGGAGTATATATTAGAATTAGAACCGAGCCCTACAGTAAAAATTTGATGCTTATTAATAAATCGTAGCGACCCCAATATTTTCAAATGTTATTTTATGTCGAATACTGGGAGCCGGCGCGGGGCTTAAGTATCGACGAATTCATTGGGATAGCTCGGCCTATACATGTGTCAGTATTAGTTGCGAACTTCAGTTTAAATTGACCCATTTATACGAATCGTTCGCTGCTTAGCTAAGCGGTGCGGCTAACTTCCTCTCGTATAAATGGCCCTATTGTTGCTACTCTATTCCAGATTCAAGGCGAAACTCTCCTTCAGATTAAAAAAAATTGGTACCCTGTTCCAGACCAAAACGGTGCGATATATAGCGATTTATATACGCAATCGATCTTGCGTGAGCGGATGTATAAAAGACACTAAAAAACACAAATTAAGATATTAAACGTTGCATTTGAAGTAATTTCATGAGTCACTATGAGAGATTTAATTGTATAAAGGAACATTTTATACCGCAACAGAAAGGAATATTACTATACTTAGACTGAATTATATTCAATACAGTAAACCTTCCAGGTAAAAAAAATCCAAAAGAGTCGCTGTTTATTTGAGTGAAAACAGTATGCAGAATAGTTTAATTATAACTTAACATCTCACCGATACCCCACCGACATATAACCGACACCTTACCGATATACCACCGATCCACTATCGGCCGACACATACACAGCAGGAGGGGGGAAATCGACCGACGTGTCGGCCGACACACGACCGACTGTCGACCACCCCTTGACCGATCCGCTACCAGCAGTCGCCCGCGGGTCGGTCGACAGTCGGCCGATATGTCGGCCAACCATCGACCGATACGTCGGCCAACATTGCGTACAGTACACACGATCCTATAACCCTATATCCACTAGGCCAGTGAGAACTCATCGTTTACCAGATAACTTCTTTCCGAAATATATACAGTCAGTTAATACAGGGTAAGTTTCGATTTATGAGTGCATGTGACTTTTTGCGATCGATCGTCCCATCAGTTTATCTGCTGTCTTGATTACGGCCATCTTGGATAATTTACCTATGTTGACTGATTCCTGGTAACCAGTCTGTGTGATCTTCAGATCTGTATTGGTTTCCTGTGGAAATTGTTCATAACAACAAACCAGTCTTCTTCCCTGGTTTATTTCTTTGCCTTTATTAATTTAATTTGTAAATGCGTATGAGACCAGCTAGTGCTTGCTCGATATTTTTTTTTCTTGATTATTGTGTGCTCGATATATTTTTTTCGATAGAAGCGCTTGCTCGATATTTTTTGGGGGATTTGCGCAACCCCCCCATCAATAATCTAATGGTCCGTCCCTTAGAGCTATGTGACCCTGTGAACAGGATTAAAAAACACTTAAGTTTAATAAGCCTTGAAACAACTATAGTGGCTAATCAAAGTCTGCATCTCATTTATCTCGAACAAGAAAAAGAGGTGGAATAGACCTGGATTCTTGCAGCTACTCTCTTTAAACTTCATTTGTTCTTGCCATTAGAGTTTCAAGCTTTTGTTCAGGTACATTCTTATTTTGATATTTTTGAATAATTAGAGGAGCATGAGGTATACCTCTTAAGGCACATCTGATAGCTTGAAGATATTAAAATGGCCAAGTGAGATCAAGTAGCCAGGCTATAGTCTCCACTTAAACAGCATTTGCTGACAACAAAAATATTCAGTTGATTCAGATTGTGTTGTTGGTCTCAAGATCCGTTTGCATGACTTGCACAAAAGTCTTTGAATTTTATTGTTTGAATCTAGATGCATAATTTAAGGTAGTTTTTGGGTTTTATTTCTACAGGTCTTGAGGGATTTCTTGTACTAATTTTGCTGAAATTAGCAGTTGCTGGCTAGGGAGTGGGGCATGGAAGTTTAATTATAGGACAATAAGTCCTTCAAAAGTTCCCAGTAGTTTATAGCTATATTTAGAGACTGATGTTTCTTTGTATTATTAAACTGTAGGCCTATAGGAGAGGTTTTGTTGATGTAAATGCCTTTCTCACCACAAATTAGTAAACTCAAATGTTGATGGCTGTTATTTGGGATATATCAGTGGAAGCACCCTTGTCATTTAAACTGAAGTTCTTTCAAAGTCAGTTAAATTTTATAGCTACATCTGTCTTTAAAATAACTTCTTTAATATCAGTTATTCTCAAAAATTTAGTTACAATTAATTTTCATGGAACCTTTTGGATGAAATATTTTTGAGGCTTTCATAAAATCCTTTCTCTTTTCCAAAAACACAACTACTCCAAACCTTTCATTAATTGCTTTTGTGTAACAGTTTGTAGTATGTTTCTCCAAGAGTTCTTTAGACAAAATATGAAGTGTCGGGGAAAGAATATTTACCATTTCTTTCCCAACACAATCAAGATATATAATGCTGTGCATGTTTTATAATAACCACTGTACCAGATCTACAAATACATCAAGAAGACTAAAAATCACCACTTTTTCTGGAGGTATAAATGACGACCACTTCAACTGCTGCCGACATACTGGTAACAATTGCAAGATGATCCATCTCCTCGACCTCCGTTCCGTAGCTATCTCTTTCCGTACACTTCTCCTTGCACCAAAACTCAGTTACCTTAGCCCTACAATTTGCGTTTTACTGACCGAGATAATTGACAAAATGACTGAAGTCTAAGATTATTTCCGAGCGATCGAAACAACTAAACATCGCCAAGGCGCTCCTTTTTCAAGTAAAGCTGCTCGACAGGAAAAGTTGTTAAATGTATGAACCTAGAGCTACTTAAGGTTACCGGATACCTTCAGGGTGCGTTTCCAGTCTAAATTATGTAGCGCCTTGAGGAAACATCGTAGATAATCATCCATGTATCATTTTAAAGCTTATAAAATTGGCTACAAGAATAAATAACAAATTTTGAATTCTTTGAAAATCTCGAATTTTCCGCGATCCCGTTTCTCCGATCTAGTGATATGGCTTTCAGAAGCTCCGGCTTCTAAAATATTTTAAAACTTTAAAATCTGTTTGCTTTGTCGCATTTCAGAGGAATCGTATTACAAAAGGGTGTCGGGGAATTTCAAAATTCGATTTAGTTCGAAAGTTATCATGCTCTTCGTGAAAAAGCGAAAACATAGTCTGAGTAGATATGCGAGAAACGCCGTCAAGAGCTCTCTTTTTAGAAATCCAAATTCGCCGATACCCGTTTTGCGGCTGCGATATCAATTGAGATTTTGTGAAAATTTCACACATCGAATAAATTCCTCTTGAGTGGGATCTTTTTTGAAACTCTATTTTACGGTGGCCCAGAAGGGTCAACGCAAAAAAAAGCACAACACTAACACAAAAAAGCACAACACTAATACAAAAAAGCACAACACTAACACAAAAAAGCACAACACTAGCATAAAAAAGTACAACACTAGCATAAAAAAGCACAACACAACGCGCACAAAAAAGTCACAACACAACGCGCACAAAAAAGTCACAACACAACGCGCACAAAAAAGTCACAACACAACGACAAGGGAGACTGGGTAAGAGGGTGAATAGAGACTGGGTACTGGCAAAAACCGCTGGACGTTTCCATTCCTTCCTTCGGTTCCAACACCATGAATGCTCCATGACGAATAATGGGAGATTCCAGAAGAATAAGATCGCTAATCGAACGCTACTTCCACCAGGGCTATCAGAATGAAGTTATAGTGGATTTTTTTAATCGAAATCATGATATTGTTTTAAGTTTATCCACTTTAAAACGAAGACTTCGCGATTATGGTCTTCGTAGAAGAGGTAAAGATGTTGATGATACCATGCTTCGGGATCAAATACAACGCGAAATATCAGGCCCTGGTGAATTGCGTGGATATAGAGCTGTTTGGCATTCTTTGAGGCTAAATAATCAGATTCACGTCCCAAGACACAGAGTTGCTGCTATCCTTAAAGAGCTGAATCCTGATGGAACGCGTCAAAGGAGGAACAGGAGGTTGAAAAGAAGGACGTACACAAGCCATGGTCCTAACTTTTGCTGGCACATAGATGGTAAACATATGAAACATTGTTTCTACTTGCTATACACAACACACCAAAATACTGTATGCATAATTAATGTATGGAGCTGTGAGGAAATCTTGCCCTGTGAAGTCCTGGAATTATCAGATTATTCCTCGAAAACTCCTAGAAAGCAGAAATGTTTTAGTAATGTTTCACGGATTTAGTGTCTGCACTCTATATTTAACAGCCAATTAAAATTATATTTTGCTGATGATATGTAAAATGTTGTTTTATTACAGGGTATGACAAACTCAAACAATTTGGATTTCCCATACATGGAGCAATAGATGGGTATAGCCGTAAGATAATATGGCTTGAATTGGTGAGAACCAATAATGAGCCCCAGGTTCCAGCACGTTGCTATCTCCAGTCTGTCAAAGAGAACAAGGGATGCCCTGTTGTCCTTAGAACAGACTGTGGGACAGAAAATGGCACCATGGCTGCTATGCAGTGCTACCTACGACAGGACGGTACAGATGAGTTTGCTGGAGAAAAAGCTCACAGATATGGAACGTCACCAAGCAACCAGCGAATTGAGGGTTGGTGGTCCTTTTTCAGGAGAGGGAGGTCATCATGGTGGATTGACTTGTTTAAAGATATGGCCAATTCAGGACTATTAGATCTGGGAAGTGAGCTTCAAACCGAGTGCCTATGGTTTTGTTATCATAGTGTTCTTCAGAAAGATCTCGATGATGTCAAAGTTCATTGGAATACCCACAGAATTCGGCCATCAGGACACAACACAGTAGGTGGGATCCCAAATGTACTTTACTTCCTTCCACAGCGGACAGGGGCTCTTGATTGCATGATGCAGGTATCAAATGATAATATTATTGAAATGGAAGGACAAGTTGATGATGATCATGATGACTATTACGATGCTAATATCTATCAAGAATATTTTCATTATGTCATGGAAAATGAAAAATACTATTATCCAGACACTGCAGAAGAATCATTTCACCTTTTTCAGAAGTTAATTAATATTGCAGGCCAGTAGTGCACAATGAACTAGCCGACTATATTTTTCTTCAGAGATAGTATATGGTATATTTCGAGACCTGATAGTAGATATTGGAAAGAAGGGAACGATTTTGGAAAGAACTTTAATAAACTCATTCAAGTACAAATATTATGGTATATTGTACCAGCGGTGTTCTGTACATTGGACAGTCACAGAAAAAATACATACCCCTCTGTTGAGGACCTCACTTCAGCTACCCACCCTGGAAATTTTCAGTTGCACCTACAAACCCTGGAATTCCAGTGAATTTCTTCATGACCACCTTGGAATTTATGTTTACCCACCCTGGAATTTTATATTTTCACAATTACCACCCTGGAATTTTACCCCTGCAAAAGGGGCCCACCCTGGTATTCTGCAATGCCAAATGACCCCCACCCTGGAATTCCTCAGCAGGTGGGGTTTGGTTTTAAAATGCGACTGCCCAATGTTTCACAGGTTAAGTGTATCAACTTTTAATGCTATTCAATGTTGTAATCAGATATTTTATCAACTGACTAAAAATACAATATTTCCCCATGATTTCTAAATTAATATTAGCTAAGATATCAATATTGGTTTCAAAACGATTTCAAATAATAAAATATTGTATTAATAACAAAACACTGTACTTAGTTTCAATATGATTTCAAATAATAATAAAATACTGTGTTGGTTTCAAAATGTATAATGTAATGTTACATACAGTGTACTGTAATGCTTTATAACTGGAAACCCAAACATTTTCTTTTCACTTAAAATCTGCTACACAGCATTTGCCTTAACTGTGATTCTATTACTACATAACCAACATAACCCAACATTAACAATCGTCATTGTGCAATTCCAGAAAATACCCACCACCGGGGACACAGACAATGACCCCCACCACTCTGGAATTTCCAAAAGGAAAATGTAGTGATTTGTATGAAACAATCTGGAAAGTAAGGGATTTCCAATCACCCCGTGGGGGGTTGTGGATATTTTCTTGAACCACACATTATATAACATTTCTTTGATTGGCTACATACCTAATTCAATGAAGGTTGCTTGTGTTGAATATGGCATTAGTAACCCAAAATGCATTATGGTCTATCACAAAAAGCTTCCTTTTTAAGGGATTTTGCACAATTAAAATACAATTTTAAGCAAACAAATCTCTATCCAAAGTCTTCTAAATAGGATAACATGGCTACACTCTCCACAGAGTGGCTCTATTAGTAACATCCATAATGCTTTGCGGGTTACTAATGCAATTTGCTTGACTATCAAAAATGTTAAAAAGACAATGTTGGGACACTTATTTAACAGTAGGAACTCTGGATCTCAAACTGATCTCTGGTTTCATTGTTCAGACAATGTCAAGTCCCCAGTCTTTCGCTTTCAAAACATTGTTAAACTCCTCCCTCAGCTCCGGGAATGACTGATAGGTGGAGGATACTTCTAAAATGAACGAGCATGTGTGAGCTATTGGCCTTCTGGCTGCACCATCATTCTGATTGAAGGTAACTTGTAGCTCGTCAAACAACATCATATCCGACCCTGTCGTGAACTTTAGAAAGTTGTTCAGCATGGTCTTGTCTAGGCCTCTGACATATCTCTTCAAATGCTTGAGGCACTCTCGTTCACCATCTGTAAAAGGGGGGGCTGGGTCTGTTCTCAATGCCTGGACCACTTTGACGTTTGTTGGGCAAATGCGCTCATACAGTTCATTGAGGTATTCCAGTGATGGAAAATCAGCCCTCAACTGGACCACAATTTCCCGCCAACATTCTGCCACATACTGTGGTTTCTGAATAAGTTCTTTGTGTGCTAACTCCTCGATTATCCTCTTGTACTGGGACTTGTCTAGTATAACTTTGCATCCAAAGTCACTAAAGAATTCCGTCAATTCTAAATCGTCGACTTTAACATCACCCGTTAGACACCTGTCAATGAGACCCCTTTCACTTACGGAAACATATCGTCGGAATGAGGTCAGCAGCAGCTCTCCGGTGAGTACCCTTTCGCCATAAAGGCACTGTGCCATGAAGGTTTTGGACAGCAGCATTGGAAAATACTGGCAACTTCTGAATCCAAACACCAAAATCCGAGCTACAGCTTGCCAGTCTGGGCGCTGAAAATCATGCCTGATACATGGTACCCGCTCTTCTTGTCCAATCATTAAAGACTCTACAGCATTTACCCAAAAACTGCTTATAATGTCCCTATAGACACCACTTCCTACTCCTTCCTCCTGTTTCCCCCTTTGGTCAATGACTATAATTTCTACATCATACTCTAATATGTCAGGATTACAAAAAGCCTTGATTAGCTCCTGCCTCACATTAGATCTATGTATTTCCAAGAATAGCTTCTTTCTCTCTTTTGGTGGTTCTTCCACAGCATCTTTTTCTTCAGGAGAGCTGAAGGAAAATGTAAGTAATAAGTGAGTAAAATTCATATAAAATAAAAACCCACATAAAACAACCTCTGATTTTTATGTAATTCTTATACACTGTGTGCTTAGTGACATCCTCGGAAATCCAGGGGAATTTGTCGTCAAACGTTTCCTACAGTATCTACGGAAAATTACCCCTGGGTGTCAGTACTGTAAAAGCATATTCTCTAGTCATTGCCTTAACTCGCCTGTGATTGGTTGACCAATCAGAACTGAGCCCGGTGTGACAAAACACAAATTTATTACGTGACTAATCGATAACTGCATAGGAAGAGCACACCGTTACAGTACTGACCCCCAGGGCAGATAAGAAATGTTTGACAACAAATTCCCCTGGGTTTCCAAGAAGATGCTTCTAATTTTTTCTGAAAAAATAATGCACAGGACTGGACAGGATGTTTCAAGAATTTCCCAGTTTAGTTTCAGTAAATAATATGGTGTATTGAGAAAACAAAAATAAGTAAACTGATGGTGCTTACTGTAATTGGCCATTCCTCAGGTTCTTAATCCACTTGTTCTTTTTATATGCAGATGTGTACTGTACCGGGAGTGGGGGTGGTGGTACCATCATATAGTTAATGCAGGGCCAAATACAGCATAGAAACAGCCCACTTTTGATATACTGGTTTATTGAAACAATAGAAAAATTGCAGTTGCAGTGTCCAATTAAACAAGACATTTTCACAATTGCAAATGCACCATGATTTTGTAAATTATAATTTTACAATGTACAGTTGTACTTCAAACCAGTGTATTAAAAGTGGGCTACTGCTGAGCAAAGTAGGGTTCAACTCATACAACAGATGGTTACCTGCGAGTCTCTGATGTAGAGGGTAAATTGTACCTGTCATCATAATCTGATGGCGTGTATCTAAGTGGTGCCTGCAAAGATATTATTTAGTATGTTATCCAAAGCAGTAGCTTAATTGTACAGTAACAAGTGACCAAGATGCAGTAATTAGAGCCACTAGTCACAGGACCAGTAATTATTAGTGTAACACGAGTGGCACCAGTTTATATTGTTTTAAATAAAAGATGGAACACAAACTTGTTGTAATCCAACAACCATGAAAACAAGGCTGAGATGAGGACTGGACACCAGAGCTCTAGATGAGGACTGGGCACTAAACTCTAGACAGGCTTGAAGTGCTGCCATCTTACATGTAGTTGCTCATGCATGTGATATAATTAATTAAGAGGTCGCAGTTCAAGCTCACAAATTGCCCACTTTCAATATAATTCTGCAAATTCACCAAATCCTGTGAACAGCACATTTAGTGTTAATAATTTTAAATGCATTTGCATAATTCCTTTGCAATGCTCTAAAAGCATGCTTGAGTGACGTCATCAGTATGGAATTGCTCTTGTCAAATCACAGACGTCTCACTCTGGGAAACAATTTCCAATGGCAATTTCCCCAAAGAGTGGCAGCTTTTTCACAGACTAGGAAAACATACATGTACAGCATTTTACCCCTACATTTATAATCCTTGTAGGTCTCGGTGTTACAGGTGCTGTGTCCTCCCTTGCATCCTGTGTGCTAACTTCAGTTGAGTCACTTGGATTATTCTCCTGAAAAACGGCATATTAAAAAAAGTAATTTACCATCCGGTCTTCAGATGTTTCAGAAAAAAGTTCAAACAACAACAACAAAGCTTGAAAATATTGTATCCATAATAATAATGTGGATCGAAAATATATCATAAAAATCTTGCTATCATACTTTGAACCTCTAACTTTCGCTGAGATATTTGGAATGATTTTCCCAAATTCACAAAGTTATCCCTTCAATTTTTATGCTGCAAAACCAGTGTAGGAATGGTATCCGGTCGTTTCGCCGACGAGTCGATTCGCCGACGTCCCGTTCGCCGACGTATTGAGTCGATTCGCCGACGTATTGAGTCGATTCGCCGACGTGTCATACTAGTGTAAATATATATAATATGTAACAGTGTGTCATAAATAAAGCAACGATATATTCTATATATGCACCTCAATGGTCCCACACGTTCATAGTAAATAAATTTTGAATTTTATAAAGATTTTATAAAGGTTAGGCTTAGAAAAGTAGCGAATTCTTTAAAGGTTAACGTTTTACGTAGTAAAAAAGGAAGTAAGCGTTATGTACGATCTGTAGCAAGAAAAAAGAAAACGTTAGGCTTAGAACAGTGGCGAATTCTTAGAATTAAGTATACAATCTGTATGGATGAATCCGGATTCATGAATCCGTTTGGATTAAGAGAAATAAAGAGTGTGTTCTTAAAAAAAATGTCTCGTTCTAAGTTTCCTCGCAATCCGGAATTGTCATTTGCGCGATAGAGGGCTTCCGAATAAAGAGGTATACACTCCGTCAGTGCAACTTGATATAAAAGTAAAGTTTGGGAAACATGTTTTATCAGTAATAGTTTTGTACATGGTTCATTGTTGGGCATTGCAATTGCAGTGATATGACACGTCGGCGAATCGACTCAATACGTCGGCGAATCGACTCAATACGTCGGCGAACGGGACGTCGGCGAATCGACTCGTTGGCGAAACGACCACACAGTGGCTTTCGTCCGTCCCGCCTGTATTATTTCATGGAAGCCGGCACTCATGCGCTTTTCATCGTCAGAGCTTTCTTCACTTTCAGTAGTCACAGTATCATCCTCTACATTCAAACTTGACATTTCCGCAAACAAGTAATCCGACTTCAAACTCAAAAACAAAGTCACCCTGTTGAAGTTTTTCCCGATGTCCTGTCGGTACTTTTCTAGCACAAATGGCTCGTTTGTACCCGGCAAACATTCTACTTGGCTGCCGTCCGGGTATAAAACGACATACTCAAAGCCATCATGTAAATTCTTGTCGTGGTCCGTGTGCTTCTTCACAGCCTTCGACTTCACTACGTCGGCATTTGCCGAGGGAGGGACCTGAATTGGCAAGGTTTTCCCTCGGCATTTTTTGAGATTACCGTTCTCAGTACAGTACCTCATATACCCTATATTTATTATAACATCTTTGGCTTTAGTCTTAGAAGTCCCAGTTGCCGAAGCCGAAGGTCCGGTCTTTCTTGACTTCCCCTTGGACTCAAACCTTGATCTCCGATCTTCTTCTCGCTGCCTCTTGAATTGTTCAAACCCTATCCAACTAGAGCTTGAGGGTTTATCAGTTAAGGAATGGCCACACTTGGTACAAAATTGTGAAGAAGACGGTGTCTCTGAACCGCAATTGGAACAAAACATGGCGGCGTGTCAGTGAGGGTGGGAGAGACCGAGACCATGTGCTTCACCCTAGTACCCAGTCTCTGTTCACCCTAGTACCCAGTCTCCCTTGTCGTTGTGTTGTGACTTTTCTGTGCGCGTTGTGCTGTGCTTTTTTGTGTTAGTGTTGTGCTTTTTTGTATTAGTGTTGTGCTTTTTTGTGTTAGTGTTGTGCTTTTTTATGCTAGTGTTGTGCTTTTTTATGCTAGTGTTGTGCTTTTTTGTGTTAGTGTTGTGCTTTTTTGTATTAGTGTTGTGCTTTTTTGTATTAGTGTTGTGCTTTTTTGTGTTAGTGTTGTGCTTTTTTTTGCGTTGACCCTTCTGGGCCACCGTACTATTTTGGTTGAAAATCGAAAGCGTAGAAAATAGCACTTCAAAAAAATCGTGCGTGAATCTGAAGCCCCGCCTCTCCAACAGTTAGAGAGCTCTTAGCCAATCATTTTTCATCACAGTTCTGTCAAGTTCCCGCCAATGTTGATTTCCGATCAAAGCTACGCGCCGCATCGAGAACTGTTAATATAGCCGGTTGTTCTAGTTCTCTTGTGTGACTTGAAAAATGGGAAAGACAAAAAGACCTGGAGGGACAAAACCAAAGTGAACACCTAGACACCTAGAGACGCCTCGAATGCCAGCATAGTTAGTAGAGGAGACACCGATTTGCAGGCATCTGAAACAGCACGGCAATAGCGAGATCGTTTCAAGCGATTCTGAGTGACCGTGATCAGACTTGCCATCTAAGCTTTCTTGGCCCGGGTTTCTTGGAAACAAATATTCTCTCGGCTGGCTCCTATCAATTCTTCCGCTTTATGTTCAGATGTGGACCACTCGGCACTCTGAAAGTGAAAATACGGACCCTTGTCGTTGGAGGACTTCTATTTATTTATTTTTGAGTAGATGTTTCCTCAGCGGTAATCATGAACTCGACACTATATAAACCGTTTCCCCACCCACAATTCCCTCTTTTGCTCTGACCAAGGGCTAGCGCTCGAAACGTCAGCTGCTACTCGCTTTCCACGGCGGTTAGCATACCTCAATCGACTTTAGTTGATTACATACCAGTATTTATTTATCTATTTGGCTCGTAGTCGTATGCATTATTTGGCCTTGTTTTGCTTTTCTTTTATCTTTGTTTTCCAAGCTAAGGGCATCCTGCTTGCTTTTTGAAAGACATAAGGCCAACAACCGATGGAATTATAGAATCGTGTGTGGAAAAACATTTCTCAATAACTGCAAAAACGGTCGTTACGGGCGAGTGAGCACTTGTCATGTGTTTATTGATCTGGCCCCGGTTGTTCAAAGGGTGGATAAGTTATCCAGTGGATAAGTGCTATCCAGCGGATAAAACAGCTATCCACTGGATAGTTATCCACCGTATAAAAAGTGGTTGCACAAAGCCTGGATAGCGTCGCGGATAACTATCCAATGGATAAGTCGCTATCCAGTGTGTAACTGCTAAATGGTTTCCAGTTGCCATAGTAAAATGTGACCCTCTGACCTTGTTCAGTTCTTGTTCGCGCCACAACAACAACAATAGCGGAAAATATTGAGCCAGAGCCGACTAAGAGGAACAGAAAACGAGGCAGCAGAGATAAATCTCGGAGTGATTAAAAGTAAGTTCTCGACAACTTATATAACAAAAACAAGACAAGAGTTTGGGAGGAAATCGCGGAGAAAGTGAATGCACTCGGTGTTTGTCGGAGGAGCGTGTCAGATGTGAAACTCTTGCTCTTCTACTCCTAGGTGGATTGAAATCCTCTAAGTTGTTATCTAAAAGGAGAACTAGAAGTCTACGAGCAGCCATATGTTTGTTTTCTACATTTTTATTCGGTGGATAAAAAGTTATACAACCTACCTAACCATGGATAACTTTATCCGCTGGATAGCGCTATCCGTGCTTTGTGCAACCAAACTTATCCAGTGGATAAATTTTATCCGCTGGATAGCGAGTTATCCGGTGGATAGCGAGTTATCCACCCTTTGAACAACCGGGGCCTGCTGTCAATCAAACAGAACCTTTTACTTCCGGTTAAAAACTTCCTTTGGTATTTCTCCGTCAATATAATTGTTTTTTGAACGGAGTTTTTGGTATATGAGACACTACTTCTAAAACTACATTTCTGTGCGAGAAAAAAAATTCACCATCTTTTTCGTTTTGAAGGTATCCGGTAACCTTAAAGGAACAGTGCCATGCTCAGTGCCATCAGCGCGAATGTTTGAATTTTGGTTGGGTTGTCCAGAAATCAAAAGATGGGGAGAGATTTGATACGCGAAAGAAATCCTCTTCCATCGGCTTCGCCTAAGTTTCATTTGACCTTATACCTATTTAGAACAGTAATTTAGTTTTCTATCCTAGGATTTATGATGCTATTTCGTTCGTGTTTATAATTTTTGCGAGTATTTTTGACTCTGAATTCAGTGCCCTTGGACGGTCCGTCGAGCGGAGGAATTAATGGCTGCAGAAGAAAACTTCTGTCTCCTGGTAGTTTCATCCAAAGCATTGTGAGGGGGACAATGGACGGCCTAGGGAACTTGGAGACAGTAAGAATGTAGGGGAGACATTTACTCTGCTTATAAGACGCTCGGTACAGTTTGAGCTCGCTATTTAGCAAAATCGTACTCTTTTCTTCCCCAATGTTGTAGTGGAAGTGCTCTTATAATTGTACAACAACTATCCTAAAAATCACAAATCCCCAAAGCTATGAAGTCAGAACATTAGTTTCCCCGCGGCGTGTCTAAAACGCAGGTAGCGGGTAACGGGTAGCGGGTAGCGGGTAGCGGCTAACGGGTAGCGGGTAGCGGGTAACGGTTAGATGAATATTTTTTTTGTACAAAAATATTATCTGGCACCCGTTTACGGTGTGTACACAGGTACCCCAGGCTCATGCGTAAAACGGTTATTTCCTAGCCTGCGTCGCATCCGAACTAAACCCCGGTTAAGTCCCGACAATAATTATTTCCCGGATATTTGAAATTACAATAAATGTATGGAGTTTTAGCTTGCATGCCCGTTTGCTCTAAAATAAATTTCAATAAATCGTCAAAATATTCTTACCTGTCTCTTGTGTATTTCTTTCAGTTTCTGTGAAGTTTCAAGCCATTCCGTTCAATATTGAGTGAGTTACAGGAATTTTCCTTCCCTTAGTATAATTATTGGGAAGGTAGCAAACTCTAGCCGCCGATCAGCTGCAGAAAATCGCTTCCCTTTCACTGGTTTACCTTATTTTAAAAGTGATATTTCAACAAGCGGTTTAATTTAATGGTCAAGTGGTTTAGATTATGCACTTTTGATCCAAAGACCGAAGTTCGAGTCCTACACCACGCACACATTTTTTTTTTTTACTTCTTTTTCTCTTTTCTCACTTTTATTTAATCTTTTCGTCTATTTTAAGGTATTAGAGCCGCTTTCTACACTAAAAATAAACAAAACATTGATATATATGTTTGAGGTCTGAGCCCGTTGCAGGACAGATGGACAAGAACTGATCCGCGAAACTCGAAAACTGCAAACTATGTGGCATTTTTCTCCCGTTAAAGTAAACCAGTGAAAGGGAAGCTGAGTGTGGTGAAGGACCTGTGTTTGGGCAACCGTTATTTGAAAGAATTTTGGCGATGTACGGGATTTTTGTGGGAATTCGAGGCGATTTTCTGCAGCTGATCGGCGGCTGATCGGCCTAGAGTTTGCTACCTTCCCAATAATTATACTAAGAGAAGGAAATTTCCTGTAACTCACTCAATATTGAACGGAATGGCTTGAAACTTCACAGAAACTGAAAGAAATACACAAGAGACAGGTAAGAATATTTTGACGATTTATTGAAATTTATTTTAGAGCAAACGGGCATGCGAGCTAAAACTCCATACATTTATTGTAATTTTAAATATCCGGGAAATAACCGTTTTACGCACAATGAGCCTGGGGTACCTGTGTACACACCGTAAACGGGTGCCAGATAATATTTTTGTACAAAACCTTCATCTATCCGTTACCCGATACCCGTTACCTGTTACCCGCTACCCGCTACCCGCGTTTTAGACACGCCGGTTTCCCCGTAGTTTCGCGAAGCAGTAGAATGGAATATTGTAATTCCCCGGTAATTCCCACAGAAGTTGTTGTTTGTTTATGTCAGTCGGCATTGTCGAGTGGATTCCCAAACTATTATCCCGAATCCCATACATGCAGATCTTCGAAGCACTTATGTCTTTGTCCAGTGGGGAGTTTATACGATTCTAAATCCTGAACTTCTCAACTCAAATGCAAATCACAAAACTATAAACTCTAGATTTCGTGCTAGCGAAAATTCCAAAGGTCGTTTCAGATAGTTGAGTTTTGACGTGACGTGACATAACAGCGTGATTTGCCATTGTCTTTGACATAATCAACAATCACGTGTTACGCGTGCGCATTACCGTGGCACTGTTCCTTTGATGTTTGACAGATCACACATTTTACCTTATTACTCGGGCTGCCTCGGGCTGCACCGAGTCTTAAAATGAAAGTCGTTATTTAAAGGGATACCCGAGTGAAAAACACATTGGGGCTCAAAAGAATCTTCAACATGTTCTTTGTTCAGAAAATGTATTAAAATTTGATCAAAGGTTTTTAGTATTAAGAACGAGCACCTCAAAGTTGGCCCCACGAAGACATGGGCGCCGCCATCTTTGTTTGAATTTACGGAAGTGACGTCACTTCGTCCCACCAGCGTTCTCACTCTCTCACTTATTAGGTGTTTTTAGGATGATAAACGCCTTAACTGTACCTCACATACATTGTAGTTCTTATACTTATTCAGAAGTCACTCGAGTCTTTTAAGCCATGTTGTTTTGCTGTTATTAAATGGCAGTTACGAGACCTTGTTGTTCGTCTGATAATTTCTCGCCTTCCCAATGCTTTTCTTCCTCCTCCCAGTCTTCTGAACTTTTCTCATAATGTCGTCTTCATCATAATTCCGGTTTCTGTAAGAATTCCTCTGCAATCTCGATGAAAATATATCCACTTTAATTCCGAGCGTGTGAAAATCATACAAAGACAAGTAGCCGCGATACGCTGGTGGGACGAAGTGACGTCACTTCCGTAAATGCAAACAAAGATGGCGGCGCCCATGTCTTCGCGGGGCCAACTTTGAGGTGCTCGTTCTTAATACTAAAAACGTTTGATCAAATTTTAATACATTTTCTGAACAAAGAACATGTTGAAGATTCTTTTGAGCCCCAATGTGTTTTTCACTCGGGTATCCCTTTTAAAAAAATAAAATTCCGTGTACCAAGATTTATGCGCATGCGTTAAAGGTCAAATTCACACCAATCAGATTGCACTGTGCTGGTCACGCAACAATCGCCAGGTTAATTTAATACAGTAAAGCAAGATGGCGGAGGACCCGCGAGCAACTTTCTCTCTAACTTGGAGTCTCATCTCTCAAATGTAAGCCAGTTTAATGTTTTATTTAACTTCACTCGTGCGAAAGCCTTTCAACAGGCTCAGGATATTTCAACTGGCGCTATTGTTGGAGCCGAAGGGCCGCGTTTTTTACCCAGATGGCCAGTGATTTTATATACGACACGTACGACGACCTGAAGCCAGTGAACGGGCCAGGATCCGGAAAGCTAAAATTCGAAGAAACAGATATTGGAATCTATAAGCCATCGGCTCGCTGTGCTGCATTTAAAATATCCGAGGAGAACATCTTATTTTGGGTGAAGGCACTTCAAGGCCAATATTATGAGTCTCTTAAAAATGTCAGATTTAAATTTACCGTAAGTTGGATCAGAGAGTATTGAGATCAAGTTATTTCGTTCCAGCGAGGATATTGACCTAGCGGAAACGGTACAAGCTGTCGAAGGATTTTACTTATAATCATCCACGTCTACTTAAGAACAGGAATAGTTATGTGCCAAGGCATGGGCAAAGATTGAGTTTCCCAGATTACAGATGAAAGTAGAGAACTTAATGAATGAAGAAACAGAGGTCACGCGCGACATGCTTGAGAACATGAACATGTTCAACACTTTATGTTATACTAAGAAAACAAAACAAATTACAGAGCCTGCAAGTTCACAAGTCAATGAAAAACCCCAAGAGCCTGTCGTTTTGGATCAACATATCCTTGAAACTCCAAAAGCAACATACACATGAGTCAAATTCAAACCGGAAGAGACGGAATTCTTTAGATTCTTCACGAGGTTGTTATCCCGCAATAAGAACTCTCTCGCTGCTTTAACGACCTTGATTTGTAACATGGAAGCTGACCTAACTGATATGCGTAATGAATTCTTACTCTCGTCACATCAAAACACGAATCAAGAAACCAAACTCAGTCATTTGGAAGACAAATTAGTGCAGCAAGATAATATATACAAGACCGAAATCAAGATGCTGTCATCACGAATATATTATTGACCTAGAAGTTGAAAATGGCGAGTTGAAAGCGGATATAATACTACCATTTGCAAGCTACCGTTAAGCGTGAACCTTTTCCGCGTTCGTTTATGTTTGAAACCTATACGTTTGGCGGCACAGACCTTTGCAATTTAACCGCGATTGTGACAACCTTCACGTTTCAGCGAGTGGGGTTCAGGTTTGGAAACTTTTCAGCTTGATATTCCTTCGCGCTACGCGCTAAATCATATAAATGTCGGTTCAAGTTAAAGTTTTGGACGCTCAGAATTATGAGAGATGCAAGACAACAACTGTCTCTTGGCATAATCTAAGTTGCACGACGGTAGAAGACATATCAAAGGTTTTCAACATCAAGTTTGAAACTAATTAGTTTGCCGACGAATTGCAAAGGTTTGGGACGCCAGACGTCTAGTTTCAAACATAAACGAACGCGGAAAAAGGTTCACGCTTAACGGTAGCTTGCAAATGGTAGTAAAGCTGAGATCCGACTTTCAAACTTTAAAAAAAAAAAATCAAGAATACAAAAAATAAGACAATGAAAGACCAAGGTCTCCAGTGTTACGAGACTACCCAACCTACTGAAGCTTATCAGTTTGTTCAAGAGCCATCTTTCTTACATGACAACCCGATCCCTATTCATCAGAATACATTTTTTTTGCTAAATGACGAGAGTTTACAATCACCTAACCGACAACCCACTACGGTTAATTATCGGGTTCAAAACAATGAATATATGCCTGCTCAAATGCAGTGTGTTAAACGAATAAGTAGTGTTTAAATTAAAAGGTCAACATACGAAAAAAACAAAAATATTAAATTACATATATACTAGGGGAGCAGAGAATGAAAGTCACCGCGCTACCGGCCACTCCTAAAGACTGCTAAATTCAGCTAATAATTCCTCCCTTTGGTTATTACTAAGAGGATTTCAAATGAAAGTGTATTTCATCTTCAATCTCATGTGGCCCGAGTGAAAGCCCAGATGGGCTCTTGTTTTGTAAAGAAAAATACAAACCGGCCGGCAGTACCGGCGGATATACGCGGCTATCAAATATAGCGCACGCATAAATTACTTCACAAAATGAGCCTGCGTTACATGCTTGAAATTTTGATTATGATTGGCGCGCGAATTGCTCGTGGGCAGTGGCGCGACGTTTGAACCGGGCTAGACTCGTATAATTATGACTCGCATTCAGATTACTAATGTCAATGTTATGAATACTTCTAATGTAATTATAGAAATAAAACTATCAGTACAACTCAATAAAATTGATAATCCCTGCTTCATGACTCAGCATATGTATAAGCTGGCTAGTATTCTCACTACCGAGTTCTCAAGGTTAATATTATTGCCACCCATCGAGGAAAAACATCCTGACGTTTCCCCAACTTTTCAGTGCATGACCAGACAACAATTTTCATTGACCATAACACTATTCGAATGAAATGAAAGTCATTATCAAATCCTATAGCCTGCCCCCAGGGGGTACACCTGCATGCCATACAGGTATATGCCACACCACAGAGTATGCTTTTCAAGCTGTTTTAGTCAGAAATAGGCTATACATTTTGCCTTTTTGGTCTGGAATAGGTTACGATTTTTTCAGAGAAATACGAAGGCGTACATTTCCATTTATTTAGCTTGTAATGACAGGTCCGAAAACGGTATGGAAAATCTTATATTTTGGTCTGAAATAGGGTTACCGCGTGGAGACCCAGGTGGCACCCCCCACCCAAAATCTCAGAGGGGCCCTCACCTTTACATTCAGTGTATTACAAAAGCAGTAGACACACGTACCCATTGGGTACCTATTTTTTTAAATGATGATAGCACACTTTACCGCTATACCCATTATGATTTCATACATTGAACCGCTCGAAATTTATTTTCAACTCAGGAGCAATTTTGAAAGAATATGATGATCAGAAAATTGGTCTTACTATCTTTGACGAGGCAATTAAGCAAGTTCTTAATCAAAGCCAAACTGAACTCAAAAACATCAGAAGATTTGCTGACAGAAGCACTTCTAACTTTACCACCTGCTGTTAAAGTAATATTCCAGAAAAAGAGCAAAGTAGTTACAAACACCGACATTAATTCGATGTAAGACCTTACTTGTTAGAAACACTATGTCAAACCTTATTACGGTTTTATTTAGGGTCTTTAACACTTTATTGCAGTTTGTTACTACTGTTATGGTTTGTTATAATTGTATGACCTTACAGTTTTTATATATAGTCTTTTACGTCGTATAATAGGTTTTACATAATTATTATAAAGTCTTTCACACATTATACTTTGTTTATAATATTACTAGAACTAATCATAGATTATCAAAGTGCGTTCGACATATTTTTTCAGTGAAAGAGAAAGGACTGTGGTAACAGTCTGAAAAATTGCTGCAATGATGTGGACGGTGTACGTAATCCTGATCAAAAGTGCTTGTTTTTAACTAATGTGAAAATTTTGAGGTCTTGACTTATATGTTAATATACAAACCGGGCTGAAGTTCCAGCTCGACTCGTAGAAGTTAGCTGCCACTTCGTAATTTCAAACGCGGAAGTGGACATTTTAACTGCGATGTGATCTATTAACATCTACTAACTCACTACCAAACTTTCAAACGTTTTCCTCAAAGCACAACCGATTTATAACCATAAACGTTTACTCATTTTACCCGAACTTGACTTTCGGTTTGTTGCACTGATTTGTAACAGAAATATGTGGTTTCGAATAATGTTTACCTTTGAATCGCGGGTTTTATTACTGTTCTATCTGTGTAACAGTTACAAGATATGGTTAGATTTCTTTATATTGAACACCACAAATCGCTGAAAGTTGTAAAAGTTGAAATAAATGAGCGAGAAGGCGAAATATAAAGATGTAACACGATGCTTATCGGCCTAGCTTGAACTTTCGATCTCAGGAATTTGTATATCTGTTGCAATAACTATGTGACTCAGGTCAGTCATTCACGAACATTGGCAATAGTTTCCTTTTTATATATTTAATTTCTTTAAAATATTACTAACGCAATTAGTGGTTTAATAACCATTCACCAAAAAAAGCAAGCTTCTTTCTGCTGCTTGCCGGCAGCCGTGTACGTGATACGATATCTTACCTACCCAGCACTAAGCAGTCACTCACATCAAGGCTTCACAACTAAAACGATTTCTCGCTCAAAGCAATCAGTCCTAACCTTTTCAGTATGTTGGAGCAAAAATTAAACTTTTACACCAATTTGAAATGAAATCCATCACAGTAATTCATCTTTCAAATTTCATACATGATTATGATTGTTGTGTTTTAAATATCTTGCAAATCATTTTTCAATCAAGCCTCCTCTAGTTTGGGCAATATTCGGTTCCATGCACTGAGTTTCGATTCGCAGGATCTATTTCCGTCTCTTTGACTTTTCGTTCGCAAACCTAATACAGAACTAACTACTACTTCTAAGTCATTTTCACAAGTACTAGACTACTTTCCTCCATATGCCACCTCCCGGAACAGATGCCAGAAACTACGATTTCATACTTGAAAAAATATGAAAACCTTAACAGAATTTCCATATCCGCACCGATCGATCTAATAAAATTCGCTGCCAAAAACTCGCCTTAAAATGTTCACTGCTAAGACATCTTCTCTATCAAAAATTCGTCGTAAAATGCTTCGCAGCCAACAAATCGTAGTAAAAAATATTCACTACAAAAAATAATCACCTATTATATATTCAGTACAAGAGATAGAACAAGAATCTGCGGTTGTACATACTAAGTGTGTTCAAAGGTGAATAACTTTGAAAGTAGATTTTCAATGCGTTTGAAACTCGCGGAGCGAATGCCTTTATACCTGCAGACCCCATCGCAAGCATCGAGAGCACCATCGCAAGCCGGGAGGAAAGTAGTCTAGTACTTGTGAAAATGACTTAGAAGTAGTAGTTAGTTCTGTATTAGGTTTGCGAACGAAAAGTCAAAGAGACGGAAATAGATCCTGCGAATCGAAACTCAGTGCATGGAACCGAATATTGCCCAAACTAGAGGAGGCTTGATTGAAAAATGATTTACAAGATATTTAAAACACAACAATCATGTATGAAATTTGAAAGATGAATTACTGTGATGGATTTCATTTCAAATTGGTGTAAAAGTTTAATTTTTGCTCCAACATACTGAAAAGGTTAGGACTGATTGCTTTGAGCGAGAAATCGTTTTAGTTGTGAAGCCATGATGTGAGTGACTGCTTGGTGCTGGGTAGGTAAGATACCGTATCACGTACACGGCTGCCGGCAAGCAGCAGAAAGATCTGAGATTGCTAAAAAGCAATGGAGAAAATATATAAATGATTAAGTGTACCAACCAAAAAACGAAAAGTACCGCCGGTCGCATTTTAAAAGCTGATATTTTTGTTAAAAACTCTACGATGGAGCTGTCGTAGTTTGCGATGAACAGACGACACCAATTTATACTTCAGTGTTCTGACATATTTCATAGTCACCATTCCTTTTTTGCCGGTAATTATAAAGAGACAAAATTCGTTTATATATAGAGCAGACAGGAAGTGGGCTAGCCTGCGTCGCATCCGAACTGAAATCGGGTTCAGTTCGGATGCGAGGCTTCTGCGATGCGACGCAGAATTGGGTTTCAGAGCAGTTCTATTTTATCACTGAGCCGATTCGGTAATTCACACATCACGGTTCATGCACTCCGGTTTTGCGATAGACAGACTGAAACTTGCGCTGTGACAAACAGATAATTATATATGTCCAACTCTATCGATTAGTCTGGGCCGTTTGAAATTTGAAGCGATGCAAGGAACTAGAAAGAAAAGGTTAGGAAGGTCTCACCTGACCATCGCCGATCACTTGTTTAGTGATATATATAATTTTAAAAAATGAGGTTGCGATCCCGGGGGGGGGGACTCCCTTATGTGAGGGGTACATGGATGCTCGTCGTACCTTTTAGGGGTCAAAATCAGGAGTTTGGTACCACTTAGGGTATCCACCATCAAGCACAGACATTTCTATGTAAAGCGGTACCTTTTAGGGGTCGGGTGTCAATTGAACAAAAAAGCTGTTATCAATTTACATTTTTATTATCTTTTAGGGGTCAAAATAAGCTTGAGCCACGCCCATTTTAGTACCTCTAAGGGGTCAAATCGAAAATGTCCGACGAGCATCCCTGGTTGCGATCATAAGGGCGATGGATATTGCGATGGATACAGCACCTTATATTTTATTACATTTGCTAAGACCAGCAGTATTGAAACAATTTATCCATTATAGCGGAGCAAACATTATAAACAACATGGATTTCGTGACACGAAATTCCGTAAACAGAACTAGATCGCTTATCTCATATTAGCCTGATTTCAAGGGTATTTTTTAGTTGCTATATATTAGCAAACATTCGATTCCTTCAATAGAACCATTTTCGTTCAATTTTCAACTGTGAAAACATGCTTAAATATAAGAAAAGCAGAACCGGTAACCGGTGACTGAAATTATGAAATCGGTAACCAGTAACCAACTTCCAATTGGTGGTTGTTAAACCGGTAAGGTCGCAGCTCTGGGGAGGTCGATTGTGATTGGTGGTTTGGTTTTCGTGGTAGCAGCTGGTAGTAGCCAATCAGGCAATAGTAATTCCTTTGTTGTTCAGTTCGCTGCATCTCTGAGTGTGATTTTCACAGACGTGATTCTTCACAGCGAGTGAGTGAGACGTTTTATAATTATAATGCTAGATTCATGATCGTAGCTACCGGTTCACTATCTTGGGTTTGTAATGGAGGTAAGTATGACTGACGACTCCGCTTAGGGGATGCAAAATCCTTTCGGTACAGTGTTATGTCGTTAACAAATCTTTGCTTCGCAGAAATCTACTCCCGGCATCGCCTGGTCCCAGCGCGGAAAAGGTTCCTGCCCTCAGAGCTAAGTTAAACAACAACTAAATCCCGACAAGGTGAATCGTTGAACATGACATACATTGTGACTCAAACCTGTTTTCTTTTCATCTACACTGAAAAAACCAACTGGTTGAAACAACCAATTTTAATGGTTGCAACCATTTATAAATGGTTCTTTTGACCAATTATAAATGGTCAAAATACAACCCAAAGAATATGGTAATATTAACCTTTAAATAACTGGTTGAAACAACCAATTTTAATGGTTGCAACCATTTATTAATGGTTCTTTTGACCAATCCTGAATGGTCCAAATATAACCAAAAAACTATGGTAAAATTAACCTTTTTAGAATGGTCAGATTAATCTTTTTAAATTGGTTAGCCATAGTTGTATTAATTACGACAAAACAACCAATTACAAATGGTTACTTTAACCAATCATAATGGTACAATCTACCCATTTGGAAATGGTTGTAATTATACATAGAAATAACCGTTTCTTAATGGTAGAATTGACATTTTCAAAATGGTTGGACTTTTGCTATGTTCAACTTATTTACCAAGTAAATGAGGTACATTCAATTAGGAATATTTTTACCAGGATGTTGAAACTAAAACAAAACAATTAACGATTTGACAAGATTACTATTGTGATTTCAGAGATTTGGAGTACATTAAGCGTTAAAATCACCCAACCGAAGGAGTGAATTATCTCTTCCCTGTAGTTAACTAAAATCTCTTTGAAACCACATAGGCATGCCGAAGTCTAGTTACATGAGCCGATTCCTATGCCGTAGATCGCAGCGAGTGGGTAAAATGATAAAGCAAAGTCCGGAAATTGTCTCAGATGCGGAGAACCGGGTAGTTAAAAAATCTCTACTTTGCGAGGAAGTTTGAATGTCAATTGCTTATGCATTAATAAACGAAAAATAATACTATAGTACGAAATATTATTATGAAAATAGTCCGGAAGATCAATCGATCTGGTCCGCAGTTGTTCCGCGAGTATAACCGTGTCTCCTGGTACAGAAGTATAGAGCCTGGTAACTACAGTACAGTATTCGGTCAGCGGCAACGCTCATGAGTATATCAGGAAGATTTCAACGGTTCCACGACGAAGCATGCAGTTTGTGAGCGGTTTTTTTGTACAACTTCATCGGATTTACAGAAGGTTACTAAGTTAAGAGTTTTGGAACCAAGCTAAGAATTCATCAAGACGTCGTTTGGGCCGTGAATGGCTCTTTATGGGCTGATATCCTTGGAGGAAACGAAACACTAAAGACGTACAGGTCGAAGATTATACTAAGACGGTAAGTTTAAAGTAATCCTTAATTTACCTACAAGTAGATATGTTGATCAGTAGGTCCGGTCCCTTAATAATACTAACAAAAAGTAAATGAGTATTTCATGGATGAACTAACTATAAATGCATGTGGCCCAGGGTCCAACTGCTGGTTTAATAAATTTGATATCTCACCTTGACGAGCAGATCTAGAGTGAAAACAAAGTCTCATTACAACTTAAATACACATTGGCGACTTGCATTAACATCTAGTTACAAGCTTAGGACATTGTAGTCTCCTTCGCACCCGACGGTTGCGAAGGAGACTAAGGACATTACGTTGTGTTTGAGTATATTCTATAAAATAATGATAAAAATAGACATAGTCAACCTCGTGGCTCAGCCCTACCCAGAAGTCTTCGCGGGCACCGGTATGTTAATCATCAGTATAACATCCGGCCCATACTTCCGGTAAGCTACTAGCTAAATACACAAAGTAGCACTGTCACGGACAATGGCCACATGCATATAAACAACTGGCCAGTGTCTCAAGGGTGAAAATCACTTGCAATCAAACATTTTAGAACAACAAAATCCAGCACAATCCTTTCTATCTCCTATCATGTATGTTTAAGGAATGTTGTCCTTCTAAGATGTTTGATTTTTTTATAATTTTCAAATGAATTCATAAACAAAACTTTTATTTGAATTGGGATAGTATATGGCCCATTTGAATGGAAATGGTTAGTGAATTTGTAAACCAGCCATTGGCCTTGGTGAATCCATATATTTTTGGGGTAGCACTTTGCCTTTCACCTCTGTGGCCCCGTTTGTGAGTTGAGTTTGTTGGTATTTTGCCCTTGCTCCAAGGGTTTTTCCGGGTTTCTCTCTCGTTCCTTCATAAAAACCAACATGCTAAATTCCAATTCAGTCTGTGATTTACATTGTAGCCAGGTCCTGGCTTAGATCAGCCCCGTTGTTGACAGTGCTGTACGTTCCAGGTCCTGTTACAAATTCAAGCTGTATCTGTTGAAATGCACCTGTGTAGTTTTTTGCATGGTCTATGTTTTTTGGATGAACAGGTACCGGTAAATGTTGAAGACTGCATTTGTGTAGGCTGGACTCCTTTGAGGACTTCAGTTGGCCAGAATTGATTTAAAATATTCCTGGCTTCATTTTTTTAAAGAACTGGAAACTGTTCAAACTTATGAGAGACATACGCAGTGCAAATTTTATTAAAATCCCTTGGGCGGAAGTTGGCAAAAATTTAGATTCTTAATTTCTCACCTTATAAAATAAATGTTGTCAATGTTGAAAGGATTGTACATGTACACATGTATGTGTAGCTTTCTGGCAATAGAAGTGATTAGAATCCAAGCTGGTTAAAATTATTTACCAAAGCTTACAAAATCTTGATGACAAACAAAATATTATTGTGCTAGCAAAAGAAGAAAAGTTGTGAAGATTTATTTAGAGAAAGTAAAATAGTCAGGGTTTAAAAAAAATATTTCAGGGTTTAAAAAAAAACTGCTACAGAGAATTTTTTGAGCAATAAATTCAATCTTTCATAAGAATAATACACTTAGCAAATTCTATCACTGAGAAATATCTACAATTGGAGATATAATTTATCATTATCATAATGACCAGGGGAGTATACAAGGGATAGCTAATTTATGTAAATGGTTGTGCATTGTAACTCCTGGTCATTACGATAATTTCTCGACTTTTGAATGCACGTGACTATGCCGTTAGTTACAATGTAACTGTGGCGTCTTTCATGAGAATGTTGTTTTCAACGGTGATGTAATAAAATAAGTTCTTTATTTAGTTTCTTACTTGTACAGGGATCTGGGTCTGATAACGAATAGTAAATTTCTGTTCTAAAGCAGAAACCAGGGGTTTGTAAACATTGGTTGGATGCCAAATTGCTTCCAGGTCAATAACAAATAGTATGTTTCATTTTTTATAGAACGATGCTAAGACTGATATTGCCCATGAAGTGGAGGAGAGCAAGTCCCCATGACTGGTGTTGTCAGGCACACTTGAGGATGTGCAGTCCCTGACTTTGGCTGCAGAAGGAATGGTCATGTGTCCATTTTCCCAAGGTGGCATAAACATTATTAACGTGATAATAATGCTATAACCAAGCTGTTATACATTTAATACATGTAGCTTGTACCCGATTGGCCACTCCAAAAATGTTTGTGTTTTTAGAGTACTGGCATGCTCCTTGAAAAGCGGGGGGGGGGGGGGGGGGGGGGGTTTATCTGCCAATAGGTGTAGACAATTTCATTTCCAAGAGTAGCTGCATGGCTGCACATAAGGGTTTTCCAGTGATTCTACATGAATATATTTTTTTCAACTTTCACTCATACATCATACTTAGCATTAATGGCACTTATTTACTATCCAAATTATTTGAGTGGTAAAACGTGCAGTCGGGAGCCAGCCTCCATTGAAGTCTTTGTATGTACCATGTGATCAAAGTTTTACATACCACGCAATGTCTGATCTCTTGGCTTGTCGGCGTTCTTCCAGTGAAAGGCGGTTTATTGAGCTTGAATCCTTGCTAATACATTTCCCCTCGTAATATCGACCCAGCTTTTATAAACAAACATGCCGTTCAGCGTAAAAGCTAGCAAAAAGACACTCAATGATTTTCAGCACGTGGTACATGTATATACAAAACTTTGATCACACATCGTACAGACGAATGCTGCCTCTAGGCTGGCTCTTGACATGACATTTTACCACTTGTGATTTTCATAGTAATATCTCTTTCGTGACGGGTTTCGCATGAATTGATGGATTCAGTTTGATTTAGTTTTTACTATAATGGAAGTTGTTAAGGATCAAGTTAAGGATCAAAAATTAATATACTTTTCAAACATGATTTGGACTCTGCAAGATACTTTTTGGACTGCGAGATATGATTTTGAATTTGTATGTACGTAATAGAATTAGTAGGATTCATTAATTAATCAATAAATCTTTAAATCTAATAAGAACATACATGTCAGGTTTTACTTAATCTGTATATATATATACATGTAGTTTCAAAAAGTTGTGTGTGATAGAAAAGGGTGCTGAAATAATGAATGGAATCGAAGTAAACTGTTGAATTAACTAATGGGCCCTTTGCAGCTAACAAATCACGTGGTTGTACTGGAGAGCAAAAAAATTCTGACTTGATTTATTTAAAGGCCTTGTACGAGATCGGTACTGATATTAGCAAAACATGTTTGTAAATGCTATTTTCCACCTCCAATCGATTGTTGTTCTTTCGAAAACGGCGTTTTTAAAGATAGCTTGCTCTCCAGCATCCATGGCAACACCTTTCCCATGGGGATCACGAGCTCAATTCATTCGTTAACGAAGTATTATATCAGCACGTGACTGTTAGCTGCAAAGGGCCTATTATGTATAGAGGCAGCGTGACATCTAATCATAGGATATGTACTTCCTATATATTTCATGCATGCATGATAATATAGTTATTTTTTTCCATATACATCATGTACTGTATATTTCACATAATTTGCAAAGGAATAAATATTGTTTAGTAAAAGTAATGTCTGATTGTATTGCTACATATATTTGGGCAGTGTATATTTATGTATTATTCTTTTTGGAAGGTATAAAGTGAAAAAAGGAACTAACATACTACAACCAGAAACTAGTGGTTTATTCTACCAAATAAATTTCGATTTTCAACTATTTATCATTGGTCGAAATAACCATTCAGAACTGGTTGTCTCAGACTCACACCCTTGACAATATATTATTGGTCATGCTGACCAAATATTATTAGTCAAAAACACCATTTCTTATTGGTCAAAACAACCTTAAATATATTGGTCACCTTGACCATAAATTATTGGTCAAAGTAACTAAAGGTTTTGGTCAAATCAACCATTACTATATCGGTCAAATCAACCATTAAAAAAGGATCTATTCTACCAAAACTAAATGGTTGAAACAACCAAAAAATCAAAACCAATTATTTTTGGTTGTTTCAACCAGTTGGTTTTTACAGTGTACATTTACATTTATTTACTGAGTTGGCAGTAAACTATATACAGGATACAGTTATGACGCCAACATTAAATTATTAAATTAAAATTAATTAAAATATATCCGATTTATATGGTGGCTTATAAGGGCCATCATGAGAAACGAGAATGCGAGATACGAGAATCCGAGATGTGATAATCCGAGATACAAGAGATGCGAGAATTCGAGATACGAGAATCCGAAATGCGAGAATCCGAGATACGAGATGATGGCCCTTATAAGCCACCGTAGATTTACAATAAAATCATGCGAAATAAAAAAATTAAAACGAAACAATCAATTTTCCAACTGACTTTGACCCTCCCTTTAATTACGAGGCTAAAACGAGGAGGAAAATCACCTCTATAACTTATAATTCAGGTCAAATCAACAATAGAAAATTCACGTTGTTTCATGTTCAACAATAGGCAATATTCGTATTCTCACGGACGAGCTGGAACGAGCACTCAATGGAGGCTCATGCGGGGGAATCTTTTCTAATGCTAAATAGTTTTTAGCGAATTCCCCCGCACGAGCCTCCATTGAGTGTTCGTTCCAGCTCGTCCGTGAGAATACGAATATTGCCTATTGACCTATATCATTATGACGTCAAATCAAAATAATCTATTGTTTAAACGCTAAGGATCACGGTCGCGGGAGGGGGACAAAACAACACAAAGGAAATCGCTATCAAATGCATTTTGTAGAACGTAGAATAGCGGTAACAGCCACCAAATACGGTAAATATTGTGGGATAAACATTGATACAGCTGATATGTGGAAACCAGACAATTCGAAGTTAAATTTTCCTCAGCAGAGCAGATTTAGTTCAAAATTCCGATTGTTCAAGTCGATTCTGTCCCCCTCATAAAAAAGCCGTGACGTCATAATGATATAGGGTAATTCACCTTGTGGATTATCGTTGTTTTATTGAGCAAAATGAGTCACATTCGAATACTCGTTAAAATTGTTAAAAAGAGTTATGAGTTATGGGCCATTCTACTGATGAAAAATGTGCTCTTCTACATAGCCAACCAAAAGGTTAGCTCAACTAGGGCCCATATTGGTGCCTATGGCTTCACCCGATTAGTCTGTTTATATAATTCACCGGAAAATGAAAAACCATTAAGAGTGAAAACAAGCTCGGCTAAAAGACTTTCTTTGCTAGGTTCCTGGATAAAACGGCGGTCAAAAAAGTGTTAAGAGGGGTACACTATAATTTAGAGTATTGGGTTTTTTAGTGTTTTAAAGGCAATCTAACCAAAGCATATCAATCACCATACGAATAATGAAACACATACCAGTGTGCAGAGTGTGGGCTGTGGGGTATGAAAGACCTAATCGTGTGAGTGCACCAAGACCTGAATACATTTTCTTCACAATTTTGTTAATTAATGTTTAATCTTACATGACTCGTTTTTAAGACACTGCGCATTTTTGGTGAAATCTGAAATAATATGTTAAAATGTATTTGTTTGGATGCATATATTACTGATATTTTTGCCTATTTTAACACTTGTTTAACGATACCGGAGGAAAAAACTTCATTCAGGGTTATAATGGGCTCTCATTTCAGGCGATTTTTGCGACACAGAGTAGTCCCAGTACTCCCTCTTAAAAAGTGTGTTTCGATTACTAGTAGTTTCAAATTGAAAGCGACATGCTGTCGAGCGAACAGAGTAGCAATTGACTAGAATGTAACGGCCATGTATTAAGGCCATCATATACCCATCTAATATTATAAGAGCACGATTTGAATGAATGAAAGTAGTCATCAAAGCTGAACGCAGAGTAACAAATGGAGCATTGGCCTCGTGCTCACTTTTGATTAACCCCCGATATTCTTTGTCATACTTTATAATCCAAACTAATTGGTTGTCATTTGCTGCTTTGTTTGCCTCAATGGGCTGCACCTAAACGGACGGTACACGTGTGTATTTCCCTGGAATTGAATCGCAGATCAACGTACCCTGCGAGCAGAGGTTTTCTCATAAACCTCTATGCGCCATGGTATCTGGATTTCCATTGGCCGAGAAAAACAAGACGGTAAACATTGTAGATCATTGTAGATTTCAGATTGTCCATTTCCTATTGTTAACGGCAAGACAACAGCGAAGAATAGAAAATAAATCTTCAGGGTATAAATCAAAGCTTTCTTTAGGATAAATTAAGATAGATTTATTGAACGGTAATTTCAAGGTATTCTGAGCAGTTCAGCAAAATAAGAAGCAGTAAAAATTAAGCCGGAGTTTGAAGCCCTTACAAATCGTCGGCAAACAAAAAACTGCGTGACGACATAAATAACGGCTGCGAAGGATACTGTGGGTTCTTGCAGAACCAGCGAGGATCGCCAAAAAGTCATGCACATAAATTTATTTCATTTCTCAACCTGCAACCTGCACTTTGTACCCTCCGTGCTCGCTAGCTAGCTCACGTGCTCACTTTCTCACCAGACTTGACTCATAAATAATCCGGACATACATAAAAACAAACTAACAAACAGACATCGACGTATTTTCAAACTTGCAGCGATAATATGTAATAGATATTTACTAACGTGCGCTATGATTGATCAAAGGCCATAATTGGTTTTGAGAAGTAGAACTAACGCCAATGGTTTCTTCACGAAATGGCAGATTTTGTGTAGTAGTTGACTATTTTTTCAAGATATAATTGATAGAGAACTCCAAGACTTTGTTGACGATGTCACAATGCCTTCTTGGATGTGTCCTGGGGCAACAGAAAAGAGGAGAACGTAAAAACAAGAATGACTAGCTTTCCCTAGCGGTGGAGATACGTAACGGTTTGTGCACTACGTTCGAAAAACAGGATTTGCTGTGTTCTGTATATATAGTCTGACAAAAACACTCCTGAAGCTGTAGAACATTAAAAAAGCTACAAAAATCACTCGGCACTACACATGTGTTACCTGAAAAAAATACTTAGCATTTAAGTGTTGAAAATTTGTTTTTCATGCTCACAGATTTTGTCATATTATACTAGGGAACGAATGAATGAATCAATCTTTATTTGATACATGGAAATTTCAACAACATGCCTGATTACCGGCATTGATGTACATGAAAGCTTCAGATAGCCAGCAGGCCTTCACCTCTCAAAACCTTGCATGTTATTGGACCCCGTTAGGGTTACACTGACAAAGAATTCCATTTGAGGGTTAGGGTTTGTATTATTTCAGGGTTAGGCTTTCTTTGATAGCCAGTAGTATTTCCGGCTCAGTATTTCAGGTTCCGAGGAGGTGGAGGCCGCCCCCAGATAGCTGTGTTCCCAGCAATCAGTCTGTATATCGCTAACATCATTCATGTGCTACCATGTACTCCACTGTGCTACCCTTTGCTACCATGTACTACGCCGTGCTACCCTTTGCTACCGTGTACTACGCCGTGCTACCCTTTGCTACCATTTGCTACCATGTACTACGCCGTGCTACGCTGTGCTACCATGTACTACGCCGTGCTACCCTTTGCTTCGCTGTGCTACCATGTACTACGCCGTGCTACCCTTTGCTACGCTGTGCTACCATGTACTACGCCGTGCTACCCTTTGCTACGCTGTGCTACCATTCACTACCATGTACTACGCCGTGCTACGCTGTACTACCATGTACTACCCTTTGCTACCCTTTGCTACGCTGTGCTACCATGTACTACGCCGTGCTACCCTTTGCTACCCTTTGCTACGCTGTGCTACCATGTACTACGCCGTGCTACCCTTTGCTACCATGTACAACGCCGTGCTACCCTTTTGCTACCATTTGCTACGCTGTGCTACCCTTTGCTACGCCGTGCTACCATGTACTACGCCGTGCTACCCTTTGCTACCATGTACTACGCCGTACTACGCTGTGCTACCATGTACTAGAGCGCCGTACTACCCTTTGCTACGCCGTGCTACCATGTACTAGAGCGCCGCGCTACCCTTCGCTACGCCGTGCTACCATGTACTACGCCGTGCTACCCTTTGCTACCATGTACTACGCCGTGCTACGCTGTGCTACCATGTACTAGAGCGCCGTGCTACCCTTTGCTACGCCGTGCTACCATGTACTAGAGCGCCGTGCTATACCCTTTGCTACGCCGTGCTACCATGTACTACGCCGTGCTACCCTTTGCTACCATGTACTACGCCGTGCTACGCTGTGCTACCATGTACTAGAGCGCCGTGCTATACCTTTGCTACGCCGTGCTACCATGTACTAGAGCGCCGTGCTATACCCTTTGCTATATACCCTTTGCTACGCCGTGCTACCATGTACTACGCCGTGCTACCCTTTGCTACCATGTACTACGCCGTGCTACGCTGTGCTAGAGCGCCCGGGCTACCGTGCACTACGCCGTGCGCTACCAGCAGTGAGAACGAACTGGTGAGAGACAAAGATAATGATTAATATACAATCATCTATCGAAATAACTTGAGCGAGCGAGAGCCAATCACAAGCACCGTCTTCAGCGCTGCGAGCTGACTCTATTAAACCACTAATTGCGTTAGTAATATTTTAAAGAAATGAAATATATAAAAAGGAAACTATTGCCAATGTTCGTGAATGACTGACCTGAGTCACATAGTTATTGCAACAGATATACAAATTCCTGAGATCGAAAGTTCAAGCTAGGCCGATAAGCATCGTGTTACATCTTCTCGCTCATTTATTTCAACTTTTACAACTTTCAGCGATTTGTGGTGTTCAATATAAAGAAATCTAACCATATCTTGTAACTGTTACACAGATAGAACAGTAATAAAACCCGCGATTCAAAGGTAAACATTATTCGAAACCACATATTTCTGTTACAAATCAGTGCAACAAACCGAAAGTCAAGTTCGGGTAAAATGAGTAAACGTTTATGGTTATAAATCGGTTGTGCTTTGAGGAAAACGTTTGAAAGTTTGGTAGTGAGTTAGTAGATGTTAATAGATCACATCGCAGTTAAAATGTCCACTTCCGCGTTTGAAATTGCGAAGTGGCAGCTAACTTCTACGAGTCGAGCTGGCAGCTGCCAGCTCAATTTGAGCTGGCAGCTAACTTCAACGGCCCGGTAATACACAAAGGGATGCATCTGGGTATAAAACTGTAATTATCTTTGTGTAACATTAAATCATTGGATGCGATGCTTATGGGGCTATATTTATACATGTGTGCATGTTTTATATGGTTATGGCATTGATTTTAGAATTAGTAGCACATTTTGCTGTGTGGTATACAGTGTAAAGCAATAATTGAAGTTAGTGTAGAACACAAATCAATCCAGGCTATAGCTACATACATTTACATGCATACATGAACTTTATTTGAGTGTCAATAGTATTTAGCTGTAAAGCTAATTGGGGACACTATATTACAGGATATATAAAATACAGTATATTACAGGATATATAAAGGGATTCATATAAAGTACGTATAAATAAATATTACTATTCAGATGTGTATAAACTGAATTCCAGACCCTAGAACATAAACTATATATGCGCATGTGTATAAAGTACAGCCCATGCAGTTCCTTCGATTCAGATCATTCACATTATGTTTCCCGGGTATTTTTCAAGTGAGAACAAGGTTGGCTGCAGAATATTGAGCGCCATTGTTAGTTCCAGAATAATTTATGGTCAATGTTGGTAGCTGGGTCCTGGCTTTGATCAGCCTTGTTTCAGGTCTGTTAGAAATTCAGTGTAGATTAATTGAACACAGCAATGAAGTCAATACTTTAAATTTCCCTCACCTTGTACTGTGTTGATATTCCAGTTCCTTGGCATATCAATGTTAATTTGAATCCGTTAATTTGTATAACCAATTGCAAGATGTACACAGTGTCGTAACTCACACAAGATACGGCGATTACGGGTATCTAGAAAACTCAGACCTTGTTTCTCTTCAGCCAGGTTATATTACTGTTTGTAGTTTCGGTATCTGTATGTACAGCGAAAAGCAGAATCCAGTACAGCGAGCAAGCCAACATAATTCACTCGGTTGTTTACAAATTATGGTGAGCTGATTTGACTCAGTTCTCTGTTCAACTTCGCTGGTGTCGTCACCGCGCCGACAAAACACTAAACAGACCGGCCATGTTTGACTTAAACCATGCACACGTGTAGTATTTAAAAAGCTTCTTCACAACTCACACTGAAATATTCATATCCATGTATTTCTCTTCAGCCTTCAGGTATGATTTATGCACTAGTCAATTGAAACTCCGGCTCCCCGACCCCCGGGACATAGCGGGGAATGTAACTCTTATAGAGTGTTACATTTTGATCTTTTCCCCGCCCATCGGTGACAGTTGGCTGTTACAATACCCGCCCCTATGGCCCCGGCATGTGCTTCAGAATTTTCAATTGGGAGGAGGCATTGATAAATTGAATAATTATACATAAGCTTCAATCTGTTGTTCCATTATTTGAAAAAAATAATTATGTAGCACATCACTAGCGGATCCAGGGGAGGGGTTTCGGGGGTTGCAACACCCACTTGATTCCTGTAAATCACTGTAAATTCATTTTTAAGATCTCTAGATTTAAAAAAATCCTTTTACAAACCCCCCTTTCACAAAATCCTGGATCCGCCCCTGTACATGTTCTATTACTATACATGCTTTCCGCACTTTTACAGTCTCCACCATTGTCTTGTCTGTCCACAAAAAAAAACTGCGACAAAGGAATATAAAGGAAATGTCATACAGCTGTGTTTAAATTTATTAAATCAGATATTTTGCCGTGACGCGCAAATACATGTAACAAAGAGTGTGTAATAATAAACACTTCCTGATCTACTGCTCGTGACTTAACTCAGTATAAACACTGCTGCCTCTGATGGAAACACCCAGGACTTGTTTAAATTAACTACGATTTTTGCGTGTCCCTAGCTTCCGCCATGTTTGATACACGTTGTTGATGCTCGGGCCCAGTCCCGCTCTGTCGTGGCTGGCATTACAACCACCGCTAAAATCCCCGCAAATTTTGCAAATCGTTACTTTCCCCGTTCCACAGGGAAAATGCAGCGTTAAATGTGCGTTATTCCACGGCCATGTCCCCGTTAATGCCCCGCTATGTCCCGGGGGTCGGGGGGCCGGGGTTTCAATTGACTAGTGCATTATAGCATCTTGACCATTTGCAGTTTTGGTATCGGCAAACCGAACAGCACAATTCAATGCAGCGAGCAAGCCAACACTGCAACAGCATATTTTTCGATTCACTCGGGTTCAGCATAAATAAATAATTATGGCCGAGCTGAATGTTCAAGGTCCTCCAGATGTACTACACACTTTCCTCAGGCTTTGCTCAATTGTACTTGCGAACCTTTGAAACATCATTGCATTGCATTGTCGGAAAATAAGGCAAGTAACTAACCGATCGCGAAATAAAACAGAAGCCATGATGGCATTCACCAAAATGGCCGCTCGCATCGTGTACGTTGGTTACCAGTTCCCCGGCCGAGATAATGTTTCCAAAAAGTACAAACATACATGAGGACGGACATACACGAATCTCGATTTCTTTCGCCTGGGGAAGCACAGGTAGCCCACACAGGACCACAGGGAGTCCACTGCAAGATTAGTATGCGTTCTCCTTCGTCGAACGCAATAACGTTTTTCACACCTGGTTACAGTTTGTTATACACACCTTGTTTTGGTTTGTTATATACATTATGTATGACCTTACAGGTTTTATGAAGGCTATTTAACACCTTGTTACAGTTTGTTATGGAGTCGTAAAGTGATGACGTCACAAAATATAATTAGAAACTGCTAGATAAAAAGGAGGTTCCCAGGAAATATGAGACAATTAGAGCTAAAATCGGATGATATATGGGCTTTCAAGTGGAAAACTTCTGCCATACAAAGCCTTATTTTTCACTTCGTTCTAACCAGTTACAACTGAGTTAAATATAAGAGACTTTGTATGGCAGAATTTTGAACGTTAAGTTACATTTTTTCTGCATAAAATCATTGTTGGGACTTGAAATTTTGCAAGTACCTTCTGTCTAGCCTAATTTTTCAGACGCTATGAGGTCGTCCACTCACTTCCTCCCATGAGCGGACGACCTCGTACCGTCTGAAAATGACTGGCTACCTTATATCTAATTAGTGGCTTTTCAGAATTTTTGGAGGAATTTTTTTAAATGATGACGTCACACATTACCACTATGTTATGGTTTGTTATAGATGTAAACACCTCATAATTTGATACATTCAACTGCTCAAACTTTATTTTCATCTCAGGAGCAATTTTTAAAGTATAAGGAGCAATAAATAAATAAATCTGATATCATAATTTACCTGTGTATTACTATTGCTGACTATTTACAAGAGTATAGACTTGACAGCCTGCATAGAAGTTGTTTAATTACATCTGATTAAAATATGTGCCCCATCAGAAATATCACATATGTTTTGTTGCATATTGAACATGTTTTTTATATTTTAACAAGAGGCTGTGCGCAGCCTGAACTCGGGTTGTATGGTATTGTAAAAGTATGGCATTGTTTGGCCGATTGCAAAAATAATGCCTTCAAGGTAGTGAAAGTGCACAATATGGTTTCGGAACTTGGATGAGTTATCGTTTTACCGTTAGATATTTCTTTTTTACAGTGCAATAACAGTTATTGGTATTTGTACCCGAGGCGCTCTGCTCTTTTGGAAAAAAATCGAACAAGTTATTTTAAAGGGCTCTACTGGGTCCTCGAGAATGCGTTCGTTTTTTTGCGTATTACCAGAGCAGTGCATTGTGGTTATGCGCAACAACACTAAAACAACATGCGCATACCAATATGCAATGAGCGGGCTTTCCATGGCTAACTTTATGCTGATCAATTCATTTACTTGTATCCTGTCCTCTACACTATTAGGAATTGGATAAATGCAAATTATGTAGTAGACACATGTACTCATAGAGTACCTACATGATCATACGAAGGGATTGTCACTTGCGAGTCCTCACAGTGACGTCAGTGTAATGGCGGATTCGGTTCCAGGCCCCGAACAGTTTTTAGCATAAAGTAGTCAATTTGAATGGCGAAAAAGAGACCTTTCCGAAGGCGGAACTGAAAAATAAATATACCCTTGATAATCAGTAAAGAATGAACTTTATTATTCTGCAATAAAATAAAGATACAAAATTTGATTTCATAAACACTTTAACTAACATGGGCCGCGTCAGGCAAAAAGGGCCCGGACGACATAATATGTAAATATATTTTGAAATTGTACCATGTTTTTTATACTTAGGGTGCGATTACAATATGCATCGCGAGCGCCGCATTGTGCTACTAAGAAGTAGTATTGATTTCATGAAATTGACCAGTGAAATCGAAGACGAAATTTACGATATGTTTACACGAGGGTGTCATCATAATTTTAGCAGGCGCAAATGATTCCTTATCATCAGACGATTGTTTCAAGGTGTAACTTGTATTATTGCTAAAATCATATTATGAGCTACGGGGAGTACAATGACTGCAGAACATATTTTGTTTGGCCAAAAAGTGATCATCTTGTTCATCTTATTTATTTTTTACTCTTTAATACCAGCAGGTATAAATGAATGTCATACATCAAAATCATCCCCTCTGACAGGATTCCTAATTTTTGTGGTCATATTTGTGATCGGGCCCTTGCATCAAAATCACGTAAATTTCACCCGTGATTTTTGTTGTCAATTTCTTGAAACTGACATTTATTGTTAGGAATGAAATGTAGCGCTTCTCGTCAAGAATACAATACAATCTTCAACCTGTTATTAGGAACACCGTTGTTGGAATTATTTAACTTGAATGTCATCCGGGTCCTTTTTGTCAGACGCGGTCCACCTGTAATATTGAGATCGAGAGGGTACCGTACCTTCAGCACGGATGCTAAACCGTAACCCTAACCGATTCTTGTCGTTTGTTCTTATTAACAAAGGGCCAAGGAATCCAACAGCGACATCACTCGACGAGGATTTAAAGTGCCTATTAGCCCTAGCCATAAATCAATTATTTTGGCGCATAATTAATCTTGTTCAACCGTGTTTGGGCGATTTATGGTCGTAGTATTGCTATAAAAAGCATTACAAATCCTTGAAATGACGTAATTTAAGGGCGTTATGCAAATGAGTTAAACATGAATTGAGTCATAACATTGAATTTCTTCATTAATATACAGTTGTTTTTCAGGTGTCAGACATTCGATACTTACAATCTTATAGAGAATGATCTTTTAATAAGTGGAGCAGACATAAACACAGGGCCAAAGGAACTATATGTACGTTATCCCTTAAATGACGTCATTGAAATTTGATTCCTTAATAAACGAAATTGGCAGACTACAATTATTTATTTTCCTATGTCGATCATTTTGTTTCCAGTTTGACTTCACCGGCTAGGACTTATTGCTGGTTCTCACTCAATCCCCAGAGATTCAAATTACAAAGGGCATGGCGGCCATGTTGGTGCCCCAACAAAAGAAGCTAACGAGGAATCTATTGTTTAAGGGCACCAACATGGCGACTATGACGTCAAGTGAAAGCCAGAAACAGGATAGATTCGCGGAACTTCTCTAATTTCCACCTTAATTATGCTGCGTATGACAAACGATATGTATTAAATTATTTATTGAAAAATTAATGAGGAAAAAATACAAGAAATTAATATTTAATGAGTGTTTGATACGGTCCTCATTTACATATGATACTTTTGCTCGAAATTGGTCGTATCGCCAAAATAACTGAATTCCATGACTCTATACATCGATGTCTTTGAAGCCGTTCCAAAAACTTGCGCCCTTCCCGTGCAGAAAAATATATTAAATAGCCGAGCGATCGAGCTTCATCACCGGATCCAATTCCAAACGCTGACAATGTTTCTTCCCAGTGGCTTGATCCACTGACGGCGTTTCATGAATTTGAGCCCGTCTTCCTCCAGCCTGCGTCACATCCGAACTGAAGGGTTCAGTTCGGGCCGGATGTGACGCAGGCTAGTTCGGCTCGAGCGGTGTAATACTCTTCCTGGTGGAAGATCGAGTTCTCTTTCTTCCCAAGGTTAAGAGAGAGGAAAAGACAGTTTTTGAGCTTTCGAAGAAATATGTCTGAACTCGAACGCAAGCTTGAAATATTTACGGATCGAACCAACTGTACCAAATCACTGAGAAAATGCGGTACATGATTGTACAAAAGTGAATGACAGGAAACCATTTCAATGTACACGGGACGCGACAGCACAGCCAGATTGAAATATTTACCGTAATGTCTCTCCAATGAGAACAGCTTTTCTGCTCGTTTTTGTGACGTTGAAGTCGTTAAGAAAAATTGTTGAGAAATATACCACGTCTATGATGCATCGCTTTTATAGACTGGGTTATTTTACTCGGAGCGTCCATCTCCCATACTACGTCTATGATGCATCGCTTTTATAGACTGGGTTATTTTACTCGGAGCGTCCATCTCCCATACCACGTCTATGATACATCGTTTTTATAGACTGGGTTATTTTACTCGGAGCGTCCATCTCCCATACCACGTCTATGATGCATCGTTTTTATAGACTGGGTTATTTTACTCGGAGCGTCCATCTCCCATACCACGTCTATGATGCATCGCTTTTATAGACTGGGTTATTTCACCCGGAGCGTCCATCTCCCATACCACGTCTATATATGATGCATCGTTTTTATAGACTGGGTTATTTTACCCAGAGCGTCCATCTCCCATACCACGTCTATGATGCATCGTTTTTATAGACTGGGTTATTTTACTCGGAGCGTCCATCTCCCATACCACGTCTATGATGCATGGTTTTTATAGACTGGGTTATTTTACCCGGAGCGTCCATCTCCCATACCACGTCTATGATGCATCGTTTTTATAGACTGGGTTATTTTACCCGGAGCGTCCATCTCCCATACCACGTCTATGATGCATCGTTCTTATAGACTGGGTTATTTTACCCGGAGCGTCCATCTCCCATACCACGTCTATGATGCATCGTTCTTATAGACTGGGTTATTTTTAAAATGTGTTTCCCGCGACGGTTCGGTTCCGCTAGCCATCCACAAGCGTTTGCGTAATATTAATTCACGTGATTGATGATGTTGACCAAACAAGAGAAGCTAACGAGGCATCTTTTGTTGAAAACATTCGATGGAAGCGAACAACGAGATCTGAAATCTAAAAATAACCCGGTCTGGAAAAACGCTGCATCACTAATATATGATAGATGGACGCTCCGGCTAATATATTTTATTTTTTATTAGCTTCGCCACGACAGTACATAACTAATAATGACAATATATGAAAATAACGAGTGATGAAAAAAATAAAAGTGGCAGGGTGACCGCAACAGCATAGCCAATTACAGCAGGCCCAATTACTAATGGCGCCTGGAGTGAATCAATTTCAAGTTTTCGAGTTTCTTTGACCAATCAGATCGGAGAACGGCGGACATTATTCGATCAATCTGATCGCCCGAACAAACACACGCCTTTTTTTCTGACGCCTTTTTTTCTGTCTGATGATGACTGGTTATCACGACTCCGCTTGTCATCACTATCGAAATGTATCACGTTGTCCTCTTTAGAAAGCAATATCTACAGCAAATTCTAAAAAGATTAATGTATTTTTGGGGTCAATAAAAGTTCCTTAAAAATAATTGAATAATAAGTTTAGAAATAATTTAAATAGAGTATCGAAGTCTGGTGCGTCGGCGCAGTAGCCGTGTGAGATACGAATCCATCCCACATCGATAACACGGTAATGGATCTGTTATGCAAATATTGACTTGCGCACGTTGAAAAATAGATATAAGAACCACAGGCTTCCCAGACTCGACGTATATTTCCCGCTTATTAGTCTGTTGGATTACCTGTGGTTTATCGATTACTTTCATAACGATCTCAGAAGAGTTTATATAGTTGCTCCGTGTGAATTCTCTTTTCCATTTCCTACGAAATAAATCTTCAATAATAAAAGATTGATACTTAATGAATTTGTGTGAGTGGGTTTTTGGCGATTTTGGGCCTTCTAAAGCAATTTATTAGGATTCAAAATTTTGACCATTGGCCGCGGCTCTAAAAAAAATTACAAGGTAGGCAACTCGACATCGCCAAAGCACAGACTTACCTCAAAGATCACCCAAAAATCGGCACTTTTCTTCCTCGCTCGCTATTCAGCTTTCGGCACAGGAGGGAATAGTTATCAAGCAACGTCTGACCCGAGATTTAGGAAAATCCATCAAATTTATCACCGCCAAACGGCCTCCTCAAGACCCAAAATGCGCGACCTTCCAATGATCTGTAAGAACCAGACCGACCAAAGCAGTCGAAAATTTTCCCGCCCCTACCCAAAACGATGCAAATCGCCTTTTTTCATGGGGGACCCTCAAGCGTGAAATTATACTTCCGCTCGAGGAACGGAAACAAATATATCGCCAATCAGAGGACCAAGATAGTGAGCTGGGGTCTTCACCGAGTGTTATCGGTGTTATGACAGTTCCACGTGAAAACATGAAAAAAGGCGATTTGCATCGTTTTGCGTAGGGGCGGGAAAATTTTCGACCGCTTTGGTCGGTCTGGTTCTTACAGATCATTGGAAGGTCGCGCTTTTTGGGTCTTGAGGAGGTCGTTTGGCGGTGATAAATTTGATGGATTTTCCTAAATCTCGGGTCAGATGTTGCTTGCTAACTATTCCCTCCTGTGTCAAAAGCTGAATAGCGAGCGAGGAAAAAAAGTGCCGATTTTTGGGTGATCTTTGAGGTAAGTCTGTGCTTTGGCGAAGTCGAGTTGCCTACCTTGTAATTTTTTTTAGAGCCGCGGTCAACGGTCAAAATTTTGAATACTAATAAATTGCTTTAGAAGGCCCAAAAATCGCCAAAAAACCACTCACACAACTTCATTAAGTATCAATCTTTTATTATTGAAGATTTATTTCGTAATAATCGGAAAAGAGAATTCACACAGAGCGATTATATAAACTCTTCTGAGATCGTTATGAAAGTAATCGATAAACCACAGGTAACCCAACAGACTAATAAGCGGGAAATATACGTCGAGTCTGGGAAGCCTGTGTAACTGAGAACAAAGGCGAATTTAAGATTCGGTCCTCCTGATGCACCTATCAGCGGCTTCCCCGAGGGGTCGACCCCCGGGCTAACCACGGAGATATGTGGGGGAATACAGGAGGATTGAATGCAAACATTGCCCCTGGGGCCGGGGAAATGCTCGACTTTGGTTTTAGGGTTGGAAAACTGGGGTGGGGGATTTGTTCAAATTGTTTTTGTCATGAAACTCTAAACCACGGAGATTGTTTTTCCTCAGTAGTACAAGAGTTAAAGCGTGATCAGATGAGATATACAGAGACTTTCTGCCTTGTTCCTTAATTAGCTACTAACTGAAGTACATTGAAGTGCGTCTTGTTACTTAAAGATACTATGAAGTTCATCGAAGTATTAATAAAGTTCCATTTTCTGTTGAAAATAGTGTTCAATGTTATAGAAATAACGTTAGTAACGATATTCAGTCGTCAATTCAGCTCCATCGAATACTCATCAATCTCATTTCGTGTAAAATGACGGGGGATTGTAGGTCGTGGAAGACCTAACCAGGGGACTTTGAAAGGGACGATTCCCCTACCCCAGGGGGAAATCGTCAAGATTGTTTCTGTCTTTTTACAATCCCCCTGGTCAGCCCGGAGATCGACCCCTCGGGGAAGCCGCTGATAGGTGCATTATGCGGTCCGCCGAGAAAGTTTTTTTCATCATTTTAGGAGTAATGATATGGTAAGATGGTTCAGTTACACCTCTTTCACGGGACACAAAAGGCGCAAGTTAACAAAGTCACCTTAATTCATTTATTCTAGGATTACGAGTAGAAAGGCACTGCTCGTTCCTCATTAAACAATAACTTTAATCTCAAATCAGTATATAGTCCACGATTTATCAAATCGAGCTAGACCATTACACTTATAAGCCTTAGATTATCTTAATCGGACTTCAGTTGAGAAACCAACTATTCTGCCATTTACATCAAGAAAAGACTGTTAACGCCGTGTTGCTTTCCTCATCACAGCCGGCTTAGTCTTAGTGTCTTGTCTCTTTCTCCTGTCTTCTTTCCTATGGGTCTTTGATACTGTCGTTAAATTTTCTAGAAGTGGTTTTTCTGCATACTCATTTGTCAGATGATTTGTCGCTGGAGCCAAGATTTGTAACAGTAAAAAGCGACAAGGAACCGGCAATACCACAAGAATAAAGAAGAGACAGCTGGGAATATGACATCAAGATCTTTGTTAACAATTGCGTTATTTGTCGCCGGTACGGTTTTGTTCCGTTGCCGATCATCATCATAATGTTGAAAGCATCTTGTTATCTTTTACGAGCCCCGTGACAAACGGCAGGTTTTCAGATTAAAATTACCATAACAAATAAAACTACTGAGCAGGAATAGTGGTCACCTTTGATATACATTGTTTCTAAGAATTAGGTTTCCAATAATATATTAATCTGATTAATTAATACTTCCCCGAATACATTTTATTGGCTCGCAGTTGACAACAATTACCACAACAAAATAATTACAATGGACATATGAATGGCTTGACTGACTCCGGCTTTTCCAAGAATTGCATGCAGTTAAATTCCAAGAAATAAAGCAACTGCGTAGCAATATCTAAGTTAGAGAATACGCAATGTTTCTGTGAGAAGCTTCACAGTTTCCGTTGATAGCGTTAACACAGGAAAGACTAATCGTTGGCCGTTGAACAGCATTTGTTTAAGGTAAGAAATTGATTTGATCCACAAGCTAAGATTGTCGTACAGAAAGGTGGGAGCAGAGGGAATGTTTGTGATGCCTTTGGCCACTTCTACTAGCGATGCGCTTTATTTCATTTCAGCGTTGTTTTTGCTTGAAAACAAGTTTTATTTACGCTTATTATAGACCAATTATTTAATCAAGGCAATGTTTTTCTATATCATCGGTGACTAGCTAGGCTTATAACCATGGATTCGGATTGTAGAACTGCTCCTACTGTCGTTTGCAGATCTGTTGCAATCGACCACTCCTTATCTAATTGTTTGTCTTCATACTTTTTTGTTGGTTCTGGATGCCAGTTCTTTGAGACTGTAGATACTACAAGATAGACTCGGTGCAATACTAATTCCTCACTTTTTTATAACATGGCATTGCATGTTAACTTTGTCCGGCTTTGACTGGTTCAGTCGTGGTGATTTACCAAATACAAAGATATCTGACTAAGTTGAATTAGTTCTACGAGCTCTAAATATTAACGTTTCTATGGTTCTAAGCAATAATATTAGAATAATTAGTACTATTTTTACCAGGAAATACTTCAGTTTGCAGAATAACTCCGTCGAGCCACCTAGGGCTATAGGAATAGGTGAATACATGGAGTTCTAGCGTATTTGTTGTCAACATGGTTTGTGCAAGGGGAGCTGATAATTGATTCACTATACTCATGCTTGTGATAATTTATATATAATAAATGGACCTTTTGCAGGAATGCAATCACGTCTACAGTTGTACTACTACTACTAATAATAATGGTTTATTAACAGTATATCGAGTGGCTCTTCACCTGTTAAATCTAAATTACAATGTGTAATGAAATATATACAATAATTACATTAAGTGATGTTACTACTAAAAACTACTCTAATTACAGTAATTGCTACAGAAAATAGGAAATTTAATTTGCTAATAATTTAATATATCCCTTATGAAAATAAGCAATACTTGAAGACTACTTGATGTGTATTTGCAGTTTATATTTTTTCTGTACTTGCAAGGTACCTGCATTGTGTTTGAAAAGTGTACTTGAACTATATTTGTTTTATCCCTTATAGCTACTTGATGGCTAAAGTATAGAGTATACTTGAGCTAGCTGTACCTTTTTGTACTTTCATTATATTTGTTTTATATTTGTTTTATGGTTGTAATGTACCTGTATTTGAAACATCAAGTACATATTTGTTGTATATATAGGTATGTCTTAAGGCTATGCTTTTGGTATGTCAAGTTCTTTTAAGAAATAGAGTACGTTTTTGGTATGTTTCTTTGCTATGTTTGTGGTATGTCATTTCTCTTTCACCAATTTAGGTATTGTTTTGGTATGTCTTCAGGCTATGCTTTTGGTATGTCATATTCTTTGATCAAAATTGTTACCCTTTTGGTATGTCTATAAAGCTATGTTTTTGGTATGTCATTTCTTCTTCCCAATTTAGATATGGTTTTGGTATGTTTCGAGGCTATGCTTTTGGTATGTCAAGTTCTTTTACGAAGTAGAGTACTTTTTTGGTATGTTACTTTGCTATGCTTTTGGTATGTTTTGAAAGATGACATACCAAAAACATACTAGACCAACTTATAAAGTACCCGACACATACATCATACATACCAAAAACATACCTCAAATTTGGTGTGGGATACCAAAACAATACCTAATTTGGTAAAAGAGATATGTCATACCAAAAACATAGCTTAGAGACATACCTAAAAAGTACCTAACTTTCTTAAAGAAAATAACATAGCCAAAAGACTGTCTCAGTAATTTACCTAACAGATACTCATGGAACTACTACGCTACTGTCTTCAAAGAATGTTGATTAAATTAATTACCACAAACATAGTTTAATTAAACAAATTAATTACATTTTACTGTGGTTTGTCCTCTTACTTGTATTTACCATGTTTTGCATCGTCGCATGCACAATGTTAATTATTGTTGTTGATTAATTTACAAAAATAAACTAAAAAATGAGTGGTTATTCTTATAGCCATAAAAACATGGAAATTGGGGGAAAGTGATTATTGTACACGATGATGCATTCTACTATATCCTAGCTCTTACATCCAATGGTAATTAATTAGCCAATCATAAAATGAGAACCTGAACAGTTGTTGTAAATATAGTGGGATGGCAGGATCTAAGTCATCCCACCTGAAATCATAACAAAATCCTACATGGGATTCCAACCCTGAAGACGGGATCCCGCCTGTGGTAATAACAAAATCCCACCTGGGATCCCAACCCTGAAGATGGGATCCCTGTGGTGATAACAAAATCTCACATGGGATCCCAACCTGAAGCTGGGATCCCAGGTGGGATGGTGGAACAATAACATGATTGTATTAAAGGGGCTGTGTCATGGTAAGACTTTACATTCGTTTTTCCGGGCCGGAGAGGTATTTCCACCGATTTTGATATGAACTAACGAACCTCTTGGCGATTACTTGATGCATGCACAGTACCATGATATAGCCCCTTTAAGTAAACATATATTATATTAACATATGTATTAATATAATTATATATACATCAAAAGCACATGTATATCTAACATTACAGGTAGATACCTATACTTATATATATTTACGATAGTTAGACAACTTGAAAAAAATTTAAGCAAATCTAACCATCCCATCATCTTAGAAATAATTTTGAATTGAAAGCTGAAAGACTTGGATGTACTGTAAAAATTAATGTTATAATGACATTTTATTTGTAACCATGTCAGCAAAAAATCAGTTATCTTGCTCGTTGTTTTGTAAAGGTCATATATAGGCATATAGCTATAGCCCAGCATACATTAATTGGGCTATTATAATGTTACATGTATGTTTGAATTAATTAATTAATTAATTAATTAAGGAATGTTATTTAGCCACGCCCACTGTTATTGTTTATATCCTGTAAATATAGTGAATTGGTTCTCTGGTCAATGCAGACATGTGATCTTTTTGGGAGAATGGTTAGGAGGTTAAGATATACCATATTTTGGCTTATACATGAGGAAATAATTTATGGTAATAAACTTGCAAATATTCATCAGAAATAGAAGCATATTGTTAATATCCCAAAGTGATTCTGAAGCAAAACAGCAACCAAAAAAATGAGCTGCCAATAAACTATGGGTTATTAGTGTTTTTGTTGAAGTGTGATCCTGGAAGTTACAAGTCACAAGTCACATTTGGAAAATTGTATTGAGCCGATTATCAGTCAAACATGCAGTCTAGTCTCATACAAAGCTTCCACTGCCGAGTCTCAACTGAATTTTGATTGGTGGTCATCGATCAGCTAAAGGCAATTATCCAAACACGACTTCCAACTTCAAAAAAACAGTAATTATTACTGTTACGAGTACAATGTATTTAGGCTAATTAAGAAGTACCAGTAATATTTTGCAAATGAAATATAGTGATATTGTTTCCGATGACATCACAGAGGCCAGTCATGCCACATTTGTTGCATTTTGTGGTTGGCAGAAACGAACTCCATGAGTGCTTATTCATCCCCAAAGAAAGCAAACTGTAAGCCAAATGTGTAGTTGTATACAGTTGAACAAACAAGAAAATTTTAGGCCATACGATTTCTAAACTGTTTGGTAATGAAGAAAAAAATGCTGATTAGCTTGGGTGAATTTGATACAAATTACTACAAGTAAACACGGCAAACCGTTCTTAATCTTAGTCTTCCTCTTCTTGTTCTCCCCAAATGCAAGTACCGTAAACCCTTTCATCGAAGTTTATGTGCTCTTAACTTATAAGTCTTATAAGAGAATTAAGATTTGGTAGCCGCAGAATTGAGACTTTTGGTGTATTTTGTGAGGTTGCCGTACAAGCACACAAACACACAGGGCTTTTTGCCAACCACATTATATATGCAAATTCGTAAATGACATCAATATTTATCAACACAAAACACTCCTATAACATAATTCCAAATGAGATACATGTATATGTACAAATTAATAATAATTACATTCATTATTAGAACCATGCATTGGCTTACAACCAAACCTTATAGAACAAATATTTATTTCAGTGCCTGTTTTTAGGAATGATCTGTGATTCAGCAGTCTCATGTTCATTCATATTGAGACAAATACCTATTTAAATTGGTCACCATTGATTCAATCGATCTAAATATGGTCTAGCTTGCCTTCTTCTATTAAATAAACCTGTTTAAAATGTTGGAAGTGTGTTCATCACCTCTTACACAAGATCCTAGTAACAATCATTCACAAGTGAAAGTGGAGAACCCCAATTACCGTACGCGTACCTGCAGAGCTGCGCCATACATTACATTGATGTCAAATGTCAGTGGGTTCGACTACCATTTCATTTTCTGCGGCAATAGTATCAGTTATGAAGTTGGAGATGTTGCATGAACTCACTTTGAATGTCTCATATGTTTTCTTTTAAAGTTCCATTGGAGTTTGGATGTTGAACTAGAAGGAAAATTCATACAGCCAGTCTTCGCCAGTACAAATGGCAGTAGGCAGTAGCATTATTCGATCCACCCTTCCAATCCTCCGACTCTAACACTTGAATGATCCACTGGAATCGGTCTAATACTTCACCATATTAACTTAAATGCATCACTGAAATGTTAAATTATTGAGTGATCGGTTTCCCACAGGCTTCCCAGACTCTACGTATATTTCTCGCTTATTAGTCTGTTGGGTTACCTGTGGTTTATCGATTAGTTTCATAACGATCTCAGAAGAGTTTAAATAATTGCTTCGTGTGAATTCTCTTTTCCGATTCCTACGAAATGAATCTTCAATAATAAAAGATTGATACTTAATGAAGTTGTGTGAGTGGTTTTTTGGCGATTTGGGGCCTTCTAAAGCAATTTATTAGGATTCGAAATTTTGACCGTTGGCCGAGGCTCTAAGAAAGTTAACAAGGTCGGCAAGTCGACCTCGCCAAAGCACACACTTACCTCAAAGATCACCCAAAAATCGGCACTTTTCTTCCTCGCTCGCTATTCAGCTTTCGGCACAGGAGGGAATAGTTATCAAGCAACATCTGACCAGAGATTTAGGAAAATCCATCAAATTTATCATCGCCAAACCGCCTCCTCGAGACCCACTGAAAAGCGCGACCTTGCAATGATCTGTAAGAACCAGAATGACCAAAGCGGTCCAAAATTTTCCCGACTCTACCCAAAACGATGCAAATCGCCTTTTTTCATGGGGGACCCTCAAGCGTGAAATTATACTTACGCTCGAGGAACGGAAACAAATATATCGCCAATCAGAGAGACCATTACTAGGCCTTTTAACGAAACTGGCGGTTACAGACTAATTTTTGAATTTGGAACTCGCGAAAATTTCTCACGTGGAACTGTCATAACACTCGGTGAAGACCCCAGCCAACTGTCTTGGTCCTCTGATTGGCGAGTTCCAAATTCAAAATTAGTCTGTAACCGCCAGTTTCGTTAAAAGGTCGCGGTTTTTGGGTCTCGAGGAGGCGGTTTGGCGATGATAAATTTGATGGATTTTCCTAAATCTCTGGTCAGATGTTGCTTGATAACTATTCCCTCCTGTGCCGAAAGCTGAATAGCGAGCGAGGAAGAAAAGTGCCGATTTTTGGGTGATCTTTGAGGTAAGTGTGTGCTTTGGCGAGGTCGACTTGCCGACCTAGAGCCTCGGCCAACGGTCAAAATTTCGATTCCTAATAAATTGCTTTAGAAGGCCCCAAATCGCCAAAAAACCACTCACACAACTTCATTAAGTATCGATCTTTTATTATTGAAGATTCATTTCGTAGGAATCGGAAAAGAGAATTCACACGAAGCAATTATTTAAACTCTTCTGAGATCGTTATGAAACTAATCGATAAACCACAGGTAACCCAACAGACTAATAAGCGGGAAATATACGTAGAGTCTGGGAAGCCTGTGGATTTCCAAGCCTTCTCCAACTTTCTCAAAATGGCTGCCAAGAAGGCTTCTTTGCATCATGGGATGTATTGGTGCATTGTGGGATTGATGGTTCGCATTCCCTTGCGAACTGAAATCCCAGACTCTTTGGATATCCTAAGATTTCCTACAAAATCCTAGAAAATCCCAAAAAGTCCCATTGATACGAATAGGTGTGAATTCGCACATTTGAAGTTGATCGCGGTATCCTAGAAAATCCTAGGAAATCCGGCGCAAGGTTTCTTTTGAAACCATATGCAGGCTTGGAAATCAGTCCTAGGAGCTTAGTTCTAGGTTTACCTGGTATTTCTTTTCTAGCTCTCCCAGTTCATGTCTTAGCTTGATCATTAATTTATAATTAATGCTGTAAAAGTGACGTGTTGCGACATCGGCGCGGGAAAATACAGACAAATGCAAATGCTCGCTCTCCAGAACAGCTACAGCCCTCAGACTTGGCCAATAAAATATTTTACCTCGTATCTCAAGTTTGCAATTCATCTTTGTTTCAGAATTGGGATTTTACGGAAATTATATAACATCGGAATCTGACTGTCTCTCAGGTCTTGCTATAAACCCAACAAAATCGCGACCAATATCGTGATTACGGTCTATTTGGAAAGGAATTCGAAGATGTTCGTTTAAGATATCAAACATAAGCTAAAAGTTTTAACTAGGTACAGCTTCTAACCTTTCCCTTGGTAGCCGTGGATCTTACATAGGTGGTCTTCCATTCTTTGTGGACGTGTACATATAAGCTTTCTGCTGACAGAAAAAGTAATTTATATGACACACTTCAAAAGTCTCAAGAATATTGTTATAAGAGCTTAGAGGTGGACCATTAGAAATCTGGGAAGGGGGATGGCATTTTTGGGGGGCAAGATTTGTTTTCTCCCTGCGAGGCGTATAAAAAAATTGTTTAGCTCCTCAAGCTGTGCACGTTTTGTTTTTTGGGCATTTCTTGGGGAAAGATTTGTTTTCTCCCCGGGATGCGTGTAAAACAAATTGTTTAGCTCCTCGAGCTCTGCATGTTTTTGTTTTTGTTTTCATTTTGTAGGGTTTTCACAAAGTCTTCAGTTCGTTGCACGAATCTTTTTGGGGGGCATTGACTCTTGGACACATTTTGGGGGGAAAAATTTGCTTGTTTTTTCGGGGGAATTGCCAACCCCCCTCTTCCCTCTCCCCCTTTCCCCGGATGTCCACTAGAAGAGGTACCGTCACGCCATATTTTCTTTGCATGTAAATGTTTATCACATTCTTTCATGATTTATTGAACTTACACGACTTCTGGAAAATAAAATATCATTTTATTGCATGTAAACACATTTCTTTCGTACAATTTGGCCTAACTGACAAATATATTTTCGGGCATTTGGTAAATATTTTGGCAAATTGCAGATTAGGCCGTCGGCAAAATGAATCACATTTGGATCGAGTTATGTTATAAAACCGTGGCTGATATAAATGGTTCATATAAATGTGGTCTTTGATACATATTTGACTTTATATGGTTAAATGAAAATACTTGCAAATACAAAACAATGCTAAATACTTACTGAAACTTCGATTTCAATTTTCGGTATTTGGACCGAATCTTGTCCAATTCTCTCTCTTCACTGAAACCAGAAACCAGCTTGGATGAGCCCGGTTTTAATTCTCAAATAAACGCATTCGTTCTAAATTGTGAAATAAAACATCAATGAAATAAACCAAGGAATATGTTTCAGGAGTAGCTTCTGATGTTTGAAAAAAAAACAGCGATACATTTCATTCGTGAGTTTGTAACAAATGCGGGCGACATGCAGAAATTTGCAACTTTGACTTACGCCGGCGGAGGTCACGCAATTGTCGAGCTCCTCGGCGATAGCAACTTCCTTGCACACCTGCAAGAATTGCTTCTCTTCCAATAAGGTCCAAGTGCTCATTTGTCAGATGATTTGTCGCTGCAACCAAAAGCGAACTTTAAGGAGATATAAAAGCCAAGAATTGTAACAGTAAAAAGCGACAAGGAACCGGCAATACCACAAGAATAAAGAAGAGACAGCTGGGAATATGACATCAAGATCTTTATTAACAATTACGTTATTTGTCCCCGGTACGGTTTTGTTCCGTTGCCGATCATCATCGGAAATGTTGAAAGCATCTTGTTATCTCTTACGAGCCCCGTGACAAACGGCAGGTTTTCAGATTGCGGTACTCTGTTCACTGAGAAAATTACCATAACAATTAAAACTACTGAGCAGGATAGTGGTCACCTTTGATATACATTGTTTCTAAGAATTATGTTTCCAATAATATATTAATCTGATTAATTAATACTTCCCCGAATACATTTTATTGGCTCGCAGTTGACAACAATTACCACAACAAAATAATTACAATGGATCGACATATGAATGGCTTGACTGACTCCGGCTTTTCCAAGAATTGCATGCAGTTAAATTCCAAGAAATAAAGCAACTGCGTAGCAATATCTAAGTTAGAGAATACGCAATGTTTCTGTGAGAAGCTTCACAGTTTCCGTTGATAGCGTTAACACAGGAAAGACTAATCGTTGGCCGTTGAACAGCATTTGTTTAAGGTAAGAAATTGATTTGATCCACAAGCTAAGATTGTCGTACAGAAAGGTGGGAGCAGAGGGAATGTTTGTGATGCCTTTGGCCACTTCTACTAGCGATGCGCTTTATTTCATTTCAGCGTTGTTTTTGCTTGAAAACAAGTTTTCTTTACGGTTATTATAGACCAATTATTTAATCAAGGCAATGTTTTTCTATATCATCGGTGACTAGCTAGGCTTATAACCATGGATTCGGATTGTAGAACTGCTCCTACTGTCGTTTGCAGATCTGTTGCAATCGACCACTCCTTATCTAATTGTTTGTATTCATACTTTTTTGTTGCTTCTGGATGGCAGTTCTTTGAGACTGTAGATACTACAAGATAGACTCGGTGCAATACTAATTCCTCCCCTTTTTTATAACATGGCATTGCATGTTAACTTTGTCCGGCTTTGACTGGTTCAGTCGTGGTGACTTACCAAACACAAAGATATCTGACTAATTTGAATTAGTTCTACGAGCTCTAAATATTAACGTTTCTATGGTTCTAAGCAATAATATTATTAGAATAATTAGTACTATTTTTACCAGGAAATACCTAGGTTTGTGCCGAATGTCATTAAACAAGAGACCCTGAGTGGCCTTAACTCCGTCGGGCCACCTATATTTAGGGCTATAGGAATAGGTGAATACATAGAGTTCTAGCGTATTTGTTGTCAACATGGTTTGTGCAAGGGGAGCTGATAATTGATTCACTATACTCATGCTTGTGATAATTTATATATAATAAATGGACCTTTTGCAGGAATGCAATCACGTAGTTGTACTACTACTACTAATAATAATGGTTTATTAACAGTATATCGAGTGGCTCTTCACCTGTTAAATCTAAATTACAATGTGTAATGAAATATGCAATAATTACATTAAGTGATGTTACTACTAAAAACTACTCTAATTACAGTAATTGCTACAGAAAATAGGAAATTTAATTTGCTAATAATTTAATATCCCTTATGAAAATAAGCAATACTTGAAGACTACTTGATGTGTATTTGCAGTTTATATTTTTTCTGTGCTTGCAAGCCCTGCATTGTGTTGAAAAGTGTACTTGAACTATATTTGTTTTATCCCTTATATAGCTACTTGATGGCTAAAGTATAGAGTATACTTGAGCTGTACCTTTTTGTACTTTCATTATATTTTGTTTTATATTTCTTTTATATTTCTTTTATGGTTGTAATGTACCTGTATTTGAAACATCAAGTACATATTTGTAGTGTATATTTGACAAGTACTTGAAATATATTTGCAAAATAGTACTTGAAGTGTTCCAGTTTACTACTTGAGCAATATTTGCACAAACTGACAAGCAATTCAGAGTTAGGGGGAAATAGTACCTAAACCAGACTTGAAGTGTACTTGTAGCTGATACTTGATTAATACTTGAATTGTAATTTCAAAGTTCATGCAGGTCTATATTTGTACACTACTTGTTCATGGTTGAATGCTACTTGACTAGTTCTAGACTCCTTGCAATATACTTGACCCTCCCTGACTTGTACCTTTTTGGTCATTGCAATTGAATTATATTTGCAATATTCTTGAAATATACTTGGAATATACCTGTATTTGAAACATCAAATACACATTTTATTTGATCTAGTCGATCTGAAAATTAACTTGAAATGTATACCTGAAATGTATACCTGCATGTATACCTGCATGTATACTTGAAATGTATACCTGCAAACTACTTGACTTGTAATTTTGCACATTATTTTATTACTGGTTGAATGTTACTTGACTGATCCTAGAGTTCTTGCAATATACTTGACTTATACCTTTTTGTCACTGAATTATATTTGCAATGTTCTAGAAATATACCTCTAAATAGACTTGAAATGTGCCCAAAATATACTTGAAATGTGTACCTGCAAACTACTTGAACTGTAAATTCAATATTCATGCAGGCCTAGGTCTGTATTTGCACACTATTTTATTACTGGTTGAATGGTACTTGACTGATCCTAGAGTTCCTGCAATATACTTGACTTGTCATTGAATTATATTTGCAATGTTCTTGAAACAGACCTGTATGTGAAACATAAAAAATATTATTTATTTATTCGCCACTGAACTGAAAACGATCTTGAAGTGTACATGTACCTAGCATATACTTGATACGTGTACCCGCAAACTACTTGAACTGTAATTTCAACATTCCTGCAGTTCAGTATTTGTACTCTTTTCTCACTGGATGAATGCTACATGTACTTGACTTACTTATATACAGTAGGTAATTGAACTGGGAAAATAGCCCTGTTGCCAATATATTATCTACATCTCTCAGTGCTATGATCAACAAAACAGTCGAGTAACTTTTAGTGTAAAATAAAAACAGTTACGTGCAACTCAGGCAGCAAACTTCAGCCAATAGCAATAATTCAACCACTAAAAGTCCTGGATGCAACCAACCCAGGGGCCCCACGGCACGCCACAGGGCCCTCTATAGTCACAGTATATTTTACCATGTCTAAATTACATTAAGTCCCCGATTATTTACGTATACTGTGAGATTAAGAAATTCTGCATTTAAATTTGGTAATTAAATGACAATGTGTAGCTTAATCAATTATTAGCTAGCCAAACAAAATAAATCATTGATTTAATTGTTTTATATTTTTACGCTTATTTAATGTTTCAATTCTTGGGAAATATCAATAAAAAGTTTGAAGTTGGCATGAAAAAAGCCAGGTCGGTCAGTGCCAGAATTGGAACTTGTCTGGTCAAACCTTTGTCTTGCCAGTCATTTTGACTGGTCAATGTTACTACAGTTTCAAAGAAATACTGATCTTGACCGGCCGTTATTTTTAGCCCAGTGTTACTAGAAAGAAATGTATTTTGTTTGGCATAAATAAGTAATACTTACAAAATTTCTTCGCATACTTGTACAGCTCTTTGTCATGTTTTACATTTTAACTTATTGCCATGGCTGTGATTGGCGTTTTCAACTTCAGTTTAAAAAAATCACAATTTTGTCTCCATGCATGCAGTTTCTGTTTCCTGTTAGATTGAAAGATGTGATTGAAATCAATTAAGAGCATCTAAATACAATTCAGATACATTTATGTTCATGCAATTAATAACATTTAAAAAACTTTTTTTTTAATTAAAATATACTGGAAACCTGGCTGCAGACAGGCCGTGCAACAAGAAGTGCAAAATATTCGGTCATTTCGGTTGGAATGGTGAACGACCGGGTAAAAGAGGAATGCATCCAAAGGTATTCTTTCCTTACCGAAAACTCTCCAGTCTCTTCTACATTTAATTACCAAGTTTAATACAATGCAATGGGTTCCTGGCGCGTGGTGGGCATCACGCAAGACGCGTACGAGTTTTCAAACGGTTAAAGTCACTATGTCACGGTATGCTGATGATTTTTGAATTACGTTCCGGCCCGGAACGACATTCTCAGAGCGATAAGATATTCATTTTGAAATCGGCTTCCATCTGTGTTCTGTTTGAACTCAGCTTAGCGTCCTTTGGTCATTTATGGAAATGTAAGATGTCCTAAATAAGTTTTAGTGATTTAATTGTTTATTCAAAAGTCGCCGTTGCTGACTGTAACAAAACTATAAAAAAAAACGGAAATCAAGAGTGCTGCCTCCCGGCAGGGAGACTCAGCCACTGAGTTATTAACTCAGTGGCTGAGACGATTTATGCAACTACTGGCTTATATAACAGAACTGAATTTATGCAACTAATTACTTGCATAAATTCTCACTTAAAAAACAAAGATCTTGAAGGAGAATTTAGAATTTGATTGGCAGTCACTTATGCCCTAGTGTCACACACAGCCCTTCAACTAGCATGCTGCATGATTTCAAGATAGCATCAATTTGCGTGTAACATAATTATGGGTCGGCTAGTTGGGTGATGAGAAATATTTTATGGGGATGAGCTGTGTAAATAGAGAATAATACCTGGGCACGCGGAGATATGGAATTTATCTTTGAGTGTTCAACTTGATGATATCTCACGAGTGAGCACAGTGAACGAGTGAGATATCAAGTTGTGAGATATCAAGTTGTAAGATATCAAGAGTGAGATATCGAGTTGAACAAGAGAAGATCAATTCCATATATCCAAGCATCCATGTATTGTTTGATTTATGTTATAAACAATACTTGGACCTGGGCCCTGTTGTTCAAAGCAAGGGTAAGCACGCGACGTGGAAATCGCTAATTGGCTGAAAGGCGACACATAAAATTATCGTATTTCTATGTGTGTTTAAATACGATGTTACTCAGTGCTGGAAATCCTTGTAAAGCACTGTAGTTTATAGAATAAGTTATAATAAGGAGTTAATGAGGACATTTTCATCATGTTTTAAGAATAAAATCAGGACTTGTGGATGTATCAATTGTTTTCAATAATGCTGTAAACTAAAATAAAATGTCTCACCTTTGAAGTTGTTGTCCTCCACAGGTATTTCAAATCTTCTAATGCGCAGAATAGCATGCGCATGCGCAATAAACTAGGCTGTACGTTTGATTTACAGCCCAGTTCGTTGGAGTCACATCTGAGTCTAGGGATCATTTGATACTCGCAACATAAGACTTCTGAAGGTGTAAATTCCAATGTTCAAAGCTGATTTGGTATCCCTACTAGCTGCTTTATACAAAAGTATAAAGGAAGAGCTATACATTTATATTTAAAACCGGATTTAAAACGTACGTGCTTCCTCGATCGAGTCTCCCAGGAGTTTGTAATAATTATTGTTTCAGGCTTGATATTTAACTGATCTTTAATCTTTAAATATGATAATTGCCTGGTAGCGTGGAGCTAATCTGGCAATGAAATTGTCAGCGGTCGTGCAAGTACTGAGGTTACGGTGCAATAAGTGATAATAAGTTAAAGTATTATAGTGCATGGTGAAGTGCAATGTTCAATGTTCAATGTTCAATGACTAATAATCAGAGTGCAAATGGCGGCAAAAGAATAAAAATAACCATTATTGCGTTCGACGAAGGAGAACGCATACTAATCTTGCAGTGGACTCCCTGTGGTCCTGTGTGGGCTACCTGTGCTTCCCCAGGCGAAAGAAATCGAGATTCGTGTATGTCCGTCCGTCCGTCCTCTTGTTTGTACTTTATAGAATAAATTATCTCGGCCGGGGAACTGGTAACTACACGTACACGATGCGAGCGGCCATTTTGGTGAATGCCAGCATGGCTTCTGTTTTATTTCGCGATCGGTTAGTTACTTGCCATATTTTCCGACAATCCAATGCAATGATGTTTCAAAGGTTCGCAAGTACAATTGAACAAAGCCTGAGGAAAGTGTGTAGTACATCTGGAGGACCTTGAACATTCAACTCGGCAATAATTATTTATTTATGTTGTCACAGAACCCGAGACCGAGTGAATGTGCGATCGAAAAATATGCTGTTGGCTTGCTCGCTGTATTGAATTGTGCTGTTCGGTTTGCCGATACCAAAACTGCAAATGGTCAAGATGCTATAAATCATACCTGAAGGCTGAATACATGGATATTAATATTTCAGTGTGAGTTGTCAAGAAGCTTTTTAAACGACATCACTGAAGTTGAACAGAGAACCTAACCGAGTCTTCCCTGCTAGCAGAGGTCTCTCTCTGTCTTGGTAAAATGGAAAACAACCGAGTGAATTCTGTTGGCTTGCTCGCTGTACTGGATTCTGCTTTTCGCTGTACACACAGATACCAAAACTACAAACAGTAAGATGACCTGGCTGAAGAGAAACAAGCGGCACCAACAAAACCTGGATCGGATCGGACCGGATCGGATCGGAACGGATCGCATTTACGGTTGAATTATATTTTCCCGCCACAACAATTACGACCCGTTTCGTTTATATATCACGTTTTATTTTTTAATTTTGACAGCTAAGTATAAAATACATATGTTTATCTTTATATTTTGCCCTTTGACAGTCATTTCCTCCGGCATTTCCCCCGAATTTCAAGTGAAACCTTTCGTGGTGTGAGTCAGTAGTTCAATTCTATGAAGCTTAGTCCGACGTGTCGATTTCATTGACACAAAAATGCGACCTAAACATTTTTCGAAGGCTATGAAAGGACTCCAAACAGTTTAAGTGTTCCACAAAAAAAAGAGAATCATGGATAATACACAATATTGTCTTTCCTGAACTGGTTCCCTTTTTGTTTGGCCGTTTCCTAGCCCTGCTAAACTCGAGTACTCGTTTGAATACAACCTCCGCGCTTTTGCTGTCTAGACCAGTCGCGCTGTTAACACTCCTGGATCGATTCCCCTAATGTGGAGAAAAAAATAAACATTTAGAAAGTTAAACTGTAACTCACATTGTAAAAATTCCTGTCAAATTATCATCGAAGTTTTAAATGTATGCGAATGTCTGCTGGTACACTGATCCGTTTCGCCATGTCCATGATACACTTTAATTGATTTATGGCCGGGTTTCGTTTATGCATCTTCACGATCGAACCACTTTTTTTGTCGGTCGGTGATCTAGGTGATGGGACATAAATCAATTGATAAATCTCCACGACAGTATGCGAGTACACTTAAACCCTAAAGCCTGACTCGAAATCCCGACTTTAAATCTTGACTTGAAGGATAGGTAAACCCTCGAGCAAATTAAACGGCCCTGTGATTTTTTGGTGAGAAATCATAATATATGTGATCCGATCCGTGATCCGATCCGATCCGATCCGATCCGTTCCGATCCGATCCGATCCGATCCGTTCCGTTCCGATCCGATCCGATCCAGGTTTTGTTGGTGCCGAGAAACAAGGTCTTTCTAGATACCCGTATCTTGTGTGAGTTGCGACACTGTACATCTTGGTTATACAAATTAACGGATTCAAATTAACACTACATTCAGACAGAGAGTTAATCTATACCGACACTTTGATATGCCAAGGAACTGGAATACCAACACAGTACAAGGTGAGGGAAATTTAAAGTACTGACTTCATTGCTGTGTTCAATTAATCTACACTGAATTTCTAACGGACCTGAAACAAGGCTGATCAAAGCGATCAAAGCCAACATTGCCCATAAATTATTCTGGAACTAACAATGGCGCTCAATATTTTGCAGCCAACCTTGTTCTCACTTGAAAAATACCCGGGAAACATAATGTGAATGATCCTGAATCGAAGGAACTGCATGGGCTGTACTTTATACACATGGAATTCAGTTTATATACATCTGAATAGTAATATTTATTTATACGTACTTTATATGAATCCCTTTATATATCCTGTAATATGCTGTATTTTATATATCCTGTAATATGGTGTCCCCAATTAGCTTTACAGCTAAATACTATTGACACTCAAATAAAGTTCATGTATGCATGTAAATGTATGTAGCTATAGCCTGGGTTGATTTGTGTTTTACACTAACTTCTATTATTGCTTTACACTGTATACCACACAGCAAAATGTGCTACTAATTCTCAAATCAATGCCATGACCATATAAAACACACATGTATACATATAGCCCCATAAGCATCGCATTCAATGATTTAATGTTACACAAAGATAATTACAGTTTTATACCTAGATGCATCCCCTTGTATATTAACATATAAGTCAATTAAGACATCAAAATGTTCACATTAGTTAAAAAACAAGCACTTTTGATAAGGATTACGTACACCGTCCACATCATTGCAGAATTTTTACAGACTGTTACCACAGTCCTTTCTCTTTCTAAAAAATATGTCGAACGCACTTTGATAATCTATGATTACTTCTAGTAATAATAATTAATAAGCTGGTAAACAACAGCATGAGCTTACATATAAAGAGATAATGACTGCCGCCACACAGGCGTCTCCAGTGACGGTGCAGCTATCAATCGATAAGGGGCTCCGATGACAACAGCTACGCCGCCACCACAGCGCGAGCGCGACCGCAGCCAATATTAATTGGTTGAGATTACACATACATGGATACGCCAGTTTGGAAGCTATTCAAAGATGTAGCATTAACAATGTTGTGTGGTAAGGAATTCCATGGTGGAATCGATCTGACAAAAAACGAGTACTTGAATGCGTTTATAGTAGCGAGCGGGTGTTCGAACTTATATTCGTGCATAGCTCTTGTGCGAGTATAAGTGCTAAGTTGAATATCGTAGGGAAAGGTGATGTTCACTAGACCGTAATTAATCTTGTAGAACATAGTAAGGTCTGCAATATTTCTGCGTGACTGAAGCGATTGCCAGCTAAGCTCGTTTAGCATTGATGATACACTGCTGGTGCGAGCATAGTCACAACATGTAAAACGCGCGGCCCGTCGCTGGATGGACTCGATGGCTCTGATGTCCTTTTGGTGGTGTGGCGACCAGGCCACCGTAGCGTACTCGGCGATAGGGCGCACAAGGCTGACGTATGCGCGCTGTTTTACGGCTCTGCTGCAGCACGAGAGGTTCCGCTGATAATTGATATTGTTATTCCAGCCAGTACTTCTTAGCTCCTCTGATCTGTCATTGTTAAACTCGTCAAACACTCTCACGGTTCGAGTACGTACATCTAAACAAAACTGCCGCCATCTTGGATAATAGAATGCCACGTATTATGCCACGGTCACCAATTGCTAAAACTTCGATGCGCAGTAGGGTATGCGCAATGAAGTGGGCTGTATAATCGATTCACAGCCTAGTTTGTTCGACGAAGAGGGTAATCCGTTCATCGATCGAGCCGCATCTTTGTGTTTCTAGGTCATTTGGTACTCGCAACAGAATAGTTCTGAAGGTGAAATTCGTTGTTTGGAAGCTGAAGTTGAGCACTCGACATGGTTTGGTCTTCGACTTCGGACTATTCAAACTCTTGGCGCTTTCTCAGTGTAAGCATATTAATAATTCATTTTGTCGAATTTTCATACAAACCTTCTAAAACCTAACCCCCAAATTTGAAAAAACCCTAACCATTTTAAATCCCAAATCATTAATAGAACGAATTTAAATACACCTGAACTTAATGGAGAATTTAGCGAAGTTTTCAAGTGTTTTCAAGTGCACTTTTGCTTTAACAATTTCAGGACATGCTTACACTGAGAAACCCCCAAACTCTTGACGGCAATATTGCTGTTGGGATCGAAACGCCGATAGTATTATTAAATATGTCCAGTATGATAATTCTCATTGTAAGATAATATTCATTTTTGGTATGAAATGAATAAATCTTATTCAATTTGCTGATAAATGAAGTTGTTCGTTACATCGCAATTGGGATAGTCGCCATATTGGATTATACAATTATATATATAGTAGACAATTGTGTTATGCTTCACCAATTGCTAAACAAAATTATGCGCAGAAGGGGATGTGCAATGAACTAGGATGAAAAAAAAATCGCTTGTCAAAAACATTTCCCACCCCTCCCCTGTGTTTGATTTTGTTTTGCTCAACTGATCAACACGTGCTTGCATCATCGATCAACATGGCGGCGGAAAAGTCATCCGTGAACATGACATTAGGAATATCCCAGTTTCGGGATGAAGTGTGCGGTTTGTTGGGAACTGGCTAGTGAATGTGGGATTTGGGGGCACTTACGAAAGTGTTTGAAGGTGAGTACCGTGCATTACTTTAAATGGCAGAACCCGTGCGGAGATTCAAAACAAACACATTGAATAATTTAGCGATCATGAGGGGTTTTCCAAGCATTTAGATTTTAGAAGTCTCGCACAAGCTGAAGTTTACAGCCTTTATTTCTCAAAAGCGCATGGTCAAAGCGCGCTGAAACTCGGTAAGGTACTTTAAAATATGCTAATGTAAGTCATATTAGGACCTTAAGAAAAACAAACGAGTGAATTTTTTGACGCCGAAAGAATACAAATTTCTCGATTTTCGCAAAAATTCAGCAATAACCTATCTTACTTCGTTCGCCGCATAACGTTTGTTACAGTTTCCGATCTTCTTGCCTTTGGCACAGAAGTTTCAAGTGGTATTGAACTTCCATATGGTATGTACGATTTAATTATTACCGTAATATTTCTCCGGCAGTTGAACCAGATGCATGAGCATAACATTTTAAGGTTAAAATTGATCAGCCGTTTGCTGAGAAACTTGTATGGTGCCGATTAACCTGAAACTTGCCTGTCACAGACCTTGGAGGTTGGGCACTCGTTGAAAGTAAAATGGAACAAATCCTTCTTTTAGGTTTTGAAATATACGCTCTTTCCTAGAAAACAACGTTTTGGAAAATCGCTTATATCTTCAGCAATTCTTTGTTAATCACTTTCTAATTGTACTTTTTATACAATTCGAGGATTCTTTATTAAAAGTCCCAAAAATATCAGAAATCGGATAATGTTTAGCTGTTCAAAAACGCGATTTAAAAAGACCCCCGTTGCCAAAATAAATAGCCGCGGGCCACCTTAAAGGGCCGTCTCACCCACAGTGCTTAGCGTGCTTTTGTTATTGTTTATATCCGGGACTTTGACCCCTTGTTCACGGCGGGAACCTCACGAACTAAGCGTATTCTTTAGAGGGTCTGAATGGGGAGGGGGGGGGGGGGGTCTACATGTCAGTTGTCAGTTAAATTGTTGGCCATTTGTCAGTTGTCAGTTAGCCCTAGTTAATCATTGCTAGAAAAAAAATACAATGTTTGACCCACAAACACCAAATTTGTCAGTTGTCAGTTATTTTTCGGTTGTAAGTTGTCAGTAAAAAAGTCGTCATTTGTCAGTTGTCAGTTATTTTTAAGGCCGTTTGTCAGTAGTCAGTTAACCCCATTCAGACCCTCTCTTTATGTTGGTGACATGATCATTTTGATTTGAACATGGATGACCTTGATGAAACTAATAGTACCTTACAAGTTGAATGTGAAGTCAACAAAGTGTTATACAGCAGTACTAATTGGCTGTACTATATATATATAACATTTACCGCTCACCCGTCGCTGTTATAAACAGAGAACACACTCTCCGCAGTTTTCTCCGCGTAATACTATAATAATTATGAAAGCGAGAGGTTTCTCTCCTCGATTTTATTTTTACTTGCAGACACAGAGAGAGAGATATCTGCTTGCAGGCAATCTCGTTGCTGGCAGTAGCAGAGAACCAGTCCAAGAGAGAACAGTGAACGAATTTAATACAGCTCGTTTCCATGGGAAATTATTATCACCGCGGCTCTGTTGTCAAATTTCGTGCGAGTATAAACTTTAATCGATCCAGAGAGAGAGAGAGAGAGAGAGAGAGAGAAAAAGAAAGAAAGATACCTGTTTGCACAAGTTAAACGCCTAAGCCCTCAAAATGATTTTAGGAAATTGCTCAATTCTTTTCGGGTCGACCATGCGGAGTTTCGTTGCCTATAATATTTACCGCTCACCCGTCGCTTCCGAACTCTGTCATCAGTGCTATACTGACAGAGAATACTAATAATTATGAAAAGAGAGGTTTCTCCTCTCGGTTTTATTTTTCCCTGCAGAGAGAGAGAGAGAGATAATCTGCTAGCAGGCAATCCCGTTGCTGGTGCCAGAGAACTAGTTCAAGAGAGAACAGTGAACGAATAACAGCTCGCTTGAATAGGAAATTGTTATCATGCAGTCTCGGCGGCTTTGTTTGTCAAATGTCGTGCGAGTATAAACTTTAAATGAACAACCCGGTGAATCCGAAAATCTCGGCAAAATCACTGCCTAAAAGCCCGAATTCCGCCCTTCGAACCAGAGAGAGACCTGTTTCCACAAGTTAAACGCCAAAGCCCTGAAAATTATTTTAGGAAACTGTAAATTTCTTCAAGTGCCAAGTGGAGTTTTGTTGCAAATTGTGGTCACGTAAGCCAGCCACGGTGTTCAAAAACCCAAATCGGCTCAAAGATAGTAGATACTCGCGCTAATATATCTTTACATATAAAGATTAATGGCCAGAATTGCTTCTCCATGTTGTAGGTGGAAATCGTGGGCACAAACGGACAATTGTTTCCTTTCGTTGAGGAAGAACGAGACTGCATGGCATCCATCAGACAACTACGGCCACCTGAAATAAAACTAAAATTTACATCACCAAATATTTTAAAACACTTAAATAAGAGGCTCAATAGGAAGAACAATAAAAAAGGTTCAACCTAGAATTATTTTTCTGACGATAGCTGGAAGGATGGCAGAGATGCAGAGAAGATTAAAACCACTGCCATAAAACTCTGGATTTCGATGGCATCGAAAATGGCCGCTATGCTATGTGAACGCGCTAAGCACTGTGGGTGAGACGGCCCCTTTAATCATATATAGCCTTCTTAAATCAATATGATTTAAAGTAGGTAAATTAAGAGCTATATAATAGCCAATAGTAACTGTGTATCAGCTGCAGTCATGAAAATACTCCAGTCATTTGAGAAAACTTGAGACATGTTAAAAAAACAATGAACCTTATACCATAAAATTCTGATTATCATGCACCTCCCCCTCGACCCCTCCTCTGGTTATACAGGCTGGTCAATCTGGTAATGCACCTCACAACCACTGTTTGGGTAACATTAAAAAAATATTATTGGGACTTGCAACTACCAAGGGGCTGATCAAAGTCATGACTAGGCTATTAACCAGAGTCAGAATTGGAATTTAGCGTGGTGGTTTTTTTGGACAGAGGAAAACCGGATAACCCGAAGGAAAACCCTCGGAGCAAGGGTGAGATTCCAACAAACTCAGCCATGAACTAGACTGAATTGTACCTGGATCATAAACACGAGAAGCATAGCTTAGTGCTTACGACTGCACCACCTTCGCTCCCCTGCATGGATGCATGTTATAATTAGATCACACTAGACTTACAAAATTGGGTTATGTTGAAGACAAAATGGAGCCCATAAAAAAATGTGGTATCAGGCCTCTAAAATTAAAAAATCCTCATATAACTGGATCCTACATGTATGCAGCAATCCTATCCAACATTCTTGTAGAAGTATTCAGGACTAAACAAACCCTAAAATCTCATCTGGTTTTTAGCTCCCCTTGCCCTAAAAAAACAATACCAATTAAGTCTTAGTCACTTTCAAGTGAACTGAGGTATTCTGCAATCAGGTCAATTCAATTAAGGTTTAATTTTCACTCAGCTGCACTAGTAATCTACTTTGTTAGGACTTCTTCTCCACTCTTTTTCTATTGCTTCCTTGCCCTACAAGAAAACAACAACATATAAGAATATAGTCACTTTCGTGTAATTACAATGCATACAGCCAAGTAATTACAAAAATTAACCTATTAAAAGCAAAGAGAAAAAACCTTTGGCCATGGGGAAAGGGCGATCGAGATACATATACAACGACTGGAAAATATTAAAACTGGCTGGCATGGCCATGCAACCACGAAAAGCGGTCAAAGAATGGGTACTTTCAAAGAATGAATACGCGCGTGCATATATTATATAGGGCAATGACGGCAATCATTCGACGTCCTTATTTGATACATAGTACATGCTCTCACTTATGGGGTGCCAAGTGTCCAAAAATTATATGTCACAATTATATGAAAATTATATGGAAATTATATATATAATCGTTATTATATCATATAATTTCTTTTCCTCCTGAGTTCATTATTTCAAATAATGTTCGTGTTGTTATTTCATTGTTTCATATAATGCAACACTGCCTTTCGCATTATATGAAACCATGATCGCCATTCAAGATCTATTATTTCATATAATGCAAGACTGCTTTTTAAATTATATGAAACCATGATCGTCATCCGTTATCTATTATTTCAAATAATGCAACACTGCTTTATAAATTATATGAAACCATGATCCTAAGCCAAATTCGTTATTTCAAACAAGTTAATGCTTCAATTTTGCTATAATCCATTATTTGATATAATACATGTAGATTATATGTTATAAATCCCATTATATGATATAAATCCCATTATATGATCACATAAATCTCATTATATGATATAATCCCATTATATGATATAAATCTCATTATATGATATAAATTCCATTATATGATCACATAAATCCATTATATCATATAATCCCATTATATGATATAAATCCCATTATATGATCACATAAATCCATTATATCATATAATCCCATTATATGTACTGTTTAAAACACGAACAGCAGTGTTTTATCAAGTTTAAAAATTCGAGGGCGAAGCCCGAGAATTTTTAGACTTGATAAAACACGTGCTGTGAGTGTTTTAAACGGCTTCAAAAACGCTTTAAGAATGCAATGAAAGAAAGACGCACATCTCAAGGGAATGGTTACTTAATGAACCATTGAACCTTTGTATTCACAACGCCATGCAAAATATTCGAGTAATCACCGCCTGCAATTACGAACATCTCAAGGGAATGATATGAAGAAATTACCATACTATGTTGTTTGAAGCGGCATTTCGCAATGCAAGAAGAATCTGCACTTGAAGGATTTGGTGTCGTGGTTTACCTCGATAAAGTTCAAGACTTGGAAAGCGACGTGACTGACATGACGGCAGACTCTAAATTTTTGACTGCGGCACAAAATATGTAAGTTTAATGCACGTTTTTATAATTTTACGGCTTTGAGTTTGGTTTAATAATTGGAACTAAACAGTGGCTCGGTAAACAAGTAATGGTAGTTGGATAACTTCATTTTAAAAATATTATCTGTGTATCTCGGTAGTCTGCTGATATTAGTAAATTTAGTGCAAAATTTATTATCTAGGTACATTATGTTCCGTGTACTTTTTGCTATCTTTGGGTCTTTATCAGTGAATTCTTAATTAGGATGAAACTTTATATAAAATTTCATGTTCATTAATATTCTTTATATAAAACGTTCATCCTAATTAGCAATTCAGTGAGAAAGCTGAAACATCAATAGAAATTCCATTGTCTCAATCATTAACCCCGTTTCCCTCTGGGACAGAATTCAAATCCCTCCGCGGGCCTTTTAGAATGATGAGATTTTATCAGGTATAAAGGAGCATGCACGTGACTGATTTGCTTCATCGGATTGGACAAAATGCTCATTAATTATTCATGAGTTTTTGAAGATCATATAAAGCCATTATATGATATAAATCCATTATATGAAAGAACCATTGTATCATATAATATCAATTGTATGCGCGATTGTATGCGCAGTTAGCAAATTTCAGTGTCGGTGTAATATTTAACTTAAGCCTCGATATTGTGTTAACGTATCTGTCGTCTCAAAGTCATCATCACCTTTTCGAATGTAACACTGTGATAATCTGCTGTACTCTCTTTCGGTTTCCTTAATAAATGACGGACCAAGTGGCCAGCGATTTGGCTTCGGCGTTAAGCTTGTCTACGATCGGGGATTGCTGTTCAAGACAACGGCGAGACCCTAAAATACCTCTACTAGTACAAACGCCAACTCGTCGAGACCAAATATCACACTTCCCTAGCCTCTCAGACGTTACGCGAAAACCGAATTTCTGTTCGAACTATTCTTGATTAATGAGGTTATTTTCCCTTTCTCTTTGAATTTGACACATGAAGTTAATCTCTATGATATGTAATTAAACGTTTGATAAGTCAGATACAGAATTCGTGTCCGTGCTTTATTGTATTTACAAACTCTTTCAGCTTGAGTTTGTAAACATAAAGCACGACCACTCATTCTAATAGAGAAACGTCGAGTGTAGACGACGAAGAATTACTGTTTCTTGCGTTACTGCTTACATGTAACCAACACACTGTCCACGGATAACCGACTCAGAACACCCGAAAAAGAAAAAGAAAAAAAGAGAGGAAATATACACTTACACATACGTACATAATTAAATAAAAAAACGTATTCATATAGTTGTACTTGATTATACATGCTACACACAAACACCCCCTTCGTCGGTTTTACAGTATCGAAAATTATGTAACGAAAAACGTCACCTTCAGAAACATACGAATTAGGGAATTGAGGGACACGAGGGTGTGGCTTAGCAGGGGTACGGTCAGCCCATGAAAAAAGTCGACTAGCACATGCCTGGTTACAATATTGATTAAGGAAGCCAGAAACAATATGAACCAGTGCACCTTGGAAAAGAGACAAACTCTGAAAATTAGGCAAATCAGGGTGATGGGACCGTGAGCCCTTGAACAAAAGTGGAAAAAGAAAAGAAAAAAGTACTATGAACACGCATGTCTCATGAAAACGAGCAATTTAATTTAAAAAACTCATAAGCAAATACCGTGGACAAAAATCCTGTAAAAATACGTTGGATCCGAAGTGAGGACCTATGCAGCCAAAAATATAAACAACGTAAAAATCTAACACAAAGCACTACGGTTAGCTAGGCCTGACACGAAAAGCGCTCGGACCAGATTGCAGCCATAGACAGCTGTTTCGTTCTTATTAGAACTTGTTAGTATGGCATAGCAAACAGTACGCAGGCTTCGGTACCCCCGGGGGGGGGGGTACTCTACCTAAAGTTGGGAAGGGGTGTGCCGCTGGGGCTCTGAAACCCTTACCTGTTTAAGACAAAAAAACTCAAATTTCCATACCCTGTTCAAGACAAAGTGTTAAAATTTTCCCTCTATAAGACAAATAACAAATTATCTATACTTGGATGTCAGTGTTTATTGTGATCTTGTATAATGAGTGTCATAACTAAATAAGTCTTCAGCAAGCACTAGACTAAATAACGGCACTAGATAAATACCATACCCTGTTCAAGATCTGTCGATGTGAAAATGGATACCCTGTCTAAGATCAGAAACCCGAAAAACCATACCCTGTCCAGCGGATCATCCCCGTATAGTCCATATATGGGAGTACCCCCCCCCCCCCCCCCCCCCCCCCGGGTCGGTACCACTGCACCATCGACCCGGACTGAGCTAAAAAGCATCTAGTTTCGAGCAACAGAAATGCTTGGTTATCGGGTCACACGTCATTAGATTTTTACGTTGTATATAAGCTTTTCTGTAGTCTTCGGACTTTTCATTCGTTATTGTTTATATTTTTGGCTGCATAGGTCCTCACTTCGGATCCAACGTATTTTTACAGGATTTAATTTAATTACATATCATAGAGATTAACTTCATGTGTCAAATTCAAAGAGAAAGGGAAAATAACCTCATTAATCAAGAATAGTTCGAACAGAAATTCGGTTTTCGCATAACGTCTGAGAGGCTAGGGGAGTGTGATATTTGGTCTCGACGAGTTGGCGTTTGTACTAGTAGAGGTATTTTAGGGTCTCGCCGTTGTCTTGAACAGCAATCCCCGATCGTAGACAAGCTTAACGCCGAAACCAAATCGCTGGCCACTTGGTCCGTCATTTATTAAGGAAACCGAAAGAGAGTACAGCAGATTATCACAGTATTAATTTCGAAAAGGTGATGATAGTTGAACTTTGAGACGACAGATACGTTAACACAATATCGAGGCTTAAGTTAAATATTACACCGACACTGAAATTTGCTAACTGCGCATACAATCGCGCATACAATTGATATTATATGATACAATGGTTCTTTCATATAATGGATTTATATCATATAATGGCTTTATATGATCATATAATGGCTTTATATGATCATATAATGGGATTATATGATATAATGGATTTATGTGATCATATAATGGGATTTATATCATATAATGGGATTTATATCATATAATGGTTTTAAATAATCTAATCTACATGTATTATATCAAATAATGGATTATAGCAAAATTGAAGCATTAACTTGTTTGAAATAACGAATTTGGCTTAGAATCATGGTTTCATATAATTTATAAAGCAGTGTTGCATTATTTGAAATAATAGATAACGGATGACGATCATGGTTTCATATAATTTAAAAAGCAGTCTTGCATTATATGAAATAATAGATCATGAATGGCGATCATGGTTTCATATAATGCGAAAGGCAGTGTTGCATTATATGAAACAATGAAATAACAACACGAACATTATTTGAAATAATGAACTCAGGAGGAAAAGAAATTATATGATATAATAACGATTATACATATAATTTCCATATAATTTTCATATAATTGTGACATATAATTTTTGGACACTTGGCACCCCATACTCACTTGTTCATCGTGGTTTTGAGGTACTGAATCAAATAATTTGGTGTTATTTCGTATTCCAAATACTGCAGACTTCGATAACTTGTGTTCCCGATCAGAAGTGGCTAAATTTGTATGTAAATTTGCGCGGTGCACGTAAACTGAAAGCGGTTGTAATGTCGTAATCGACGTACTTTTATGCTGCACTTACCTTTGATTCTCGAGGAATCCTGAAAATTGTTATTAAAGAAATAGAGTTTGATAATGCTAAAAACCATAGCAGTAGACAGAGAATTTGTAGCAAACAATGAAACAGTCCAACTTCACGTGTAGAAGACGGTTGATGAGAAATATATACATACATGTATGTACTTTGAGCGCCAAATTAATTGAAAGCGTGCGTCCCGTGATCGGATATCGATTGGTTACCGAACATGATACATGGTATTTTTCACGACGTGTTTGGTTGAAAGTATATTACAATACCCGGATATTGCGAAAGGTTTATAATACGTAAGTTATAAACAACTCCACTGCCATATTAACGCGATAGAGAAAGCGGGTCCATTTGCGTTGCATTCTTATAAAAAACTGAACTTGGCTTCCAGATGCATGGCGATCAGTTGAAACCCAAAGCCGACTAAATGATGAAGGCAGAATTCTCCAAACAAAACTTCCCAGAGTCGAAGGATTGTGAGCTAGGACTGAGGAGCATGAAGTTCTCTTTATATGAGATCGACGAACAGTTCCTGTACTCTGTAGTCATATTAGGTTGACGTTCCTGATAAAGCGAATCCTTTGAACATGTACTTGCTTCTTGGTTGGCCGAGAGACAATTCAAACTTCCTTGCAACAGTGAACTCGTCAAGGGCACCCAACGAGTACTTTTTGAAATTCGTTTGAAACCAGTTATCTGCAGCTTATCTAGCCATTTTAAGGCGCCTACTATGTCTTTTGACGTATTCTAGAAAGCTATTAGCTGTTCGGATTTTCTATAGGTGGAAATCGCGTCAACCGAAAATACTATGGCAAAATATTCCCGGCCTACGAATTTGTCTGATTTGTTAGTAGTCTAGAACATAAACAAGAATTTTCTAGCCCAAGTAACTTCATGTTGCAAAGTTTTGTGGAGGTACGAATTTTTTAGGGATTCTTTTTTCCTTTAGGAAATTCTTAGGGAATGAAAATGTGTTGTTCTGACTCTATTGATCAAACGAATTGGGACGTACGAATATTTTAGGGGAAACCTTTTAGTCTCCCCTTTCTTCTATAATTTTCTAGGGATTGAAAACTTACGTATTATAAACCTTTCGCAATATCCGGGTATTGTAATATACTTTCAACCAAACACGTCGTGAAAAATACCATGTATCATGTTCGGTAACCAATCGATATCCGATCACGGGACGCAAATTTTCTAGCCAGTATTTCAGAAAACAATTTTCTAGGGACATTTTTTTCAAATCCGAAAGTTTTAGGCTAACTTACTCTCCCGAACAGCTTTTTAACCGAAAACTTCGTTGGGTGCCCTTGAACTCGTAAGAGCTGTAAAATCACCGAAACAACACGGTTACATGCAGTTCCTGAGCACTGAGCAGTGTCCCAGCTGGAGTCCAGTTGAACTGCAGTGAACTCAGACGAAGAGGTGAGGTACGAATAAGAACGTAATTAAAAGGGTATTTGTACCTTTACATAAAATTTGGGTTGTTTAATTTTGTATAAATCTGCTAAAATCAAAGTTGAACTACATGTACATGTACATAAAATGCACAAGGCCCGTGTATGATATCAGCAGTCTTGTATGATTGTCACATACATATTTTTTAATTTATTACATGTGCACTGCAGTGTAATGCAGGCTGGGCTAGATTATAGTAGCATATGTCTACCGAGAAAACGAAACGTAATATTAACAAACACTCAATTGCTTACATATCAAAATTTAATGGTTTGGTGATAGCGAAAATTGGCTGCCACAGTGAGGGTATATAAATAACGTATATCCAGCAACTTATAGACCGGTTTCACTAACATGCAAATTAGCCGAACTGGAGGACAAAACAAAATGAATTTACTCTTCTGCAGAAATTGAAACACAACTCATGTAGGAAATTCTCATTGTTTTGCTCCAGTTTGGCGTAATTTGCATTTTGGTGAAACTGGTCTATTGACTTTTTTAAAACCTTAATTAACTTAAATTAAGCCAGACTTGCCTGGTAAATATATTGTTGTACAATTATACATACATGACCAGGATCCTGGTATCTTGGAGCCAAGCTGATATTCCAGTTTGACAAGTTATCACACAATTTCGAAATTTATTTTTGATATGTTTCACTGCCAAGCATGGCCCCATGCAGTAATGTTCGAAGCTTGATTAATGCATAGTTAATAGAGTGGAATGGTTATGAAACCCAGCGACCTTCTTTGTTATATGTCTTTGTTAGCTTTTTTCAACCGTGACCCTGCACAAAACACAATAGAAATTACAATGTGTTAATCAATCAGCCAATAGAAACGCGTGAGTTCAGTCGTTCAGGGGACGCCAATGAACTATGACCCTGCACAATCTTTTGTCTTGCCCCCTTCCAACATAAATCGCAGCGCCTTTGTTAGCCCCTTTGAAGTTTGCCGGGTTTCATAACCATTCCACTCTATTAACTAAGTATGATTAATGTTAATCCAGGATTAAATGTTAACCAAGGATGCTGGTCCCTTAACTTGTAATATCTAGGATTATTACAAATAGAAAGGTACTGCTCATTCCTCGTCTAACTATAAGTTTTTAACCAAAAATCTGCATTCATCAATAAAATTTTAAACCAATTTTAATTTTTTTTTTTTTAATTATATTGCAGAATTGTGGTATGATTTTATATTTTTTGAAAATGATGGTTCAAACAGCTGCCTATGAGGAACCCACGTTAAATTATGAGGAACAACAGGATGAATCCAAAGAATGTCCCACATTCTATGAAGATCAGAAACACATGTATATTGAATTTTATTTAAAATGGCCATCAGGCGCACAAATTCCATCTGGAGAAAACGTGTTGTCATGAGACACAAGTTATCACGTAATGATGCCTAGAGACTAAAGACCTATTAGAAACAGTTATGTCGTCATTGCATCATCACCGAGAAAACAATTATTGATTGGAGTTCCAGCGGTTTGTTCTATCAAACTGGAGTTGTGTGTTTGGGTGTATGTTTCCTCTGGGACGTCACATGGATCTGTCAGGTGCTGTGCAAATAACTTTGAAAGAGACAGGGTGTTCAGGGATATTAATATATATATATATATAGGGTATATAACTATCATACAATGTAAATGCAAATACAATGTAGGTTTCAGGTAAGCTAGTTTTTTAATATCCGTATTTTTATCATTTACAGATACTAGGTTTCGTTCGGTTAGCTTTGCTTTCTTGAAGATAGGTTTTAGATAGGCTAGTTTTTTTACTATCTGTATTTTTTTATTATTTTCAGATAGTTTTCGGATAGGCTAGTTTTCTACTATCTTACATTGTACATGCAGATAATTTTCGGATACTGGTTTGTGTTCTTGCAGATAGGTTTCAGATAGACTAGTTTCTAACTATCCGTAATGTAGATAGATTTTAGATAGCCTATCTATTAACTATCTTTCTAACAGATAGTTATTAACTTATAGCCAAAAAGATAGTGCAAAGATAACAGTGGACTATCCGATAAACTGCTCAGATAGTAAAAAGATAGTAAATTTGTGCCATCAACTAGGAATTAGATAGCAATAACTAGCATGCAGATAGGAAATAGCTAGGAAATAGATATGTTCATTTTCGTAAGGGTTATTATTAATCCAGGACTTTATAGCTAGCTTGATTAATAAAAAAAGTAAAGCTGCTTTTGAAATACAATGTAGGTAGTTTTGGCATGTGAAATTATGTGGTTTTTAATGGTCACATTTGAGGTATTTCAAGGTGTCGCGTAGTGGTTCAGACCTCACAGGTTTCAAATAATACATTTTCTGATGTACAATTAACTAATGGTCTATATAAATAAAAATGGCATTGTAAACAAATTGATGGTATTTTATTGTAATTAGTATACACTGATACATGTATGTTTAAAATATGTTTTAGGTTTCGTTTTAGTCAAGCAATATGTTTTAAACACAGAAACATAAAATTGATTCATATATTGCGGAATATGTTTCAAATATGTCCAACCTTGTGCTCACATAGGACAACATGTTTAAAATATGTTTCCACTCTCTGTGACTCTGAATATTGAAACAAGTCATGTTTTAAACAAATTTAAACATGTTTTAAATATATCATGATTTCGTAAGGGGGAATATTGGACTGATTCCACTGACAAAGAGTCAGAGATTGGAAGGTGAATTAATGCTACTACTTGCATTATTTACACGTTTCAAGTATATACTATATAGGTACACTTCAAGATAATTTTCAGTTCAGTGGCACATTAATACATACAGGTCTATTTCAAGAACATTGCAAATATAATTCAATGACAAAAAGGTACAAGTCAAGTATATTACAAGAACTCTAGCCCTAGGATCAGTCAAGTACCATTCAAGCAGTAATAAAATAGTGTGCAAATACAGACCTAGCTAGCAGCCTGCATGAAAATTGAATTTACAGTTCAAGTAGTTTGCAGGTACACATTTCAAGTATATTTTGGGCACATTTCAAGTTCATTTTCAGATCTCTGTGACAATTAATCAACATATATGCATGCAAACACATTTCATGTACACCGGCCTACTTCATATGTAATTGCCACAAAAGACTTAATGTTCAGCTAAAATGTATGTTGCAAATACATTTCATGTACACCTACTTGATATGTACTTGTCATATAACAGCTGCCGTCTGGTGCAAATACATTTCATGTACACCTACTTGATATTTATTTGTCACACAAGACTTAATGTTCTGCTAAAATGTATGTTGCAAATACATTTCATGTACACCGACTTGATTTGTACTTGATATGCAAGAATACGAAACATACAAGTCAAGTACACTTCAATACACTACCCAAGTTGTACTTGACATCAAGTACAACACAAGTATTGTGGCAAGACTACTTCAAGAAAGGCTTGAAGATCACTCAAGTATATTCAAATACAGTGCAAATACATGCTTAACAATAACGAGTATACTTCAAGACAAATCAAGTAGCATTCAAGTCTAGAGCAAGTACCATGTAAGGACATCTAGTATTATAAGGATAATAACTTAATAAACTAGATGGCAAACAAATCTTAATTCATATATTTAAAGGCACTTGTACAAGATCAGTAGGGTTATTGGCGAAACCTGTTTGTACATGCTATTTTCCACTTCCAATCGATGTTGATCTTTCTCAAATAGCGTTTTTAAAGATAGCTTGCCATCCAGCATCCATGGCACCGTCTTTCCCCGCTCAATTAATTCGTTAAAGGGAACCTCAGCTGAAAAACAATGTTTGTTCTCAAGTGTTTGTTATGGATGCCTAAGCCGGTCCACTGTTATGTTTGTCTCCAGTAAATTGTACACTAGATGTCATTTATGCATCAATATTCCTGTCGATGAAACTCATTTGAATTTCCTGTGTGCCGCCATCTTGGATCTCATGACGTCACAGTATTGCACAACAACAGAGCTATTGTTTTCTGACAATAGGGGGCAACACTGTGACATCATAAAATCAAAGATCGCGGCGCACAGGAAATTCAATTGAATTTTATCATAAATGACATCTACTGTACAATTTACTGGAGACAAACAGAGAAACGTAGACATGCATAACAATCACTTGAGAGCAAACATTGTTTTTCAGCCGAGATTCCCTTTAACGAGGTACTATACAAGGACATGACTGTTTCCTGCAAAAAGCCCTTTAACAGCTGCTCCATTAATTATAATAAATCAACTTCACATAACACTGTCTCTGAACTTACCTTGCTTAAACATATTACAATATTAATTAATTGACATGTTTTTTGTGTGTGTAGCACACAGGTTTGGTAATATTGCCAGTAGAATAAGACCTAAAGATAGATACAAATTAATACGAAATCTAAAATAATAATTACACAGCCTGTACTGGAGACAATACTTAACTTGTGACAGCCAAAGAGACTATATCTGTGTGGAGAATACATCCAAAAGTAACAAAATACAACTCCTGAGTATTGAGGTGACTAAATATGTAACAAAATATCAATAAATTAAAGGTTTATGTGGCTCACCCTGACAGCTTGTATTCCTTACGAGTTATGAACTGACTACGAAAGATACAAAATATATGTGAACCAGAGCGAAATAAACAAACTTATGAAAGGCAAATTAAGGCTGGAGCTACTAAAGGGCAAAATATGAACCTAGCGGCAGAGCTACTGGAGTGGTAATAATTAGAACAAATGGTGAAACAATAGCTAACTTGGAAAGCACATGGCCGACTGAGCACATGGCCGAACTGAGATGCAAAGCCCTACGAAATAGTGCCGAAAACACTTGAAAAGACAAAAGTAACTAGAGCTATGGTTGAAATAATATGATAAGGGAGCGGTCATTAATTACTGGGGGGGAGGGCCGGTAAATTTAGGGGGAGGGCTAAGATTTTTTGGGCTTCGATTTGGGGAGGGTCACAAATTTTGGGCCCCTGTTTTAACAATGAAACTTTTACAATATTTTTAGGCTACTTCAATCGCCCATTCAGCTCCACCTTGGAAATGTCCCTTTTTAACCAGCAATCAGCGCGTGCTGGATGCTGCTAATTGGCAACGTTCGAGACCTCAAACATTCTGCTTGATAACGAGGTTTTCAGGAGTAAAACAAAAGAAATGCTTTCCTCTTTAGTTAAAAAAAAGACGTATTTTTTTATGTTTTGGGGAGGGCCAATATTTTTGGATCCTCGTTTTAGATATTTTACCGGCCCTCCCCCCCCCCCCCCCCCCCCCCCCCCCCCCAGTAATTAATGACCGCTCCCTAAGAACAAAGCAATTGCAAAAGGATGGCAAATTTCTACCGTGATAAAGAGTTTCCCTAGCATTTGTCTCCTTGCATCATTGCGGCTGGTCTTGGTACCAGGCCACCGTCTGCAAGAAATCACAGGGAGCCTGCGACATACTGCAGCCTCACATGTGTATTTTAGAAAACAATTATTTTTACCAGAGTTTACCAACCCATACTTTTCAACATTTTTAGAAATCAATATTCATGGGACTGATAATATTATTTCTAACTTCACTGTCCAAGCACAGGTTCTATTGTAGCATACATGTTTGTAACTTTGCCTTTAGCTAATAGATCCAGATCTGGTGCCGTTTTATTTTCGAGTCAGAGTGGTTACTATTCAAATATTAGTGCTACATCTTGAAGGAGCCTGAAATTTATCACGAAACGTGATTTCCACTCGTTTTCTTTGGCCTGGAACAACTGAGGAATCGGGTTTAGTTACGGCTTTCCACGACAAATCCTGCTATTCTTTTGACAGTTTCAACTAGCTCGGTTTCCTAAGTCACATCCAATTCGCCACTTTGGAAAAGAGTAGAGGATTGGGGCGAGGGTGGTCTCGCAAAGGCGCTTGGGATCGTTACAGGGGACACGCATCGTACAGAATACAAACAAACACGGCGAATATCGCAATTAACTCATCGAATACAAGCAGAGAAAGTGAAATAAGCTTGAAAGAAGACACTACCAGAAGTAAAGCTCAACAGTAGTGTCCAGAAATGTGGGTTCATAAAAGCCAACTTACTTAAAGCAGAGCAAAGAAGCGAAAACTACCGTGGAACGGGAGTTAGCAGAAGTAAAGCGAAGTTGTGTGGCCGAATGCTACGATCCGAACATGTTATGCTTTAGCCAATTCCTACGTTTCCCACCATCATGGATTTGTCACTTTAAAGTATTAAATACCTTGTAACTTTAGCTATACCGGTCTTGTTCTGTTCATGGGATTGTAGGCCGTGAATAACTACTGACAAGAGAAATAGCCGCGAGTCTGAACCACTTGAAGTCCGGCAATCCCTTTATTTAGGACGACACAAAAATACAATAGCATACAACACAATACAATTCAATACAACAATAGAACGCAACACAATACAATACAATAGAATACAATTTGGTAGCAATTCGTGTCGTCCTACATGAAGGGATGGCCTGAAGTCCGCTAGGGTGACATGCGATTCATCACCACATACCAATTCCTTCCGGTTTTTCACCCGACAATCGCAAGAACAGAACAAGCTTGTTTAAAGTTACAAAGTACAACTTTAAAATAATAAATCCATGATGATGGGAAACGTAGGAATCGGCTAAAGCATAATGTGTTCGGATCGTAGCATGCGGCCACACGTCAGCTTCGCTTTACTGCTGCTAACTCCCGTTCCACGGTAGTTTTCGCTTCTTTGCTCTGCTTTAAGTAAGTTGGCTTTTATAAACCCACATTTCTGGACACTTCTGTTCAGCTTTACTTCTGGTACAGTGTCTTCTTTCAAGCTTATTTCACTTTCTCTGCTTGTATTCGATGAGTTAATTGCGATATTCGCCGTGTTTGTTTGTATTCTGTACGATGCGTGTCCCCTGTAACGATCCCAAGCGCCTTTGCGAGACCACCCTCGCCCCAATCCCCTACTCTTTTCCAAAGTGGCCATTCATACGATCTTCTCGGTTTGTACAATACAACACAATGTTTATTTATTGGTACCTTGGAACAACACTTTGGGCATCAGTATACATCCAATAAATATAATAATGAAATTTTATAACGAAGGGAAAAAATATATATTTAACATTTCCTTTATATATACTAATAATAAGGAACAAACGGCATTAAATAACAAGAACGATTTGAACTACTTGAATGAAGTAATATAAAGTTATAGTTTTGATCAATGTGATGACATTATTATGTTATACTGTGATAGCTTTGAAAGAGTCAACCAATTGGTTAATAAAAGTACCACTTATTTTATGAATATTCCGATCTTTCATTGAGATTATCAGTAGTGAAATAAGCTTGTATAGTCGAACAAAGCGAAAGACGGATTCGTATCGAAGAGAGTTTTTAAAAATTCCGATCTAATTAGAGTCAATTTATGGTGTTTACAGCGAAAAAGGTAATACATTTCATCACCCAATTCATTGTCACTACAGATAGTACATTTTCTATCTTCTCGTGGGGTTTTGTTGTAACGCCCCCTTTCGATTGGGAATAGATGTGCCGAAATTCTTAGTTGGGTAATGGATCTTCGAATTCTGAAGTCAGTAATTAAATTTAAATATTCCTCGAAGCCATAATTGTGTTTGATAACTGAATATAATTCCAATTTTGACTTCACTTTGCCATTGATTAAGTCGTTTCTTTCATTGTTCCACTTATCTACATATACGTTTTTTAATTTCTTCTCTAAAAGATGTAAAGATCCATTTGTAATTTCACTAGGGTTAATGTTTCCTAATTTTAATAAATGAGATAATGTAGTGAACCATGTGAATGTGTTATTATTGCTTAATTTACTAGATACTTGTAGAGCTTTATTAAAGTGCAACTAACCCCTTTTGCAATTTTTATACATATGAATCTTTGAAAGGTTTTGAGTACTTCTGCGAAGAAATGTTTGGCTTACAGAGAATATACTATGTTCTAGGCTTGTTTGAAATGGTGAAAATTTGACCTTTCCTGACCCATGACCGCGCAAGAAAAAGCCTGGGTCGATTCTTGATCTTACGTCACCTCATTAATGCATTATTCTCGATGGCGCCTTCCATCACAACAACATCGATACATAGAGAATATACATAGTCTGTGAGCTGTTAGTAAAGAAAACAGTTATTTTAGACAAAATGCTAAATATTTATTCAAATTATTGCAAAGTCGAATGAGTTGGATGACGTAAGATCAAGAATCGAGCCAGGCTTTTTCTTACGCGGTCATGGGTCAGGAAAGGTCAAATTTTCACCATTTCAAACAAGCCTAGAACATAGAGTATTCTCTGTAAGCCAAAAAATTATTCGCAGAAGTACTCAAAACCTTTCAAAGATTCATATATATAAAAATTGCAAAAGGTGTTAGTTGCACTTTAAGTAGAGGATTGTTTTTGTGTTTGAGTAAGTGAAAAAAGAATTTGACTATTGTGGTATGAATGGGAATGTGTAAGGGAAAACGTCCAAGTTCAGATCTTACAGCTGAATTAGTAGCCTTGAAGTTTACTCCAAAAATCATCTTACACATTTTTGAGTGCAATTTTTCACATAGCAAGTTTGTATGAAATAAGTTATCTTTAAATTTTAAGAATGAAGTACGTTTTTGTGAATATGCTCCCCAGACTTCGCAATTATATAATAAGACGGGTCGAACCAGTGAGTCGAACAATTTTAAAAGGATTTTTGTAGAAGTTCCACATAGGGGATTGAGATCTTTCAAAATGCTGAAAACTACCCTTAAACCTTTCTTGTATAAATTTTCATTGTTTACGTTGAATGATCCTGAGGGTGTTAATATTGTTCCTAGATATGAATATGATGTAGTCATAGGAACTTTATTTTTACCAAAAGTACAGTTGATAACTAATTTACGACCTGATTTGTTGAAAACCATAGGTTTAGTTTTCGTGATGTTTATGTTGAGTTTCCATTTCTTTGAGTAATGATAAAGAGAATTAAGACAATTTTGCATTGTCTGATAACAATAATAAGTCATCTGCATATAAAAGGCAATTAAGTTTTAAATTTTCTCACTTAACTGGATCGCAATTTTGACTGAATATATTAATAGGTAATAAAAATATTGAAAAGATTTGGGCTTAAATTGCAACCTTGTTTTACCCCAACAAAAGAATCGAAGTAATCGGTTAGCCCTTCAGTTGTTTTGACACAAGATCTAATGTTTTGGTACATAATTATGTATGATTATGGCTAAAAACCTTTTACTTATACCGAGTTCAATTAACTTGTGAAAGAAGCCATTTCTCCATACAGAATCGTAAGCTTTTCTGAAATCAACAAAACACGTAAATATTTTTTTTACCTTCAATGAAAAATGAGTCTACAATAGTTTTGACAACGAATATATGGTCAGAAGTTCTATGAGCTTTACGAAAGCCAATTTGATTTGGTTTAATGATGTTATTGCTTAATTTCTAAATAATCCGTTAAACGTGGGTTTAGTGCCAGCATAAAAAAATTACCTAAGTAACTATTTATGGTGATACCACGGTAGTTGTTAGGGTCTTCTTTGATTCCCGATTTAAAGATAGGACAAATATAACCATCGTTCCAACATTGAGGAAAGAGACTAGATTCAATTTTTTTGTTAAAAAGCCTTACAAAATGATCAGTATGAATATCTAAACAGCATTTTATCATTTCATTATTAATAATGTCCAACCCCGAAGCTTTATTATTTTTTAATTTCTTACTTATTTTGATTAATTATTTGGCAGTAAATGGTTTATCTAGTGTATCATTAAATGGTGAGGCAAATTTATCCATATTCGTAACGAAAAACTCAATTCCCTTATCGAATGAATTAGTGCTGGATTGATGTGCCTTATTCAGGTCTCTGAAGTATGTGAACCATTGTCGGCATTACTTGAGAATTTTGATGCGCAGATGATCGTAGTGACTTAACTAGTTTCCAATATTTCTGAGGGTTAGATGATTCGAGTGTTTGGATTTTAGTTAGTAAGTCGTTCTCGAAGCTATATATTCTTTTTATATTTTGTTAATTTTTTATACGACTTCTTAAGACTGTGGAGTTTGCCTCTTAATATTGGACATGTGGGGTACCGCAATACCAATTTACTAGTTTGATTTATTTCCTTTTTTAGATCCCAACATGATTTATCATACCACTTTTGTTGTTTGACCTTTTTCGTCCTATGATTATGTTTTTGTTTGTGTTTCCGGGTAGGAAACGAAACTTTAGCCGCATTGATGATTATGTTAGTAAAATTACGTACAATATTGTCAATGCTTTGGTTACTAGTTAGGGAGTAATTTAGTGATTCGAATGTATCAACAACTTGTCTTGATTTAAGAGTATTTGAGAATTTATCCTCAAAGGTTGTGTCCCATCTAAAAGAAGATGGAAGCGCATTTATTTGTATTTGTTTGTTGCGAGTCTTAACATATCGAGTTTAAGAGCGAATGAGATTGGTGAATGACACGAGTTGAAACTTGGTGGGTTGACTGTGAAAACTTCTATCTGAGGAAAAATAGTATCACTAACTATAACGTAACCAATAACACTGGTGCCATTGGGAGTATAACAAGTAAATCGTCCAGACAAATCGCCATTCGTTCTCCCGTTTAAGATTTCTAAGTTGAGTTCAAGTTCAAGTTCAAGTTTATTTCACACTATTTATAATGTTTACAATAAGGAGAGTAGATAAAAATGTATAAACAAAATAAGTACATGGAATAAATTAAAAGATTCAAGTGTACAGTGGTCAAAGTAGCTAAAATCTTTCGAGTTGGCCACTGCTTACATACAAATAATAATTGAATAACTGAGCGTAATACATAGAATATATTAAATAAAGTATTGATTAGAGTAATAAATTGAGCTTGAGAGGAACTACAATATGAGAAAACGAAAGAAAAAATAAGGAGAAAAAAAGAAAGAGAGGATTAGGAGGAGAAATAGTTATTGTGAGAAGGTTTATAAACGAAGTAAAATGGTGCTCTTAAATTTGATGATTAAGCAGGTAAACTTTATATTGTTTTTTGAAATTGTTTGTTTTTGTTAGGTGCTTTAGGCTAGTAGGTATAGTTTCCCAAATTTTCGTAGCAGTGTATTTAAAAGTAAATTTACCTAAGTTGGTTCTAATTTTAGGGGGGTAGAAATATTTCCTAGCTGCATACCTGGTATTGTAATTATGTACATTTGTTACGGGTATTAGGAAATCGTGAAACACGGAGGGGATATCAGATGGATTTTTGTATAGTTTATGTGTTAAGGTACAGATGTTCAACTTAACAATATTTTCAAATTTTAAAATGCTCAGAATTTGGTAATAAGGAGAAGCAGATTCTCTGTTGTTGGCAAAAAAGATACTTCGAATGCATTTATTTTGTTTAGTACATATTTTTGTTAAGTTGGTTGGGTATGTGTTTCCCCAGCTGATGGACCCATAGTTTAAATAGGGATATATAAGTGTATAATAAAGTTGTTTTAGCATTTGCAGACTGAGGTAATTCCGTAATTTGTAGAAAATTCCTACATTTTTGGCTATCTTGTTATTGATATGGGTGATTTGACTTTTCCAATTGAGGTATTCATCTAAGTATATTCCTAAATATTTAATGTTATTTTTCCTTTCAATATTTAGAATATTCATTTGTGGGAGGGTCTTTCTGGGTGAAGTAATTAACATATAATTGGTCTTTTTCATGTTGACAGACAGTTTGTTAATATTACAGTAACTGAGAACATGTTTTAATTCAGTATTCATAACTGTTTCCAGTTCCTTTGGATTTTTGCAAGAGTAAAATATATTGGCATCATCAGCAAAAATTCGGAAAGATAATTTTGTTGATGAATTAGAGATATCATTTATGTATAGGAGAAATAGTAATGGCCCAAGCGTTGATCTCTGAGGAATACCACAAACAAAACTTAAAGGGTTGGATTCAGTATTTTCAATTTTTACATATTGGGTTCTATTCGAAAGATAGCTCCTGAACCAATCAAGTGGTTGTCCACGTATCCCATACTTATATAGTTTCTTTAACAATATACTATGATTAACGGTGTCAAATGCTTTAGAAAAGTCTAAGAAAAGGCCACAAGTTATAAGGTTTTTGTCTACTGATGATTTGAGATTATCAGTTATTTCTAAAATAGCTTGCTCAGTGGAATAACCTTTCCTAAATCCAAATTGATATTGGAAGAGTATATTATGTTTTTCTAAAAATAGGTTTAATTGGTTATAGACAATCTTTTCTAGTGTTTTACTGAAGGGTGACAAAATTGCTATTGGTCTGTAGTTATTAGGGTCAGTTGCAATGCCATTTTTATAAATTGGAGTTACTCTAGAGACTTTAAGTATATTTGGGACTATACCTGATGAGATTGATTGATTATAGATGAAAGTAAAGGGTATGGCTAATAATCTACAAGCAATTTTTATTAGTTTGTTGGGGATATGTAATGATGCCTTTTTATCGTTTAATTCAGAGAATAGCTGGGATACATAGTCTTCAGTCACTGGAGACAGATAAAAGCTATGAGTGGGGGTATTTTTTATGTACTTTGTAGGATCATGATTATCAGTATTTTCAATTAAACTAGCTAAGGTTGGACCTACATTAACAAAATGGTGGTTAAATTGCTCTGCAATATCAGATTGTTTAGTGTAAGTCTTGTTATTGCGTATAATTCTGGATGGATAAGACTGTAGACCTTTTGATTTTCTTTTGATAAGTGTCCCGATAAGTTTCCATGTTTCCTTAAGGTTGTCTTTATAAAATTGGAAATGCTGATTATAATATTCATCTTTTGCTTTAGTTTTTATTCGATTAAGTAGATTTGAGTATTGTTTGTAAGTTCTAACATTTGTTGAGTCATTTCCTAAAAAATATGAGTGGTACATCCTTTGTTTATGTTTGATTGATTTTAATAAGCCTTTTGTTAACCATGGTTTTGCTAATTGCTTCATCTTATTTAGAGAAGCTTGTTTCATGGGGGCATGTTTGTCTACAGCTTGCCTAATTTTATTTATACACTCAGTAGTTATTTCATGGAGGTCTTGGGAATTATTGTAAATGTCCGTCCAGTTAATTGAATGTAAGTCTTCCAGGTATTGGTCTTTATTAAACTTACTATAGTCCCTAAGGTATGTTTTAATCTTTTTTCTATATATTGTAGTATTGCAGATGCAGAATACCGGTAGATGGTCTGATAAGTCAATCAGGGCAATGCCGGAAGTGATGTCATTAATTGGTGTATTAGTGTAAATATGGTCAATTAAAGTAGATGAGTGGTCAGTAAGCCTAGTTGGTTTAGTTATTAGAGGTATAAGATTGTTAGAATATAGCATATCTAAGTATTCTTCAGTTTTAGAATGTTCATTATACTTTAGAAAATCAATATTTACATCACCCATTACATAGACCTGATATTTCTGCTCATTTAATTGTTTAATTATGTTTTCTAGTTCTAATGTAAATTCTGATATATTATTAGCAGAAGGATGCCTATAAATACATCCAACAATAATGTGTGGTTTTCCATTATCTGTTATAATTTCAGACCAGCACGATTCTACTAATGGTATTGTAAATGTTAAATCTGGTCTATATATAGCTTTAAGGTTATCTGATATATAAAGACATGTACCTCGAACCAGCTGCAGTTTCTGAATCAGTGTGAAAAAAATTATAGTGGTGTATATCAGTATTTACTACAGTTTTGTTATTTAATTTTGTTTCAGATATGGCTAAAACATCAGGTCTAGCATCTAAGGAGTATAAGAGATCGTTAAGCAGAGTTAATTTTTTTGGTAGGCTCCGTATATTGCAATGAAATAGAGTGAGACTTTTCTTTTGGTTTATAATTCTTAAATAATTGTTAAGTTTAGTAATGGAGTAATAATTAGAGTTTGGAGAGGTTAGCATAAAGTCGGAATCCTTATCATCAAATTTATCAGGATTTGGCATTATATTATAGAGATCAATATCCGTATTAGACAAATCGTAATACCAAGTTCCAGTTACAGCTTTAAATTCTGCATCAGATAAGTTTGAAAAGGGTAAGCACATAAAATCATTGTGATTATTTACACTCATCCTTGTTTTGTAGTGCATCGTACAATTTCAAATTCAGGTCAGTCATTGATTCTTTACTTATCTCAGTTATGCATACACCGGCTCTGAAGGATTAATAAATTCCTGGAACTCATCCTCAGATGTAAAGTGGAATATATTGGACGTTTCCGTCTCGCGTAGGTGGATTATTCCGTTAGTCGTCCACAGAAATTTAAAGTTGTTGTCTTTCTTGAATGCATGTATTTTCCCGAACAGCTTCTTTCTGTATCCGGTGAGCGATTCATTTATGTGGATCTTGGTGCCTTTTGGTATGCTCTTTCCGATCTCTTCATTTACCGACGGAAGCCAGGTTGTGCTTTTCCCTACGAGCATCGAGCGGTTCTTGTATATTTCATCTCTTTTTATTCGCCGTACGAACTTGACAATGAATCTATCTCTGACTTTCTTGGTCGGCGGGAGTCTATGCGCTATCGAGATATCTTCTTCATGCAGATCGACATTTAGCAGCGAGCTTAGTTCGGTTACTAGCTTCGTAGGGTTGTCGATGGGGAGGATTGGGATCCCCGAGTAATTTCCAAGGAGTCACGTCTTGTGTATTGCTGCATGGCGTCCAAGGAGGCTGTATTGTTGTAAATTTCGTCTTGAGCGTTTGAGATTGACTGCTCTTGGGCTTTGATCTTGTTTTCTATGGCTTTTCTTTCTTTCTTTGTAGACTGGGTAATATTCAGTAGTCCATCATATTTGTCTGTTACGAAGGACTGGGAAATTTCAACTTGCTGAAGTCGTTTGTTCATTGTGTCGAACTCGTGTTGAAGCATTTCCTTTCTCCAAAAGTCTTTGAAAGACTTAATCGTTAGATTTTCATTTTCATCAGGCATGATGTTATTAGTTAGTTGCTCAGTTATTCAATCCAAAAAGAATAGTGTGATCTAGTCAGTCTTGCGACCGGCCGCCATGACAGTCTGAGTTGAAGGCAATACATGTTTCTATTAATAAGCGACCGAAAGTAGATATTTTGTAGTCACAATTGTTTCGATTACTAAGGTTGTCGTTAATGTCTATGATTGAACTAAGAAAGGAATCACTATGATCCTGAACTACAAAATCCTTTAAATGACCTGTACGCGCATTAAAGTCACCACATAGAATAATATCTCCCATTTTACGATATGTTAATAATTGTTTTTGTAAAATTTGAAAAGGATCACGATTATCGTCTTTAGGTAAGTATATACTAGAATTACTTGGGGGAATATATGTGGCGCATACGTAAGTATCCTTAGACATTTTGAAGAAAGATTTATCCAGTTTTAACCAAACGAAGAAATCATTTGAATCCAACAAAAAATTGATGCCTTTTCTCAAGGGCTCTTTTATAAGTATGGTTAAACCCCCAGAACATCGTTTGGCTTTTTTGTTTTTTTGGCCTGTATTTTGAGAAACTGTAAAAACCGGGAATGTTGACTTGAAAACCTTGAGGTAACCATGTTTCTAGTAAAATAATAATATCATACTTATTTATACAACTAACAAATGACGGATCTTCAAGCTTGCGCTGAAGACCTTCTACATTAAATGAGAAGAAAGAGAGGTGTGTATCTTCTGAGTTCTGTTATTCTTTTGACGGTTTCAAGTTTTTCTTCTTGCTTTCTATAAAGTCACATACAGTTCGATTTACGGTCAATTTCATTTCCAGTTCGAATTACAGTCACCATTACACTGAATAACATTTTAAAAGTACCCTGGAACACATAAGATTTGTGCATGTGCGTATATTAAGTCTTGTATGACAAGTAGATATCAAGTAGGTGTACATGAAATGTATTTGCAACTTGTCATATAAGACCAGGTGTACATGATAAAATATACATATCATGTACACCTGGTCTTATATGACAAGTACATATCAAGTAGCCGTCTCTTGCAAATACATTTCATGTACACCTACTTGATATCTACTTGTCATACAAGACTTACTTTTCTGCTAAAATGTATGTATATATATTTATATAAACACATAATTTTAACCTCATACGACTTCCACTCATTCTTTTCTATCACTGAGATGCCGACGCTGGCCTAGAACAAAAGGAATCCGGTCATTTACTGCTATATTTGATGCCATTACTTTTAACAGAAACGAATATTAATTAACAACAATGCAAACTGGTAAATTTTGTGGATTTACTTACACATTTCGGTGCAAATATTTCACAACGTCAGGCCACATGCGTTTAATAGGAGCGCCACATATAATCCCTAATCCTTTCGTAAAATTTGAGAATTTGCCATCCAAAGTCCTTCTAGAAAAACTCAACATCTTGCCACTAAATTCCATCGAAGAAACACTCTTGACTCTAGTCTTGTGTGTTCGTCGTGTCGAATCAATCTCTGGCCGTCTGGGTAAAAAGACGTCCTTCGGCTCCGACAAGGTATCCTGAGCCTGTTGGAAGGCTTTCCTACGAATGAAGTTAAATATTTCCCAGGAACGAAGTTAAATAAAACATTAAGCTGTTTAGACTCCAAATTCCATCACTGTTTTAACTGTGTTAAGTTATGTAAATAAATGAAATATCCGCGCGATATCGAATCTGATTGGTTCATCCTGTCACGTGTTGAGTCAACATGTGCAATGTGATTGGTTGACGGCGCGAAAGGTCGACACAGAAAATAATAAAAATAATAAACACCTACGCTGGCCCGAGTAATAAACACTTTGCGATTTCTGGCTCGTGCCGGCCAAAGGCCTGGCCCGAGTAATAAAACAGTGCAATCTGCGTCTATTGAAAAGCACACTCAGAATAATATATGTATGTACCGTATCATCGGCACTATTTACCTTTTAAAGTTCATTATTATTATTATTATTCCATGACATAGACACATTTTCAAGAGTGTTGTCATTGTATTGTACTCGTGCTAAAGGAGATCACGCTCATACGTCATGAAAACAACGCCTATTTTGTTTCCCGTGATCCATCAGAAATGAATCCATCTTTAAACGTTTTGGACAGGTATTGGCCTATACAGGATGTGATATTCTCAAGACGAAGACTGCTTGCCACATGTACACTTTTGTCGAATCATGCTCGGATCATGAATCCCAAGAATCCGGTTTTGGATTAATCCGTGGAATCCATCCTGATGAATTCAATGGATTCAGAATTATTTTTTTTGGATTCTAGTAAAGAAATTCAAGAATCCGGCGGATTAAGATCTTTTTATTTTACTGGGTGCGAAGTCCTAAAATCTGGAAACTTGTTTTCTTCCATATGAAGTTTGTCTACATTAAATAGTTCCTGCTATGAAGCTGTTTTCTTTTGACAAAGAGACTTTCCAACTGCTTGGCGCAGTTTTTGCTTGTTTACAACTTTAAAAATCAATGTAAATTTGTGGAATCTTTTCCCGTGACACCCACGTTTTATTAATGATGACCAGCCAAAATGGAAATACATTTAAGGTGAGAAAGTTACATTCAAATAGGATTTTAAGCCTTAAGAGAAATACTGGGCTAAATTTAGGAGAGTGAGAAGAGCTGTTAGGAAATTCCAAGCAGAAGCCCATTGCAATTATAACTCCAGCCTCCTAGAGCTAGTAAGGAATGACTGTAACCGAAATGCAGTACTTTCGCAACAGTTCGACCCCCGTGAAATGAACGAGAAAGCACAGAGTTAGGGTCACACCATTACGTGAAGCCACCGAGGAGGAAGTGTGCCAATGGTGGGTGGGTAGAGACTGAGGAACGGAACGGATCGGATCGAAATATTTATTGCCTTAAACTTTATTCTGTCAATCTGGTCACTGACAGAAACATACAGACAGACAAATGAACTTCAATAGTACAGATACATGTAAGTTATACTTGACTGTTTTGTTTTATAGTAGACTTGCAAGCACTAGCTGCTATAGTATTATGTACTCTTGTAATGATCGTTGCTATCTAATAATAATAATGGTTTATTAACAGTACTTCCACTGGGTGGCTCTTCGCCTGTTAATCTAAATAATGTAAAATATAAAATGTTGATAAAATATGACTAAGATATAACTGAGATGTAATGATAACAGTACTAAGGATTAAAATATGGCTATATGTAACTATTGTAAAATTAATCAATGGAGTCTGTCGGCAGCGCATTTCTTTAGATAGGTTGCAGAGTTCCTAATATTTACAGGTAAATTGTTGAACACGGATGAATTGATATCCTGGAAGGTGCCATTTTCAGGTGGGACCTTTAACCCACTGCTACTGCTATTTATCTGTGTTTAGTGAGCTGTTGCTGTGATATTTTGTACTATAATTTGTAGAAGCCAGTAGTGTGATATTTTGTTGTAATGTAGGTGTAATTTCTATTACATTGTAGTCGATTATGACGTCATAAAATATATACAGTATTTTTTATTATTTGAGTAGTTGTTTTTAACTGACGTGAAAACAAGACACTATTAAAGAAATGTACGCAATTCTCTCTAGGCGGCAGCATAAAATGGGCAACAAAGACTCGTCTCCAGAGCAGTCTCCAGTGCAGTCTCCAGAGCAGGCTCCACATCTGTTTGGTCCACAGCTGTATTTTCCAGGGCAGTATAGTCCACTGCTGCCTATATATAGGCAGCCGATAGTGCAGGAAAGTAAGACTTCAATTATCACTTTCAGCAGCGTCAATGTTGTAAACATTATGGAAAACGTTGTGAGTGTTAAACTTTGTGAGTATTAATAACTTAACTGTGTTGTTTTTATCTTTTCCTTGCTCGTCGCCGCAGCTCTAACAAAGGAGCCCTGGAGGAAGATCAAGGGATGGACCATTTCGTACGTATTGCTCGACCAAAAAAGGATTTTAATCTGATTTTTGTTAAGATCAAGAGAATAGCGATACTTACTGCCACGTCATACATTGTCATTAATGTGCCAACCAGAGATCCATTAGTTCCTTACACAAAGCGGCCTCAGTTTGAAATCATGGTTGGCACATTAGCATAACAATTGTAATATTTATCAACACGAAGTATCGCTATAAATAATTAAAAGTATGCCTGCTTTCCTTGTATTTGGTTAAGAATAGTAGCGGCAAGTCGTAACACGATTGTTTTGCGTTATTGTTCTTATCCACTGATTGTAATAGACTAGAGCATCGACATAAATCAGACTTGACAGATTCACACATATTTAGCCTGCGGTAGCGGCGCAAAAGGAAGAGTGGTGTGGGAGGGGGAGGGGAAAATAGAAGGTGAGGGGGGAGGGGAGAGAAGAGTGAAAGCACCTGCGATTACTCTATGGGCCTTTTTGCAGGAATGCAATCACGTGGTTGTACTGGGTGGCAAAAAATATAAATAAATACGTATTTAAAGGCCCTTGTACGAGATTGGTAGTATAATTAGAAAAAAAAACTGTTTGTAAATGCTATTTTTCACCTCCAATCGATTGCTTGCCATCCAGCTTCTCTAGCAACGCCTTTCCCATTAGGATCACGAGCTCAGTTTAATTATATCAGCACGTGAATTTCCCTGCAAAAGGTCCATTATTCTCTCGTTATCCGCCAACCATCAAAGGTTTCATGTACTTGTCAAAATTATCCAATCATGGCGCGCTACATTTAATTTTGTGGAGCGCGAAAATGTCGAAGGAGAATGTATTAAAGTCCAGGGCCGGGTTGTTCAAAGCCTGATTAGTGCTAATCCAGGGTTAATTTCCATGACAACCAATAGGTTATGTGCAGAGTTAGTCCAGGATTAACACTAATCGGGCTTTGAACAATTCGGCCCAGGAGAACATTTTACTTTAATAGAGTAGGAATCAGTACGATGTGGAAACTATCATATCAGAAAGAATTTCGTAGTCTTAATTTATAAAACATGTTTGCGTACAATATTTAGAGAACGGCTACGTTCTTCAGCTTTGTTCCACATGGATTGCAAACAAATCCCGTCCAAACAGCTGCACGAAAAGTACGGTAAAACAATTTTTGATGCCCCAAAAAAACCACATGTACAGCATCACAATGAGGAAAGTCTTTTGACCAATCGACAGAAATATCAAGCTGAAAAATATTTTTACCAATCGACAGAAATATAAAGCTAAAAAATATTTGTGTACCTAAAACTCCGGCGATCGAACTCACAACTTCACGGCATGGAATCGATACTGATTTTCTCGCATTAACTGCGGTGTATTGGTCTTCAAATACTGCAAGAAAACTACGGTTAAAAACCACAGCCACAAACCCGAGCTAATTGTAGTATCAGTGGGCTACCTGTGTAGCCTCGCTCTGGTGCCGGAGCTTCGTTGTATACCAACATGGCGGCCCGCATAACTGTTGAACTGTAGACCAGTAATCCGCCCACTAAGCCATCCGATGATACGTGGTATCAGAAGTGGGATTTAAAGAGGAAAGGAAAACTTGGCTAAATTGCACAATACAGTGGCACTGCAGTTGCACTTAAAAAGATCACTTGAAAACTAAGCTAAATTCTCCATTATAGTTCAGGGGTATTTAGATTCGTTTTATGAATGATTTGGGGTTTAAATGGTTAGGTGTTTTTTTTAATTTGGGAGTTAGGTTTTTATAAGGTTTGTATGAAAATTTGAGAAAATGAATTATTAATTAGCCTAGTGGCGTTGTATTCTGCAATTGCTCCGAAAACGTTTGAGAAGAAATTTCCAGGAATACAGTTTCAGAATACAGTAAAAGATGCCGGAAACTCCGCCGAGTACAAGCCAACCATCCATCGTTAACCAAGCGTCGTACCAAATCTCTCCTCCGGAAGAGTTTGACTTTACCGAGCCAAATGAAGGGCGCGCCGGGATGGATCCGGAGGTACGAGAGGTTTGAATACAAGAGAGCAGGAAAGTCAGGTAAATGCCTTATTATACTCCATGGGACTGGGAGATAAGAGTGATGACATTCTTGCAACTTACGACCTGACAGCGGCACAGTTAAAGCTATACGAGCCTGTGAAAGAGAAATTTGACAGCCATTTCGTCAAGCGAAGGAATATTATTTACGAAAGGGCAAAGTTTGATAAGAGGAAACAACAGATCGGAGAATCAGTGGACTCATGACAGATTTGTATGGGCTAGCTGAACATTGCAATTATGGAACACTCTACGATTAATTAAGTCGTGGTCGTTTTGTCGTTGGCCTACCGGATGAAAAGCTGTCTGAAAAGTTGCAGTTGAATCCCGAACTAACTCTAGACAAAGCTATTAATACCGCACGTCAGAGTGAGTCAGTCAAAATCCAGCAAACAGTCGTTCGAGATGCGGGAACAAGTCAATCTGCAAGTGTTGAGGCCCTAGATAAAGGTTGCTATCCAAAGTCCAAAAGAGGACAGGATAAGGGACAAAGGCAGTTTAACAGACAATTTGGTCCAATTAAAAATAAAACAGCCAAAGATACAACCTGTGGAAGGTGTGGCAAAAGTCCAGCCCATAGTAAAGACCAATGCAAAGCAAAGGATGCAGTGTGCCATCGATATAAAAAGATAGGGCACTATGATGCAGTATGCAAATCAGGCAAGATTGATGCTGTGCACGAAGAGGAGGACAGTTTCCTAGGATATGTCGACTCCGAAGAAGTGGATAGTCTAAGTGTAGATCCTTGAAAAGTTCAAGTATCAGTTAATGGAACTAAAATAGAGTTCAAGCTTGATACAGGGGCCGAAGTTTCGGTGATTTCTGAATCGGCAGCCAAAAAGGTTCAAGCAAAACTGAACACTACCAACAGGACACTTAAAGGACCTAGTCAACAAAGTCTCGATGTACGTGGATCATTCACTGCCCATCTTAAGGCAAACAATCAGGAAATTGTACAAGAGGTATACGTCGTGAGCGGCCTGAAAACTCCATTACTTGGGAGGCCATCAATTGAAGCCCTTAACCTAGTATCGGTTATACGGTCAGTAAATTCTTACGGTTGTGAGGTCCAAGAAAATCACCCAGGATTATTCAAGGGACTATTAGGAAAACTTGAAGGCAAGTATCATTCAGTTAATTAATAATACAGTACCCTATGCTGTTACCACACCAAGATGTATTGCTTTGCCACTTTTGCCTAAAGTTAAAGACAAACTTGAACAATTAGAACAACAAGGTGTAATCTCAAAAGTGGATAAGCCAACCGACTGGTGTGCTCCCATTGTTGTTGTGCCTAAGGGTAGTGGAGACGTGAGATTATGTGTTGATCTAACAATTAAAGCTGAACGAACAGGTCAAGCGAGAAAGGCACATGTTACCTTCAGTTGATCATGTGTTAGCACAGCTGAGTGGTGCTAAAGTGTTCACCAAGCTAGATGCGAATTCGGGATTTTACCAGATCGAACTAACAGAGGAGTCAGCTTTGTTGACAACATTCATTACTCCATTCGGCAGATTTTGCTATAACAGACTGCCATTTGGAATAACTTCGGCACCTGAGCACTTTCAAAAGCGAATGACTGCTATTCTCACGGGTGTTGAAGGAACTGTCAATATGATTGATGACACGCTAGTGTATGGTCGTGATCAAAAGGAACACGATGAACGCCTCAAGAAAGTGCTCAGTAAGCTAGAAGAAGCAGGTGTGACACGTAATAGAGATAAATGTGAGTTCTCTAAAGACAGTCACCTTCCTGGGTCACGTGGTTGATGCTGGAGGCATACGTCCCAACCCTGCCAAGTTAAAGGCAATAGCTGATATGGAGGAACCAAAGAATGTACATGAGTTACGAAGATTCCTGGGAATGGCCAACCAACTTGGCAAGTTCTCTAGCAAACGCGCACTTCTAAACCTCTCAGAGATCTGCTCAGCATCAAGCATTTGTGGATCTGGGGACAACCACAACAAGAAGCATTTGTCGCTATGAAGAAAATCCTTAACGATGACACCGTGTTAGCTCATTATTATGCACAACTGGAAACCAGAGTTTCCGCAGACGCGTCGTCATATGGTCTAGGTGCAGTCTTGGAGCAACAGCAACCCGACTTATCTTGGCGACCAGTGGCTTACCAGTCTAGGTCACTTTCAAGGTCACTTTCAAGCTGTGAGCAACGTTATGCTCAAATCGAAAAGGAGGCCCTTGCGGCAGCATGGGCCTGTGAGCGATTCAATAGCTATATGTTAGGAAAGACCTTACAGATTTTCACAGACCACAAATCTCTAATCTACCTCCTCAACTCAGTGAAAGACCTTGACTGTCTCTCACCACCGATTCAGATGTTCAAGATGAGGCTTATGACGTACCACTTTACCATAACGCATGTACCAGGGAAAAGTCTCACCTGCGCTGATGCACTCTCCAGAGCGCCAGTATATGAACCGAATGCAACAGATCATCTACTTGAAGAAGATTCAAGTATTTACGTGAACCATGTTGTTCAGAGCTTACCAGCTAGTAGTAAGCGTCTTGATGAAATACGTGTCCATCTAGAAGAAGATGAAGTCTGCAAACAGATAATGACCTACTGCATGGAGGGATGGCCTGACAAGAGCACCCTTAAGGGTCCAATTAAGCTAACAGTGCAACATGGACTGTTACTTAAAGGGACTTGTTTTAAGTTATTCCTGCATCTATGCGTATGGATATCTTAGACAAGTTACACACAGGGCACCAGGGAATCACCAAGTGTAGAGCGAGGGCAAGAGAATCTGTATGGTGGCCCAAAGTGAGTCGACAATTAGAGGAACTTATCGAGAACTGTCCAGTGTGTAGGAAACTAAGTAGAAACCAAGCAGAGCCGATGATATCATCAAAGCTACCTGACTACCCGTGGGAAAAGGTAACGACTGACTTGTTTGAGTGGCGAGGTAAGAAATATCTACTGGTGGTAGATTATTACTCTAGGTTAACATTGAAACTGCCATGCTATCGAATACTACCTGATGCAGTGTAATCTCGCACCTTAAATCAATATTTAGTCGTCACGGTATTCCCGAACGAGTAACATCGGCCAATGGTCCTCAGTGTGCATCGTCAGAGTTTGTCAGCTTTGCTGAAGACTACGGCTTTACTCACGTCACTAGTAGCCCGCGTTATGCCCAGTCAAACGGGAAAGCAGAGCGTGCAGTACAAACAGTCAAAAGATTATTGGAAAGGTCCTCAGATCCCTACCTAGCTATGCTGGCATATAGAAACACCCCCATTACGGCAAGGGTACAGCCCAGCACAACTCTTAATGTCACAAAACCTTCGTACAACCGTACCAGTAGTTCCCTGTCAACTAAAACCTAATGTAATCGATGTAGTATGTTTCCAAGGGAGGGATGCCGAGATTAAGCAGAGTCACAACTATGATGACCGTCACCGAGTGCGAGAACTACTACCACTGGAGAAATGAGATTTTTCTGATGAAAACCGAAGGCATTGTACAGGAAGAAACTGGCGAGCAGAGTTATGTTATTTCCACCCCTAAAGGTCATGCAGTTACGTCGCAACAGACGACCTCATGCCTCCACCCAAATCACTAAGTCTTGTAGTGCCTCATTCTTTTACCTTCATAATATTAGACGTATTTGCAAGTACCTCATTCAGGATTCACCAATATCACACGGCGGCCATCTTGTTTTGACATCACGTTTTTTTACACGGGAACGAGGCCACACGTGTCACTTTTCCCGCGATTATTAAATTGAACGAAATGCCGAACAGAGATCACTGTTGTGTTCCAAAGTGCCCTAACAATCGCAGGAAAAACTATCCTGGAATTAGTTTCCTACAGAAAAAGTAATTAAAAAGCAATGGATTCTAAAAATTCGAAGAGATGTCGGGAAATATTTCAAGGTAAATCTCGTATTTTGCTTCTTAGTATTTTTGCAAGTCAGACATTTTCTCACCTTAAATAAAAACACACCGTTTCAGATTTCAAGCAGCAACAAGACAGGCCAGATGAAATCACAAGATTTTATACTGGATATTCTGGTGTTGACATTTTATGCTATGCAGCCAACTGCAGAGAAAATGTACAATTGGTCTCAAATTCAGCGGCTGAGGGCTAAAGGAATAAAGGAAGTTGAAACCTGTCGAAATAACCTTAGGAGCTGTAAGCTGAGTTTGTTTCACCAATTTTGCCTCTTACTACATAAATTACGACTCGGGACTTTCAACCAAGAACTGGCTGATAAGTATGGTATTTCAGTTACAACAGTTAGCGCATTTTTATTACTTGGTGCAATTTTTTATATTTTGTTTTAAGCTGTATGCCAATTTGGCCCTCCAGGTCAAAGATTCAACAGCACATGCCCCAGTGTTTCAAAGAAATCTACCCAAGGTGCTGGGGCATTATTGATGCATCAGAGATAAAAACACAGGCACCCTCCAGCATGGTTATCAATGTGAGCTATACTCAAATTATAAAAGCCATACAACCTATAAAGGGAACATTGTAATTTCACCCTCAGGAGAAGTGATTCATGTAAGCTCTTTATTTTCTGGATCAATATCAGACAAGCAGCTTGTGAAACAGTCAGGCCTTTTAAACTTACTAGAACCTGGTGATCAAATACTAGCCGACAAAGGGTTCACCATACAGGATCTTCTGACACCCATTGGATGTGAACTGGCTATTCCTGCTTTCCTCAGTAGCAAAGGTCAATTTTCACAAAAAGAACTGCCGAGGAGCAAGAAGATACACAACCTTAGAGTTCATATGGAAAGGGCAATAAGGCGTGTGAAAGAATTTCAAATTTTTGATGGAATTATTCCACTTTCCATGGCTGGAAACATTAACGAATTGTGGACAGTTGCATGCCTTATTACTAATTTCAGAGGACCTTTGTCAGTTTTATGAGAAGGACCTGCAGGACTAGAATGCTTTCAATTTATACTGATATCAGGGGCGTAGCCAGGTTATGTAAATAATAATTAAAGTAAATAAATAAATAATAAATAATTTAAAATAAAAGCTACTGGCTATGCCCTTGCAAGTATTTCAAGAACATTAACATGTACAGCAAATTTACAGCCTTCACAGATAAGGTATACGGTTAAGGGTGGACCGGACCATTAGAAATCGGGGGAGGGGGGATTTTTCCGTATTTTTTAATCTCAACTTGCCAAAAAATTACTCTTTGTTTGCACAATTGTTTTGGGTAATTATCCCCCTCCACCCCCTCCCAAGATTTCTTAATGGTCCGTCACCATTGCTTAGCACTACTCTGTTAGGGTACTTGATTTATATGGGCTTACTCCATATCAAATGAAACTTTAGAGACCAGTCATTATTTTTGTTTTGATTACTACTACTGTTCTGGGAAGCGCCTATAAAAATGTTAATAACTGAGGGAAGGTCAACAAAAATCTCTATTTTTTATTTTTATTTATATCAATTTTCTGCGACAAAGTAGGTGCCTATGTGAACATGGGAATAGTGCCTGTGCCTGAGTAGGTCATGATCAATAAATGTGCCTGTATTTTCGCCCTGAAACTAACAAGAAGTCATGCCTGGGAATCACTAGTACACAATATGTAGCCTACCTACTTACACTGTACTTACACTGTACTTAACTACGTGTAAACCTACGTTACGTAAGAACTTTAAATACTAACACAGGCAGGTAAATGATAAGTAGCTTCTCTTTATACTACGATAGCATCGTGCTCTAACTACTGCACCATTTTGTTTCACAAGGGTTTCTAACTGGAATTTAAGACACACATTACGAGTTACTTTTGACTTCCTCTACATATTCGATTCTACTGCATTTTAATAAATCATGTCAAAGAACGACTAATGCACCATTTGGGCAATTATTCTTTCATGGGTGCACCGTTGGCATATTTACCAATACTTCACAATTCAAAGGATTACGATGAGACATAAGCTTATTTAGTTATAAGCTTTAAACAAAAACAAACTTAGAACAGTTGAAAACACGTGCCTTCAATGTCTGAATATAAGATTCATGAAAAAAATTATATCCCCTTGTCAACATTGCCTTGATAGGTAATCTATCTGTGGCAAAATTTTCAATAAATCTACCAGTAATAGGAGGTAATTTGTTGATATTCTTGTGATATAACTCCTTCGCTTTCGCCGCCGCCATGTTCGAAAACACACATCTGACACGTGTGATATCGGTGAATAGTCTTACTACATTAGTTCATGCTTTTATTACCAGTAGGCTGGACTATTGTAATAGTTTACTATATGGTTTACTGAACACTGAACTGTCTAAACTACAAATGTACAGAACGCTGCTGCCAGGCTTATCACTTCTACTTCTCGATATGATCATATTACACCTGTTCTCTATGAACTTCACTGGTTACCCGTTAGATTCCGTATACAGTTTAAGATTATTTTAATTACTTTTAAAGCATTAGCTGGCCAGTCTCCACAGTACATTAGAGACCTTATTACGATTAAGACGCAGCTGTGCTATCAACTACACTCAAATAATAATGGTGTTTTACTGAAGATCCCTAGTGGGAAGCTTTTGCGTTCATTCGGTGATATATCTTTTAGTGTGGCGGCCCCGACTCTGCGCAATATTCAGTCTCTTAGTCTTTTTAAATCTTCACTTAAAACGTATCTTTTTAAATTAGCTTTTAATTTATAGTCTTTCCATAATTTTAATTGAGATATTTTCATGTATTTAATTATTATTCCTTTTGTTGTAATGCAATGCGGTTTTGAACATTTTATGCGAAAGGGCGCAATAGAAATTATAATAATAATAATAATGTTGAAATGTGAATCAGAAATGTGAAAAGTTACAGCAGTAATTGGAGTTATAATTAACAACAATAGTCCAGTACAATAATAGTACAATTCTGAGCTAGATTTTAGATGGTGAAATGCCGGATACGAAAAACCGGGATAAAAAAAAAACAGTTGAGGAAAAACCTGTAAACGTATTCTCCAAACCAGTGCAAATTCACCTCTACCTCTGGAGTCAAAAGGTTTTTAAAACTTCCTAATAATACTTTTAAGAACAATATTGCAAATATAATACAAGTTATTGCAATTGTATACGTACTCAGAGACAGTTATGTTACAGTTACTGTTACGTACTATTAACTCAAACTAATAAGAGAGCTACAATATGTCAAGACTGAAAAACTAAGGCCGCTGCTGATTAATGCGACGTCAAGTGGTATGAACGTGTGAAGGAGTGGTATTTATAGAACTCCTAATTGATCCCAAAGGGATAATGCAAAAGCATGTATTCAACATGTAACAAAGAGAAACATATTATACCTTATTACTGTCTACATTTATATTTGCTGCCTTTAGCAGTTTCCTGGTCAACTCAGGACTTTCCTTGCATGCTTTCTTGTAGTGCACACGTGTTTTGCGAGAAGTTTCAGCTCAATGTATTTTAGCTGCATGCTCTGTGAATTTATGGCATGGGATATATTTGGCATTATTGGTTTCCCCATGGCCATGATATGCATGCTTTATTTTGTGCACGTTTGTAGTATGAGTGGTTTCGGCTAAATTCATAGTCGCCGCTCATTGAGTTTAAGGCATGGGCCGTATTTGGCATTATTTATTGCCCCGTGGCCGTGATATCGTATGCTTTATTTTGTGTACGTTTGTAGTGTGAGCGATTTCCGCTAAATTCATATTCTGTTTCACCGCTTTTTGAGTTTAAGGCATGGGACGTGTTTGGCATAATTTATTTCCCCATGGCCGTGCTATTTTGTTTTGGCAATTTACACGCTTTATTGTGATATAAGCCATGTACGGAATGCGTTTTGTTCTCTTGGCCTTTTGTATGCGCGCGTTTATTCTCAGTAGTCGCACGAGGCATTCTTCGCTAGTTTTCAAATATTTTCGCACCCGGCGCCTCGGCTTTCGTAACATTTCCATTTCGGGATAAGGGTCCTTTGTCACTTGTTCTTAGTTAGTTTTCTATGGCGGTGCTTGGAAGAGTCACTAAGTACTCTCCCGGATTACTGGGCGCCCGGGCCACCATCCCCGGGTTAAAACTGAGATTCAGGTAATTTAGACGCTTCAGTTTTATCCAGGGATGGCGGCAATTATCTGCTACTCTAGTATGGGCTAGCTGCTTGTTGTTGCAGCAAACATTCTATGTTATGTCCATTATTTGGCTTCTGATCGAACTTGCTTATTTGTTTACAAACATTGTACAGCAAGTGTTCTTCATTTTGCCTTATCGGCGTTTCTACGCAAATGTTTTGCGCCAGTTTACTTTGGGGTATGCTATGTGCATTTGAGTTTGAGGTGTCCCCTGTTTATGTAGGTTGGGTGTGCTCTCTCCATTTGAGTTTGGGTGTCGTGGGGCGCGGTTTTGTTTGAGGTTGGGGTGTCATGGCCTTGGCCACACCCATTGTGTTAAGCGGAGCCAAGTACCCCGTTCTCATCCATATAAGTACTAAGGAGACTGCTGAAAATAGAATAATATTTACATCGGTCTCATTAGTACGAATATATGAGAACACACACATTAGCATAAATCATGCACTTCATCGCAAACCTGCAGCGGGGGTTCTGCCTTCAATCCTGTACATCGGTATTTTACGGTCTCCTTGTTACGCCCACCTGCGGTGTGTCTCAACGTCTTTTCCCACCCTCCCTCCCACTTTCTCTTGTTACTCCTTGTTGAGAGCTCCGCCAGGTACCCCGTTCTCGTCCATAAGTACTAAGGAGACTGCTGAAAATAGAATACTATTTACAGTCATAAGTACTAAGGAGACTGCTGAAAATAGAATACTATTATGTTGGACGTAAGCTATAATAGGAATTTCCCGTCCTCTGAGTGCGCAAGGTGCTCTCTCTCTTCTCTCCCCTCCCCCCTGCGCCTCCCCTAATTTTCCTCCCCTCACCCTCTCCTCTTCCTTTTGCGCCGCTACGCTGGCTACACATATTGCACTGAACAATACTTTGTTATAACAAGCTTCTCATGATACTGAATGATTATTATTATTACTAATTTAATATTTTAACAGGAAGCTCTTTTCAAAGAGGTCACACGGCTCTTATATATTCTGACCATACCATATTTTTTTCCAGTGTGCGAGACGAACTCAAAACGGACGTCGCATCCCTAAGACCGATTACACAAGTAGAATCCACGCCGTACTTTAACATTATTCTTACTGGACAAGTTGGAGGAGGCAAATCGAGCTTCATCAATAGTCTTTGTAACGTGTATCGCAAGAGAGTCGCCGCCACCGCGTTTACTGGCATCTCCGGGCACAGCTACACTTTGGAAGTAAGTCTTTGCTTAACAGTTCCTTTTTTTACGCACATCTAATTACATGCAATTAAGTAAGTTTTATAGCCAACAAGCTCTTCTATTCCACGAGAGAGAACAAGTAAGAAGACAGTCTCGTGAGTAGGACAAACGCGCTTATTTAATTACTTTTTTTTAGCAATTGTGAACATATTTCCCAAATAATCATTTTGTTTTGCCCTTCTGGTTTTTAGTATCGCACATACGGCATTACAGAAAGGGCCGGAGGAGAACCCCTTCCCTGGCGGTTCTCCGATTCTATGGGTTTGGAAACGGAAAAAAACAATTATGGTATCCATATCACAGAGATTCTTGCAGCAGTGGATGGCAAACTTCCTCCCGGTTACATGGTATTAATTAATAGATCCCTTGTAGTCACAAAACGATATTCCTATTCTACATGTACAAATGGTACAGGGTCTACATGTCGGTTGTCAGTTAAAATTTTGGCCAGTTGTCAGTTAGCCCTAGCTAATGATTACTAGAGAAAATTTACAATGTTTGACCCACAAAAAAACAAATTTGTTAGTTGTCAGTTAGTTTTCGGTTGTCAGTAAAAAAAAATCGTCATTTGTCAGTTATTTTTAAGGCTGTTTGTCAGTAGTCAGTTAACCCCATTTATAGATCCTATTGCTGTGTAAGGTAAGTCAACCTATATCGAACAGAACGTATTCTAGGGCTACCGAATGGTCAGTCAAAATTTGGAAGTGCTTGTCGTTTTAGGCATTTGCTCTCATTGCTCGTACTTTCTTTTTCCCAAGGTGCTGGATTTGCTCGCAGCTGTGATAAAATAAAATTGCTCATGCTCGCCTACTCGTCAATGCTCGAATTTACCATTTGGTAGCCCTTATTCTCATGCAGGCACGCATGTAAACAAATCAAAAATATCTCCTTATAGAGGAGACAAAAAAAGGTTTTCAAGCCAATCTGAGCCTGTACACTTTATATAGATGCAGCTAACCCTATCGTCTTTTTTCTTGACTCTCAAAGAGACTTTCTGTTTATCTGTTGCAGAAATTGCGTTCCGATCCTTCCTCGTGCGGAGACTGTTCGTTGCAGTAGCCTTGCGCCTCCCCCCACCCCCTAAAAAAAATGAATAAAACAGCACAACTCCACCAGAAAACTTCTATCGTATGGATATACTTTATAGCATCCTGTGGCGATTTTCCGATGCCAAGATTTTCTGCTGCCTAAATTCTCACAGCGGATGAAATATGCCAATAAGTTCCTTCTGAAGGTGTTACTACAGTCAATTTTTAAAAGAGCTATGGAGAAAGGGCTTTTTCTGTACGTTATTGCGTTTAAACTGTGGAATTTGTTGCCACTTACTATATAATATAGGTTTTTATTAGTTTAGTTATCGCTTAGATCGTAAGATTAAATGTTATAGTGCTTGTAAATTAACTTGCCTGTTTTCCAGCTATGTAAAGCGTCTTTGGACGTTTAGGATTAACTGTATTATGACAAACCTGGCCGAAATATTCCTTTTTGCCCAGAGTATTATAGTGACAAAAGCAAAGGAAAGATAAGTTATCGCAAAGAAATGCTTTACTTATTATAAGAATACAAAAGCTCGAGGCACTCACACTGTAGAAGCTATAAAATAACTAAATGGAACAAGGCAACAACAACGCTTATATCCGCGGGCGGCCACCCTTACACGAAGTACGTTTTACATGTTTGTCAACAACTGATTTCTTTAGTCGATTTTCAGGGAGAATAGTGACATTATAAAGGAACCAGGTTATGCAAACTTGGTCACAACTACTAAAGATCACGAACGAAGAAAAACAGTGGCAATAGCCCTCTTCGTTGTATGAGTCAGGTCAAGGTAAACTGTCCGCTGTTATACTCGCTTTCCAGGGCGGTTAGCTCAATCGACTTTAGTTGATTATATACCAGTGTCCGATAATAGGTTGACTTACCTTATACAAGCTAAAATAACTGTGAAATGGCTGTTAGAATCCCACTCGATGATTAGGGTAACGCTCCTTGCCTTTTCATTCAATAAAGACTGGCAAATCATCAGGCTGTTTCGAAAATGTTGCCGCGTGATTGTCGTCTTCCGTGACAGCCAGCTGATTAACTTTATTTGATTATTGCAGTTTCGAGGTCAACCTGTTCATGATCGTACTGTAGATCTGAATAGGAACCCTACATTGGCTGATGAAGGTCACTGTGTCGGCATCGTGATCAACGCGTCCACGGTGACCGTCCTAAGTGATGCAGTCTGGGAAAAGGAGCAACAAATAATGCATGAACTCAAGGCCAGAGGTGACCTCATATAAAAAAAATCAGTATATAACTCGTCTTGGTTTTGAATTTTACATCATCATCTCCAATACACACTATTAATTACTATGGATTTAAAAAAACTCATCACCCGTGTTTTTTCCCCTTCAGGTATCCATACGTTTGTCATTCTCACCAACATTGACGAACTGTGCGAACACGTTAATAAAGACCTCACCAAGGTTTATCACAGCATTGCAGTTCGGGATGTCGTAACAAAAGTGAGTAATAAACTCTATGGTCTTCCCAAGAACCAGATCTTTCCTGTCAAGAATTACACCGAGGAAGTGGAGATCGATGAGCGCATAGATATCCTGATATTGTACGCTGCCCGCCACATGCTTCACACAGCTCAGAACTACATAGAAGAGAGAGAGTAGCTACGGTAGAGAGACAGTAGTATTCAACAACAATAAAAAGTAAGGTGGCAAACTTTGTAACTAAGAAACAGACGAGCCATTCTTACTAGTAGAATTTATCTTTCCTCAAACGAAATTCACATGCAGATATTTCAAGAAAGGTCGCGTCGTGCATACATGTTGCATTGCCTGTTCCAAGACAGTGATTGGAATCCATTTACACGCGTAAAAAAGACGGCACGGCACCTCAAATCTCGGCACGGTGCCTATAAAATTGTGGCACGGTACCCCTAACTTTGAACGCGTACACAAAGCAGTCCCTTGTTTAGTAAGGCACTGGTACTCTAAATTTTAGAGGTGTCGAGATACCTCTCGTAGGTAATCTCGGCACGAGTAAAATCGGTACCGTGCCGAGATATAGGATGCCGTGCCGTCTTTTTTTGCCCGTAAAAATGAGATTTAAATGGCGTGTTCATTTAGGCAAGTCCGCGTGTGTTGTAATTATTCAGCTCAATAACAATATGAGGAATTCATTATTTCTTAAAAGCAGATGTCTACAAAAATCATACAAAATTGAAAATCTGCGGCAAAAGTCGAAAAATAGAATTCGCTCTCCTTTTGCATATAGGTAGCCCCTAGTCAGAATACAAACGCTGTGTAGTTTGCTTGGTGAAATATTTATTTATTTCCGAGAAAAACGAAAAAATCCCATTGAGCTCCAGACACGATTCCGGGAGGCCCGTCAGCGATGAAAATCGGCCGTGTTCGAGTTTCTTGTTGTACAGCTCGCGCGAATGAAAATTGCAGCATTTACCGTAGCTTACCAACACTAATTTTGTCAAAAAACGAAGCGTGAATTTTAAAATAGAATTGAATTGAATGCCTTACACATTACTGATAGCTTTTTGCCGTACTATTCTCCACGTCCAATATATTACAGTAATAATAATAAGGAAAACATATGTATTTATAAACTTTTAAAAGGTTTGAGGGGAGGGGGGTCGAAATCGCTAGAAGGGGGCCTAGAAGGGGGGGGGGGGGGGGGGGCTGGGCTAATTCACTAGTGATTTCGCCCCCCGGGGGTCGAATTCACGGGGGGGGGGGGGGGAATCGCTGGTACACCGGGAGGCCCGTCAGCGATGAAAATCGGCCGTGTTCGCTCGATTTGCGTGTCAAAACTATTGAACCGAGAATTATTGTATACTACCAGCTTATTATATGACTCTTCCTTGTTCGCTCAGAGGAATTTCATAAACGTTTGATTCTTTTAAGACTTCGAGGGAAGTCGAGACCAAAGTACCCTGTTTTGTTATGACAATCGGTAGGTCCAAAAGGACTGTGATTTTAACCATGTGCCACTACTCCAAATTCCATAAGATGATTGATATTAACTACGAAGGAATAGGTCTTTCAAGTTATAGAAAGTTTTCTTTGGGCAAATTAATTCGCGCTCCTCATAAATTTTCTCAATGTATCACTGATTGTGTGACCAAAGCCAAAGTGTCATTAAAAGCTTGTAGTTGAAGTAAAAACCTTACATCAGTATGTCACATTGGTAGAAAACAACATTAATCTGCTAACCTTTCCTCGGTTATGATATTCTGTATGGCCCATAATATTCTTTTAGACATATTCTTTGCCGTTCTTGACGAACCGGCCACATGACAAACGGTCGTAAATTGAATTGAACGATTGTTCCTCATGAACACATGTATCCTAGTGCTGTTTGTGTCGATGATATAATTTACTTTGCAAGCTTCGGGCAGCATCCACTAGATCCATGATAAACAAGAGCCCATTTGAAATCGTCTTAGTAATAACCAAAGGGAAGAATTATTAGCTGAATTTAGCAGTCTTTAGGAGTGGCCGGTAGCGCGGTGACTTTCATTCTCTGCTCCCCTAGTATATATGTAATTTAATATTTTTGTTTTTCTCGTATGTTGACCTTTTAATTTAAACACTATACTTATTCGTTTAACACACTGCATTTGAGCAGGCATATATTCATTGTTTTGATCCCGAGAATTAACCGTACTACCGTACTTCATGGTCCCTTTCTTTAGTAGTGGGTTGTCGGTCAGGTGATTGTAAACTCTCGTCATTTAGCACAGAAAATGTCTTCTGATGAATAGGGATCGGGTTGTCATGTAAGAAAGATGGCTCTTCAACAAACTGATAAGCTTCAGTAGGTTGGGTAGTCTCGGAACACTGGAGACCTTGGTCTTTCATTGTCTTCTTTTTTGTATTCTTGATTTTGTTTTTAAAGTTTTAAAGTCGGATCTCAGCTTTATGATATCCGCTTTCAACTCGCCATTTTCAACTTCTAGGTCAATAATATATTCGTGATGACAGCATCTTGATTTCGGTCTTGTATATATTATCTTGCTGCAATAATTTGGCTTCCAAATGACTGAGTTTGGTTTCTTGATTCGTGTTTTGATGTGACGAGAGTAAGAATTCATTACGCATATCAGTTAGGTCAGCCTCCATGTTACAAATCAAGGTCGTTAAAGCAGCGAGAGAGTTCTTATTGCGGGCTAACAATCCTCGTGAAGAATCTAAAGAATTCCGTCTCTTCCGGTTTGAATTTGACTCATGTGTATGTTGCTTTTGGAGTTTCAAGGATATGTTGATCCAAAACTACAGGCTCTTGGGGTTTTTCATTGACTTGTGAACTTGCAGGCTCTGTAATTTGTTTTGTTTTCTTAGTATAACATAAAGTGTTGAACATGTTCATTTTCTCAAGCATGTCGCGCGTGACCTCTGTTTCTTCATTCATTAAGTTCTTTACTTTCATCTGTAATCTGGGAAACTCAATCTTTGCCCATGCCTAACTATTCCTGTTGTTAAGTAGACGTGGATGATTATAAGTAAAATCCTTCGACAGCTTGTACCGTTTCCGCTAGGTCAATATCCTCGCTGGAACGAAATAACTTGATCTCAATACTCTCTGATCCAACTTACGGTAAATTTAAATCTCTGACAGTTTTTAAGAGACTCATAATATTGGTCTTGAAGGGTCTTCACCCAAAATAAGATGTTCTCCTCGGATGTTTTAAATGCAGCACAGCGAGCCGATGGCTTATAGATTCCAATATCTATTTCTTCGAATTTTAGCTTTTCGGATCCTGGCCCCTTCACTGGCTTCAGGTCGTCGTACGTGTCGTATATAAAATCACTGGCCATCTGGGTAAAAAACGCGGTCCTTCGGCTCCGACAATAGCGCCAGTTGAAATATCCTGAGCCTGTTGGAAGGCTTTTCGCACGAGTGAAGTTAAATAACACATTAAGCTGGCTTACATTTGAGAGATGAGACTCCAAGTTAGAGAGAAAGTTGCTCGCGGGTCCTCCGCCATCTTGCTTTACTGTATTACATTATGTAAATAAATTAACCTGGCGATTTTTGCGTGACCAGCACAGTGCAATCTGATTGGTGTGAATTTGACCTTTAACACATGCGCAGAAATCTTGCTACACGGAATCACAAAAAAAAATAACGACTTGCATTTTAAGACTCGGTGCTGCCACAGGCAGCCCGAGTAATAAGTGCCGTTTCAAAGCTGCCATCCAGTATGCACTGTTGTGATTAATTTGCATATTGCCGAGACCAGAGTGCGTTACAATGTATTTGTTCGTGGGAGTAGGGGAGGCGGAGACCGTTTTATCGTTTTCTGTATGGTTTTGGATAGCCAAAGTAGAGTTACCAAGACGTAGCTTATCACAGAAAAGAAAAGGAGGCACAGGTGTATGAAAGGAAGTGTAAGGTAGGAGCCACCGCGGATATGGACATTTCCAACAAGTTTTTAGCCTAACTTTGAATGCATTCCTTGTTTGCAATATGTTTTGTTCGTAACGATGAAAATAGTTCAATACAGCTTTGTCTCCGCTAACAACCTTTAATATACGCTCAATTCACACTGTATCATAAGTAAGTAAGTAATAGTATTTATTTAATCGGTAAAAATGCATACAAGTTAGCCTCATCCTCAGCTCCCTCTCTTTTGTTCACCTGCCACAGGGAGCCCATAATCTGATTTCTTCAAAAAATTTGAGATGCCTTAAAAATACATTTTTGTACAAGTAATACGCGTAAATATAACGGTATATTGCTTACCAAATTAGGTTAATATCTACAGTTATAGCTTAAAGCTAGTGAATATTTAAACGCTAGGCGTTAAGCCTATTTTAATTTATCAGCATGCTTACCTTTCTGGGGTCGTTTTTAAAATGACCGCCGAGAACCCCCTTCATTTAATACCGGGCAAATCCGCTAGGACACCGTCACCAAATCGTTTTTATGCCGTTTACGCCATTTTTGTGCAGTATGAAAATATGATTATTTGACAAGTTTAGGCATCACCAAGAATTAATACGGATTATCATTGTGAAACCCTGGATGGACATGCTACTGCGAAATCCTGAATTAGCGGCCTAAGTTAAATAAAGCCCCCCTCCCCACCTCGAGGTCAGATCTAGAGAATATGAACTTGGCCATGGTGAGCACTGGTGACGGATAACTAACACTTCATTTCTTACGCCCTTTTACGAAAATGGCGCTTCAGAGCGCATTTGTCATAAATAATTATTTCATTAATAATAATAACAACACTAATAATAATGATAATGGCTATATTTATATAGCGTCATACTCACCACATTTCATAGCGCTTTACATATAACCGCTCCTGATATAACTGACACATTACTGACACATAGTCAGTGAATCGAATGTGTTCAGACTGTTTGCTAATATCATAGTCATAATTGAAAACAATAATGCAGATCGATTTCGTATGAATGGGCCAAAATAATATGGCACGTCCGTTGCCTTACCATAACCGTACAGTAACGTACCATACCGTAACTCTGTAATTTGATTGGATCAAAAAGACAAAAAAAGGGAAGTCATTGTAAGTCCGATTGTTGTAGCTTGCCAAGTCCTACGAAATCCGCTATAAATATGACATGCCACAACATGAGCACATTCACATGAACCTCTACTGCAAAAAAAACTATAAACGTGGAGTAATTGGGTTCGGGTTGGCCTACTCCGCTTTTTTAAAATAAATTTAGTGTTGGGCTTCCTGTGATATTGTTTTGAAGTAGGGAGTGGACTGGAGCAGAGTTAGTCGCTGAGTCACTCTCGCGCTCGGCTCCTCGCGCGCGGGCTTCCTGTGACTGAAAAAGAAACCGAACCGAGTTACCTGCGGAGGAGGCTAGGGTGAGGTGGAACATCTCGAAACGAGCGACAGTATTGGCCTACCCAACAATACAAAACACCCTAACCTTTAGAAAGTGTTTTACACGGCTCGACCGGTACGAGGACGGAACATTACGAGACGAACTCCACAGTTGCCCAATAACTCCACTATATTTCATTAATCTCCAGTATCTGACTCCAAATACAAAACTCAGTGTGATTCCTTGACTGTTATACTCTCCAACGTACTCTGTATTTTCTAACGCACTCTGACTCCAAACCAAGACTAACTTACTCGAGCTGTGACGCCCTCCCTATTATCCTCGTGCCTACCACGTGATAGGTGTGTCAAATTACGCACGTCACAAGTGCAGTATAAAAAACAATAGAAGTATGTATTATGGGTGCAACCAGAAGGCTCCGTACTACTCAGTAATTGCTAGCGCAGGTCAAAAGGTCAGTAGTCTCCTAAAGCAGACCCCCGCGGCGACTTTCATTTCACTTCCCCGCCACGGGGTCTGCTTTAGGAGGCTAAAGGTCAGAGACAATGTGAATGGTCACGCAATCGATGCGCAGATCGGCTGCCGGAAGGCAGGAATGCTCCCCGTGATGATTTTTACACTAAATAATAAAATGCCACGGTCATGTACGTTAGGTTTTTAGGCACCAAAAATATTTTCCTTCAATAATACTCTAGTGGCAAGAGGATCGCCACAGGTATTCTCTCAGCATAGGGCATTCGCTGGTCGGGTATAATATTATTCTGTTTACGCTAGATATGTAAGCAGCAGATTACTTCTGTACTCCAGTAGCTAGTCGTATAGTCTAATCAAAAAGCAGTAGAGTCGGTTAGGTCTAAACGCTAATAATAAAATACTTTTCTGTTTTGGCGGTCCGGCGGAAGTTGTTTCTTCCAAAACAAGCGAAACATAGCAAGCTACATTCGCCCCAGGCTACCACTGATCCCTGAAGTTTATCAAATGCGATGAATACATCGTAGGACAGCAATTTCCAGCCATGTTTTTGATAGCGCAGTTGTTGTAATTTTTGTTCTTTCTTCTTCCTTTTTTGGGGGGGGGGGGGGGGGGGGGAGGGGGAGGAGGAGGGGAGGGGGGTCCCAAGTCTGCTGGACAACGTTTTCTCCTTGTTATAAATGGGTGGTATTTAAAGTTGTTTCTTGTTGACAACTCTGGCTTGTTGTAACTTCATAATTACCGTTATCTCGCATATATACACTTTTATACATTCGGATTCATAAGAAGACCAAACCTAATAATCCTAAGTTATTTATTTATACCCAGTGTACCTGCTAAAGATCAAGGGGAAAAAACGTTTTGTTATATACTCAGTTAGTCAATAGTCAACCAGTGTACCTTGTGATTATTGGGCTTTTTCTCTTGGGAGTCCAAGTTTGATAAAACAAAATCGAAATAAAACGGAGTAGCAATAAAATCTAAAAAATATATCTATATTGATCTATTCGCACATTTATCTGTCCGCATGGCAACGCGCTCTTGTCTCGGCAGTATGCAAATTAGATCACAAAGTTCCATGTCAATACAGGATGGTAAGCTCTGAAACGGCACTTATTTATCATGGTTTTAGTGGATGCTTGCAAAGCAATTGATATCATCGACACAAAGAGCACTAGGATACATGAAGAACACCTAAGTAATGGAGCTGTTTTGATCGTTCAATTGGCAACTTACATCAAGAACGGCAACGAATATGTCTAAAAGAATATTATGGACCATACAGAATATCATAACCGAGGAATTAAAGATTAGCAGATTTATGTTGTTTTCTACCAATGTGACATATATGTAAGGTGTTTCATTCTGAACCACAATCACAAGATCGCGAGATTTTATGTTTTCGAAGTGCTAGATTGAGAAAATTCCTGAGGAGCGCGAATTAATTTGCCCAAAGAAAACTTTCTATAACTTGAAAGACCTATTCCTTCGTAGTTAATATCCGTCATCTTATGGAATTCGGAGCTGTAGCACATGGTTAAAATCACAGTCCTTTTGGACTTACCGATTGTCATAACAAAACAGGGTACTTTGCTCTCGACTTCCCTCGAAGTCTTAAAATTATCAAAGGCTTATGAAATTCCTCTGAGCGAACAAGGAAGAGTCATACAATAAGCTGGTAGTATTACAATAATTTTCGGTTCAATAGTTTTGACACGCAAATCGAGCGAACACGGCCGATTTTCATCGCTGACGGGCATCCCGGAATCGTGTCTGGAGCTCAGTCAATGGGATTTTTCGTTTTTCTCGGAAATAAATAAATATTTCACGAAACAAACTACACAGCGTTTGTATTCTGACTAAGGGCTACCTACTAGTGTAAAAGGGGAGCGAATTCTATTTTTCGACTTTTGCCGCACTATGTTTGATTTTTGTAGAAATTCGCTCTTAACATTTCTTTTTGAGATATGCTGGAGCTGGTCTTAAAAATGCACAATACAACATCCAAGACAGCGTTTTTTAAATAGCTGTATCGTAATATTTAGTTTGCGTGAGATGAATTAATACACATATTTCAAAACAGCTAGGTTCTGCAGCCGGGCCGGACAAACAACAAGCGACATCCGCAGACCGAAATGGGTTGTTGAAAGTCTGGTGAATTAATTTGTTTTTGTGTCAAAAACTTTAAGACGAATATTAGTGGTTCCTTCGAATGGATGTTCTTATTACACTATAGTATATTCCTTTCGCACAGCTGGACAGTTATAACCACAATGCATTTCGGTCTGGCAACGTCGTTTGCCGTTTGTCCGGGAAAACCGTTTTTTTTAAGGCCGTCACGGAGAGAGAGCATGACAAACGGCAAATGGCAAAGAATATTTCCATAGATCAGAGCAAATGGATTGTGGCGCGATTGAAAGTATTCCGGAATAAGAACACTAACACACAATGATCACAACAAATTGCTTATACCGAGATTGCTTAGGCAATGGAATGCTAAATGTATGCTGAATATATCATATATAATAAAGAGTTTGTAGCTTACAATGCAACATGTGCCTATTCGTATTCCGGAATATCCCCCCCACCCCCTTTCTCCCCTCCCCCAAAGTAAACAATTTTCCAGACTTTCGGCAACATGCAACAACAATCCATTTCCGTGAGGGAATGTCGTTTGTCCTACATGTACTACTCTCTGTAATAACCTGTATTGTAATAGGTGTATAACCTGCCATAGTAATGTCGTTTGTCCTACATGTACTACTCTCTGTAATAACCTGTATTGTAATAGGTGTATAACCCGCCATAGTAATGTCGTTTGTCCTACATGTACTACTCTCTCAGTAATAACCTGTATTGTAATAGGTGTATAACCTGCCATAGTAATGTCGTTTGTCCTACATGTACTACTCTTTCTGTAATAACCTTTATTTTAATAGGTGTACAACTCGCCATAGTAATGTCGTTTGTCCTACATGTACTACTCTCTCTGTAATAACCTCTATTGTAATAGGTGTACAACCCGCCATAGTAATGTCGTTTGTCCTACATATACTACTCTCTGTAATAACCTGTATTGTAATAGGTGTATAACATGCCATAGTAATGTCGTTTGTCCTACATGTACTACTCTCTCTGTAATAACCTTTATTGTAATAGGTGTACAACTCGCCATAGTAATGTCGTTTGTCCTACATGTACTACTCTCTCTGTAATAACCTGTATTGTAATAGGTGTACAACCCGCCATAGTAATGTCGTTTGTCCTACATGTACTACTCTCTGTAATAACCTGTATTGTAATAGGTGTACAACCCGCCATAGTAATGTCGTTTGTCCTACATGTACTACTCTCTCTGTAATAACCTGTATTGTAATAGGTGTACAACCCGCCATAGTAATGTCGTTTGTCCTACATGTACTACTCTCTCTGTAATAACCTGTATTGTAATGGGTGTATGACCCGCCATAGTAATGTCGTTTGTCCTACATGTACTACTCTCTCTGTAATACTCTCTCTGTGATAACCTGTATTGTAATAGGTGTATAACCCGCCATAGTAATGTCGTTTGTCCTACATGTACTACTCTCTCTCTAATAACCTTTATTGTAATAGGTGTATAACCCGCCATAGTAATTGAAAACTTTCGATAAGATTTGAAACAGTTCAAACCTCCATCTATAATTATATACTACACTGCTTGTTCAATTCATACAAATAGGAGAGAAACTTTAGGTAAGTATTCAGTCAACTCATAGTCTGACGCAGAAAGAACGATACTAAGTTGGCAGCCAGCTTAGTAACAATTCCTACTGATAATCAATCCATCTAAACTAAGGTTACGTTCTACTGCTAAATGTAAGACGAGTCACTTCAGGAATAGCGTAAAGTTCCGGTCAAAGGGTTTCAACAACGGTACAACATCGGTAAGACATCGGTACGACAACGGTACAACATCGGTACAACATCGGTACAACATTCCTTTTTTGTAATCGCCCCATTTTGTCCTCGTTCAAATATAGCGCAACTCCCCAAATAGCACGCCTGCTACAACATTTGTTGAAACTAGCTGATCTTGAAAGCGTTTGATGAAATGGCCTTTAAATCAATCTTTCGACACCTTCCAACAACAATGTTTTCAGGCCATTTCAAACGGTTTCAAGATCGGCTTCCAAAACTATTATACCGATGTTGAAACCGCTTGACCGGGCTTTAATCGCCCATCTCTTGAGTAACACGGTTCTTATTTACAAAAGTGCTGAATATACTGAATAAACACGCGCTTACTTTATATAAAGGGGCTCTGTCACGGTAAGACTTTACATTCGTTTTTCCGTGCCAGAAACAGCTATTTCCACAAACATTTATATGAACTAACGAACCTCTCGGCCATGTGGGATGCTTAAAATGAAAGCAAATATGCAAAAATTACTAACAAACAGTGTATATAAACAGTCTCTAGGGAAAATATTGAAAATCCTTTCAATCAAGCATTGAGGGAGGGAAGTTTAACTGTGTTTGTATCCAATTAACAGCCATTAAACGAGCGATTACTCGAAACATGCGCAGTACCATGACATAGCCCCTTTAAATAAAGTGGTGCTACAATCTGTTTAACAGGACGTTCTGGTATAAAAGGGTTACTTAGTAAATTTGAAATTGACTCTACAGAGCAGTGAAGCATGCGTTGAAAATTAAACATGCAAGACAAAGTATTTAACAGAGGGAAGATTAATGGCTGTCAATGGTAGTTTAGGCCTGTTTCCGAACCATGTAACATTTATCTGTTTGATTTGAATTTCGTGCAATATAAGCAATCAGTAGGAAGCACTCAAGCAGAGCATCATGCACAGAGATGTTCACTCGAAAAAAGACTGACTGACAACTGTAGATGTCAAAAGCGTGACGAATTTTGGGTAGGGGTGTGCCGCGGAGACCTCAAAACCCTGACCCTATCCCAGACCTGAAAACGCCGTTTACCATATCCTATCCCAGATCTTGTGATGTTTACGAAAGAGTCCAGATACCGAACAGTTTTTAATTAAAATTACACTACGAAAGCCGTTGTTTTGTTTTAATATGGTATTTTAAGCTGTAGTGTGGTCGATAGAGCGCTAAGCATGGCGTCAACGACAAGTATATCAAAATCCATACCCTTTCCCAGACCTAAACCGTAAAAAGGATACCCTATGCCAGACCTCGGCAGCTCAAAAACCATACCCTATCCAGCGGCACATACCCGTATAGCCCATATAAGGGAGTACTCCCCCCGGGGCCTGACCATGGCCCTTTAAAACCGGAACTTCCTGTTTAGTCTTAAATAATCAAAAGGAACAATATATCCTGGATAGTGAATGTACTGATAAATGCATTAGTCTTACGTCGGCCGTAACTTGTGACATTACCGTAGACTGATTCTCTTCTAAGCGCGTCGAGATTGTGTCAGAGAGACGCAGTTAGATAATTGTGGCTTGGACATTTTTTATCCAAGCGATTCAATAAAGTCGATATAAACATGGATAGCTGCTTTCTGACTCAGTACATAGCTAGTTACTACTACCGCATGTCGTCTTTACCAAGTGCTCAGAAACAGTGTATATCAGTAACGTATTGTTACATTTTTCCTCACGAACACTAATATGGCGTCGCCATATTTAATTCTACTGTGTCCATTCTCTCGAAATACTGATTGGAACGTTTAGCCATAAAATCACGCAGAAACGCATTCTTTCTGGCGCTATTCAACTGACAGGTTCCGGTTGCAGGCTCATAATTGAAGGAGACACAGTTTGGTACAATGTCGCAATGCATTACGCATGACATAACCGAGGGCCCGCTGACCAGGCTGCGGATAGTGTGCCCGGTGAGTGCGTGTCCGTAGACTGAGGAGTACATTTTGCCAACATGAGGAGCTGCAATACAAATTATCTCATTATTATTACGATACCGGATGCATTCAAAATCTATTCACTGGAATTATAGGTATACACCAACACATGTATTTGTATCCAGTTTACTTATCGATATAGGACATCACTAGTGATTAGTGTTAGTATACATGTAGTAACACTTTATTGTTGTTATTGAGCTTTCCGAAGTCCTTAGTTATTCACTGTTAATTCCTAACCACTAGAGAAATTGAACCATTTACAGACTGAAGAACTATGTAAAAGGTCTGTAAAATTCCTTTCTAAACGTTATGTACTGTTTAAAACACGAACAGCAGTGTTTTATCAAGTTTAAAAATTCTAGGGCGAAGCCCGAGAATTTTTAGACTTGATAAAACACGTGCTGTGAGTGTTTTAAACGGCTTCAAAAACGCTTTAAGAATGCAATGGTAGAAAGACGCACATCTCAAGGGAATGGTTACTTAATGAACCATTGAACCTTTGTATTCACAACGCCATGCAAAATATTCGAGTAATCACCGCCTGCAATTACGAACATCTCAAGAGAATGACATGAAGAAATTACCATACTATGTTGTTTGAAACGGCGTTTCGCAATGCACTTGAAGGATTTGGTGTCGTGGCTTACCTCGATAAAGTTCAAGACTTGGAAAGCGATGTGACTGACATGACGGTAGACTCTAAATGTTTGACTCCGGCACAAAATATGTAAGTTTAATGCACGTTTTTATTATTTTACGGCTTTGAGTTTGGTTTCATAATTGGAACTAAACAGTGGCTCGGTAAACAAGTAATGGTAGTTGGATAACTTCATTTTAAAAATACTATCTGTGTATCTCGGTAGTCTGGTGATATTAGTAAATTTAGTGCAAAATTTATTATCTAATATAGGTACCTTATGTTCCGTGTACTTTTTGCTATCTTTGGGTCGTTATCAGTGAATTCTTAATTAGGATGAAACTTTATATAAAATTTCATGTTCATTAGTATTCTTTATATAAAACATAAAACGTTCATCCTAATTAGCAATTCAATGAGAAAGCTGAAACATCAATAGAAATTCCATTGTCTCAATCATTAACCCCGTTTCCCCCTGGGACAAAATTCAAATCCCTCCGCGGGCTTTTAGAATGATGAGATTTTATCAGGTATAAAGGAGCATGCACGTGACTGATTTGCTTCGTCTGATTGGACAAAATGCTCATAAATTATTCATGAGTTTTTGAATAATAATTTATAACGATGCTACCCAATCATGTGCTCCGCGTGATACCACGTGATTGCCTTAATACCCCAGTACAGAACTGATTAGGTTTTCAGTTCATATGTTAAGATAAAGGATCTTACGATTTTAGACAAAATCCTACTTTAGGAGAAACATATAATAAATTAACAAGTTCTAGTTTAGCCCGTGCTCGACGTATCCAAAGTAGAGTTACTTTAATTAAAACGTTCTTTTGTTAATCTCGGTTTGGTCACGAGCCTGTATTTACTATGGTCGTTTTCGATCCATTGACAACATTGAATAGAACTCATTTACCAACAACCTGTGTTGTTACAGGGAACTAATTAAGTATTGATTATATCTTAAGCTATCGGTACCAAGCGATCCCGACAACAAGCCAATAAGAATTGAGTATTCCTAATTTCAGTTCCGTACTTTGTCAGGTACCAAATCCATTGAACTTTCCGTCAATGCAGATTAGTCACCAACTTCAAGTTGGATTTCTATGGAACATATCTAAAGACTCGTATAATGTTTTACGCTTAAGCTATGATATTTGATTTCTAGTTTCACATTTGACATATCTTATTTATGTTGTCGATCGGTTGAAGTACTTTTCTTTCAAGGTCAGTTTTCCTTTGTTTGAACAACGACCTTACTTACAATAAGGGTCCATGTAAAGACACCTGCGTTGTTTAAGAATTATTCTGGTCAAAGACATCTGTTCACCACAGAGACCATTGTTTGTAAATGACATAAATACAGAACGAATACTCTTGTAAGTTGCCAGTCATTGAGACAAGTAATAAAGTAGGTAAGATCCAACCTTGGTTGTTGTCGCTACAAGCTCTACGAGAATCCCCCACAGCTCAGAAAAAGACCCCCTGACAACTGGTGGGAGAATCCGCGGTTCGAACCTGACGAAACGACGCACTGCCTCAACTCTACTCTTCAACAACCAGGTATAGCCAAACGCTCTCTATTTTCTTTTTATGTGTGCCTTAGATTTCTGACTACTGGCCGTCAGCTTAACTAAGATTTATTGTTTCCCAATAACTATAACGTCGCTACAATAGTTGGTTATTTAGCCCATATTTTCTGCTCCTTACTTTTTGCTGTTAAATGCTATTTTTGTTGGTCTTATAGTCTGTCATTCTCATAAGCGTATTTTACATTTTCTCTAAACGGTTATCTTGAATTTCAAACTGTTTTTACGTAGTGGGAAAACGAAAACCGCTAGTATTCCTAACAGAAAATCTCACAAAACGTGTACTCATTGTTCAGCGAAGACCACACCAAAAGTCAAACAATTAAGCCAAACGGTAGATTTAAGCCCGGCAAATTTAACTTCAACTTCACCTTCACCTTCACCTTTAACCATAGCCTCCCAACCACACTGTAATCAATCTAGCGAACATATTAATACCATGGCTTCAACAGAAGATTTCCAAACCTTTAGTGCCAAATTGAGCGAACTGATTGATAAATCTTTTGCCGGTATGGCAGATAGCTTATCTAAAGAAACACTAAGCCAAAACGCCCAAATTGCTGCAATGCAGGATTCTTTGTTAGAAAACCACACAGTTTCTAATGGCAATTCAGCACTCGCTAGGGCTCCGATTTTTAAAGGAGATGGACAAGACCCCTTAACTTTCTTAGAACAGTTCAGCCTATTTGCCGATTTCTGCCGCTGGAAGCCAGATAAAGTATTTAAGGGTTTTCCTTTGTCCTTAGTTGGAAACGCGCAAATTTGGTACAGTTCTTTAGAAAAAGACAAAATTACTTCCTTTGAAGAACTTAGAGCAATCTTCCTCAAGCAATTTACGGCCTCACCCGCAACAAATTGGGTTCTAAGACAAGAACTTGGCGATCGAAAACAAAGCAAACTCGAATCTCTAAATGATTACACATCAGATATTAAGAAGCGATGCCAACGCCTAGGAATTCCCGTGAGCGAACGAATTCATTATTTCATTCAAGGGCTACAGCCTGAGATAAAACATTATGTGATTCTACAACAACCTAATACTTTAGAAGAAGCAGAGAACGCCGCTAAACTTAAAGCCACCATAGTTGCTCAAACCACGCTAGCAGTAACTAAGGCTGATATTCTGGCTTTACAAGAGGGTTTCATCCAAAGGCTAAAGACCGAACAATTACTTCCACATTCTGTAGGTTCAATAGCAGCTTATGAAGCCCCTACTTCAACCTTTACCCCTAACTTTCGTAATTCTCAACAAGATAACTCTCGCGACACTTCTAACTTACGCCAAATCATCCGCGAGGAACTTAGACAAATTTCCAGTAATCGCGAACACGATTACAACCTTCGTCCTAGGGACAGGCCATATTTTAACGATAGGGGAGATTTCGGTAGAACTACACGTTCAACCGATGGACAGATAATTTGTTTCAACTGTAAGAAAGTTGGACACCACTATCGCAATTGTAGGTCCCCGCGGCGTTTTAACGATACCCGCATTCCTCAAAACCAACCAAACGGTAATCAAAACCGTGGTTTTCCAGTCCGTTCCTCACAACGGCAAAATCAACCTTTAAACTAAAACGGGTTTTCGAACACCGGGAAGTTACGAAAGCCCCAATTACTTTTAATGTGAACACTTTATTCGGACCAACAAACTCAGAAGAGAGCGATAACCAAAATCAAACAACGAAACACTTTACCAAAGCACACGAAATTCAAATGAATAGGAAACCAGCTGTGAATACTAATGTAGAGATTATCGATAACAATCACTTGACCGTAATTAACACTTTACAAAGGAGTGCTCCGGTTTTTCGTGAAAGTACTGAATCAAATATTCCGGCTCGTTTCTTAAACAAAGATTTTACTTCAGACCAAATACATTTTTCGCTCAGTGACACTGTTTTCCCGAACAGTGATCGAGATCATTACGATCTAGAACATTTTCAACCCATAAATTCAACCCAACATGAAGAAGAACCAATTCATAGTTTGAATGAAATATCATTAAATTATCACCAAGAGAACCATTCACAAGACGAACAACCAATTTCCACTAATGACCACTCTGTAGTTCAGCTAGAACAAGTAATTTTATCACAAAGCAGTAACCAACACGAGTCAACTGAAGTAAGTTCACAAAGCCACCATGACCAAAGCGAATCCAGTGAAACCTTTTCACCAGCCCAGCATGATCCTACACTCACTCATAGCATATCTGAGAAGGAAATAACAGCCACAAATGAAATTCAAATTCATTCGACAATAGAACCATTCGCCTGTCACAATACGACAACCATAGAACACAAAGTTTTGTCAATACCAGATAGTTTTAGCCACGTAAAAGTGAACATCAGCGACCACACAGTTCCCACAATCAATATTTTAAGTACAGAACCAGAAACACCTGTCGTTCGTGCCACACATTCGAAGACAATGAACTTTACAAACCAGAATTTGCACACTGAAAAGAAAAAGGACAATATAATTATAAAACGATTATCATGGCCGAAGAGATTAAAACGATTTACATCTACTCTGTTCAGAAACATATCTCGTTCCCGTAAAGTACAACCACTTTTACCTCATTCAAATAGTAAAAAGACGGACGAAAATATCAACGCCTCGTATCCACGAAATACAGAAACTGTTGAACATTCAAATCAATCTGCCACAAGTAGCAGTGATATAGACATAGATAGTCCCAATAGTAATACAATGACAAATTGCGCTCAGAAAGCAAATACCAAGAAACCATGTTTAGCTGTCGTAGATGATAACGATCCAGCAATAGTTACGGAATCAGAAACCGTAGAAGTCCCAAATTTAAAGAATACGAATACGTTACAAGAAGACAAAGATATTCAGGCCAATTACATTATATATGAAGATACGAATTTTACGACTACAGATAGTCCACAAGAAGTTAAAGATTTTAATGCCGTTCACATTAGAGAAAATTCAGAGTTAAGTAACATTACGCACGATGATGCAAGCATTACGGGACAAATCAATACAATAGGTTTTCAGAATACAACAAGCAATCTTACAATATCAGGTTCGATAGGTGATTTTCAATTAACTTTCTTGGTAGATACAGGCGCAGCTGTTACAGTTATTGGTAAAGACACATGGCAGCAAATTCCCGAACTAAGTAAACACCCACCGGAACTTTCAACTTTAAATATGCTCCGGTCGGTCAGTGGACAAGATATTCCTGTTTTAGGACAAATTTTAGTTCCATTCACTATTGATAACAGAGTATATCCTTTCTTAGTCTATGTGGCTGACAAAGTTTTATACGATGTCATTCTCGGAAAAGATTTTTTAGAACATTATCAGGCGGTAATTACCTAAAAGAACCACACTCTTGATATACCACCCGTTAAGATACACAATCCAATTAACCCTAGCCAGGTAGAACAATGTACTGTCCACGCGTTAGAAACGTTTGTATTACCGCCGCGCACTGAAGCCCTTGTTAGCGCTAACTTATCACAACAATTTCCCTCAGGGAATACAGGACTAATTGAACCAAAACGATCTTTAGCCGAACAACACAATATATGCGGTGCTTCGATTCTAGTTACAATATCAGGAACTGGCACCGTTCCGGTACGCCTTTTGAATCCCACAAATGCACCGGTTACGATCCCTGAAAATACAACCTTAGGCCGGTTTTCACATGACCCGACCCTGTTGGTCGTTGCTGCGCTTGGTAACACTACTACACCACACACTAGTAATTCTGGTTGCTCGCCAACCACAGGAAATACCACAAAGGACATTTTAGTCGATTTAGCCACAGGCTTCCCAGACTCGACGTATATTTCCCGCTTATTAGTCTGTTGGGTTACCTGTGGTTTATCGATTAGTTTCATAACGATCTCAGAAGAGTTTAAATAATTGCTTCGTGTGAATTCTCTTTTCCGATTTCTACGAAATGAATCTTCAATAATAAAAGATTGATACTTGATGAAGTTGTGTGAGTGGTATTTTGGCGATTTGGGGCCTTCTAAAGCAGTTTATTAGGATTCTAGATTTTGACAGTTGGCCGAGGCTCTAAGAAAGTTAACAAGGTAGGCAAGTCGACCTCACCAAAGCACAGACTTACCTCAAAGATCACCCAAAAATCGGCACTTTTCTTCCTCGCTCGCTATTCAGCTTTCGGCACAGGAGGGAATAGTTATCAAGCAACATCTGACCAGAGATTTAGGAAAATCCATCAAATTTATCATCGCCAAACCGCCTCCTCGAGACCCAAAAAGCGCGACCTTGCAATGATCTGTAAGAACCAGAATGACGAAAGTGGTCGAAAATTTTCCCAATCCTACCCAAAACGATGCAAATCGCCTTTTTTCATGGGGGACCCTCAAGCGTGAAATTATACTTCCGCTCGAGGAACGGAAACAAATATATCGCCAATCAGACAGACCATTACTAGGCTTTTAACGAAACTGGCGGTTACAGACTAATTTTCAATTTGGAACTCGCGAAAATTTCTCACGTGGAACTGTCATAACACTCGGTGAAGACCCCAGCCCACTGTCTTGCTCCTCTGATTGGCGAGTTCCTAATTCAAAATTAGTCTGTAACCGCCAGTTTCGTATAATTTCACGCTTGGGGGTTCCCCCATGAAAAAAGGCGATTTGCATCGTTTTGCGTAGGGTTGGGAAAATTTTCGACCGCTTTGGTCATTCTGGTTCTTACAGATCATTGCAAGGTCGCGCTTTTTGAGTCTCGAGGAGGCGGTTTGGCGATGATAAATTTGATGGATTTTCCTAAATCTCTGGTCAGATGTTGCTTGATAACTATTCCCTCCTGTGCCGAAAGCTGAATAGCGAGCGAGGAAGAAAAGTGCCGATTTTTGGGTGATCTTTGTGGTAAGTCTGTGCTTTGGCGAGGTCGACTTGCCTACCTTGTTAACTTTCTTAGAGCCTCGGCCAACGGTCAAAATCTCGAATCCTAATAAACTGCTTTAGAAGGCCCCAAATCGCCAAAAAACCACTCACACAGCTTCATCAAGTATCAATCTTTTATTATTGAAGATTCATTTCGTAGAAATCGGAAAAGAGAATTCACACGAAGCAATTATTTAAACTCTTCTGAGATCGTTATGAAACTAATCGATAAACCACAGGTAACCCAACAGACTAATAAGCGGGAAATATACGTCGAGTCTGGGAAGCCTGTGATTTATCTAAGTCAGATCTCTTGCCACGTGAGAAAGACCAATTAACTTCGCTTCTGAGTCAATACCGAGACGTATTTGCGTATGATAATAATGAGTTGGGACGCACGTCTATTGTTAAACATACAATTGACACCGGCGATAGTAAACCTATTAGCTTACGCCCATACCGCACAGTTGACAAGCTGCGGGACAAAGTTGAAACACACGTACAAGATATGTTAGAGAGAGATATTATCCAACACTCGGTTAGTCCTTGGGCCAGTCCTGTTTTACTCGTGAAAAAATCTGACGGTTCAGATAGATTTAGCCTGCTTGCCGGCTCTCCTGTAATTTTTTTCGGTCGTTTCTTTTCGGATTGGGTCACCTGTGGCACGCGGTCAAAATGGGGCGAGGACAACAATGAAGGGAGGGGGAGGGGGAAAGGAGGGGAAGAAAGGAGAGCCTGCACGAATGCCATTGTTTTCGGAGTATTTACCGTTCGTCCACGAACGGAAAATTCCCATTGGCTAGAATGTGACAGATGTCAAGTTTAACATTAAGCACACACGAAACCGAATCCCGCGTGACATATGTAGTTACATCGGTCGTAACACAAACGGAAACATTTCCATTCGGCTGAAGTATTACTACTTTCACACTGGTCTCCTTCGTTTCTGTAACAACATCAATATTTAAATGTTGAGTGAGCACTTCATCGGCACTTTACTCCTGTTGAACTTGAAACAAATACTTTCTCGACGACAGCGAAGAAGTCGTTTTTATTGGTAAATATTCAGACCGTGGTTGTTTTCTTGCCAACGGGCTTCGATCGGGTGTCAAAACTGTTGTTCGAAGCTGGCGTTTGCTTCGAATGGCTTCAGGACTAGGACTACTGCAGCTTTCTCCAGCTCCACTTAAAAGTTTTTCACGTAAACGTACAAATCATTGAGAATTCTAATCTTCCTCCCACAGGGATTACAAACTCGACTCGATAATCCAGGAGAATTGACGTTGACGTTAACACTGATGTTAATAGCTGTACAAAGGCGTACCACGGCTTCCTTGACGTTTGCATTTGGAAGGAATAAAAAGATTATCCGTAGAACTCCAGAACAACCTGGATTTCCGTACCTAACCTTGAATCAACATTTGCAACGGCGGCAAAAATCATCCACGCATGTTTCGACCTCTCTTACTGGTAATTACTTTCTTTGGGGTTTCTTCTTGGTCCATATGCACCATTTGTGTTATGATTAATACCGCACAAATTTTGAACGTGGAGCGCTGAACCGGAGCGCTGTCATTTTGAATCGTGTTGACATTTGCGATTTTCATTGGCCATTTTTTTTTACACTTGGAGCGTGACGGGCTGTCAAGCGTGGTCAAGCGTGGAGGGGCGTAATTCTCAAAACAATGGCATTCGTGCAGGCTCTCCTTTCTTCCCCTCCTTTCCCCCTCCCCCTCCCTTCATTGTTGTTCTCGCCCCATTTTGACCGCGTGCCACAGGTGACCCAATCCGAAAAGAAACGACCGAAAAAAATTACAGGAGAGCCGGCAAGCAGGCTAAGATAGATTCTGTGTTGACTACAGAAGGCTAAATTCGGTAACTGTTAAGGATTCTCACACACTACCTCTAATTGCTCTCGCACTAGATTCCCTCGGGGGAGCCAAATACTTTTCCACCATGGATCTGATGTCCGGCTATTGGCAAGTCGAGTTAGATGAAGCCACTTAGGGACAAGTTCGCTTTTATTACATATGGAGGATTATATGAATTTAAAGTTATGCCTTTCGGACTTTGCAATGCCCCTGCAACCTTTCAACGGCTAATGGAGAGCGTTTTACAATCTCTGAACTATAAGATCACATTGTGTTATTTAGACGATATCATAGTCTTTTCACCTACATTCAGAGATCGCTATTTACAGAAGATTTCGGCGATTGGTATCGACCCTGTCCTGATAGAGGGGAAACACTTCGATCCCGACTGCCTACCGCCTGTTGAATCAACAGATGTACTTTGTTACTTGGTTCTCGAAACCAGTTTTTACACTCAAAAGCAATTCAAGTCTTTCAGAAGTCTAGAGGCTTACAATCAGATGGTTTCAGGATTTGTTTCAAGTGTTCAAGGGCACATTGTGGCGAACAAGTTTGTGGTGCTTGCCAAAGTGCGACACTCTCAGCGCATGAACGATGCATTGATTCCGGTTTGGATTATAACTGAGAAAGAGGGCACAATCAATTGCGCTCACTGCTTGGGATGTAAAGCAGGGTTGGCCGAATCATGTTCCCATATCGCAAGTGTCCTTTTTTATCTTGAGGCATGGACAAAAATCAATGGTCCACTAAGCTGCACTCAAATGAAGTGCGCTTGGATTTTACCGCAGTTTGCCAGCGATGTACAGTACGCTAGGGTCTGTGACATTAACTTTAAATCGGCAAGTAAAATGAAAGCAGACCTAGATACAAGTATCGAGAATATAACCGAAGAATTCCAGCTTTCTGAAGAGCCAGAGAGCTGCACTGAAGCCCCGTTGAACGCGAAGTCTGAGGCGGAAGTGCCAACTCCTACACAGGCGGAAATGGACATGTTTTACCTTGAGCTAAGCCACTGCAAAACAAAGCCCGTAGTGCTTAGCTTAGTACCTCCCTATGCAGACAGTTATGTTCTGCCCAGCCGTAAAATTCCAACTGTGATGGATTTATTTAATAAAGACAATCTAAAATTGCCTTACAATGAACTTCTTAAAGTCTGCCAGAGTACAACTATCCAAATAACGCAAGAGCAAATCGATCAGGTAGAAAGGGACACTGTGACGCAGTCAAGTGGGACAAATTTCTTTAAGCATAGGGCAGGAAGAATTGGTGCCTCGCAAAGTAAGGCTGCAGCACATTCTGATCCTGCATTGCCATCACAGTCCCTTATCCAAAGAATTTGCTACCCCGAACTTACCAAAATAAGCACCAAGGCTACTCGACATGGCTGCACCCATGAAGCCACTGCAATTGCTGCTTTTGAGGAAGTGATGAAAAACTCGCATGTGAACTTTAAAATTGTGAAATGTGGTCTCTTTATAAACAAAGATTATCCATGGATACATGCCACGCCAGATTTCATGTGGTCTTGTGATTGTTGCGGTGAAGGGTGTGGGGAAATCAAGTGCCCCATCTGCATAGACAACTGTGATTTTGACTCTTATGTGTTGAAGCCATCATCTTGTCTTGCCAAGAACAATGCCTAGCAGTTTGTTCTCAAGACAACCCATGAGTATTACTACCAGGTCGAACAGCAGCTCTTCACTGTTAAGCGCAACTATGCATACTTTGTAGTTTGTGCTGTTGATTCTGATAAGGTTGCGCTGACGTACCAAAAGATTCTTCCTGACGAGGATCACTGGGCTAAAGTGCTCCCAAAGTTGCAGACATTTTGGACAATCTGTGTTCTTCCAGAGGTACTTGCTCACTGGTACACCAGAAGGGTGAACATTACTGCGAATGATCCTCCACCAACTAATGCTGTTTGCTACTGCAGGCAGAAGAACACTGATGAGGCTACAGTCAAGTGCCTCAATCCTAACTGCCCGATAGTGGATTTTCACCTGTCATGCTTAGGTATTGATGGTATTCCCAAGACGTGGTACTGCCCTAATTGCAGAGCATTACCACAATTCAAGCGAGGGGGCTTAAAGCAGCAATCCTCTAGTAACACAAGCGAGGCGTTAAAGCTGGATACAATTTGTACTTGCCAAATGGCCCCGAATAAAGCAGACAAGCTAGTGAAATGTACAAATTATAACTGTGCCTCTGGGCAGTTCTTTCACTTACCATGTCTAGGCAGAAAAAGGATGCCTAACAACAGTAAACATTGGTTATGTCCTACATGCACTATCAGCAACTCCACAAACACCAAGCCTACAGTCACACAATCCACACCAAACACCAAGCCTACAGTTAAACAATCCACACCAAACACCAAGCCTACCACACAATCCACTCCAAACACCAAGCCCACAGTCACAAAGTCCACACCAAACACCAAGCCTACAGTCACACAATCCACACCAAACACCAAGCCTACACTCACACAATGCACACCAAACACCAAGCCTACACTCACACAATACACACCAAACATCAAGCCTACACTCACACAATCCACACCAAACACCACACACACAGGAGTTCAATGCGTCAAGAGTGTTTATGTAAACAGGCCTTCTCTGGGCAAATATGAGCCTGAAGGAAAATTGGGGCCTTATGAATATGGTCTTGTTACTTCCCCGAGTGGATGGTTGGACTGTGTTGTCATTCATGAGGCCCAAATAATGCTAAAAAAGATAAGTAGAGGCATACAGGGATTTCAAAGGCCCACGCTTGGCCCGATCCGCCAATTTGATATAATGACAGGACCATTTATTCAAATAGTTCACATTAATAATAATCACTGGGTGTGTTTCAGTTCGATACATAGTCCTCCTGGTTATGTTGACGTATATGACAGTTTGTCAACTCCAGTGTCACAAGAGTTATTAAGACTAGCATATGATTTGACTGGGCCAGCATTCAAAGGCATTCGCTGCATTACAGTGCAACGACAAATCAACGGTTCTGACTGTGGTATATTTTCTATAGCTTTTGCAACAAGCTTGGTACATGGAAAGAATCCAATGAATGTAAGATACAATATTGTTCAGATGCGCCCACACTTATTACGTTGCCTGAAAGGGGGGGCTATGATCCCTTTCCCTACCACTTGTACTTCTTAAGGAAATTCACTTATAACAAAAGTAAGTTGGAGCCACATAGCAGACTCAATAGATAAATTATGTATGTTGACACAATCTGCTGGTTACTCTGATGTTTGTAACACTAGTCAGTACTGTTAGTAAAAATAAATACTACTTGAATCTAATTTGTCCTCGTCTATGCTGGTACAGAAACACCAATAATTATGCATGACGCAAACAAGTGACACAAAACATACATGTAACATAAGAAAATTATCATGAAAAATGATTTAGTGTTTCAAGAGTGTTGACATGCACATGAAATCTGCTTTACAAGAGTAGTCTAACTCGATGAAAATATAATGCTGCATGTTTAGGTTAGGCATGAGGCTTATCATTTGAATATCTCATTGTATGTTTCCCCAAAAAAACCATACCCCACCCCACCCATGGAAGGGTTCTTTTTAATTCCAGAGGGTGGGGGGTGTCAACATTGCAAGAAGTTGTCATACAAATAAACTCACTAAAGAACTCCTGGAAATTCCAGAAGGTAGGGGGCCAATATGGGCACCCTTCCATAGGGGGTATGGATTTTTTTAAGAAACACATTATTTTCAGTAATTCATCTAGGAAATAAGATTCTAGAACTCTAATCGAACGGAACAATGCCTTTTGAAAAGTTGGTCAAAGCAGAACACACCCTTATGATTCGGTCGATCATAGGTACTCTAGCTTCCTGGGAACCATTCTTATCTGACTGTAAAAAATCAATTGGCAAAGTTGCCGAAAGAATTGTGTACTTTCTTCTAAGCAGTCCAATTACTCTTTCTACATGTATCCGTACATTGGCAATACCCCTGGTGTTTTCTACGTCTACTGGGTCCAACTGGTCTTTTCCCTTGGTGAAGGCCGGGATTGCCAGTTCTGCTTTGTGAAACATGAGGCTTTCCTTAATTGTAAAGCCCCTGTCGGCCATCACCAAATCTCCAGGCACTAGCAGTTTTAGAATTCCGCAGTGGTCCGTAATAAATTTGTCTGATGTTCTGCCTCCCCAAGCTTCAGATACAAAGGAAATGCTTCCTTGGGGTGTAATGCCCACCAGGACTTTCACGGTATTGTGACTCTTGTAGTTTGAGTACGTCTGAGCTCTTGCCATTAGATTTGAAGGTCTGTTAATAAAAACTTCAAAACAGTCCATGATCACGGTGACCTAATTGCCAAAGGAAAATTGGAAACATTGCGGCATTGTTCGCCAAAGATCCTCACGCTCTGGCCACTTTACTGATGGAGCTAGTCTCACATCCATCTTGATCATCCATGCTGTGAATATTCTTGACACCGATGCAAGAGAAACCCCAAACCGGTAAGCCAAATCTTGCATCGGTACGTTCAGCTTAATTTTCATGAGGGTGAGGGCAAACTCTTGGAACTTTGACAGTGTGGGTGATTTCCTTGTTACATGCCCTGAAACGTGCCGGAACACTGTCTGAAGTACATCAAAAGCCGGCAAACCCGTATAAAAACGAACCTTGTAATCGCTGTTTGCAAAATAATCCTCATCAAATGGCTTCGCATTTGGGGTGTGAAACATATAATCAAACTCCTCCGTTTGAGTCGCTGTTCCAGTTTCAGGTTCAAAATCTGGTTCAAAGTCAAATGAAATATCCATTACCTTTTCCCCTGGCTCATTTAACTTCTGCTTTTTAGCCTCCACTTCTTCTTTGAGCCGCTTTTCTTCTTCTGTGGCCGCTCGTTTCAAGTCACGTTCTCTCACTCTCTCGTCTCGCTTAAAGGCAGCTTCAAAACCGGCCTGGAGCTTCTCCACTGAATCTTCGAACTTCCCATGACCAAGGCTTTGAGTTGGAACCCAATCTGGATCAAATCTATCCCAAAGTTTAGCGGGTTTCCCAGAAATGAAATGCTTTCCACACACGCGGCCGTTTTCCAAGATGGCGTCTGTTAGATCTGCCCGACTGATCGCCGAAATCCATCTCCTTCTTCTCTCCTCAGACAATTTTCTCACTTATTCACCTTGATTATTTATTATTGAAGGAATTCTCGCCATATACAAGCCCTTGTCGCGACCAGTACGGGTCCCACAACCGACGATCGTGCACAAACCCATCGCTACACTTCACCGAAGCTTCACTTTGTTTACACTATCATGTGCTCCAAGATGGCGGCCAATTGAAATATGGTCACGTGACTGAAAACGATCTATATAGAAGACATATAATAGACCATATATGAAGTACCTACCATGTTAGCGGAAGTCGACCGCTGAACTGGTTTATAAAGCAAAGTGCTGGCTCACCAAGATCAATTATGGAGGCGTTGGGTTTTGCACAAACGTTTCTGGTATTTTCCATGACACAAATGAAGGTAACAATTCCAACTTCTTTGTGTAAACTTGTTATGTCATTTGTTCTCATTTTAAATTTGTAAATCCGTGTCTGTAAGTTAAGACTTCATAAGCTTAAGTGTAAACAAAACCAACGCATCCTTTCTTAATTTTACAAGATATAAGAAGCTTAAATATATAAATAAAGCTACATTGTATAAATTTGTGTCTTTGCCTTTAGCTTTGAAACCTTTCGGTACATAATATTAAGTTATTACAACAATAAATGCATGCATTCAGAGTACTCAACTCTCAAGCTTTATTTTTGTCTCGAAATCAAATAAAGTAACTTATTATTAAAGAAGCTTAAGACTTATTCTTATACAATATTTAAGTTGTTATTCCACACCTGCCCACCCCTGTTCCAACATATGTGGTCAGCTATGCAAATGCCCCATGTTTGTGATTGGTTCATTTATGTTTTCTGGTTTTATGACACTCAGCTGAAAACTGCTCTAAAACCAAAACCAACTTAATTATTTTTTAGAGCAGTTTTCAATTGAGTGTCATAAAACTAAAGCCAAAGTACTTACAGAGCCAATCACAGGAGCAAGTGAAAATACAATTAGCCAATCAGGAACTGAAGTAATGCATGATTTGGTTTTACTTTCAAAAGCCAGTCACAAGGAAAAGTAAATGCAATCGTGGATAATCTCACTAGACGGCGTGATTGCATTTGGTTTTAGTACTAGTTTAGAACTTTATTGGCTGATAATTAAATACAAAACATTTCTCACAGCCAATAGAAAATATAAGCAAACGCAAAACCAAACCAATTACTTTTTGTTTTCAACACTCAATTGAAAACAGCTCTATTAAAGAGCCATTCATGGGGGCATTTAAAGTAAAAACAAATGAGTCACTAACCCAATTGGTCAATATTAAAACATTTGAAATTTAATATCTTAATATCTCAAATTTGCTGCATGTTACCAAAATTGGGTTAAAAATATTACACACATTAGTTTGTGTTATACATGTAGTCAATATGTACTTGTTCATGTTTATTTAATTTAAATTTTATATGGAAAACATGCATACTGGCATTTTTGATTAAAATTAATCTTTCTAATTGAAACGCTTTCAATCAAAAACTCACAAGTAGTAGTAGTATTTTAGATATACAGTACAATGTATGGTCAATGAATGTCACCTTATGTATGTGACATGGTAAAAGCCACACTGTCACCTTATTTTACAAACTAATGTTGCTCTACATTGCCTTCTATCACCAAATGTCGCCTTGTATTGCCTAATGTCGCCTTGCATTGCCTAATGTCGCCTTATAATGCCCAATGTCGCCTTATAACGCCCAGTGTCGCCTAATATTTCATTGTTTTTTGTAAAAAAATGCTTATGTCGCCTTAAGTCGCTCAATGTCGCACTTCATCGCGGCGACCTAAGGACCCAGAGTAGGCCTTACATAAATGTTTCGAGGCATCAATCGCCAACAACCGCCAACTACGAGAACCACCAAAACCCATACCGATGTCCATTCTGTCGGCAGGCGCTCCTTCCGCTACGCCAGTCAGATGTTAGCCGAGGGAGGGCCCCCCGTTACATTTACATTTTCAACGACCTCGCCTTACAGCCACTCCACCAATATCCAGCTCTCATCGACCAACATAATCACGACCGCCACCATCATCATCATCATCACGACTTCATTGAGGCCCTACTACCACAGCCGGACGGACGGCCACGATTCATTCCTCGCCGACCTCGGGCAGTCGTAGCGCCACAGCGACCTCCCATCGATTGGGCGGAAGTCAGACGGACACTGCCCGCCCATTTACGACGTCTCCCAGGCGAAGAAATCCATAACGGACGACCAGGTTAAAGATTGACAAGGACTGAGGTTTTAAATCCTCCATGAACTGATATTTCAAACAAACATTATCTATAAGTATTATTCAGTATTACTAATTCAATATTTAACAGTACTTACTATTAACCATTTATTCAATTATATATTATTATTCAACCATGGAATTTAGGATCACGCAAGAACGTAAAAAGGTATTTATTTATACTTTTACTACTTTCACCTTACACTTGCTTGTGTTATCCAAAATTTCAATTTTAGCTATTACATTATTCACATTCATGATAAGTATTTAATCTCTAATCAACAAAACAAAAACAACAACAAAAAATATAGATATAGCTACTACTTTCTTTCTCACAGGAGCTCGAATTTGAGAAGGGACGTATGTTAAGATAAAGTATCTTACGATTTTAGACAAAATCCTACTTTAGGAGAAACATATAATAAATTAACAAGTTCTAGTTTAGCCCGTGCTCGACGTATCCAAAGTAGAGTTACTTTAATTAAAACGTTCTTTTGTTAATCTCGGTTTGGTCACGAGCCTGTATTTACTAAGGTCGTTTTCGACCCATTGACAACATTGAATAGAACTCATTTACCAACAACCTGTGTTGTTACAGTGAACTAATTAAGTATTGATTATATCTTAAGCTATCGGTACCAAGCGATCCCGACAGCAAGCCAATAAGAATTGAGTATTCCTAATTACAGTTCCGTACTTTGTCAGGTACCAAATCCATTGAACTTTCCGTCAATGCAGATTAGTCACCAACTTCAAGTTGGATTTCTATGGAACATATCTAAAGACTCGTATAATGTTTTACGCTTAAGCTGTGATATTTGATTTCTAGTTTCACATTTGACATATCTTATTTATGTTGTCTATCGGTTGAAGTACTTTTCTTTCAAGGTCAGTTTTCCTTTGTTTGAACAACGACCTTACTTACAATAAGGGTCCATGTAAAGACACCTGCGTTGTTTAAGAATTATTCTGGTCAAAGACATCTGTTCACCACAGAGACCATTGTTTGTAAATGACATAAATACAGAACGAATACTCTTGTAAGTTGCCAGTCATTGAGACAAGTAATAAAGTACGTAAGATCCAACCTTGGTTGTTGTCGCTACAAGCTCTACGAGAATCCCCCACAGCTCAGAAAAAGACCCCCTGACACATACTTCGACATACACTAGTTTTTTTAAATAGACAAGAAACACGCCGGGCACGAATAACCGTAAAAACGGCGGGGTTGAGTGTAACATAAAACGTAAAAGTAACGCCATTTCCTTACTTCTACTCTAAATTTGACGAAATATTGGCAGGTTGGTAACAAAGTAAGACTACATTTTTCGGGACAATTGTTTCCGTATTGTGTCGTTGTTGTGACGTCATAAGGGATGCCTCGTTTTTTTGGTGAAAATTAACCTTTAAAACACGTTTCAAAAATATTACGTCATCAGAACGCTTTTATGAAATATATTAATTTGCCGAAAATTTGAACTTTCTACGATAAACATATTCAAAGTTATGGACGATTTACTGTTTTTCTGACGTCAATATTAGTGACGTCATACTTCAAGCTTAAATCAGATTGCCGAGTATAAAAATATTATTAAAGAGAATACTATGACTTCTGAGTGTTAGCTAAATGCATTTCATTGATAACATTCCACAAATATTGAACTGGCTATTTTCTGAGGGTACACAAATATACTTATGACGTCATAATGACGTATACAAAAAATGGGGCTTCAATTCTAAGCTGTTTATATACTAAAAAAATAAAAATTCTAAAAAGAATACGTTGTTACTACTAAAGAACTCTATTAGTGTGCGAAATATGATGCACCAGTATTTCGAACTGTAAAAGTTAAAACAAGCGACATTTTCATAAATGGTTTTATGCTATTTATTTCCCGCCTATTTTTGGCGGGAAAATTAGCAAACTTCAAACTTTAATAACTTTCGTTTACTTCAACTGATCGGTAACGGGTTTTCGATTATTTCATTCTCATGAACAAGAGATTTTAAAAAGATATAATAAAACGTTTTTAGAGGTAATAAAAATTTATAAGAAACCTATTAGAAAAGGATATATGACGTCATTGTGACGTCATAATGAAGGCTATATTAGCTTAACTTATCAGACTATGTTTTGTTTACACTCCTTTATACACCTACCAAAATTCATTCTTCTATGTCGAAAACGTTTAAATATATATAAAACCCGCCGTTTTTACGATCATTTGTGCCCGGCGTGAAAGGAAAGGCTGATTCATGAGAGAACGCAAGTGGGTGTGTACTGTAAGTATGTCGGCTAAATCCTTTGTACCTTATTCCGGATTCCATTCATACTTACGCTATGTTTCAAGTTTCGGGGTGTCTAAATCCCCAATAATGCTATTAGACGATTCTATACGCTTCTACATCAAAGGATAAACCAGATCCCATGACCGTCAGTAGATGATAAACAAAACCGGAATACATTTTTGCTCATGGTTTTCCAAATGCTTAGAATTAGATTTTGACTACAAAATGACCAATAATGGTGAGTACATCGGTAGATAGTCATCGATTTAGTTGGAAGCCGGCAGAGATAGAAAACCGGAAAGGCATCCTCGACCGGCTTCGAAAGATACTGGACCGGCACTGGGCTGTTTTTTTCTTCATGTATCCAGTCGTATTCACCGGCTTGGCCGACTATAGTCTGCAATTTCATTTAATTTCTCACACAATGAGTAAGGAATTGATATTTTGTCATTTAGTTTTCTATCGCCGAGTATGTTATAGACATAATTAGAATAGTTGAAGGGGTAAATACGTTTTGCATTATATTAGAGTACTTCAGCCGGAAGGAAATCAATATCAAGTCATTATTTTCAAACTGTTTTTATGATAACATTTATGTGACAATTTTATTTTATTTCATTATTTAATGTTCATGATTTCTACGGTTTATCGCTAGCAGTAGCACACTCCGACGGAACGTCTGGATGCCACTGGCCTGACCTAAGTTACTGAGTAGGCATTTTAAAATGTTTGCATAATAAGAATACAGTTTATCTCTAGCAGTAGCACGCTCCGACGAAACATCTGGGTGCTACTGGTCTGGCCTAAAGTTACGCCGTACGCATTTAAAATGTTTACATACCAAAAATACAGTCTATCGCTAGAAGTAGCACGCTCCGACGAAACATCTGGGTGCCACTGGTCTGGCATTAAAGTTACTCCGTACGCATTTAAAATGTTTGCATTAAAAAAATACAGTCTATCGCTAGCAGTAGCACGCTCCGACGAAACATCTGGATGCTACTGATCTGACCTAAAGTTACTCATTACGCATTTAAAATTTTACATCCAAAAAATACTGGTTAATATTTGAAAAAAAAATGCGTAAAATAACAAGCATAGCTGGTACCTCAAGGCGTTCCTGACAGAGAGATATTCTGTTTAACAGGATTTTTTACGCAGTTATAATAGCACCAATATTGTGCCCTCTTTATTAGGTTTTCTTTAGGTAATACACAGATCAAGAGAATATATATAATAATATGTATAATAATTATTGTTTTAAAACGGAAACGCCGAATGGCCGCATTACAAAACAAAGCTGGGTTGAATTAGGTACGGATACTAGACCTAGGGCCCTTGCACATGCTACGTATTGAATTGAACAAAATACAAATTAACAAATCTTACCTCTGTCTTTCCAAGTTTTGTGATCTGTGAGTTACTCACTGCCTGTCATGTGTTTCCAAATACCCTTTCCGCAGTTTTAAAATTTAGGCCAGCCCAGCCAGGGCCCGCATCACCTCCACATAGTAGAATAAGGATCTCCAATATAAATTAATTATGAAAATGTTTTTTTATCTTCACATCCTAGGCTTGAGATAGTTGGGTAACTGATAGCGCACATCACGTTTACAAAGATCAGTTAGTGTTCTTAAACCATGGCATATATAGCATTGATTGGCTCATATATATCTTTACCAGAAATGTCTTCTCAGAGAGTAGAGTATCCTGTCTGTATTATGGCAAATATCTTTCGTATTTAGAGATTGCGACGATGACGAGTCGACTCACTGGTTTCGCGCCAGAATAATTCTTTGTTAAGGTCAAAGGAAAGCACACCGATTCATAGCCATATCCGAAGCAAGTATTTGTATTTGATGCTGTAGTAGAATTACTCCAATCAGACCAAAGAATGATACTAAAATTTCATCTTCAAAGGACGATCCTTGTTCTTCATACGGACGGCCATTTTCCAAATTGAATGGAATTACTTTTCAACTTTGGAATTATGTCCACCGGATAACTCAAAGTGAGCTTGCACATACCGAAGTATATTTGGGGTTTAATCCACAGATTCTGAAGCTGAGGACATATCCGTGACCGTCTGCTAGTATCGAGTAGTTGTAAACTACAAACACTGCGGAAGGGCAAACAGCCCTTCTTTTGCGCCATGTCTAGAACGGTGATCTCAGGTTGCGAGAACCGGATTATGAATTTTAATAAAATGCATCACACTAACAAGAGTTTGAAATATAAAGACCATCATGACAGCTTTAGTTAGTTTCATTGACAGAACATAACACCTAACCTGACCACAACTTAATTACTTAATCCTCGGGTGTACTTACAGTACAAACTCACTTGCGTTCTCTTATTAACGGTAGGGAGTTTTTCTTCCAATATTTCGATCGGCACGGCCGATCTTCTTCGGGGAAAGAGGCTTACAATGTATCAAATAAACTAGACCCTTTACGAAATAATACATGAATTATGAATTGCACAATCTTATGATAAAACACATATAGACCAATGAAAAGAAGGTGGAGAGTGACATATAATATGAAACAAAAATAATAAAGTGACGTGATGATAATTGTGAAATACAAGTTAAGTTTCATCACGTTTATTCATACCTAGAGGTTCAAGAGTTTGACCTCTATCGATAAGATACGCTTCTCGAGCTTTGCGTATACTGTCTCGCTGAGAAAAAAACAAGTTCTAGCGGAATTAGCTGCATATCAGTAGGTGAATGATTGTTAGTTAGAAAATGTTCTGAAACGGCAGTAGGTTTGGATGTGTTAGAAGGATTATCTACTGTACGGCGGTGTTCGTTAAAGCGGTCTTTAAGGCAGCGTTTGGTTTCTCCGATATATTGAACGTTACAGCGTTTACATTGGACCATGTAAATTATGTTTTTGGAATTACAGTTAATGTGGTGTTTAATAGCCCTTAATTCGCCAGTAGAGTGGAAAGTGTAATTATTTAGACCATTTGTTTCGCGGGAAACACGAGAATAATTAGCGAATTGATTGACAGTTAGAACAAGTACATTTGTAACCAAATCCAGACATGTTAGATTTCGAGACACGAGGGCTCACTCAGTTTTGGAAACTAAAAGCAAACCGGATAATGTTATACGAAGGCTAACCTGTTTGACCGTATTACATGAGTTTATTTCAGTACAAAATGATGTAAGTCATACCCGGATATATAAAGCCTAGGATACCGCCAGAGAAGTGAGTAGAGATACAAAGAAACACTGTTTATCACATACATACTGAGATTTACGAATGGAATCATTCATGCGAAAACCCACTTCACAATTTTCCTTAGCCAATCAGAATCGCGAAACGAATTTTTCACACGTGTGAAAAGCGTTTCGTCCAATCAGAAAACACCTGCCAAAACATATCGGGATTTTCAAACTGGACTTGAGATCCGAGGCGCCACTTTCATTCACTACGAAAGTTGGAGGTTTTGACTTTAAAAAAAATATATGTAATATTGATCTGTAAACAGCCAACTAACGATGTTAAAACTTCCAAGTCAATTGAGGAGTATATTATCGACCAAGACAACAAAATCACAAGAGCAAAAACTTAGGGAAACAGACGTAAAGTTACTTAAATTTAAAGAAACAAAGAGGAAGCGAAATTCTACCGATAGAACTCAACAGATATTGAGATAATCTATGTGAAATCGTTCTTAGTGTCAAAAGAAAATATGGCGGAGATTACGAGCTTTCAATCCTTCGTGGAGTGATTTCAACTTCAATCTATAGACCATCAACATTTGAAAAATCGTAAATATTCTGTGGGCAGAGAAAACCTACAAGCCGTGGAGATGTCTGGAAACTCGTAGCAAACAACTTGGAAAAAGCAGGTATACTAATGTTAAGATAAAGGATCTTACGATTTTAGACAAAATCCTACTCTAGGAGAAACATATAATAAATTAACAAGTTCTAGTTTATCCCGAGCTCGACGTATCCAAAGTTGAGTTACATTAATTAAAACGTTCTTTTGTTAAACTCGTTTGGTGACGAGCCTTTCGTTCCATTGACAACATTGAATAGAACTCATTTACCAACAACCTGTGTTGTTACAGGAAACTAATTAAGTATTGATTATATCTTAAGCTATCGGTACCAAGCGATTCCGACAACAAGCCAAAAGATTTGAGTATTTCTAATTGGCCTCGCGCACGGTGTTGGTGATCACTCGCGTAACAAAAACTTCACAACGTACATCGTGCGTTATACATCGTGCATCGAGCCTTCCTGACATGCTCGATGCACGATGGCTGATGCACGATGCTCGAATATCGAGCCTGCATTCCTTTCATAGTGCATCTATCGTGCCTTCATGGAGCCTAGATCGAGCCTTGAATGATTTTGGATCGTGCAAAGCTTCATCGAGCCTGGCATCATGCCTGCATCGAGCCTTGGATCGTGTCTACATCGAGCCTGGCATCAATTCATTCGTTTTTGCTGCAAGTTGTTTAGTATCTTTCAAAATGTATGGGTTTTATCGAATTTGGAAAAGCTTGGACAATAAGGTTTTTATTATATGGCGAAAATATAGTGCTAAAACACACTTTTTGACGCGCCGACCAGGAACCCACTTCGCGGTAAACTGAACAGCGAATAGAAATTAAGCTAAAATTAGACCGAGACCCGACGAGTTTTACTTGAAATTGAACTCGTGGTGTTCACAACAGTTTTTTTTTTACATCAAAAATGCTTTTTATGGATGAAAACTGACCTGTACTTCACTTCAGATGCACTGAGTTTCAATGACAACTTTACCAAGAACACGAATGGGGATTATCTGGAGACAAACATGTGCATATTTGTGGAAAATTTGAAAGTTGAAAACAGGCACGTTGAAATCACTAGAGTTGAGTGGCGATACGATAAGCACACTGAAAAACTTGACAAAATGAGCTGTAGAAGAATACGAACAAACTTGTAAGTACTAACTAGTAAACACTCTCGTGTTAAATGCCAGTTACCAAATGTGAATGCTGAATTTCTCAACCCATATGTAATAAAACAATTTGATTTCTTTGATGAAACTGTGTGCTAATTATAAGTTAGTTTACGCGTGTTCCCGGAATAATTTCTTTGTACTGCGATTTTAGAAGCGTTGAGGTAGCTGAACTTTTCATTGTGTTTTTGGAAGTCTGCATGTACAGCAATTTCAGCTTTTGTGTATTTAATTTGACAGCTACATGTAAAAAGTTATTTATCCACTAATCCAGCTTCTAACGTTCAATTCATTCGTTTTTGCTGCAGTCATTTTCATCGAACTTGCGAGAGTCGGAAAGCCGCTTCTTTAGTAATTTGCTCTATAAAGTTGAATTTTAGCCGAACTACGGAAATTAGAAAGATACTTTAAATTAGTATTTGCCTTCATGTGACAAGTTGTTTAGTTTCTTTCAAAATGTATGGGTTTTATCGCCATTTGTTTACGAATGGTTGTGAAGGAATTAGGAAAATCTTGAGCGGTCAAGATGAAAAATTTTGCCCGCTGAGCAACCATTCAGATTGCAGAATTCAGAGTCCTCTTGGAGTCTTGCCTGCCCACGGAGCTGCCATATAATTTATTATACCATTTCAATGTCCTGATATAGGATTGTAAAGATTAAGTGGACCAGTTGAATAAACCGATTATTCTAGAAACTGATTTCGGTTACACAGAGTGAACCGATTCTCTAAATCTCTCTTAAAAACCATTGCATCACGCGATCGAATCTTTGCCATACTTCATCAAAAACGTCTCAAGTATACTTGTCAAATGGTGCATCCAAAATGAAGAAACTATATATTTGTACATAAGAAAGAAATGAAAATAGGAACTAATTCCTTGGCTGATAGATGTACATGTATGGTCAATCTGAGCAACATTTCTTTCTTCGAAACTATATACTCAAAGCTTACAGTTTTTAATAATAATAGTATGGCTCGCAGTTTAAAACCACAGACTGCTTCAACTTTAGTTCTATTATGCATTTTGGGTGTTTTTCGGTATTTCTCTCACTTTAGAAAATCCATTCTTGTAGTCTCGCCTGAAAATCATAGCTTAAATTAAGTTGAGTCGAGTTGGTATGTGCAATTTACCAACAAAAGGCAAAACATTTAACCTCTGGAACCCAGGGTATGTATAGTGACATGATTATGCAAAATGTTATGAACCTGGCATCGTGCCTTCATCGAGCTTTGGATCGTGCCTTCATCGAGCCTTTGCCTGAATATTATCGTGCCTTTATAGAGCCCTAATGGTGCCCTCATCGAGCTTAACGTAAAAGGCACGATCTAGAACTTTGAAGGCTCGATAATCGTGCCTCTATGCTCGATCCAAACATCGAGCCCCGAGGGCACGATACGCGAATCTGGCAATTTTGTGCATTTAAAATGGCAGCCTAACGCTATAAAATGGATTGTGTTTGTAAAACCATCAACAAACCACAAAAAAACACGAAGTGCAAATGAAAATATAGTTAATGTGCATCACAAATGTATAACCTTTTTCCGGATGTTGGGGCTCGTATCGAAGGTGACCCACACCAAATTTGAGGTATGTTTTTGGTATGTATGATATATGTTTCGGGTACTTTATAAGTTGGTCTGGTATGTTTTTGGTATGTCATCTTTCAAAACATACCAAAAACATAGCAAAGAAACATACCAAAAAAGTACTCTATTTCGTAAAAGAACTTGACATACCAAAAGCATAGCCTCGAGACATACCAAAACAATACCAAAATTGGGGAAGGAGAAGTGATATACCAAAAACATAGCTTTACAGCTATACAAAAACGGTACTAATTTTGATCAAAGAATATGACATACCAAAAGCATAGCGTGAAGACATACCAAAACAATAGCTAAATTGATAAAAGAGAAATGACACAATGACATACCAAAAACATAGCAAAGAAACATACCAAAAAAGTACTCTATTTCTTAAAATAACTTGACATACCAAAAGCATAGCTTGAAGACATACCAAAACAATACCTAAATTGGTAAAAGAGATATGTCATATGTCGTCATACCAAAAACATAGCTTAGAGACCTACCTAAAAAGTACCAAACTTTTTTAAAGAAAATAACATAGCCAAAAGACATGCAGTCTCAGTAATTTACCTAACAGATACTGGAAGTACTAAGCTACTGTCTTCAAAGAATGTTGATTAAATTAATTACCACAAACTAGTTTAATTAAACAAATTAATTACATTTTACTGTACATTTTAATTACATTTTACGAATTACTTACATTTTACATGTATTTCAGGGTTTTCAATAGTAGTCGGCAGCCGGCGAATCTCGCCGGGTATTTTACGTGAAATCGCCGCCTACTTTGATTGAAAAATTAAGGAAAACGTGATATTTGCGCCAATGGCGCTCGATGCTCGTCGCCTACTCTTCAAGTTTTGCCACTTACTTCAAATGTTATTGAAAACCCTGGTATTACCATGTTTTGCATCGTCACTGCATGATGTTGTTGTTGATTAATTTACAAGGCAGTTTTTATACCATTGTGGTAAATAGAGGATATCTGGTATAAGTTTTTTGTACAAAAATAAACTAAAAAATGAGTGGTTATTTTTATAGCTTGGGAGAAAAGTGATTATTGTACACAATGATGCAGTCTACTATATCCTAGCCCTTACATCCAATGGTAATTAATTAGCCAATCATAAAATGAGAACCTGAACAGTTGTTGTAAAAATAGTGGATATATGAGATGACATAAACAGTGTTATCATATGACCCGTACGGCCCCCTGCACGCTTTCCTTTCAAAACCATTTACAAAAGTCACGTGATGAGGGCCGGACGTGTATGGCATGAGCGGGCTGGAAAAAGCCATCCGGTCCTGCACAATCGTTTCTTGCTGTTTTGCGGTTTGATCTACAAAAACAATATGGTCAAATACTAAAAACCTATTGACTGAGTTAGGTCGGGTCGGATGGGAAAATATTTGGCTCTCGGTCATTTTGTACATCATGACCTCGAGCCAAATATTTTCCCGTCCGGCCCTCCCACTCAGTCAATAAGTACCTATTATTTTGCAAAGAAAATCATATACCCAAAAAGTACCTTAATTTTATTAAGGAGTAATGATATGTATCAAAGAAAAAAGTTTTGAGGCACTTCAAAAAAGTACATTTAATGCAGCTACAATAAATAATATATTCTACCCCTCCCCCCTCTTTTTTAAGCCCCCTCTTCTAATGAGCCCCCTTCTAGAAGTATTAATTATAGCCCCCTTACTATTAAGCCCCCACCTCTAATCTCCTGTCAATGTAAGTTCTAATGTGAAAAGTGGTCTGTTTGTTTGAGTGTAGATTAGGTGGGGGGGGGGGGGGGGTGAGGGGGTGGTGTCTAAATTTTGACATAGTCTGTTCGCTATGCTATTGAAATCCTGCTTGGTTATCACACCTTACTTATTAGCTTGATTGGAAAATGCAGTTATTACACAGATGACCAAATTTCAGTTGCCCAGCTTATCATCTGGGTTGCTGCTAGCCTGCGTACTATCTTTCCGAAATCCTTGAATGTCTCGACCCATGTAAAAATGAAAGTGGGACAGAGGTGGGATCCCGCCAATCCCACCTGGGATCCCAGGTGGGATTGATGGGATCCCAGGTGGGATGGTAGGATCCCAGTCGTCCCACCTGGAATGATAACAAAATCCCACATGGGATTCCAACCTTAAAGCCGGGATCCCTGTGGTGATAACAAAATCTCACATGGGATCCCAAGCTTAAAGCTGTGATGGTGGAACAATAACATATGTATTAAGTAAACATACAGTATATTATATTAACATAATTATATAAATATACATCAAAAGCACATGTATATCTAACATTACAGCTATAGATACCGCTACTTATATATTTTTCAGAATGCATTGATGATAGGTAGACAACTTGAAAAAAATATAAGCGGCAAAGCTAACCATCCTATCATCTTAGAAATAATTTTGAATTGAAAGCTGAAAGAACTTGGTACTGTAAAAATGAATGTTATAATGACATTTTATTTGTAATCATGTCAGCAAAAAATCAGTTATCTTGCTCATTGTTTTGTAAAGGTTGTATATAGGCATATAGCTATAGCCCAGCATGCATTAATTGGGCTATTATAATGTTACATTTATGTTTGAATGAATGAATGAATTAATTAATTAAAGAATGTTATTTAGCCACTCCCGCTGTTATTGTTTACATCCTGGAAATTTATGTAAATTGGTTCTCAGTATCTGGTCGATGCAGACATGATCTTTTGGGAAAATGGTTAGGAGTTTAAGATATACCATATTTTGACTTATACGTGAGGAAATATCGTAATAAACTTGCAAATATTCATCACAAATAGAAACATATTGTTAATATCCTAAAGTGATTCTGAAGCAAAACATCAACCAAAAACATGAGCAATGAACTATGGGTTATTAGTGTTTTTGTTGAAGTGTGATCCTGGAAGTTACAAGTCACATTTTTTGGAAAATTGTATTTGGCTGACTATCAGTCAAACAGTCTAGACTGTCTAGTCTCATACAAAGCTTCCACTGCCAAGGCTCAACTAAATTTTGATTGGTGGTCAGCTAAGTGCAATTTTCCAAACACGACTTCAAACTTCCAAGGTCACACTTCAACAAAAACAGCAATTATTATTGCTAGGTATATTTAGTATGCCCTGGCTATTTCAAGTACCAGTCTATAATATTTTGCAAATGAAATATACATGTAACTATGGGGTGCCAAGTGTCCAAAAATTATATGTCACAATTATATGAAAATTATATGGAAATTATATATATAATCGTTATTATATCATATAATTTCTTTTCCTCCTGAGTTCATTATTTCAAATAATGTTCGTGTTGTTATTTCATTGTTTCATATAATGCAACACTGCCTTTCGCATTATATGAAACCATGATCGTCATTCATTATCTATTATTTCATATAATGCAAGACTGCTTTTTAAATTATATGAAACCATGATCGTCATCCGTTATCTATTATTTCAAATAATGCAACAATGCTTTATAAATTATATGAAACCATGATCCTAAGCCAAATTCGTTATTTCAAACAAGTTAATGCTTCAATTTTGCTATAATCCATTATTTGATATAATAGATTATATGATTTAAATCCATTATATGATATAAATCCATTATTTGATATAAATCCTTTATGATATAAATCCATTATATGATATCAATACTTTATATGATATAAATCTCATTATATGATATAAATCCCATTATATGATATAATCCCATTATATGATCACATAAATCCATTATATCATATAATCCCATTATATGATCATATAAAGCCATTATAAGATATAAAGCCATTATATGAAAGAAACCATTGTATCATATAATATGAATTGTATGCGCGATTGTATGCGCAGTTAGCAAATTTGAGTGTCGGTGTAATATTTATCTTAAGCCTCGATATTGTGTTAACGTATCTGTCGTCTTAAAGTTCAACTATCATCACCTTTTCGAAATTAATACTGTGACAATCTGATGTACTCTCTTTCGGTTTCCTTAACAAATGACGGAGCAAGTGGCCAACGATTTGACTTCGGCGTTTAGCTTGTCTACGATCGGGGATTGCTGTTCAAGACAACGGCGAGACCCTAAAATACCTCTACTAGTACAAACGCCAACTCGCCGAGGTCAAACAGCCAAGTTCCGCGGCCTCCTCGTCAACCCCTGCAGAAAGTCAGGAAAGCAAATCCAAAATATAAATCTAGTGTATTCCAAAAGTGGTTTTGCTTTGTTTCATGCAGTCCTTGTACGTTGGATAATTTTGGATACCATTACGAAGTAGTCTTACAATTCGCGCGCTTTATCTTGGCCATGGTTTTTGTCATATATGTCAAACAATCAACCTGAAGCACTTGATGGGGCTCAGAGCGTTGCGTGACAGAGTCCATAACGGCTGCGAAGGAGACTATACAAACTGATGCATTTGTTATGTTCAACTAAGTGAGAAATTTCGGTTGCCTGTAAAAGTAGGAACACTCCGGAACATGCCCGGACACCCCGGAACATACCCGGAACACCCCGGAACACCCGAAAAACGTTTTTTTAAAAAAATAATTATATAACAGATGTATAATTTTTCTGGGATCATTGTGCAAGGCCAATTACGTCAATGGTAAATGAAATTGCTCGTTTTCATGAGACATGCGTGTTCATAGTACCCTTTTCTTTTCTTTTTCCTCTTTTTTTCAAGGGCTCACGGCCCCCTCACCCTGATTTGCCTAATTTTCAGAGTTTGTCTCTTTTCCAAGGTGCACTGGTTCATATTGTTGCTGGCTTCCTTAATTTACAATATTGTAACCAGGCCTGTGCTATTTCCTAAGAATGTGAGCTATTCCTTACTTGCAGACTTTTTTCATGGGCTGACCGTACCCCTACTAAGCCACACCCTCGTGTCCCTCAATTCCCTAATTCGTATGTTTCTGAAGGTGTCTTTACATATTCGTTTTTCGTTACATAATTTTCGATACTGTAAAACCCACGAAGGGGGTGTCTGTGTGTAGCAGGTCTACTCAAGTACAACTACAGTATATGAATCAGTGTTTTTTTATTTAATTAGGCCATTTAATTAGGTGGGGTTTTCAAAAATTGGGTCGGTCGGTCGGGTGAGAAAAAACAAATTATAAAAAAAAATGCGCGGAAAGACTGGAACTAATAAGGCGCGGTTGCACAGGCGAGGTTACAAACCAACATCGACGACGAAACCATCGATGCGTCGTCCGTATACGCTACAAACATGGAATTACAAATGCACCGCCGAAACTACTGTGTAACCTACCCTCGAGCATGAGCTTCCAGGAGCTGCTGTAGGGTTTCTTCACCCCTACCCCTCCCCCAATTTTTATTTTATATTTACAAAAAGCCACAAAAATGGGTCGGTCGGACGATGAGAAACGGAGAAAAAAATAGGGATGGCCTTATGTACGTTTGTGTAAGTGTATATTTCCTCTTTTTTATTTTTTCCGGGTGTTCTGAGTGTTATCCGTGGACAGTCTGTTGGTTAAGCAGTAACGCAAGAAACAGTAATTCTTCGTCGTCTTCACTTGACGTTTCCCTATTAGAATGAGTGGCCGTGCTTTATGTTTACAAACTCAAGCTGAAAGAGTTTGTAAATACCATAAAGCACTGACACGAATTCTGTATCTGACTTATCAAACGTTTTTAAAATTACATATCATAGAGATTAACTTCATGCGTCAAATTCAAAGAGAAAGGGAAAATAACCTCATTAATCAAGAATAGTTCGAACAAAAATTCGGTTTTCGCGTAACGTCTGACAGGCTAGGGGAGTGTGATATTTGATCTCAACGAGTTGGCGTTTGCACTAGTAGTAGTATTTTATAGGGTCTCGCCGTTGTCTTGAACAGCAATCCCCGATCGTAGACAATTAAGCTACAATTGTTCGGCTTAACGCCGAAGCCAAATCGTTGGCCACTTGGTCAGTTATTTGTTAAGGAAACCGAAAGAGAGTACAGCAGATTGTCACAGTATTAATTTCGAAAAGGTAATGATAGTTGAACTTTGAGACGACAGATACGTGAACACAATATCGAGGCTTAAGTTAAATATTACACCGACACTCAAATTTGCTAACTGCGCATAACAATCGCGCATACAATTCATATTATATGATACAATTGTTTCTTTCATATAATGGATTTATATCATATAATGGCTTTATATGATCATATAATGGGATTATATGATATAATGGATTTATGTGATCATATAATGGGATTATATCATATAATGAGATTTATATCATATAATGAGATTTATATCATATAAAGTATTTATATCATATAATGGATTTATATCATAAAGGATTTATATCATATAATGGATTTAAATCATATAATCTCTTCTATTAAATAATGGATTATAGCAAAATTGAAGCATTAACTTGTTTGAAATAACGAATTTGGCTAGGATCATGGTTTCATATAATTTATAAAGCATTGTTGCATTATTTGAAATAATAGATAACGGATGACGATCATGGTTTCATATAATTTAAAAAGCAGTCTTGCATTATATGAAATAACAGATAATGAATTACGATCATGGTTTCATATAATGCGAAAGGCAGTGTAGCATTATATCATTTATATGAAACAATGAAATAACAACACGAACATTATTTGAAATAATGAACTCAGGAGGAAAAGAAATTATATGATATAATAACGATTATATATATAATTTCCATATAATTTTCATATAATTGTGACATATAATTTTTGGACACTTGGCACCCCATATGTAACATGATTCCAAATGAGATACATGTATACGTACAAATTAATAATAATTACATTCATTATTAGAACCATGCATTGGCTTACAACCAAACCTTATAGAACAAGTTTTTATTTCAGTGCCTGTTTCTACGGAGGATCTGTGATTCAGCAGTCTCACATTAATTCATATTGAGACAAATACCTATTTAATTGGTCGCCATTGATTCAATAGGTCTAAATATGGCCTAGCTAGCTTGCCTTCTTCAATTAAATAAATGTTTAAAATATTGGATGTGTGTTCATCACCTCTTACTCAAGATCCATGTAAGAATCATTCACAAGTGAAAGTGGAGAGCCCAAATTACTGTACCTGCAGAGCTGCACCATACAATATATTGATGTCACATGGCAATGGGTTCGACTACCATTTCATTTTCTGCGGCAATAGTATCAGTTATGAAGTTTGAGATGTTGCATGAACTCACTTTGAATGTCTCATATGTTTTCTTTTAAAGTTCCATTGCAGTTTGGATGATGAACTAGAAAAGTAGAAGGAAAATTCATGTCCACACACAACACATACAGCCAGTACCATTATTCGATTCACCATTTCCAAATATCCTCCGACTCTGTCACTGCATGGAATCGGTCCAATACTTCACCATATTAACTTAAATGCATCACTGGGATGTTAAATTCTTGAGTGATCGGTTTTCAAGCCTTGATCACCTTGATTTTCAATGCACTTTGGAATCCATGTCCACATTTGTAACTCCAACTTTTTCAAAATGGCTGCCAATAAGGCTTCATTGCATCATGGGATGTATTGATGCATTGTGGGATTGATTTGCAAGGTTCGCATTGCATTGTGTATTTTGAGCGCGATGTTTATTTTACCAACGGTTTTCGGTGCAAAGTACGTGCAATCTCTGCACAATATCTGTATAATATGGCTTCAAGAAAAGGCAAGCCTTTGGAGCAAGCCTTAGAAGACAAAGGAGGTAAGATGGGATCATTAAATGTATGTGATTTGTATAAACGGTGGAGTGAATCAACCCCCTTGTAATTTGAGAGAAAGATGCATGAAGAGGCGGCCGAGAGGTTTAAATTTAATAGAACTTCTGGTTTCCACTGGGTACTAGCATTTACGAGAAATGATAAACTTATCAAGTCAAGAATAACTTAACCATTTGAAAACTTGTCTTGCGTGAATATGCCCGCCACGCGCCAGGAACCCATTGCGTGATAAACAGAAGAGCGAAATTTAGAGTTAGTTTTCTTGGTGTATTAAAGAAACCCGAATTTGTAGGGTTCCCTGAAAGTACAAACTAAAGCAACACTTAGAATATTTAGAACGAAAATACTCACAAGTACGCCACCTATATATTTAGCGTCTGGGAGGAATCGAAACAAACCCTATTAACCCTGGTTAGCACTATTACATGTAAACGCCACGAGGGAGATTTCGCTGCCGATGATCGACTTAGAGTTAGAACATTTATTGCTTTTCTCATTAGCATACACTAATCGTTACTATGTATTGCATTGTATTGTATATGATTGTATTCTTAAACACTGCTCACTCAGAAAATGATTTGAAATTCAAGTCGTCACGCAAAACAAAACTCGTTCGGGGAATCAAAACTCTTTCGATCGCGGCACATTACAGTATATTCGTACCTCAGAGCCCCTCTGGAACCAGGGTATCCGGTGGCGTACTTGTGAGTATTTTTGCTCTAAAAACTTCTAAGTGTCGATTTAGTTTGCACTTGCAGGGAACCCTACAAAGTCGGGTTTATTACACCGAGAAAATACCCACTCAGATCTTAATCAAAAAATATTATTTAACTGTTATAATGCATGAAAATAAATGTATATATATATATGTATTGTATTTAGATACACTTCATCTCAATCACATCTTTAAATTTAACAGAAAACCGAAACTGCAGACAAAATTGTGAATGTGCAGAACTCGCTAACAAAAGGCAAAACATTTAACCTCTGGAACCCAGAGTATTAAAAAATCAGCTATCCATGCAATCCATACTTAATTATTATAATTTAAATGTGAATGCTTCTGTAGAATTAAGCTTCCATTTTTCATATTTTGCACAACCTTAGAACTTGTTCACAAAGTGAGAAAGGTAAGCTTATTTTTGCATGCACTGTTTCATTGGGAAAAAAGGTCAATTTAAAATATGCAAGGGCTAAACAAATAGAGATTACTTAATAGCACATGTGGTGTACAGGTTTTTATTCACGAGTTGTGAAGTTTGAGAAAAACGAACGAGTGAGTCTTTTAGCGAGTGAGTTTTCTCAAGCTTCACAACGAGTGAATAAAACCCATACAAAGCACTTACATTTTTATTTGCTATGCTGTTATCTGTTTATTATGCATCACAGAACAATAAATGATAATATGTTTAATTCTTCAACGGCTCAAACTAGCTAAATGCAGTTGATAATGCATGTCGAGTTTTGATAAAAGTGTTTAAAATGTTTTCAGTCAGATTCAATGCAGTCACTATAAGATTCAATCACATAGCGACGACGATGCTTTGTTGACTTTTGAGAAGTAGTCCGCAATGACATCTCTGTGTCTTGCTAAGTCTATTTTTGTTATTTTGTTGATCTATAAATTTATCTAAAGAGCAGTCACAAGAAACAAAGCGAGAAGAGCCTTCACAGCCGTCAGCCATTTTTCAAAAGCAAACCGAGAAGCCATTTGAGTGCCATTCACATGCACACATGAATCTCATTGGCTGAGTCGCTGTTTTCTTGTTGCTGATTGGTTATATTTTTCACATGTGAAAAAGCTATATGCGATGGCCGGTGATTGGACGTATCACTATAATTTCACAAGTGAAAATATAAGATATAGATTTTTACACACAGGCTTTATGCAATGAAATTCTCGAAATACAGTATGTATAATAAAGTAAGCTTAATAATAGAGAAAGTAATCAATAATAAATAAATGGTTTTTATTTCTCAAAATAGATATAAATCACAAATATTTTCAGCATTAAATCGTAATGAAGAATCCAACTGGCGCGCAGGTATAATGGACACAGTGATACTACATTAACATTAGGCTTGCAACCGATGTTTTCTTTTTCAGATGATTGAGCTCATTGGTGGAAGTGGGATTTACCTTTATAAGAACCAGCTGCTGTAATCCTGTGGAAACTGATAATCAGAATTAGGACTCGGCAGAATCACATCAGGCCTTATTTAAAGACTGGCTGCAGAATTTAGACCAGGACTCAGAACCTAATTTACACTTGAATTTATTTGAATTATTAAATAGTCATTCAAGATCTATGACATTGGATATATTCGAAAGCAAAAATATATCATTTGATTTCATTTGTAAATCTAAGTTGTTTTATATTAAATTTACTGAGTGCACTCTAGAAGAACAATCCAATTTAGGACTTAACCATAGATTCTTGCACATACATGTATAGAAATGGAGGAGATAAAGTGTATTTTTTGTTTGTTATAAAATTAATAATAATTAACAACAAACTTGAAAGTATTAAAAAAATGTAAAAATCAAAACTTCAAATTTAGGTGTGTCTTGGGCACATTTTTATACAATTTCAGGTATGATGTCAAATATAACTAAATCAGATTTCTAATACTCATATTGTTAGTGTCTAAACTAATACATTGTCTAAATAAATAATATAGTGAGCTTAACCTAATCTTCTAGCAGACTAGGACACATTTAAGATAGCTCAAATAATTGTATGTTTTAGGTATGCCAAAACTCTCCAATGGGTATGTTCTTGGTATGTCACTTGTAAGTTTTGAGTATGCTAATGCATACTTTAATTATACCCAAGACTGCAACATACCTGAACATACTTTTGAAATATGCGATTGAGGTATATTTTAGATACTTCACAAATAGTATGTTTTAAGTATATTGTTGGTATATAAATTTTGTTCCAAAAATGATGCTTTATGGTACTTTTTTGGTATGTCTGAGATACCTGAAACATACCAGTAACATATCTTTGACATACATATATGGAACATCAAATGAGAGTATGTTCTAGGTATGTTATACTTATGCTTTTGGTATGTTGGAATGGGTATATGTTTTTGGTATGTTATTTATATGTTTTGAGTATGGTAAAACATACCTAAAACATAATAATATTTTTTAATACCTGATTGAGGTATGTTTTAGGTACTTCACAAATAGTATGTTTTTAGGTGTATTGTAGGTATCTAAATGTTGTTCCAAAAATGATACTTTATCCTACTTTTTTGGTATGTCTGAAGTACTTCAAACATACCAGTGACATATCTATGACATACATATGGCACAGCAAATGGAGTATCTTCTAGGTATGTTCTACGTATGTTTCAGGTATGTTACTGATATCTTTTAGCTATGTTTAACTATACTTTTGGCAAACCTTTAGCATACCAAAAACATACCAAAAATTTCGTGTGGGTCTTGTTCTCCTGCAAACTTTGTTTGGTGCGAAAACCGGCGCCCGCTTGATCCACGCCGTGAAGTCCATGAGGCAAAATGAACTGTTGAACATTACGTGCTTCCGTGTATTGTCAATCAAGTTTTAGCATTAGTCCATAGAGCTTCTTTTTCTTCATCATCTGTGTAATTTTGGGCTCCAATTAAAAGGTTTTTCATAGCTAGGGAACTGTTTTCAAACTCACTGATCGAATCGGATTGACAAAACTGACTGATGTAGTCATGTGATAAGTTCATGACGTACGACTGCACAGTTAGGAGAATTTATGTTTTGATGATCATAATAAATGCGCGGTTTTCCTTTGTTGTACTTATTTTCTGTGGGTTATTTTATAAAGGAAATAGAAAACACTTCCCCTTGTTTCTATAGAGTTATAGAAACACTTGTGGAAGTTTGGAAGAACTCGAACTCCCACTCGTGTTTCTATTTAAGAAATAGAAAACATTTCCCGTGTTTCTATAGAGTTATAGAAACACGAGTGGGAGTTTGGGAGAACGAGAAATGGCAGTGGGAACACGAGCCCGAAGGGGATTGTTACACTGGCCATTGCACTAACCACACACTCAAGATTGTAAACTGCATGGCAGCTATTAGCGCCGTATATAAAGCAGTCCGAAATAATTCTTTGACGGGATATGTCAGTAATAAACGAATAAATAATAAACGAATAAAAGCACGGACACGCTCGCTTAATTTGATAACCAAAAGGTAAATTCTCACAACTAGCTCAAGCGCGCGCTCAGCTGTCTATGTTTCTATAGAGTTATAGAAACACGGCTTACAGCCAATCAGAGCGCGCGTACTATCGAAACTATTTTATAAAACTCCATATTTGGACATCATGTTACCAGTGTCTTTTCGATCTTGTCTTAAAAAATGCCAGACATGTTTACTAGAAAGTGCAAAGGGAAAATCTTGGAAAAGCAAGCTTAAAACAAGCAAATATGCAGAACTGACAATTTACAAAAGTGTAGAATCATGTTGTTGAGATACCTGTTGCAAAATCTTTGTGAAAGACCCAAGCATACATGTACATGTAGTTTAGTTTTCGGGTCCTTGAACAAGACGAAATTTGACCAGAAATCCCCAGCATGGTGGGATCTCCAATAAGGAATAACACAAGACTTTAACTTGATAAAAAACTTAAAAAAATACAAGGAAATGTCCAGACCAAATAAATGTGTAAGTTTTCTATTCTTTCAGATCTTTTTTATTATTTTGCATGCCTTTTTTTAACTCGTGGATGTGCACTAGTGAAGAACATGAGTTATTGGAGTGGGTCAGTAGCTAATTTATCTGTCTGAGCATGACTCCATGATATGAGTTTGTTGGCTTTAGATGCATGCACACCAAGCAGTGAGGGGTTGCCTAAAAAAAATTCTTAGCTCATATTATAAACATTAAATAGCATCACTGGTTAGCTCAGTTGGTAGGGCACGGTCTAGAGTGCGGGAGGTCGGGGGTTCTAATCCCGGCCGCGTCCTTGGGCAGGGACGTTTATAAGCCGTTGGCCTTGTCTCTTTCTACTTCTAATCAGTATTTGAAGGGGACGTGAAAGAACCTGTTGTACTACTCGAAAAAGAGCAGGGGATTGTTACCCGGTACAGCAGCCTGGCCATTGCACTAACCACACACTCAAGATTGTAAACTGCGTGGCAGCTATTAGCGCCGTATATAAAGCAGTCCGAAATAATTCTTTGACGGGATATGTCAGTAATATGTAAAGCGCCATGAGACTGTGGTGATATGGCGCTATATAAATATGGCCATTATTATTATTATTATTATTATGGTTTGTACTTGATATTTGGCATAAATACCACTCGTAAGATTTCATAATTCCCTGTAATTTCACTCACCGCTTGAAATTACAAGGAATTTTGAAATCGCTCTTGTGGTATTTAAATACCACTACAAACCATGCTATTATCAAACCTCTTAAGTCTTCAAGACTTTGCATACACGGAGTCCTTTGGCGTAGTTCTCCTTACAGAGACGTGGTTATCAGATAAATACTATGATAAAGAAATTTTCCCACAAGACTATACTTTATTTAGAACTGAAAGAACATTTAAAACCGGCGGCGGGGTATTGATTGCTACAAAAAATACTTCATTCATTAGTACTAAAGAAGTGCCTATTGTTCAAGCGGGACTCGAAATTGTTTCCGTTGAATGCACTACAAGTCAAGATTATAAAATCCTCTTCGTCAGCTGCTATAGGCCTCCCAATTCCACTTATGAATGGCTGTCTTCATTCAATAACTTTTGGATAACTGCTGTAGACAATACGACAAAATCATCATCACTGGCGACTTCAACTTCCCTAAAATCACATGGTCTGAGAGTGCGGTAACCCCTTCGGGTGAATCTGATAGTTTCTTCTATAACAGCTTGTGTGACCATTTCCTATATCAGACTATCTTTTCACCCACAAGAGGAAACAACATTCTGGACCTTGTCATCACCAACCTGCCGGACCAGGTTAACAATATTGAGGTAGTCGACCTTCAAGAACTAAACTTGTTCTCTGACCACAGAGGCATTCTGTTTGACTTTACAACACGGCTCAAAGAAAGTCATAAAATTAAGAGAACTGTCTTCGACTATAGGCGAGGAGACTTTGAGGGAATGAATCGTGCTATCGAGTCGCTTGATCTTGACTGGATGATTTCAGATTCTCCATCTGATATCAACGATGATTGGAATTCATGGAGAGATAGCTTCCTTGCCGCAGCCAATGATTTTATCCCTATCAAGACCATAAAGGGGCGTCATACCTTACCCTGGTTAAATAGCAGTATTTTACATCTACTTAAGCAGAAAGAAACCCTGCGTCGGAAGCTTCAGGATATCAATTCTGGTGCTATACGCGAAAAGTACAGACATCTGCGTTCATGTGCAAAGAAACTAATAAAAGCCAGCAGGGACCAATTTTTTGGTTCGTTGAGCTCTACCCTGCAATCAAATCCTAAGCGTTTCTGGTCGTTCTTCAAGACATCAACGAAGTCTAGTAGCGTCCCTCAAGAAGTCACGATAGCTTCCACCAACGCAGATTCAGCTCGTGTCGGTGCCAGTACTCCCAAAAATGTAGCCTGTCTTTTCAATCGCTATTTCAACTCCGTGTATTCCAAAACTACCGATGACGAATGGACGCCTGACTCACCTATAACTAATGTGACTGTCTCGGAGATAATCTTACTACCCAGTGAAGTATCTAAAGTGTTGAAGTCTCTAAATCCAAACGAAGCTATGGGACCTGATAACATATCTGCCCGCCTACTAAAGGAATGCGCGTCAAATATTTCATACTCCCTCACTCACCTGTTTAACAAGTCACTCAAGCTTGGAACTCTCCCTACTGAATGGAAACTTGCCAACATCACCCCTCTCCACAAGAAAGGAAATAAGAGTTATGTAGAAAACTACAGACCCATTTCCTTGATGTGCATAGTCGCTAAAGTACTGGAACGTTGTATTTACAGTCGTCTGATAGACCACCTTCAAAATATGATCTCTGAAGCTCAGTACGGCTTCCTTAAAGGCAAATCCTGTACCGCTCAGCTACTGACAGTCCTCCATCGCATTGGTCAAAACCTGGACTTGGGCAAACAAACCGACGTCCTTTACTTCGACATCTCTAAAGCCTTTGACACAGTTGACCACAAACTACTCTTGCGCAAACTTAGCCAATTTGGTATCACAGGTGGAGTGCTAGACTGGTTCAAGAACTACCTCTCTGGCCGCCAGCAGCGTGTAACAGTTCATGGCGCCATGTCGAACACGCTTCCAGTCACTTCCGGTGTTCCTCAAGGGTCTATTCTGGGACCCCTTTTGTTCTTGATCTATGTCAACGACCTCTCATTATCGATCATCTCGTCCTCCGTCGAGGTGACAATGTTTGCTGACGACACCAAATGTTTCTCGGTAGTGGAATCTGCAGCAGACATCTCCATTCTTCAGGGTGATGTATTTAATTTGGCGACCTGGGCACGCTCTTGGCGGCTGAAGTTCAATGCGAAGAAATGTAAAGTTTTAACCATCACCAGGAAACGCAGTCCCCTATTGGCTAACTATACCATTGATGGTCAAGTTTTGGACCACGTTCCTAGCGAAAAAGACCTAGGCGTGACCGTTAGTACCGACCTTACATGGTCCATTCACATTCGTCAACAGATCACCAAGGCGAACCAGTTGCTTGGCCTACTCAGACGCTCTGCCGTCAAAGTCCGAAGTACTAGCGCCCGTCGATCGATGTCTGTACTTGTCCCTGGTTAGGTCGAACCTTGCCTATGCCTCACAAGTATGGAGCCCACAAACTGTCGATCTGACGCAGGATATAGAAAGAACACAAAGGAGGGCTACTAAGTTTATTCTCCTGTTGCCCTTCCAAACAGACATCTCCTACAAATCTAGACTGTTAACTCTAAAGCTTTTACCTTTATGTTACTGGTATGAATACCTTGACCTCATCTTCTTGTATAAGGCAAAACATGGTTTAGTAACCTTAGCTCCAGTTGTTTTGCCAAAGCTTGTAAACAGGGTGAATTTAAGCATCTCTCTACGTTCGATGGATAACTCACTTAATCTTATTACTTATCAGATTCCTAATGTCAAGACCCTGTGTTACCAAAATAGTTATTTTATAAGAGCTTCCCGAACTTGGAATACACTTCCACACGAACTGCGTAAATCAGATATCTCTTTACCTAAGTTTAGATATTACGTGTCTGCCATCACTTCTGTATTTGACATCGAGAACCCTAAGTCTTGGAAATCTGTATGTCTGAAATGTCACCAGGCAAGACAGTTAACCGCACCTCTCAAATGCTGCTTTTAGGTTGAAATAAGTATCGTAATTAGATCATTTATTGTAATTATATTTTTCATAGGAAACCAACGTAATTGGCTAACGCTGTGTTGGTTCGAGGGAAGATTTGTGGAAGTACCGAGGCTGCAGGCTGAGGGACTTTTACAAATCCTCCAAAGGCTCGAGGGACAATTTAAATCACAAATTCCCGAAATGCCATGGTATAAGTTTGTTATACTATGATCACCAAGGAACGAAACAAATCTCTGAGAAGTTTAGTTTTCTCTGGCAAATTAAAGAAGTTGTAGTTGAGTTGCTTTTGAAAATGTTTTGTTTAATGCTTGACTGAGTGCCATTGTTTGAATGACTCTGGCATCCCCTGGGGACAAGCATGTTTTTGAGAAGGATAACACTACAATACAATGTAATTATGCAGTTGACTCAATATTCAAAGAGCATGCAATGATTTTAATTACATCACGTTTATGGTCTTACGGTATCCCACATGGAAGAAGCGGGTTTGAGAAATGAAGAGAAGAACGTGCAGATTGAAATAGGTCATCCCACGTGGATTACATTGAAGGTTATGACGAGGACAGGTCAGTTTAGATTTGATTTTCTCACCTGGAAGCGCAGGGTTACTTGTGCTGGAGGGGAGCAGGAGTTGATGCTTTTGACCCTCTGACATGCCCAGCCTGCATTCTCTTCAAAATGTCCATCATTACACATGCAGGAAAATTTAGAAATATGCATCGTCTCAAGACAATGCATATTATTTCTGAATATCCCTGCATGCATAATGATGGCAATTTCGAAGACAATGGCCTTGACAACATTTCCATGTCATTAGTGGTTTAAATGTGCCTCGGAGAACAAAAGAATCAAAGGCGACCATGGTATAACATATAACATATACCACATATTCATGGTTAAATAGAATTAGTGCATGCGTGTACAGTAAACTTAAATTGGGAACAACTTTAGAATACCCGGCCACTAAAACTTGGGAGTCATATATAGCTACTGGCTACATACATACAATCGTATAGTATAGAGATCGAGGGCTACATGACTACGTGGCTGAGTACTTGGCTAAGTGGCTACATGGCGGAATAATTATAGAATACCCTGCAACTTAGATCATTAATAATTCATTTTCTCAAATTTTCATAGAAACCTAAAACCTAACCATGAAATATTGAATAAATTCTGATCAGTTTAAAATACCTGTCAGTTTCCAACCACGAATGCTGTGATGACTGATGTAGCCTTCAGAACTCGTTGATGCGAACTCCCTAAGATCAGGACAAAATAACTCTGAATATCGAAAGGCATGGAAATGAGTCTTTGATCCAACTCCATCCATATACTCCCATGTTGTCTTCCAAGCCTTTGAAGTTTAGAGAGCGCTGCACAGATAATAAAGACTCACATGGCGGAGAACCTTGCTGTAAAACTGCCGGATTCTTGAATAATAATCTAAACCGTTACAATATTACCTTCAGCTAGTTTCTTTGTGTCCACGCTTGTGTACCTATAGACCATTTTGTAATTTGGCCATACTCACACTTGGATCCCGGGGGGGGGGGGGGGGGGGGGTACTCCTGTTTGTGACGTATTATGTATGTGCCGCCCGGGTGGGTCAGGATTTTGAGCTCAGTTTGGGCAGGTAGGGTCAGGGTTTTGACCTGATTTGGGCAGATCAGGGTCGGGATTGGAGTATAATTTGGGTGCAGTTAGGGTCGGGGTTCAGTATTTTTTAGGCAGTTAGGGTTCAGTTTTTTTAGCTACTATGTCGAAAAAAATACATTCTGTTGCCGCATTTTGATCGCCTGTCCACATGCAAGCACTGAGGTTCCGTTACATTGTGACGCCGCTAATTCGTACTTCAGTACTTATCTATGTACTCCATCTGCTGATTTGTTTACCCAATACCACGTCCCGACTTGAAATGTTCCGTATTTTGCATGCATTCCCGGTGTCGTAGGGATTTCGCCCCCCCAGGGATCTCGCCCCCCCCCCAGTGTAAACAGGCTAAGCTGGGGATTTCGCCCCCCCCCCCCCCCCCCCTCCAATTCTCTCGTACTAAAAGCAAGCTCGTTCGACGTTGCTTTAGCTAAAAACAGCTTTCGTGATCCAATTGATGTCATACTCGTACTCGTTCGCTGTATTCACTCGTTGGATATCAAGTCTTAGATACATTTCATAAACGTTTATCTTCGATCGTAATTCTTTTGGTGAAGACTTGATATTTTGAAATAAGAATTGGACGCATTTCAACTTTATCCGTGCATGTTGAAACAAACGACCAAATAGAAACAAGCAAATTGCTCATATAACAATTTTATTTAAACAATTAAAGTGATATATACACAGTTATTTAAATGTGGCAAGCTCTATATAAAGCATTAATAATCAACCCCTTCGATTTGCAGGTGTTTAGTGAACAATAATTACTCGGACTGCCTGTGGCAGCACCGAGTCTTAAAATGCAAGCCGTTTTTTTTTTTTTTTTAGATTTTGTTTTGTTTCGTGTAGCAAAATTTCTGCGCAGGCGTTAAAGGTCAAATTCACACCAATCAGATTGCACTGTGCTGGTCACGCAACAATCGCCAGGTTAATTTATTTACATAATTTAATACAGTAAAGCAAGATGGCGGAGGACCCGCGAGGAACTTTCTCTCTAATTTGGAGTCCCATCTCTCAAATGTAAGCCAGTTTAATGTTTTATTTAACTTCACTCGTGCGAAAGCCTTCCAACAGGCTCAGGATATTTCAATTGGCGCTATTGTCGGAGCAGTGATTTTATATACCACACAAACGACGACCTGAAGCCAGTGAAGAAGGGGCCAGGATCCGGAAAGCTAAAATTCGAAGAAATAGATATTGGAATCTATAAGCCATCGGCTCGCTGTGCTGCATTTAAAACGTCCGAGGAGAACATCTTATTTTGGGTGAAGGCACTTCAATACCAATATTATGAGTCTCTTAAAAACTGTCAGAGATTTAAATTTACCGTAAGTTGGATCAGAGAGTATTGAGATCAAGTTATTTCGTTCCAGCGAGGATATTGACCTAGCGGAAACGGTACAAGCTGTAGAAGGATTTTACTTATAATCATCCACGTCTACTTAACAACAGGAATAGTTATGTGCCAAGGCATGGGCAAAGATTGAGTTTCCCAGATTACAGATGAAAGTTGAGAACTTAATGATTGAAGAAACAGAGGTCACGCGCGACATGCTTGAGAACATGAACATGTTCAACACTTTATGTTATACTAAGAAAAGAAAAGAAATTACAGAGCCTGCAAGTTCACAAGTCAATGAAAAACCCCAAGAGCCTGTAGTTTTGGATCTACATATCCTTGAAACTCCAAAAGCAACATACACATGAGTCAAATTCAAACCGGAAGAGACGGAATTCTTTAGATTATTCACGAGGATTGTTAGCCCGCAATAAGAACTCTGTCGCTGCTTTAATGACCTTGATTTGTAAAATGGAGGCTGACCTAACTGATTCTTACACTCGTCACATCAAAACACGAATCAAGAAACGAAACTCAGTCATTTGGAAGACAAATTAGTGCAGAAAGATAATAAATACAAGACCGAAATCAAGATGCTGTCATCACATTGACCTAGAAGTTGAAAATGGCGAGTTGAAAGCGGATATAATAAAGCTGAGATCAGACTTTCAAACTTAAAAAAAATATTCAAGAATACAAAAAAGAAGGCAATGAAAGACCAAGGTCTCCAGTGTTCCGAGACTACCCAACCTACTGAAGCTTATCAGTTTGTTCAAGAGCCATCTTTCTTACATGACAACCCGATCCCTATTCATCAGAATACATTTTCTGTGCTAAAGCTAAGACGAGAGTTTACAATCACCTGACCGACAACCCACTACTAAAGAAAGGGACCATGAAGTACGGTAGTACGGTTAATTCTCGGATTCAAAACAATGAATATATGCCTGCTCAAATGCAGTGTGTTAAACGAATAAGTAGTGTTTAAATTAAAAGGGTCTACATACGAGAAAAATAAGGAAGCAGCCGCTTGTGTGGCACCTGACTGCGGTGCTGGCGGCTTTATGAAGCAGCTTGTATTAAATGTATGTATTTCGGAGAATGAAAGTCACCGCGCTACCGGCCACTCCTAACGACTGGTAAATTCAGTTAATAATTCTTCCCTTGGGTTATTACTAGGAGGATTTCAAATGAAAGTGTATTTCATCTTCAATCTCATGTGGCCCGAGTGAAAGCCCAGATGGGATCTTATTTAACTTAATTATGGCGGGTCGAATGTTATTTTATAACCAGAGTTTAGTCGAATGTATGCAGGTCGACATCAGCTTTAGTACGTAACTTATATGTTTTACTATACGAATACATGTAAAAATGCATACCAGCGTCTCTGAAAGAGAAGATCTTGATGCACAATTACATGTAGCTGCATGACTCTTTAACGGCCAGTCGAGCTCCGCCATTACTCGACGAACGGAACGCACCCGACGTGCCAACTTCTTCCGATGGTATACCCTGTTTCGCAGTCTTTCGAGGACTTGGTTGACTGAAATCAGTCTTTGGCAAGCTTCGAATTACGGCTTCGAATACCTTTTCGAGGCATTTAGTCTTTTACTTTTAGTGAGCACCAACGCGGCGCGATTTCACACTGCATGAGCACAGTTATTTCGCAACCGCTTATGAATAACCCATCACGTGGTGGTGAGGCAAGATATATGATGTGTCCTGTATCACCATAAATACCATGGTAGAGATACAGAAGTTTGACACCTAGTATACCTCTAAAATTCATAATCCGGTTCTCGCAACCTGAGATCACCGTTCTAGACATGGCGCAAAAGAAGGGCTGTTTGCCCTTCCGCAGTGTTTGTATAGTTTACAACTGCTCGATACTAGCAGACGGTCACGGATATGTCCTCAGCTTCAGAATCTGTAGTCTGCTTGCAGGCGGTGAAGGGTGCTTTTTCGCGCATCGAAGCGGCCGCCATATTGGCCGAGCGTGATTGAGACCTGGGATTGAATGACAAATGGAGGGGGAGGGGGGTGGGGGAGAACAAGCAGATCTGAAAGACCGCCTGCACGAAAGCCCCTGGTTTCTGAATTCCGCCCACCACGCAGATGATATCAGTTAACTTATAACCCATTCTTAATTGACCAATAGGAGTCGACGTATGACAGCCTGCCAATTTTGATTTGGTTTGATTGAAATGCGTGCAATATTCAAAACAAACTTCGCTCGCTGTCAAATGCAATGCAAAATGCTAGTAAAATTGTCAATTGGTTCTTAGATACTGAAATTTCAATAAAACCAGCTATTTTTGTTCAAAGTTCTCCATGGAAAGGACTGCGACAGTACCACTATAGATATATATGTAGACAGTTCGGTTTTAGCTTGTTGCGTTCGCCCCGGCATCAGTCTCTCAAAGAGTTTGCAAATCCTCCGAAATACATACGTTTATTACAAGCTGCTTCATAAAGCCGCCAGCACCGCAGTCAGGTGCCACACAAGCGGCTGCTTCCTTTCTTAAAAGAATTAAGCTCGCATAAAGGTAAATACAGGGTCGAAAAAATCTCTAAACTTAAAAGAAAACTCCGATGGAGACAATGTTTTCTCTGGAACTCAATATTGAAAAACTCGTAGAAAAACAAACTACGAGTGCAAAGTACACAGGTATAAATGTTGTGATCGTCTTTCTCTGACAACTCGAAGTCCATCTTAGTGAATGTTTGCCGAAAGAAATGGATGACCGTTGCATAAATGTATTGAGGCGGATTTCTGATTATTTCCTGGTTCAACGGCCGTGAAGTCAATAGCCGGATTGCATCTCTGCAATTTGGTCGACAACAATACTTTTCAGTGGCGAATTAAATCACAGTTCGTTGTGAAGTTCTCTTTACCGTAAATATCATACTCTTTCCAAACCTGTCGAAAGCACAGCCAGAACGGCAGGTTTAAAGTACAGGTCACAATTCTCAGGTCAGGTTGTTAAATTCTAAGAAAAAATAAAGGCTCTTTATACTAGCTTCCTCCTGCTCTGTTTTCAAAGTACCTTTACCCAGCCGCGGAGAAAGAAACGAGCAGCTGTGTTCTCTCTAGAAAACCTCTGGAACCAGGGTTAAGGCGAAGGAGAAAGCTATATACAGAGCCTGATATTTACGGTTTACGAACTTGCGAAAAGAGAACTCGACAACAAACCTCTCGCAGTTCGCCGATCGCCGCCTTCGCGGCTCTTTCTCCGTGGCTGTTTTCTCTAGAAAACCTCTGCAACCAGGGTACTTCACCTTAGTCTTCAAAAATGACAAAGCCTTTTGTATTATTCGCCATATTTTATCAACTGAAAGCTCACTACATAACTCCTATTCTACTTACGCCGCTTCGCAGGTTAAACTTATTCCTTTCAGTTTTGCCGCGCGCGATAAGCTTTGATTGACACCGTTTCAGCCAATCATATACCCCGTCCGCTGGTGGACGGGATCTAACTTTTGTACTCAGAAACCAGGGGCTTTCGTGCAGGCGGTCTTTCAGATCTGCTTGTTCTCCCCCACCCCCCTCCCCCCTCCATTTGTCATTCGATCCCAGGTTTCAATCACGCTCGGCCAATATGACGGCCGCTTCGATGATCCGTTTGCTGCGCGGAAAAGCACCCTCCAGTCCGCCTGCAAGCAGGCTACAGAATCTGTGGATTAAACCCCAAATATACTTCGGTATGTGCAAGCTCACTTTGAGTTATCCGGTGGACATAATTCCAAAGTTGAAAAGTAATTCCATTCAATTTGGAAAATGGCCGTCCGTATGAAGAACAAGGGTCGTCCTCTGAAGATGAAATTTTAGTCTCATTCTTTGGTCTGATTGGAGTAATTCTACTACAGCATCAAATACAAATACTTGCTTCGGATATGGCTATGAATCGGTGTGCTTTCCTTTGACCTTAACAAAGGATTATTCTGGCGCGAAACCAGTGAGTCGACTCGTCATCGTCGCAATCTCTAAATACGAAAGATATTTGCCATAATACAGACAGGATGCTCTACTCTCTGAGAAAACATTTCTGGTAAAGATAAATATGAGCCAATCAATGCTATATATGCCATGGTTTAAGAACACTAACTGATCTTTGTAAACGTGATGTGCGCTATCAGTTACCCAACTATCTCAAGCCTAGGATGTGAAGAAAAAAAAACATTTTCATAATTAATTTATATTGGAGATCCTTATTCTACTATGTGGAGGTGATGCGGGCCCTGGCTGGGCTGGCCTAAATTTTAAAACTGCGGAAAGGGTATTTGGAAACACATGACAGGCAGTGAGTATAACTCACAGATCACAAAACTTGGAAAGACAGAGGTAAGATTTGTTAATTTGTATTTTATTGAATTCAATACGTAGCATGTGCAAGGGCCCTAGGTCTAGTATCCGTACCTAATTCAGCCCAGCTTTGTTTTGTAATGCGGCCATTCGGCGTTTCCGTTTTAAAACAATAATTATTATACATATTATTATTTATAAAATAACCCAAAGAAAACGCGCGCTCTGATTGGTTGAAAGCCGTGTTTGCATGAGGCTATGTAAACATGGAAATGACGTCATTCATTGTAGTTTTTGCTTTTTTTCTGCAAAAAATGGCGAAAATAACTGACTAACTTAAAAACACATGTAACTAGTTTTCTAAAGGAAAGTTGTTCAGAAGAACCTACGTAGAAAAAAAGCTGAATTGGACAGAATTTTCATAAGATTGAGTCAGTCGGAGCTCAACTGCCTCATTAGCAAACTCGATGAAATACGCACAAAATACACAACTTCTGTTAACGTTTAAGTTTAAATATTTACTTCAGATACTATAGAAAAACAATTATAATAAAATACATGTACTAGAAACATTCAGAAAATGTACAAAGTGCTAATAATCAAGTAATAATAATAATAATATATACAGCTTATATAGCGCTTATACAAATAGATCTAAGCGCTTCACAGGTATCTAAGATATATAAAAATGGAATATATCACTGAATAATCTAAAAATAAACAAAAATAAAAAATAAAAAGCACATAAATACAATAAAAAATATAATAATAAGAAGTATTAATAATAAACAAAAAACTAAAAATAGTTTCAATCATAAGCGACATGGAACAGATGCGTTTTCAATTTGGTCTTAAAGTCAGATAACGTTGTGCATTTTCTCAAGGTAAAAGGTAGCCCATTCCACAGCTTTGGAGCCGCCACGGAGAAGGCTCGACCTCCATAGGTTTTTAAATTATACTTTCGTTCCCTCAACAGGTTTACTCCACCTGATCTAAGGTTCCTATTAGGTCTATATTGACTTATCATATTCCCAATATAATTCGGAGCAAGTCCATTAAGAGCTTTAAAAGTCAATAGCAAAATCTTATATGTTATCCTCTCCTCAATTGGTAGCCAGTGTAACTGCATAAGGATTGGTGTTATGTGATCGTACTTTCGTGTACCCGATAATAATCGTGCTGCTGCGTTAAAAAACACACTGTAACTTTTTTGTCTGGTTCTTAGGAAGTCCATAGAGTAAAGCATTAGCACTATCTAGCTTGCTGGTAACAAACGCATGCACAAGCGTCACAGTAGTCTGGAATGACAAGTATCGCCTGGCACGAGCAATGTTACGTAAATGAAAAAATGCAGATTTACAGGTGTTATTAATTTGGGACGTCATAATCAGAGTCTTGTCAAATATGACCCCAATGTTCCTTGCTGCATTCGATGGCGATATGCTATCAGGACCAATTGTCAGCGTAGAGAAGTCAGGTTCACGAATAAACTTAGATCTCAGGAGGAGAAGTTCTGTTTTATCAGTATTAAGTTTCAACTTATTTAGCGTCATCCACTTGATTATGTCAGACAGGCAGAGTTCAACACGGGACTTAACTTGTTCAAGTTCATGACTGTTCTTGTAGTTGAACGACGCATAGATTTGGGTGTCATCTGCATATAAGTGGAAATTCATGTTATGTGAACGCAGAATATCTCCTATAGGTGACGTGTATAATAGATATAGTATCGGTCCCAGCACTGAACCCTGGGGGATACCGCAAACTAAGTCATGGCTTGATGAAATAACTCCATTGACGTGAACAGCTTGCGTGCGATCTGACAAGTAGGACCTAAACCAACACAAAGCATCACCCCTGATTCCAAATCTTGATGACATTCTATCAAGTAGGATGATGTGATCTACTGTGTCGAATGCCGCCGATAGATCTAATAGTAGCAGTAACACACAGCAGTCGTCATCTATTGAACATAGTATGTCGTTCTGTACTCGAACTAAAGCTGTCTCACAGCTGTGACCCTGTTTATAGGCAGATTGAAATAGCTCCTCAAGATTATTACTACTCAGATAATCAATTAAACGCGCGGCCACAACTTTCTCAGTTGTTTTTGAAATGAACTTCAAGTTTGAAACTGGTCGGAAACTAGGAAAGTCTTCATGGTCCAACATTGATTTCTTCAGAGTCGGAAGCAAAGCAGCTTTCTTCAGACTAGCTGGAACACAACTAAATGACAAAGATTTATTAACGATATCCATAATGACTGGTAGGATAACATCTAGATGGGCAGCAAGTACTTTTACTGGAACAGGATCAAGCATACACGCTTTCATCTTGGTCTTACTGATAATGTCCGACAACTCCTCGGTAGTAGTAGGAACCAAGTACACAAAGTCAGAGTGGGAAGGTCAATTGTTGTTTATTCAGTACGTTTTTTTTAAACGGCGGTGACAAAAACAACAGACACTGCAACTTTATAAAATATCATATATCACATTGAATCAGTAGAAAAAATATATATTAGCCGTTTTGTTTAGATTCAGTCTATGAAATATTTTTTTCATTCAGAGTGGGATGCTGGCAAGAAAATGTGACTAAAAAGAAATACACAAGCGAGAAGCTACAGAACTCTGAAGCTCTAATCTTGCACGGCTGCTAGCTAGCATCCCGTAGACTCGAAAGTACTCTTTTTGTATTCAAAAATTGCATTGAAAGATACCCAAACAGCCATCTCCACATCAAAGTAATATAGATTATAAGCTCTAATCCGACATTCTCTGGCTTTCAAATAGTCGAGTATGATGCCTGACGATGGGAAATAAAGATCTGAAACAATACAAAGGCACAAACCTGCTAATCGAAGTTGTCAGTTCGAGCCGAGGAATTCCAAGCCATGAACTACAAGTACTGGCTCCAAATATCCAGCAAGAGATTACTCAGTCCCAGAATATCATGGTCGAAACAGGAACACTTTTTCCAGGCAGGAAAAATTATCTTTTCTGTAATGCTTAATGCTTTTCGGCTGTCCAGCCGTTCGTCTTTGAATTCGCAGCAGTTTTGTTTAAAGTGGTTTTCGTGTCGATTTTCGTTATCCAGGACGATTTTCGTTGCATGTCTAGCCCGATATGGATCAATACTTTGATGTTTTCCTATTATTTTTCATTTTTGTCATTTAAAAAGCTAGTTTTGGGAGCATAAAATCACACTAGTACTTTCTCTCGCCTCTTCGGCTCTTGTTCCATGCCGATTCGTACGCAGAGCAAACACGGCCAACTTCACAAGCGAATATGATTGACATTTTACAATGTATGGAGAATTTCGCGTTTGACATTTACGAAAAAGTTTTTAAAAATCGTTTTGCGCTCGATCTTCGGTCTCGGGTTTACACAACAACTTGAGAATTCTCCCAAACTTCCCTTCGTGTTTGCATCAGGCTATGTAAACACGGTAAACGTTTTCTATTTCTTAAATATATTCTCTTGATCTGTGTATTACCTAAAGAAAACCTAAATAGGGCACAATGTTGGTGCTATTATAACTGCGTAAAAACTCCTGTTAAACAGAATATCTCTCTGTCAGGAACGCCTTCAGGTACCAACTATGCTTATTATTTAACGCTTTTTTTTTTCAAATATTAACCAGTATTATTTTATGTAAACATTTTAAATGCGTACGGAGTAACTTTAGGTCAGACCAGTGGCACCCAGATGTTTCGTCGGAGCGTTCTACTGCTAGCGATAGACTGTATTCTTAGTATGCAAACATTTTAAATGCGTACGGAATAACTTTAGGTCAGAACAGTAGCACCCAGATGTTTCGTCGGAGCGTGCTACTGCTAGAGATAAACTGTATTCTTAGTATGCAAACATTTTAAAATGCCTACTCAGTAACTTAGGTCAGGCCAGTGGCATCCAGACGTTCCATCGGAGTATGTTACTGCTAGCGATAAACCGTAGAAATCATTAACAGTAAATAATAATGGAATAAAATAAAATTGTCACATAAATGTTATAATAAAAACAGTTTGAAAATAATGACTTGATATTGATTTCCTTCCGGCTGAAGTACTCTAATCTAATGAATAAAGTATTTATATATACCCCTTCAACTTATTCTAATTATGTCTATAACACACTCAATGATAGAAAACTAAATGACAAAATAACAATTCCTTACTCATTGTGTGAGAAATTAAATGAAATTGCAGACTATAGTCGGCCAAGCCGGTGAATACGACTGGATACATGAATAGAAAAACAGCCCAGTGCCGGTCCAGTATCTTTCGAAGCCGGTCGAGGATGCCTTGCCGGTTTTCTATCTCAACCGGCCTCCAACTAAATCGATGACTATCTACCATTATTGGTCATTTTGTAGTCAAAATCTAATTCTAAGCATTTGGAAAACCATGGGCAAAAATGTATTCCGGGTTTGTTTATCATCTACTGACGGTCATGGGATCTGGTTTATCCTTTGATGTAGAAGCGTATATAATCGTCTAATAGGATTATTGGGGATTTAGACACCCCGAAACTTGAAACATAGCGTAAGTATGAATGGAATCCGGGATAAGGTACAAAGGATTTAGTCGACATACTTACAGTACACACCCACTTGTGTCTTCTCATATATGAATCAGCCTCTCCTTTCTTGTCTCTTTAAAAAACTAGTGCATGTCGAAGTATGAACTGAAAACCTAATCAGTTCTGTACTGGGGTATTGCGGCAATCACGTGGTATCACGCGGAGCACATGATTGGGTAGCATCGTTATAAATTATTAATAACGTTTAGAAAGGAATTTTCCAGACCTTTTACATAGTTCTTCAGTCTGTAAATGGTTCAATTTCTCTAGTGGTCAGGAATTAACAGTGAATAACTAAGGACTTCGGAAAGCTCAATAACAACAATAAAGTGTTACTACATGTATACTAACACTAATCACTAGTGATGTCCTATATCGAAAAGTAAACTGGATACAAATACATGTGTTGGTGTATGCCTGTAATTCCAGTGAATAGATTTTGAATGCATCCGGTATAGTAATAATAATCAGATAATTTGTATTGCAGCTCCTCATGTTGGCAAAATGTATTCCTCAGTCTACGGACACGCATTGTCCGGGTACACAATCCGCAGCCTGGTCAGCGGGCCCTCGGTTATGTCATGCGTAATGCATTGCAGCATTGTACCAAACTGTGTCTCCTTCAACTATGAGCCTGCAACCGGAACCTGTCAGTTGAATAGCGCCTGAAAGAATGCGTTCCTGCGTGATTTTATGGCTAAACGTTCCAATCAGTATTTCGAGAGAATGGACACAGTAGAATTAAATATGGCGACGCCATATTAGTGTTCGCTGGAACAGTTCGTGAGGAAAAATGTAACAATACGTTACTGATATACACTGTTTCTGAGCACTTGGTAAATACGACATGCGGTAGTAGTAACTAGCCATGTACTGAGTCAGAAAGCAGCTAGCCATGTTTATATCGACTTTAATGAATCGCTTGGATAAAAAATGTTCAAACCACAGTTATCTAACTGCGCCTCTCTGACACAATCTCGACGCGCTTAGAAGAGAATCAGTCTACTGTAATCTCACAAATTACCGACGTAAGACTGATGTATTTATCAGTACATTCACTATCCAGGATATATTGTTCCTTTTGATTATTTAAACAGGAAGTTCCGGTATAAAAGGGCCATGGTCAGGCCCCGGGGGGCGTACTACCTTATATGGGCTATACGGGTATGTGCCGCGGGATAGGGTATGGTTTTTGAGCTACCGATGTCTGGGATAGGGTCTCCTTTTTACGGTTTAGGTCTGGGAAAGGGTATGGAATTGATATACTTGTCGTTGACGCCATGATATTAAATCAAAACGACGGCTTTCGTAGTGTAATTTTAATTAAAAACTGTTCGGTATCTGGACTCTTTCGTAAACATCACAAGATCGCGTCTGGGATAGGATATAGAGATTTTGCTTCAAATCTGGAATAGGGTATGGTAAACGGCATTTTCAGGTCTGCGATAGGGTTTTGAGGTCTCCGCGGCACACCCCTACCCAAAAATCATCAGGCTATTGACATCTGCAGTTGTCACTCAGCCTTTTTTCGAGTGAACATCTCTGTGCATGATGCTCTGCTTGAGTGCTTCCTACTGATTGCTTATATTGCACGAAATTCAAATCAAACAGATAAATGTTACATGGTTCGGAAACAGGCCTAAACTACCATTGACAGCCATTAATCTTCCCTCTGTTAAATACTTTGTCTTGCATGTTTAATTTTCAACGCTTGCTTCACTGCTCCTCAGGGGTGTTAAGGCATGGGTCTCCAATGGCCGCCACAAATCAAGAGGGGTGGTCTATCTCTTTGTGCTTGTGAGATATATTCTTGACACTTTGACATATTTGATAAAGTCACAACCTTAACACATTTTTGTGACTTAAATTACCTTAAATTGCCTTCCCCTTAAAATAACCAACTTTTCAAATTGGAGCAGGAATGTGTGCACTAACCTTGATTCACTTGTACGAAAATATCCACTATATTAACAACTTTTACCGACCTCCACGAGGCTTTTCCCAATTTTCCTTAAAATTAGAGTTCAAAGGTCACATAACACGTTTCCATGGAAACTTTCACAACAAGGTATCAAGGTTGTGACTTTATGGAATCTGTAAAAGTGCAAAGACTATATATAACAAGGACGAAGAGATAGACCATCCCCTCTTGATTTGCGGCGGCCATATTGAAATAGTTTTGAGACCCATGCCTTAATGCCCCTGAGTCTGTAGAGTCAATTTCAAATTTACTAAGTAACCCTTTTATACCAGAACTTTCTGTTAAACAGATTGTAGCACCACTTTATTTAAAGGGGCTATGTTATGGTACTGCGCATGTTTCGAGTAATCGCTCGTTTAATGGCTGTTAATTGGATACAAACAGTTAAACTTCCCTCCCTCAATGCTTGATTGAAAGGATTTTCAATATTTTCCCTGAAGACTGTTTATATACACTGTTTGTTAGTCATTTTTGCATATTTGCTTTCATTTTAAGCATCCCACATGGCCGAGAGGTTCCTTAGTTCATATCAAAGTCTGGAAATAGCTATTACCGGCCCGGAAAAACGAATGTAAAGTCTTACCGTGACACAGCCCCTTTAATTAAAGTAAGCGCGTGTTTATTCAGTATATTCATCACTTTCGTAAAAAAGAACCGTGTTACCCAAGAGATGGGCGATTAAAGCCCGGTCAAGCGATTTCAACATCGGTATAATAGTTTTGGAGGCCGATCTTGAAACCGTTTGAAATGGCCTGAAAACATTGTTGTTGGAAGGTGTTGAAAGATTGATTTAAAGGCCATTTCATCAAACGCTTTCAAGATCAGCTAGTTTCAACAAATGTTGTAGCAGGCGTGCTATTTGGGGAGCAGCGCTATATTTGAACGAGGACAAAATGGGGCGATTACAAAAAAGGAATGTTGTACCGATGTTGTACCGTTGTCGTACCGATGTCGTACCGATGTTGTACCGATGTTGTACCGTTGTTGAAACCCTTTGACCGGAACTTTATGCTATTCCTGAAGTGACTCGTCTTACATTTAGCAGTAGAACGTAACCTTAGTTTAGATGGATTGATTATCAGTAGGAATTGTTACTAAGCTGGCTGCCAACTTAGTATCGTTCATTCTGCCTCAGACTATGAGTTGACTGAAAACTTACCTAAAGTTTCTCTCCTATTTGTATGAATTGAACAAGCAGTGTAGTATATAATTATAGATGGAGGTGTGAACTGTTTCAAATCTTATCGAAAGTTTTCAAATTACTATGGCGGGTTATACACCTATTATAATACAGGTTATTACAGAGAGAGTAGTACATATAGGACAAACGACATCACTATGGCGGGTTGTACACCTATTACAATACAGGTTATTACAGAGAGAGTAGTACATATAGGACAAACGACATTACAATGACGGGTTGTACACCTATTATAATACAGGTTATTACAGAGAGAGTAGTACATTATAGGACAAACGACATTACTATGGCGGGTTGTACACCTATTACAATACAGGTTATTACTGAGAGAGTAGTACATGTAGGACAAACGACATTACTATGGCGGGTTGTACACCTATTACAATACAGGTTATCACAGAGAGAGTATTACAGAGAGAGTAGTACATGTAGGACAAACGACATTCTCACACCGAAATGGATTGTTGTTGCATGTTGCCGAAAGTTTGGAAAATTGTTTTCTTTGGGGGAGGGGAGAAAGGGGGGGGGGGGGGGGGGGAGGAGGATATTCCGGAATACGAATAGGCACAGTTTGCATTGTAAGCTACAAACTCTTTATTACATATGATATATTCAGCATACATTTATCATTCCATTACCTAAACAATCTCGGTATAAGCGATTTGTAGTGATCATTATGATTGTGTTAATGCTCTTATTCCGGAATACTTTCAATCGCGCCACAATCCATTTGCTCTGATCTATAGAAATATTCTTTGTCGTTTGCCGTTTGTCACGCTCTCTCTTCCGTGACGGCCTTACACTAATATAAGTTTTTGACCCAAAAACAAATTAATTCACCAGACTTCGGTCTGCGGATGTCGCTTGTTGTTTGTCCGGCCCGGCAGAACCTAGCTGTTTTGAAATATGTGTATTAATTCATCTCACGCAAACTAAATATTACGATACTGCTATTTAAAAAACGCTGTCTTGGATGTTGTATTGTGCATTTGTAAGACCAGCTCCAGCATATCTCAAAAAGAAATGTTAAGAGCGAATGTCTACAAAAATCAAACATAGTGCGGCAAAAGTCGAAAAATATAATTCGCTCCCCTTTTGCACTAGTAGGTAGCCCTTAGTCAGAATACAAACGCTGTGTAGTTTGTTTCGTGAAATATTTATTTATTTCCGAGAAAAATGAAACAATCCCATTGACTGAGCTCCAGACACGATTCCGGGAGGCCCGTCAGCGATGAAAATCGGCCGTGTTCGCTCGATTCGCGTGTCAAAACTATTGAACCGAGAATTGTTGTAATACTACCACCTTATTAAAAACTGGATGATCACAGATAAACTTATGCTAAATGACAATAAAACTGAATTTGTGATCTGACTGGGCACTAGGCAACAGCTAGCTAAAGTTAATATCGAGAGCATCCAGGTTGGATCCTTAGAGATCCAACCTGTGTCTGTGGTGAGAAACCTGGGGTCATGGTTTAACTCCCAATTAACAATATCTAGCCATGTTAGTAAGTTGTGTAGGCGTCTAAACTCGCCTTAACTCGCCTTAACTCGCCCTAACTCGCAAAGCCAAAAAATGGAAATTTTCCTTAAATCGCCTTAACCCGCCCTAACTCGCCGTAACCCGCCTTAACTCGCAAAGCCAGAAAATGGAAATTTTCCTTAACTCTTTGTCGTCCGGCCCTGTAAAAAGGAGACTTTAAAGTCTCTGCACGTCAAAATTCACCTCGCTTCCGGTTTTCATCAGAATTAATTAAAATAAACAGGGTAGTATCCCAGTATAATAAGCCAACCACTGATCCTGTTTGTTTGAATTTTCAACCATCCCCTGATGTTGAAAAGCCCATTTGTTTTGGCGATTGTTTCGTTTCTTCGATTTTCACGAATTTCGAGGAGCTGAAAATCGGCTCAAAAAAACCTTCCCATTAGCACTTGAAATCAAGAGCAAACACAAAATAACCACTCAGTCGTTACAGTACCTTGTTTAATCTTTCCAACCAGCAGGTTTGTTTTCACAAAACACACCAAACGACTGTGAACCACGCCGATGTTTACACTGCATTTCACTCGACCACATTTTCCTGCTCCCACCTCCAATTGCATGCTGGGTAATGGACAAACAAATCACAAGGGGTCCCCCCCTGTGGGTCTCCGGTAGGATTTTTTTATAAGTCTTTTACCCCTACAACCAAGAGCGGTGATTTGCACTCAAGCCGTTGCTTTAAAGTGACAAAAACACATCCTAATAGGTTGAGCAGGGGTAAAAGAATGGCAACTGCAGGATTTCAAGGATTTCATTGAAGAATTTTTTCCTGTGTCTCAAAGCACAAACACAACGGAAAAACCCTGTGAAATCCCCTCACAAGGCCTACTAAAAGCAAACCAAGTACTTTTCAGCCATCCTCAGACTTAATGATGTCTTCAAGCTCTCTGACAGTGGCATTTTTCTCCAAAATTAGAGCACATTTCATTGGAAACCCTACCGAAGCAGCCATACCTACCGTCGGCCAGTACGTAGAATTCTCCCGAATGGCATTGTGGGGAAAGTTTGAGCCCTAGGCTTAACAAGTCAGCAGTATTTAATTACCCCGGGCTAGCCAAACTGGAACTTTAGTTAGCACTCAGGATTTCACCAATTGAGCTCATACACGATTGGACGACAAAGAGTTAAATCGCCTTAACTGACTCTAAATCGCCTTAACCCCATCCTAACTCACAAAGCCAGAAAATGGAAATTTTCCTTAAATCGCCTTAACCCACCCTAAATCGCCTTAACTCACCCTAACTCGCAAAGCCCCCGCCCCCAGTTTTCCTTTTCCTTCATTGGCAAAGCTAAAAATGATAATCACATGACTTACAATTTGAGCCCCATTCACTGAAATTCATGTCTACAAATTAAAGATGTCAATACATACATGTGATTTGTGTTCACATGTGTCAAAAAGACATTAGTGTAGTCTGTGGCTGAAGTCAATGTACACTTTGTCACATATGTAGTAACACCTCTGTTGTATGATGTACAACTAGTGGATTTATCCAAGTCCAGTATGGCAAAATATTTAAGTAGAGATGGCGAGACAGAAGGTTGAGCCTATTAAAAAAATTAAAAGTGTTTTATTACGGGAATAATGTACCAGTCAATGTAAATCCCTACCTTATCCAGGCTACAGATTACTGGGACTTGGATTTTGAACCTGGAAAAATATGTTTTAGCCCTTGCCCACCGGCACTGGGGTGTTTATATGAAGAAAATCCCTGCTTTTGCTGTAAAATGCCTTGAACACATACTATCATACAATTTTGAGCCCCAGTACCAGGGGCAGAGATGATAAAGCATAGATGATACTCAACATCCCAGGGTGTTACATTGGTCCTAAAGTAGAAACGTGTCCCTCTCAACGTATTCGCTATGCCCCACTAATCCAAGGCCTGGGGAGGGGGGGTATTTATATTGACTGATGCATAACGAACAAATAATCCTCCAATCAATAAATTACACAATAATACTAAACAGCTTGGGGGAACTTTAATTGCTACATGGAAAATATTGGGCTTGCACGTGGCCCTAATACACACATCTGATTGGATGATTATTTGCAAGGACGATAAATATAATAAAAATAAATAAAACGTTGGTTATCTTCTCGTGTCAAAATCAACATTTATTTTTGCACTGTTCATTGTGGTCACTCGGGAAATAAGTTCAAGTTTAAGTTGTAATATTGCTACTGACCAACATACTTGTCCAATACTCTGACAAATCTATGCATGGCATTGTTTTGTATTTTAATTTATTGTATTGCATCTACTACTATTGTATTGTATTGTTAAGCTATTGTCATGTCGATATAATACAAAACAATAATATGTATAAATTTGTCAGAGTATTGGACAACCCTCCTGACCAAAGATTAGCAATTAAACATAATATCGTCGCGCCAAATCCATTGTTTGCTAAAATCCCCGAGTAAAATAGTTTATGCTAATCAAAATGATGTTTCTTTAAATTGCTTATTACTTACCAGAAATAATGTTAATTTGCCGTTCCTTTTCGTATAAAACCAAGACCAAGCATACGCGCTACAAACACGCACTTCATGTTCACCCGCCATCTTGAATACACGATCAGCTGATCTAATTATCGATTTTATATTGATTGGAGTTTGATTGATTATTGATTGCCCGGTTCCAAGATGGCTGCTATCGAAGTGGGAAGCGATAAAGTTGTTTGTTTCGGAAGAAAGGTTAGTCAATATACATGTAACAATATAACCTAATCTGCATAAAATAGTAGAACATAGTAGAGGGAAGAGGGGACACTTAATCTGGGCAACACCAGAACATGCAAAACTATATGTTTTTGTATTGTACACAAATGTTAAGAATTTTGTTTTACAATTCTATACATGGAATTAATGATTGAGGTTAGTTGAAGTTAATTGGTTAAAAAATGTGAATCACAAGCAGCTGTTATTTTATTTGTTATTTTGCTTTGAAATTACTTAATCTGTTTCATGATTCTAAAGCAAAAGCAATACCTATTCTTGTTGAAACCAAACCTTGCTGATGTATTTATTATAAAGTTGTGCGCTGTCAATGTCAAAGCTATTGTGCTTCTTTATGTTAGCATGTGAGTGATCCAGTTCTTTAACTGCATGATTCATCATTTTGAATATAAATGTGTGTTAAGTTTATGCATGTATTGTATTCACTGTATTAACCCTTGAATCAAAAGCCCGGTAAAAAGCCCAGAAATTCCGGGCTTTCCGGACTATTCACCGTGCTTTTTGCATTAGACTTGCGCGGAAAAAGCCCGGAAATCCCGTGGCTGGAAAAAAAATCCGAACAAGTCTGGAAAGCCAAGAAAGCCAGGTAAAAAATCCAGACTTTCCCGGTAATGTCTGATTCATCAAAGAAGCCTAAAGCACGGAAAAAGCCCGGAAAACTCGTTTTTCCGGCCTTTCACAGAAAGCACGGAAAACAATTCCCGGAAAGTACGGAAAATATCATGCCGATTCTGGGGCGAAAATCAGACTTTCCCGGTTACATGTAAATGTCTGATTTAATACACGAGAAGACACATGTACCAAACCTAGTTCTCCGTATTTTCTCCCTGCATTTTCAGTTTCACGGAAAAAAAAAAAAACAAACTGTGAACTAAATTATTTAGTGCGAAAATCCATTGCCTGATTTAAGAAAAGCTGGCAAACATTCTAGACTTTCCTAGTAATTGTTTGATTGATCTAAAGCTATACGAAACACGGGTTTCCTGCCTTTCATAGAATGTCAGACTCAGACTTTATAAAGTTTTTTTAATAATAGATTATTTAATTAAAGACTCAGCCGACTCACTCAGTCATTGAAGAAAAAAGGCCTGAATGGCGTACTTACCCTCCAAAGGCTCTATCACCACCCAAAACGTTTTTCTTGACAAGCATTTACGTGCTTTATTCAAGTGGTACCAAGAAAAAACATTGAAGATATTTTCGTATATAAATCTTCTTCCAGAAACGAATTGTTGTCCTTCACGTTTACAACACATTGCCGCCATATTGATTTGGAGGGAGATGCGTTTCGTGGGCAGCGGATGCACTTCTCGTGCTCAGCTGTCAAACTCTGTATCAAACTGACTATAATCGTACTCTGATTGGTGCATGTTTCAGAGGCGGGAAAACAAACGCGTGTTTTTTTTAGCGCGAGCGCGCATTTACTTCCAGTATTGGTAATGCAGTTCACTTGGAGAAAGATAAAGAACGATGGACGTTCTCGGAGTGTTTTGTCTGTGGAATCCTAACAAACTGCGAGCTTATAATTCTCCAGCGGTCCTTCAGGGTTCCAAAGATCAGTACTCATTAACCGCGGTAAGTGTACAATTTGTCAATTGTCGTTTTGCCTCTCACTCATTTCTCGGCGACAGTGTTTTTTAAGAGAAGATAATTTGAACAAAACCGCGTATATATTGTGTGCCAAAAGCAGGCTAAAGACGAAGTTTTGTGCTGAGCTAAAAATCGATTTTAGCAAAGATTTCACAATATTTGTGTTGCTTTTTGAATGGTTTGAAAATTAAATTGGAGTGTTAAATAAATCCAAACTAAGCGAAAATTCAAAACAAACTTCTCTCATCAGATAAGTGCAAGACCTGACTATGTATATAGCTGACCAAACTTGTGGCGGTTTATTTACAAAGAAAAGCAAGAAACTAACTTTGTGCCACGCTAAAACAGTTCCCCATAGTCAAGAGTTTATGTTATTTGTGTTGAGTGTTAATCCAAAGCGAAAAATGGATTTTTTTTGGAGGGGGGAAAAGGTCAGTTTGCTTTACACTCAATAGCAAATATACCGTATATAGTAGTGATTAATCCAAAGCGAAAAATGGAATTCAAATTAGTCTGCGGGTTAGTTTTTGGCGCTTTTTGGAAATAATACATACGCGACAGTTAGAAAAATCCTCTCTTAACTCATCATGCAGCCATTTTTTTTTTTTTCGGGGGGGGGGGGGGGGAGAGGGCCGGTTTTCTTTACACTCAATTGCAAATATACCGTATATAGTAGTTATTATACACTGTAAATTATATCATCTGTAAGAGATTTAGTGAAACCATGTTAAAATTTAAAGCACTGTTTGGTCAATAATTTTATTGCTGCTGCGTGCAATTACAAAGATGCAAACCTGATAACAAAGCACAAATGGCATGTCAGCTGGTTTCAACGATCAAGTCCACCATCCCAAAACTGGCGAGAGTTTATATGAATGCAAACATTACCGCGGTAAACGTGCAACTGTCCCAGTGAAAGATTCAAAGAGAATCGATTATCTAAGATCGTATACTTCTCTTAATTTGAGTTTTCCCCTCTGCTGCTTAATTTTTATTGAGTACTCACGTTAGCAATTGTTCATCATTAACCTACAATCGCAGAAATGCGAATTCTGCCGCTCATTGGAAGAATAATAGCAACTTATCATATGACCCGTACGGCCCCGCGCTAGGGTTGTCCACATTATGCTCGAAATTTTCACTATTATGGTAATTATTTATGCTAAACAAATCTTACTATTAAGCTCAAAAAGTCTCACTATTATGCTCAATTATGCTCAATTTTTTCGGATTAATTAATTAATTAATAAAATTAACTAATTCATTGATACATTCATTACCTGCATAATTATGACGGTTTTTAGAATATTAAACAATTATTCACCGAAGGTGGAGGTGAATAGTGGTGGATATTTACCGAGCCGCTTCGGCGAGGTGAATAACCAGCACCAAATAGTTATTTTATTTTATTTCAGAATGGACAAAAACTCGCGCGAGATGATCGCTGCTTTGGTGCTCGGGGGGTGAATATGATTTCATATTCACTGTTTAAGTAGCCAATCAGAGCTCGCGAAAAGTGAAATTCACTGGTGTGGTATATACTAAAGATGTATGTTTGCAGATGTGTTTGCAGAAATTAGAAAAATAATGGCTAGGTGATATATAATTTCTGTATTAATTCCCTAACACAAATCGAATTGTACATGTATGTATTTATTATTTGAGACCAATATGGCAATGGTGTAAAACAATAGATTGTGTTGGGGAATGCAGAATACAGATTAACCAGACAGCTTTTTTTAAATTGATGCTGTATAGGGTATTTAAATGTTACGACTATACTGACTTACCATATAAGTTTAATAATTATTTAATTGGATCTGTATTTCATGTATATATTAATTATTGCAATTTTTATATTATTATGGCAGTGGTGAATTTCCTAAACCTGCCTTAACTCACCTTAGCTCACCACATACACTAAATCTTGTAATGAGGTTTCTTTAAAAACCCTTAACCCACCTTAACTTCGTTGCCACATACAAATTTAAGTATATTTCCTTATACTGCCTTAAATCACCTTAACCCGAACAACCTCGCCTTAACTCGACACGAGTTTAGATCCCAGAGTAGGCCTTTGTGTGGCACTGGGTTCTACCACCTGCATAATATTAGACGCATACGTAAATATTTATCGCCCAGACGCAACGAAATCTCTGATACATTCGTTTATAACTTCTCGGATAGATTATTGTAACAGTTTGCTGTATGGATTACCAGACAACCAACTGCACAAGCTCCAGCGTGTCTTAAATGCACCTGCGAGGCTTGTTTGCAACGCACCGAGGTATTGACATGTCACACCGCTCATGCATGATTTGCATTGGCCCCCAATAAGGTCACGTGTGAACTTTAAAGTTATATTAATTACTTTTAAGGCGATCCATGGTCTTGCGCCATCATACCTGAGTGACTTGCTGCATATTAAGTCTTCTGCATATGGTCTTAGATCTTCAGAAGGTCGTAGGCTTGCTATTCCTACAATCAGAACTAAGACTACATTGGGAGATAGGGCATTTGTTATTGCTGAGCCTAGATTGTGGAACTCTTTACCTAAGGAACTACGCATGATTGAAAAGTTAATCCTTTTAAGAGCCGTCTGAAGACCTATCTTTTTAAATTAGTTTACTAATATTTTATCAACTTCCATTGTAATTATAAGTTCTTAAATTTTATATTCGTCACGTTAGATTTTTATATTAGGTTTATAGTTTATTATAATACTTTATTACCATATAGTTCAATGATTCTGTGTACATGTCAGTTTTTACTTAAAATATGTAATGCGCATTTGATCATTTTAATGTAACTTGCGCAATAGAAGTAATAAATTATTATATTATTATTATTATTATTATTTGTATTATTATATAACCCTTCCTTGTTCGCTCAGAGGAATTTCATAAACGTTTGATAATTTTAAGACTTCGAGGGAAGTCGAGAGCAAAGTACCCGGTTTTGTTATGACAATCGGTAAGTCCAAAAGGACTGTGATTTTAACCATGTGCCACAACTCCGAATTCCATAAGATGACGGATATTAACTACGAAGGAATAGGTCTTTCAATTTGTATAAAGTTTTCTTTGAGCAAATTAATTCGCGCTCCTCAGGAAATTTCTCAATGTAGCACTCCGAAAACATAAAATCACGAGTGTGGACAACAAGCGAGCCAGCGATAGGCTTTAGCACATTCTGCCGGCAGAATTTCGAGCATAATAGGGGCCTCAGGAGCAGAAAACGTAATTGGGGCATAATCCGGGCAGAATAGGCCATTTTGCATATTTTGGGGCCTGGGAACAAGGAAAAGTGGGGACGAGAGGGAGCTGGGTACGAGCAAAACAAAGATGGCGGCAGAACAACAGAAATCATTGACCATGACGAAGAAGGACAAGAAAGACAGTTTGTTACCAATGCTTTAACTTATCTTAACTTATTGCAAGCTCCGAAAAAGTCCGACCTATAGCTCGTAAACGTAAAATTAGTACTAATCCATGAAAAAAATGGAATAATCGGCTTGTACACGCTAAAACTGCAACTGCCCCAAATTTTCAGAAGCATAAATCCGAGCATAATAGTACTTTTGGAGCAGAATTTCGAGCAGAATAGTCTTTTTTTCGGGCAATCCTTTTGAGCAGAATAACCTTTTTTTCGAGCAGAATCTGCTAAAGCCTAGCCAGCGTGCCATGCGAGCCATTGCGAGCCAACGATGCGAGCCATGTGATCCATATGCGAGCCATGCGAGCCATGCGAATAAAACATGCGAGCCATGCGAGCCATGCAAATAAAACACTCACATACAATTGCTGCGAATTCCTATCAAAGCTAGTAGTTGATGAAGATCTGGTGAATTCCCAGTCTGGACACAAATAGCGACAGGTTTAGAATTAACATATTGCCGCGCCGCTTTAGTGATGGAAGATGTTTGATTTATCTCATTTTAAATGAACACTGTTAACTTTTGAAAACTCGTTTTGCTTAAGGTTTCCTCTTGTTAGATTTCATGCCTAAAAACAACGATACTCTCGATCGTTTTGAAAATCCCAAGCGTAGTTTCTTGTATTCAGTAAAAGTACTGGAGAAGCCATTTGAGTGTTACACGCACGCTGTAGCAATGCAAATTTAAAAGAACTTCCCTGCCTTTATCAAGTTCAAGTTCAAGTTCAAGTTCAAGTTTATTTCACACTATTTATAATGTTTACAATAAGGAGAGTAGATAAAAATGTATAAACAAAATAAGTACATGGAATAAATTAAAAGATTCAAGTGTACAGTGGTCAAAGTAGCTAAAAGCTTTCGAGTTGGCCACTGCTTACATACAAATAATAATTGAATGACTGAGCGTAATACATAGAATATATTAAATAAAGTATTGATTAGAGTAATATCTTTTATTTTAGATTTCAAAATAGCCATATAATAAAACTCTTATTAACCGATATACCTTTGTTATATTTGAAAAGCTTTATTTGAGGTAATAATTATTGTATAGACTTGCTATAATTCTCAAGCACGGCTCTCCAACCAGACGCACCGAGATTTATGGGTCCGCGGACCCAGAAATGTTAATATGTACACGACAAAAATAGGTGTTGTGCCGAAAACTTTTGGGTCCGCGGACCAAATTTAGGGGTGTAGACACTCGGCCAAAATGCTTGGTACAGGCACCAATCGCATTCACACGACACGTTGTACAATGTAACTCCCAACTGTTGCAAAAAGCTTTGCTAGCGCTATTGATATTTATACCTGTTAGCTGTTGGCTCATCATCAGTGGCTCGAGTTACCATGTGTTTTCAGGACTAGGGTTTTTGGTTTTGGTTGCAAATGAATGCGAGAAGGTAAGTAATTCAGCTTCCGCCAGTGTGTGCTTTGCTTACGGTTGTCGGTCAATGTACTGGAGAATGGGAGTGATGCGAGTTGAAAAATGCGAGTTG